>CM038796.1:63342793-63706078 GCA_021764765.1 Vicia sativa | reverse complement strand
ACCGGAAAGAGACCCAATCAAGACGATTTCTAACAAAGGTTTCAAATATACATGCCCTAAGTGATATTGACACATAAAGATCGAATATACATGTTCGTAAGGATATTGAACACATATAGAGCATATGTCGGGATATTAGACACATCGAAAGAGACTAATCAAGACGATTTCTAACAAGAGGTTTTCAAATATACATGCCCGTAAGGATATTGGACATAAAAATAATATACATGTTCTAGTGATATCAATACATATATATAAGAGTATGTCGTGTAAGGATATTAGACATACAATTTGAAAGAGACCGATCAAGACGACTTCTAACAAAGGTTTCAAATATACATGCCCGGAAGGATATTGGACACATAAAGATCGAATATACATGTTCGGTAAGGATATCGAATATATAGGAGCATATGTCGTAAGGATATTAGATATACAATCGGTTAGAGACCGACCAAAGACGACTCTAACAAAGGTTTCAAACATACATGTCTAAGGATATTGGACATATAAAGATCGAATATACATGTTCGTAAGGATATTGAACATATAGGAGCATATGTGTAAGGATATTAGACATACACCGCAAAGAGACCGGATCAAGACGACTCTAACAAAGGTTTCAAATATATGCCCCGTAAGGATATTGACATATAAAGATCGAATATACATGTTCGGTAAGGATATTGAACACATATAGGAAGCATATGTCGTAAGGATATTAGACATACACCGAAAGAGACCGAATCAAGACGCACTCTAACAAAGGTTTCAAATATACATGCCCGGTGAAGGATATTGGACACAAAGATCGAATATACATGTTCTGTAAGGATATTGAACACATGGGGGAGCATATATGTCGTAAGGATATTAGACATACAACGGAAAGAGACCGAATCAAGACGACTCTAACAAGAGGTTTCAAATATACATGCCCTAAGAAGGATATTGACACATAAAGATCGAATATACATGTTCGTAAGGATATTGAACACATATAGGAGCATATGTCGTAAGGATATTAGACATACAACCAAGAGACCGATCAAGACGATTCTAACAAGAGGTTTCAAATATACATGCCCGGAAGGATATTGGACATAAAGACTAATATACATGTTCCTAAGGATATTGAACACATATAGGAGCATATGTCGTAAGGATATTAGATATACCGGAAAGAGACCGATCAAGATTTACTCTTAAAAAAGGTTTCAAATATACATGCCCGGTAAGGATATTGACACATAAAGATCAATATACATGTTCAGTAACGATATTGAACATATAGGAGCATATGTCGTAAGGATATTAGATATAACGGAAAGAGACCGATCAAGACGACTCTAACAAAGGTTTCAAATATACATGCCCAGAAGGATATTGGACACATAAAGATCGAATATACATGTTCGTAAGGATATTGAACACATATAGGAGCATATGTCGTAGGATATTAGACATACACCGAAAGAGACCGACCAAGACGACTTCTAACAAAGGTTTCAAATATACATGCCCGTAAGGATATTGACACATAAAGATCGAATATACATGTTCGTAAGGATATTGAACACATAGGGAGCATATGTCGTAAGGATATTAGACATACACCGAAAGAGACCGATCAAGACACTCTAACAAAGGTTTCAAATATACATGCCCAAGGATATTGGACACATAAAGATCGAATATACATGTTCGGTAAGGATATTGAACACATATAGGAGCATATGTCGTAAGGATATATAGACATACACCGGAAAGAGACCGATCAAGACGACTCTAACAAAGGTTTCAAATATACATGCCCGAAGGATATTGGACACATAAAGATCGAATATACATGTTCAAGGATATTGAACACATATATGAGCATATGTCGTAAGGATATTAGACATACATCGAAAGAGACCGATCAAGACGACTCTAACAAAGGTTTCAAATATACATGCCCGTAAGGATATTGGACACATAAAGATCGAATATACATGTTCGGTAAGGATATTGAACACATATAGGAGCATATGTCGTAAGGATATTAGACATACAACCGAAAGAGACCGATCAAGACGACTCTAACAAAGGTTTCAAATATACATGCCCGTAGGATATTGGACACATAAAGATCGAATATACATGTTCGTAAGGTCACATATAGAGCATATGTCGTAAGGATATTAGACATACACCGAAAGAGACCGATCAAGACGACTCTAACAAAGGTTTCAAATATACATGCCCGTAAGGATATTGGACATATAAAGATCGAATATACATGTTCGTAAGGATATTGAACACATATAAGGAGCATATGTCGTAAGGATATTAGACATACACCGAAAGAGACCCAATCAAGACGACTCTAACAAAGGTTTCAAATATACATGCCGTAAGGATATTGACACATAAAGATCGAATATACATGTTCGGTAAGGATATTGAACATATATAGGAAGCATATGTCGTAAGGATATTAGACATACAACCGAAAGAGACCATCAAGACGACTCTAACAAAGGTTTCAAATATACATGCCCGGTAAGGATATTGACACATAAAGATCGAATATACATGTTCGGTAAGGATATTGAACACATATAGAGTATAATGTCGTAAGGATATTAGACATACACGGAAAGAGACCAATCAAGACGACTCTAACAAAGGTTTCAAAAATACATGCCCGTAAGGATATCGACATATAAAGATCGAATATACATGTTCGTAAGGATATTGAACACATATAGGGAGCATATGTCGTAAGGATATTAGATACAACCGAAAGAGACCGATCAAGACGACTCTAACAAAGGTTTCAAATATACATGCCCGTAAGGATATTGACACATAAAGATCGAATATACATGTTCGTAAGGATATTGAACATATAGCATATGTCGTAAGGATATTAGACATACACCGAAAGAGACCGATCAAGACGACTCTAACAAAGGTTTCAAATATACATGCCCTGTAAGGATATTGACATATAAAGATCGAATATACATGTTCGGTAAGGATATTGAACACATAAGGAGTATATGTCGTAAGGATATTAGACATACACCAAAAGAGACCGATCAAGACGACTCTAACAAAGGTTTCAAATATACATGCCCGTAAGGATATTGGACACATAAAGATCGAATATACATGTTCGGTAAGGATATTGAACACATGGAGTATATGTCGTAAGGATATTAGACATACACCGAAAGAGACCGATCAAGACGACTCTAACAAAGGTTTCAAATATACATGCCCTGAAGGATATGGACACATAAAGATCGATATACATGTTCGTAAGGATATTGAACATATAGGGAGCATATGTCGTAAGGATATTAGACATACAACGGAAAGAGACCGATCAAGACGACTCTAACAAAGGTTTCAAATATACATGCCCGTAAGGATATTGGACATATAAAGATCGAATATACATGTTCGTAAGGATATTGAACACATATAGGAGCATATGTCGTAAGGATATTAGACATACACCGAAAGAGACCGGATCAAGACGACTCTAACAAAGGTTTCAAAATACATGCCCGTAAGGATATTGGACACATAAAGATCGATATACATGTTCGGTAAGGATATTGAACACATATAGGAAGCATATGTCGTAAGGATATTAGACATACACCGAAAGAGACCGACAAGACGACTCTAACAAAGGTTTCAAATATACATGCCCGGTAAGGATATTGGACACATAAAGATCGAATATACATGTTCGTAAGGATATTGAACACATATAGAGCATATGTCGTAAGGATATTAGACACACCGGAAAGAGACCGATCAAGACGACTCTAACAAAGGTTTCAAATATACATGCCCGTAAGGATATTGGACATATAAAGATCGAATATACATGTTCGTAAGGATATTGAAACATATAAGGAGCATATGTCGTAAGGATATTAGACATACACCGGAAAGAGACCGATCAAGACGACTCTAACAAAGGTTTCAAATATACATGCCCGTGAAGGATATTGGACACATAAAGATCGAATATACATGTTCGTAAGGATATTGAAACATATAGGAAGCATATGTCGTAAGGATATTAGACATACAACGAAAGAGACCAATCAAGACGACTTAACAAAGGTTTCAAATATACATGCCGGTAAGGATATTGACACATAAAGATCGAATATACATGTTCGGTAAGGATATTGAACACATAGGAGCATATGTCGTAAGGATATTAGACATACAATCGAAAGAGACCGATCAAGACGACTCTAACAAAGGTTTCAAAAATACATGCCCTTAAGGATATTGACATATAAAATCAATATACATGTTCGTAAGGATATTGAACACATATAGGAGCATATGTCGTAAGGATATTAGACATACACCGAAAGAGACCGACCAAGACGACTCTAACAAAGGTTTCAAAATACATGCCCTAAGGATATTGGACACATAAAGATCGAATATACATGTTCGGTAAGGATATTGAACACATATAGGAGCATATGTCGTAAGGATATTAGATATACAATCGAAAGAGACCGACAAGACGACTCTAACAAAGGTTTCAAATATACATGCCCTGAAGGATATTGACACATAAAGATCGAATATACATGTTCGGTAAGGATATTGAACACATAGGAGCATATGTCGTAAGGATATTAGACATACACCGAAAGAGACCGATCAAGACGACTCTAACAAAGGTTTCAAATATACATGCCCGGTAGGATATTGGACACATAAAGATCGAATATACATGTTCGGTAAGGATATTGAACACATATAGAAGCATATGTCGTAAGGATATTAGACATAATCGAAAGAGACCGACCAAGACGACTCTAACAAAGGTTTCAAATATACATGCCCTGTAAGGATATTGGACACATAAAGATCGAATATACATGTTCGGTAAGGATATTGAACACATATAGGAGCATATGTCGTAAGGATATTAGACATACACCGGAAAGAGACCGATCAAGACGACTCTAACAAAGGTTTCAAATATACATGCCCGTAAGGATATTGGACATAAAGATCGAATATACATGTTCGTAAGGATATTGAACACATATAGGGAGCATATGTCGTAAGGATATTAGACATACACCGAAAGAGACCGATCAAGACGACTCTAACAAAGGTTTCAAATATACATGCCCTAAGGATATTGGACACATAAAGATCGAATATACATGTTCGGTAAGGATATTGAACACATATAGGAAGCATATGTCGTAAGGATATTAGACATACACGGAAAGAGACCGATCAAGACGACTCTAACAAAGGTTTCAAATATACATGCCGTGAAGGATATTGGACACATAAAGATCGAATATACATGTTCGGTAAGGATATTGAACACATATAGAGCATATGTCGTAAGGATATTAGACATACACGAAAGAGACCGATCAAGACGACTCTAACAAAGGTTTCAAATATACATGCCCGTAAGGATATTGGACACATAAAGATCGAATATACATTCCGTAAGGATATTGAACATATAGGAGCATATGTCGTAAGGATATTAGACACACCGAAAGAGACCGAATCAAGACGACTCTAACAAGAGGTTTCGAAATATACATGCCCGGTAAGGATATTGACACATAAAGATCGAATATACATGTTCGGTAAGGATATTGAACACATATAGGAGCATATGTCGTAAGGATATTAGACATACACCGAAAGAGACCGAATCAAGACGACTCTAACAAAGGTTTCAAATATACATGCCCAGAAGGATATTGACACATAAAGATCGAATATACATGTTCGTAAGGATATTGAACACATATAGGAGCATATGTCGTAAGGATATTAGACATACACCGGAAAGAGACCGATCAAGACGACTCTAACAAGAGGTTTCAAATATACATGCCCGTAAGGATATTGACACATAAAGATCGAATATACATGTTCGGTAAGGATATTGAACACATATAGGAGCATATGTCGTAAGGATATTAGACATACACGAAAGAGACCGATCAAGACGACTCTAACAAAGGTTTCAAATATACATGCCCGTAAGGATATTGGACACATAAAGATCGAATATACATGTTCGGTAAGGATATTGAACATGAGCATATGTCGTAAGGATATTAGACATACACCGGAAAGAGACCGATCAAGACGACTCTAACAAAGGTTTCAAATATACATGCCCTAAGGATATTGGACACATAAAGATCGAATATACATGTTCGGTAAGGATATTGAACACATATAGGAGCATATGTCGTAAGGATATTAGACATACATCGAAAGAGACCGATCAAGACGACTCTAACAAAGGTTTCAAATATACATGCCCTGAAGGATATTGGACACATAAAGATCGAATATACATGTTCGGTAAGGATATTGAACACATATAGGATATATGTCGTAAGGATATTAGACATACACCGGAAAGAGACCGATCAAGACGACTCTAACAAAGGTTTCAAATATACATGCCCAGAAGGATATTGGACACATAAAGATCGAATATACATGTTCGGTAAGGATATTGAACACATATAGAAGCATATGTCGTAAGGATATTAGACATACACCGAAAGAGACCAATCAAGACGACTCTAACAAAGGTTTCAAATATACATGCCCGTAAGGATATGGACACATAAAGATCGAATATACATGTTCGTAAGGATATTGACACATATAGGGAGCATATGTCGTAAGGATATTAGACATACACCGAAAGAGACCAATCAAGACGACTCTAACAAGAGGTTTCAAATATACATGCCCAAGGATATTGGACATATAAAGATCGAATATACATGTTCGTAAGGATATTGAACACATATAGGAGCATATGTCGTAAGGATATTAGACATACATCGAAAGAGACCGATCAAGACGACTCTAACAAAGGTTTCAAATATACATGCCCGTAAGGATATTGGACACATAAAGATCGAATATACATGTTCGGTAAGGATATTGAACACATATAGGAGCATATGTCGTAAGGATATTAGACATACACCGAAAGAGACCGATCAAGACGACTCTAACAAAGGTTTCAAATATACATGCCCGTAAGGATATTGACACATAAAGATCGAATATACATGTTCGTAAGGATATTGAACACATATAGGAGCATATGTCGTAAGGATATTAGACATACAACCGGAAAGAGACCGATCAAGACGACTCTAACAAAGGTTTCAAAATACATGCCCTAAGGATATTGGACATATAAAGATCGAATATACATGTTCGTAAGGATATTGAACACATATAGAGCATATGTCGTAAGGATATTAGATATACACCGGAAAGAGACCGATCAAGACGACTCTAACAAAGGTTTCAAATATACATGCCCGTAAGGATATCGACACATAAAGATCGAATATACATGTTCGTAAGGATATTGAACACATATAGGAGCATATGTCGTAAGGATATTAGACATAACGAAAGAGACCGATCAAGACGACTCTAACAAAGGTTTCAAATATACATGCCCGTGAAGGATATTGGACATATAAAGATCGAATATACATGTTCGTAAGGATATTGAACACATATAGGAGCATATGTCGTAAGGATATTAGACATACACCGAAAAGAGACCGATCAAGACGACTCTAACAAAGGTTTCAAATATATGCCCGAAGGATATTGACACATAAAGATCGAATATACATGTTCGTAAGGATATTGAACACATATAGGAAGTAAGGATATTAGACATACACCGAAAGAGACCGATCAAGACGACTCTAACAAAGGTTTCAAATATACATGCCCGTAAGGATATTGACACATAAAGATCGAATATACATGTTCGGTAAGGATATTGACATATAGGAAGCATATGTCGTAAGGATATTAGACATACACCGGAAAGAGACCGATCAAGACGACTCTAACAAAGGTTTCAAATATACATGCCTGAAGGATATTGGATATAAAGATCGAATATACATGTTCGTAAGGATATTGAACATATAAGGAGCATATGTCGTAAGGATATTAGACATACACCGAAAGAGACCAATCAAGACGACTCTAACAAAGGTTTCAAATATACATGCCCGTAAGGATATTGGACACAAAGATCGAATATACATGTTCGTAAGGATATTGAACACATATAGGAGCATATGTCGTAAGGATATTAGACATACACCGAAAGAGACCGACCAAGACGACTCTAACAAAGGTTTCAAATATACATGCCCGTAAGGATATTGGACACATAAAGATCGAATATACATGTTCGGTAAGGATATGATACATATAGGAGCATATATGGGTAAGGATATTAGACATACACCGAAAGAGACCGATCAAGACGACTCTAACAAAGGTTTCAAAATACATGCCCGTAAGGATATTGGACATATAAAATCAAATATACATGTTCGTAAGGATATTGAACACATATAGGAGCATATGTCGTAAGGATATTAGACATAACCGAAAGAGACCGATCAAGACGACTCTAACAAAGGTTTCAAATATATGCCCGAAGGATATTGACACATAAAGATCGAATATACATGTTCGTAAGGATATTGAACACATATAGGAGCATATGTCGTAAGGATATTAGACATACACCGGAAAGAGACCAATCAAGACGACTCTAACAAAGGTTTCAAATATACATGCCCGAAGGATATTAGACATATAAAGATCGAATATACATGTTCGGTAAGGATATTGAACATATAAGGAGCATATGTCGTAAGGATTTAGACATACAACCAAAAGAGACCAATCAAGATGACTCTAACAAAGGTTTCAAATATACATGCCCGTAAGGATATTGGACACATAAAGATCGAATATACATGTTCGGTAGGATATTGAACATATAGGAAGCATATGTCGTAAGGATATTAGACATACACCGAAAGAGACCGATCAAGACGACTCTAACAAAGGTTTCAAATATACATGCCCGTAAGGATGTTGGACACATAAAGATCGAATATACATGTTCGTAAGGATATTGAATACATATAGGGAGTATATGTCGTAAGGATATTAGACATACATCGAAAGAGACCGATCAAGAATACTTACAAGAGGTTTCAAATATACATGTCCAGTAAGGATATTGGACACATAAAGATCGAATATACATGTTCGGTAAGGACATTGAACACATATAGGAGCATATGTCGTAAGGATATTAGACATACACCGAAAGAGACCGATCAAGACGCCTCTAAAGAGGTTTCAAATATACATGCCTGTAAGGATATTGGACACATAAAGATCGAATATACATGTTCGTAAGGATATTGAACACATATAGGGAGCATATGTCGTAAGGATATTAGACATACACCGAAAGAGACCGAAGACGACTCTAACAAGAGGTTTCAAATATACATGCCCAGAAGGATATTGACACATAAAGATCGAATATACATGTTCGGTAAGGATATTGAACACATATAGCATATACGTAAGGATATTAGACATACACCGAAAGAGACCGATCAAGACGACTCTAACAAAGGTTTCAAAATACATGCCCGTAAGGATATTGACATATAAAATCGAATATACATGTTCGTAAGGATATTGAACATATAGGAGCATATGTCGTAAGGATATTAGACATACACCGAAAGAGACCGATCAAGACGACTCTAACAAAGGTTTCAAATATATGCCCTGTAAGGATATTGGACATATAAAGATCGAATATACATGTTCGTAAGGATATTGAACACATATAAGGAGCATATGTCGTAAGGATTTAGACATACACCGAAAGAGACCGACCAAGACGACTCTAACAAAGGTTTCAAATATACATGCCCGTAAGGATATTGGACACATAAAGATCGAATATACATGTTCGTAAGGATATTGAACACATATAGAAGCATATGTCGTAAGGATATTAGACATAATCGGAAAGAGACCGATCAAGACGACTCAACAAAGGTTTCAAATATACATGCCCAAGGATGTTGGACATAAAGATCGAATATACATGTTCGGTAAGGATATTGAACACATAGGAGCATGTCGGGTAAGGATATTAGACATACACCGAAAGAGACCGATCAAGACGACTCTAACAAAGGTTTCAAAATACATGCCGTAAGGATATTGGACATATAAAATCAAATATACATGTTCGTAAGGATATTGAACACATAGAGCATATATCGTAAGGATATTAGACATACACCGAAAGAGACCGATCAAGACGACTCTAACAAAGGTTTCAAATATACATGCCCGTAAGGATATTGGACACATAAAGATCGAATATACATGTTCGGTAAGGATATTGAACACATATAGGAGCATATGTCGTAAGGATATTAGACATACACCGAAAGAGACCGATCAAGACGACTCTAACAAAGGTTTCAAATATACATGCCCGTAAGGATATTAGACATAAAGATCGAATATACATGTTCGGTAAGGATATTGAACACATATAAGGAGCATATGTCGTAAGGATTTTAGACATACACCAAAAGAGACCAATCAAGACGACTCTAACAAAGGTTTCAAATATACATGCCCGTAAGGATATTGGACACATAAAGATCGAATATACATGTTCGGTAAGGATATTGAACACATATAGGAAGCATATGTCGTAAGGATATTAGACATACACCGAAAGAGACCGACCAAGACGACTCTAACAAAGGTTTCAAATATACATGCCCGTAAGGATGTTGGACACATAAAGATCGAATATACATGTTCGTAAATTTGAACACATATAGAGCATATGTCGTAAGGATATTAGACATACACCGAAAGAGACCGATCAAGAATACTTAACAAGAGGTTTCAAAATATGTCCAGAAGGATATTGGACATAAAGATCGAATATACATGTTCGGTAAGGACATTGAACACATATATATATATGTCGTAAGGATATTATACACCACAAAGAGACCGATCAAGACGCTCTAACAAGAGGTTTCAAATATACATGCCCGTAAGGATATTGGACACATAAAGATCGAATATACATGTTCGTAAGGATATTGAACACATATAGGGAGCATATGTCGTAAGGATATTAGACATACACCGAAAGAGACCACACAAGACGACTCTAACAAGAGGTTTCAAATATACATGCCCGTAAGGATATGGACATAAAGATCGAATATATGTTCTAAGGATATTGAATACATAGAGCATATGTCGTAAGGATATTAGACATACACCGGAAAGAGACCGATCAAGACGACTCTAACAAAGGTTTCAAAATACATGCCCGTAAGGATATTGGACATATAAAATCGAATATACATGTTCGTAAGGATATTGAACACATATAGGAGCATATGTCGTAAGGATATTAGACATACACCGAAAGAGACCGATCAAGACGACTCTAACAAAGGTTTCAAATATACATGCCGTAAGGATATTGGATATAAAGATCGAATATACATGTTCGGTAAGGATATTGAACACATATAGGAGTATGTCGTAAGGATTTTAGACATACACCGAAAGAGACCGATCAAGACGACTCTAACAAAGGTTTCAAATATACATGCCGTAAGGATATTGGACACATAAAGATTGAATATACATGTTCGGTAAGGATATTGAACACATATAGAAGCATATGTCGTAAGGATATTAGACATACACCGAAAGAGACCGATCAAGACGACTCTAACAAAGGTTTCAAATATACATGCCCGTAAGGATGTTGGACACATAAAGATCGAATATACATGTTCGGTAAGGATATTGAACACATATAGGAGCATATGTCGTAAGGATATTAGACATACACCGAAAGAGACCGATCAAGACGACTCTAACAAAGGTTTCAAAAATACATGCCCGGTAAGGATATCGACATATAAAATCGAATATACATGTTCGGTAAGGATATTGAACACATATAGGAGCATATGTCGTAAGGATATTAGACATACACGGAAAGAGACCGATCAAGACGACTCTAACAAAGGTTTCAAATATACATGCCCGTAAGGATATTGGACACAAAGATCGAATATACATGTTGGTAAGGATATATAGGAGCATATGTCGTAAGGATATTAGACATACGCAAGAATGAGACCGACGAGCGTACTCACCGGGGAAAGATATATGGAAAGGTAAAATCGCCGATCAAGACGAACCACGGGAAAGAGGCCAAACAAAGGGGATCCTATCAAGGATCGCCCAACTACGTTGGACTTCAAAATGGTTGCAAATGTGCAAGAAATACAATATCCCTCAGGCCAAAGGCGGGGTGTAATTCTTCAAGAGTGGCAATTATATGAATTACCACACACCAAGTATGGATACTCAAACAATTGAGAAGCAAGAAAGGTTAGACACCAACTCTTACTCGCACTCTAACGATAGAGGCAAACACGGGTAAGATAACCAAAATAAGAATTTGCAAAAAGAAAGACACTTGGTAACTGAATTGAATTTGAATGATATAGGAGACCGACACGGGGTCAAAAATGTAGATAACAACAAGAAGATATGTCTTGAGGGAAACCTAGCAAGGAATACCACTTGGGGATATTTGGATTGACTTTCTCTTCGGAGACCCAAAAAGGTACTCGAAAAACATTTTAATCTGGCTTATGCTTAGATGCATGTTTGAGATTATTATTTTTTAGCGTAATGCTCCATATCAATGGAAATGCTACGCGTTCTTTTGAGGATGCTATGCAATGCAATGATGCATGTTTTAATATTTCGTCCGGGACTAAAGACAATTGCGAGCTGCCGAGGAAACATCAACCCTCCATGAATTGAATATAAATCATCTGATCTTGATCAAAGAGATGACAGTCCGGACCCTAACAGGGGATTGTAGAATAGAAGCATCAACTTTCAATGATCAACATCACTGGGGAAGTAACTCCTGGAGATCAACATTCATCTGGGATGATAACCATGTCGCGTAGAGTTCTGATTTCAATAACTCTGGATTACGTGTTTTTGCAAAAGAGGGGTTGACAACATCTTCTGGCACAAGTGAGCCTTTGAAAATGATCCTGCTGGTGTAAACCTTTCTTTGCGATTTTTTTTCGCGTCGGCGAAAGAGTGATAACATTCGAGGGCACACACATGCCATAGATAACCTTTGTTGGAGAGAAAGAAACTTTGTCGGTGACCAAAGCTTAGGCGTATCATGCCCTTTCATTCCAAAATCTTTGGATAACAAAATCTTCAAAATGCGAAACACTGCAATGGTGATTACTATGTGCAATGTGTTAAAGCAAAGACATTTGTTGGAATTCAGAGGATGGAATCCCGTCTTCTGACTTTTGTTGAAGGAAACCAATAACCAAGAATTAAATCTTAATCTCGGATGAGGATGACAATCCTGACTTGAATTGGAGATAATGATCCTTAATTTCTGATGGAGAAATCCAACACAGACTTAGATCTCTGATGAGCTGAGGATAACGATCCTGACTTCCTGACATGCCATTCAAACTCAATGATTGTTTAGCTTGCGCCTGGACTTGACCTGATTAATTATGAGGTGGAGGAATGCCCCTACATAATTCTTTGCCCCATTCTATGAGGACTTTGAAGAAAAATAGCCTGGAGAAAGCTTCTTGAGATCTGTACCATCAAGATAATCTGCCCCAATGTTATAAACTTGGAAAGTATTGCCCCTGACTAACCAAAGGTAAAGAAAGTTTCAACCATGCTCAGATGAATGCCCTTGATTACTCATCACATTGAGAGATTCTTCGAATCTCGACATAAATGCCCCAGATTGACTGAACTTTGAAGATATCACCTGCTCAGGGTGGTTTATTTACATATGGAAAGTAGGCTACTTCACAACCTTACTTCTCAAATCGATCTGCTTTGTGCTCAATCAGATACTTGAAGTAATATGTCCTTCAAGATAATCAAATTATCCGTCTGATGCTCATTATGCAAGCTTACTTGATGTTTAAGTACTGGTCTATATGCAAAGAATGTTTTATTCTACGAATGATAATTCTAATGCAAAGTTCATGTTTGTCTTGAAGTTAAAGAAACTTTTATTGAAAAGATATTGAAACATTGAATTTTTTTTGTAAAAGATTGAGTGATACCAACTCAAATGTTAGCAAGCCTCCTAGGAGTCAGGTTACCGTATTCTTGTAACAATTTTGCTTTCGAATTAACCCATGCTTCAATTAGGATTTTCAAGGGTTGTAACGTGGTCTGGTTCACGGGTTTTTAGAAAAAAGATTTTTAGGCTCAAAGTATTTGGTGCCCTCCCATTCTCCGTGATGTTCTGCAATCCTAAGTTCAGATAACTTGACGTGAGCATTCATCTCTTGAGAGAAGTTTATGATGGTTGAGGAAACACTAAGGTTTCTTGGACACGACAGTCACTCACCTTTTGCTTTTGGTGTTTGATCACACACCTTTGTTCTTTTGATGAGGATTTTATTTTGTTTTGTAACCCTTTTTTTCTTTTCTTTTGCCATTTTTGCCTAAGCGACTTATTATGAAGTTTCGACTTAGCGGGTTTTTTGTAACTTTTTTATATCACTTTTCTTTTGAACAAGTCGTGTGATCTTGCACCCTTGTTTGATTGGAGGTGATTGTGACTGCTTGAATCCTTGGCGGATGAGAGATAACAATCGGTATCGCTATCCGTTGATTTCTTGTGCAGAAATAACCACTACGGTTTCAAACTCTTTGATGCACATTGTTGATTAAGAAGATTGACCATTGCGGCTTTGACCTTCCTCAACCTTTGAAAGATAACCATTGTTATATCCTGGATGCGACTCTGACGAGGTTTGGACGCCGATCAAATTAATCGAACACTACCCCTGCCCTGTGTTTTAAAAAATGAGGGTTTTTCCAATAAAGAAACTCCTACTGAGGCTCAAAAGAGGTTAACGAGGGTTTCACCTTATATCTCCGTGTTTGGGAATTTGAAACAAGGCCCGTACATCGTTAGTGTGGTTTTACTCAAAAGCATAACGCTTGAGATTCTTGGTAAATTATTCGTCATCCTCCCTACAAGAGTTGCTTTTATTAATAAGAGTTGAATATCAAAAGCATATAAAACAAATACGAGTGATAGCGAATGGATCAATTCAAGACAAACATATTCAATGCATTATGATTAGTATTCAGAAATGAGCAAGTTTTGCATACAAGAAAGTACTGAACAAAACAAGAAAGATTACAAATGAGCATGCAAGATGAAACTATAAATCTCCATGTTGAGGAGACTGGTCTCCGTATGGATTTCTTGCTTCAGAAGATGCACTTCGTAGTCCTAGCGTTTACTGAGTCAAAAGAGAGTTCAATTGATGCGTAGGCCCTCTGGAGTGAACGTGATTGCTTTGGAATCAATGAGTTTCTGAACTGTGCCTTTGAAAAGATTACATCCTTCAATTGTATGGCCAGGTGCCCCAGAATGGAACTCACAGTAGGCATCAGGATCATATCCCAAAGGATACGGATAAGGAGGCGTCCCGAGCTCCTTTAACTCCACCAAAGAATGTTGGAGTAGGTGAGTTAGCAACTCACTATGAGGCATAGGGATTGGATCATGCACTTTTTTAGGTCTTATTAGATTCTTCCCACCTCGCTGTTGACAATTTTGTTGATAAGTTTGTTGTCGAGAGTATCTCACGGAGAGCATAACGACCGGTGTTCGCAATAGTCACAACACATCAGGAGCACACAGATTTGAATAAGCTTTTGTCACTTGATTAGGAATCTGAAATGGAGGGTAAACAGGAGCTTCTTCCTCATCCTCGAAAATTGTACTGCTCTTGATCAATTTTCTAGAAATTGTAAATAACAAGAACATCCCGACTATTACCCATCTTGAGACCATGCTCAATTGCCCCTCACAACAAACTGTGTGAAATGTGAAGTATATCTAACAATCGATAGGGACTCAATAGGTATTCGAGAACATTTCAATGAGTTCTCGCTCCAAAAGAGGAGGTGAACTCTAGCAAATAAAACTCTATCTCACAAGATACGCTTTGAAAGATTCTTCACCGAGTCAAACCCGAGTTGAATTCTCGTGGAGCCATGTACCGATTGACAAAAGCTTCAGCCACCTCCAAGTTTGATGAGTTCGCCAAGCCGAGTGTACCACTCGAGAGATGCTCCACCGAGGCTATCTTGAAAAACATGCATGAGGAGCTTGTCATTTTCGTGATAGGGAGCCATCTTATTGAAATATGCTTGATGTGAGTAATCGGACAAGAGATACCCTTATACTTCTAAAGGAACTTTGAACTTTGTAGGAATTTTGATATCGTGCACCAAGCACAAACTAGAGCGCCTAAACCAAGGGAATCAACGACCCTCAATAGCTTTCATCCTTTTCTCGAGGAGTGCTTTTCTCGACTCGTGCCTTCAATCGAAAATCAAGGTGTCAAACAAAGACTCAAGATATCCTCATAGTGAGGAGTTCCATTGACATGCATCCGAACGGTGTTTCGACATCTTCATCCGAAGGACCTCCTTTGGTTAAGACCAACACCGTGGATTAACATGATCAATAGCAACTTCGACCTCTCGAACAACTTGTTTTAACTCTTCTTGTCCAATGGCGATGTTATGGATAACCTCCATGAATTGATCCATCTGGGTATCTACATGAGTATTCATCGCAGCCCCACTTGCCTGAAGTTGATCCATGATGACGATGATGTCAGGAAATCAGTATTGTAGTCTTGAGATTCTGGATAAGAAGCCAAGTTGAAATGAGTCCCTTGATTGAAATGAATGAAATGCATGATGATGCATGAATGATAAGAGAAATAAACTCTTTTGAGAAGATTAATGCAAATGGAATGCAACATGATGATAATAACAGGTTCACAGAGACGTGAATCAGGGATGATACTAGTAATTAGAACAACTTATTTCGGTGGGCTCCTACAATAGGATAGCTCTAGGCTTCTACCCAATAACCCCGAACAAGGTGGTTCTAATGTTTTTTGCTAAATGTTTCTCGGAGTCTCAGATCCCCTTTTACAAGCACTATCATCGTACAGGCCTACATGGATAGTATTTGTAAAAGTATACCCCAAGAAACGGCTTTAACGGATGCTCAAATCCAAAATTTGAGCGCTTGTCTCGTTAGACAATATGAACAAACTTAGAGTTATAGGTCATTTGTCCAAAGATTGATGTCCCGCGCTATCGCGGGCCAACAACCTCCTTAAACAACCAACTCTAAGCCGAGTCTTCGCCGGGCCAACAAGACAATGGAGTCAGTGGACCTAGGCTACGCAACCTCTATTCCTAAAAGGTGACCTAGAAGCTCGGGTAGTAGGCTTATCTATGTATCAATGCCCATGAATTCCCATCACAATAATATATTAACATTAATATACAAAGCATAGAGAGAAAAATAAGAAAATAACAAAAGATAAGCAAAAGAAGAAAGCGATAAACAAACACACAAACATGAGAAGAACTAAACTAGGGTTGACTCATGTAAAAGATTTGAAAATATCCCAATGAAGTCGCCAACTGGTAACTCGATTTTAAAAATCATTTAAATGAATTTCAAAAACAATGAAATCGCTTACCTAATTTTATTTGTTCTAAAAAGAACGGGAAATATAGATAAAACCCACAAAATCGGATAAGGCGGTCTACAAGACCAAAAAGGATGGATTCGGGAGTCGGTTACAAGAGGAAGGTATTACTCTTACGCCCATCGACCGATGGGACCCATTTAGTTCAAATGTGTTTGTGTGTGTGTAATCGCTAATTTCTAAACTATAAATAAGAAAGAAGAAAAGGGTTTGTTTGTTATTATTTGAGTTTGACACGCTGAAACTGCAGCCTACGATTCCCTCGCAATGGGAAAGTCAAACTCCGTAGTTTCGTTGAAAATGTCTTGATGGGTTGTATTGATTTTAGAAGAAAATGTTTTGATTTTGATAATCGATATGAGCGAAAAAGGATTTGAATGGGTTGAATTGATTTTAATGGTATGACAAGTACCAAGACGCTGGATACCTCTAACGATTCGGTACTGAGATTGGTGATTGAGGTCAACCGATCTTCTCTCATCCAAAATCTTTATTATGAAAAGGGTGATTGTCATACCCCAAAATTTGCCTCCATCTACTCAAGAGATTTCATACATCTATGCTCAAGGATTCCTCAAGAGTCGATTAGACAAACTTTCTCCTAGACAATCAACCCAAATAGGTTTCTATTTCAAGTCAAGATGAACTTCCAACATCTCCAATGGCCTTCATGCCTCCCATATGCTTCAAAGATTCTCCATGTCAAGTTTCAAGCTTCAAGTCAAGTTTCTATAATTGCTCGATGGTTGAAAATCGGGTGTATTGATAAAAGTCAATCTGTGGTCAACATCAAAACTTCGATTTTTGGTCAACATCCTCATTTTGAAGTAACATTCATCATTTGATCAAGGGTTGATCATGATTCATCAAGAAAACTCAAGATTTGCTCAAAAGTCAAACTTTCTAAATTAGGGTTTCTAGATGAAAAGTCAATCTAACTTTGACTAATCATAACTTTTCATACTTTCTCGTAAATTTTCCACCACCTCTTGTTTTGAAGGAAATTCAATTCTCTACAACTTCATGTCTCACAAGAATGTCCAAAAATGCTTCATTTGAGAGGTATAGCTCAAAACATTACGTGTCATTTTCAAAGTCAACAAAAGTCAACTTTTGTTTTGAAGATATATTGAGCATGGTAACTCCAATTGAGATGAGACCAAAGACATTGTTTAGAGGACTCTTAGAGCTTCCAAAAAGTCCAAGAACACTCAAAAATGTGGAAAATTGAGCAAATTACACCATTCACAAGTTGGGCAATTTGGAAGAATGCACAAAGAGAGATACTTCAAAAATCAAATCTTTGCAAATGGGCCTACTTTTTCTTCATCCTAACTTGTTCCTCATGCAATTAGGAATGTCCAAGCCCAATGCCACGAATTTTGATTTATTTTTCTATTTAATTTGTAATTTATTCATTTAAATGCAAATTAAATCTTAAAATAAATTATAAAATCAAAATTAATTGAAGATTGATTTTATTGCTTGTGATCCAAACAGCCAAATGCCAAAGAATTTCAAATTAGATCAAATTTGGCAAGATTGGATTGAAATTGACAAAATTTGAAAATTTGATTTCATGAGAATATCAAATTTGATTTCCATTGAATATTGATTAATTCTTTCCAAATTCAATCCCAAATCCATCCAGCATATATACTTGATGCATACCTATCAAGAAAGGACGAAAAAATTGGCTCAGAAACCCTAATCCAAACTCAAAAAAATCGTGACCTGCAAGCAAATAGCAATCCTAGTTCCATCCATCCACAGCCGATTTTGAAGGTTCCATTGCATTCCTTGAGGTCTTTAGAGTCGATCCGCATTATATCATTCAAAACACTAAGAATCGAAAGCAAACCGATTTCGGTTTGTCAAACTTTTTCCAAATTCGATTACTAACATTCATGCATTATTAACACGATTTGTTGTTGTTTTTATGATCAGTGATAAGTTTGCAAGCATTCTGGGTGGTTTGATTGCATTTCCAGCCCGGAGCTCGATATACCATTGTTAGGGTTCCCAACACGTTTTAGGTTTTACAAACAAGAAAAATTGGACCATGAGACCATGACCAATGAACTCTAACGATGCTCGAATCGAACCATGTATTTACAATGCATTTATATTACTTGTGCTTGATTTTCCATGTAGTTGTGGCCTTAGCGTCGAAGAAAAGCCGACGCAAGCTTTTGAAAATTCAAAACGAAGAGACGAAGTCCTGCCATGAGGAGGCAAATGCAGCAACGCTGTATACCACTTACTCCAATTTCCAAACAAGAGGCGCGCTGGCTCCGCTTGGTCGGTTGGCTGTAGTTCGAAAATGACCCGCTCGATCCCCGCCATGACATTCTTTTACAAGTTTGCAATTTCATATTTTCATATTTTCTTTTATTTTCAATATTTCCATTCAATTTTAATTTTTTCTATATTTTATTTATGCATTTAAAAATCATCAAAATTATTTTTCTTTACATTATTTTCATAAAAATGTTTATTTAATTTAATAAATTTAAAATATATTTTTGCATGCATATTTATTTTATTTATATTTTTGCATTTAATTCACTTTTAATTGCATTTTAATTATTAAATCTTTTTCCAAAAATCCCAAAAATTATTTTAGCTTATTTATCTTATTTCCAGATATATTAATTTTTCATATTAAAAATTGCATTTTTCTAACATTTTCTTATTTCGATTTCATCATATTTTCCGATTTTCTTATTCTTTCACTGTGCCGTCTGATTCGGACGCTTTTTTTTATCGCTTTTATTTTCCAATAATGTAATTGCTCATGGGATGTAATAGTTTAAATTAGGTTTTTATTTTCCAAGTTTAAATTATGTATCCGCCCAAAGCCATGTAATAGCGAGGACATTTATCTTCCGCATCTTTACATTCCGCATTTTATTTTCCGCACCTTTATCAATTGCTAGTAATTAGCGGTATGGCAAGATAATAATTGGACATAGCTCACACTAATCTTCAAGATAAAATATCTGAATTTGACACACTTCTTTCACACATGCACCCTTAGGTAAATCTCTCGATGCCTTCGATTCAAATGGTCATGTCCTCGAACGTAGAGGTATTCTAGCACCGCTGCCTTCAAAACAAATCATCATAGTCCCTTCGATACAAAGATCATAAGAACCACGATGTCGCCTCCGAATACATGATCTTGACCCCGATTGTCGCCACGAAAATGATGATAGTCCTTCGAATGTGCTAGGATACTTCCTACAAGTTGCCTTCATGACCATCCGATGTCCCTTCGAATGTCCCGCTTACATCCAACGAATGGAGCTACCTACTAACTAATGGTATGGCTAGCTATTCTAAAGGAATGTAGAAGTAGAACAAAACGACCAATTCGAGTGGGTAATAAGTCTTTTAGTTGCTTGCTCTATCAAATGCTTTTCACACCACACACTTTTTTCAAAGTTCAAATTTTTTCAAACAAAAACATTTCCGAACACTTTGTATACACTCCTACATGAGTCATTACAAAGTCAAAGCGAAATGCCTTTTTCAAAACATCTTTGTCAAACACACGTAAAGCAATTTTAAAAAGTGATCTAGAGCAACTAAGAGCCCGAGATAACTACGGATGAAAGGGGTGCTAATACCTTCCCTTTTCATAACCATTCTCCGAACTCGTAATCTAACGAAGGTCTTTTTCTGTTATTTTACCTTCCCTTAATTGATAAAATAAAAGTCGGTGGCGACTCTTGCTATCCGCACATTTGGATACAAAATCCTACAAAGTCGCTTCACCGTGTTACAGAATCATGCACTACTGGGAACACCTTAAAGAGAATTGCCTTAAGGATTTCTAGATAATTTTACCGCTTTTTGTTTGACTTGTATGCTTTATCTTTAAGGGTTGCTTGGGTATTATATTGTTGGGGATCCTACACCGATCCGGTTTTTTAGGTAAGTGGCATTAGATCATCGCGACCGCTGATACATAACTAAACGGTCAACATGATGGCTACGCAGCTGACACTTGTTGTCCCGATACTCTTCATTCCCAAGTTGAAGATAGTATTTGGCTTCATGGTGTCATCAAGCGCTAACTAAACTTTTAGAACCTTAATTGACCCATCTTGGCCATTAGAAGGTAGTGAGATGGCCGGCTTTGGTGTAGACCGAGGTTGGTTGATACTGATGCTACGCCTATTGAGATAGACTTTGGGACATTTTCGATCGACCACTGGCCGTCAGATTGAAATAAGCGCCACGAGAAAGATCCGTGATATGAGATTCCTAGAACCCGGTTATTATAGGACAGATGAACCAACTCAAACTTTTGGTAGGGTAATCACCTATACCTCATGCAAGCCTTAACCTAGGCTCATTGTGTGAATTGTTTGTGTGCTAAACATGACATCATGACATCATTCGTGATTGCATATCATTTCTAACTATTTCAAGGACCTAGGGATTTATCTTTGCCTGCTTTGTAGGATTATGGCTTCTAGAAAGACTATCCGAATCAACTTCATGGGTATACCTTCTCACTCAAAGAATTGGTTTCGTAAATTCCCACCATGCTCGGCCCATCAAAAGACATGGTTATCTACTTGATTTGGTTATCTCCGGCTTGAGAAGATATGATGCATGTCCTATTCCATTTTGATCCAAACACCATTGCTTTACATTCCCAGATTATCATTGGTTCCTACCTTAGAAGAGTTCTCTAAACTACTGGGGTACCTATTCTTGACCAAATGCCATTCACCGTTTGGAAAAGGTTCCTAAGTACGAAGACATTGCATCACCTTACATCTTAAGCTACCGATATTGAAGCCAATTGGGAAACTAGAAGTGGAGTTAGGGTTTACTTTCCAAGTTCTTAATCAAGAAAGCCCGAGAATTCCTCAAAGTTATGAGTTTCATGCATTTGAAAACATTGTGGCCTTATTAATTTATGGTTTGGTTCTATTTCCTAACTCGGATCAATTCATAGATATCAATGCCATCAAGTTGTTCCTTACCCGCAATCCTGCGGCCTACTTTACTTGGAGACATCCTACATTCTTCCACACTGATACTAAGCGACAAGGAACTCTCATGTGTTGTATACCGTTACTTTCAAGGTGGTTTATTTCGCACCTTCCTCCATCGCTTTGAAGAACGAACAAAGATTGAGATGGTCTCAAAGATTGATGTCACTCTCTCATTCCGACATCCGTTGGAATCTTTTCTCTCAAAAGGACTTCACCTTCATCGAAAGCGCCAGGAGAATTCTAATGTACCACCTTGGTATAAGAGGAGGTATTACTTACAACCATTCTTTAGCTCTACGCCGCTTGGTTTTGCTCAAGAGATGGTCCACATGATATGCTTCTCCAAGATATTGTGTTCGACACAATCACGATCCTTAATTACCGACGAAGGTTTATACATGCTTGGGGCATGGTAAAGAAGACTGATACCAAGACTTTGGGGCACCAAACTCCATTCCTTGGGAACCTTACCTCAAATGGGTGCGAGCTCGAGCTCAAAACCTCATGATGCCATTCACACCTTACAAGAATTATGGAACCTGCATAGGTGACGATCCTGCGTCGCTCTCCATCCCGACATGCCTACCGATTTTGAAGACTTGAAGAGATCCCGGATTCAACTAAAGAAGAAAGGATACCAGCTCAATGCTATGCAAGTGAGAAGAAAGTTCTAGAGTTGACAAAGCTACTTCACGAGGAGCGAAACATCAACGCTACATCGGCACCAAGAGGAAGCGCCATGGGAGACTTAGAGCTTTAGGATTTATTTGTTTTCTATTGTTTGAACTATCTCTTGTACTAAAAAAGAAAAGAATAATGAGAAGTACTAATAAATGTTTGTTCATTGCTTGTTTAACAAATTTAAATCTTTTAGGTCCTTGAAATCATTGCATTGCATTCACATAAACATCGATAGCATAGCATAACATTGCATCACTGTACATTGAGATTGGTTTTCATTTGCTCGCTATTTATTTTAGCGTAAATGGCTCTTGAACAGATCACAAAGATCTCCGTGCTCGTAATGCCTGGCCAGCAGATGTTCACCAACTGGTCCAAGGCCAAGAAGATCAAGAAGCTCATCAACAAGAAGAAGGTTGTTGGTCTCCCAACATGGGTAGACGTTTCAAAGGGGTCCTAAGGTGGTCATCCAGACGAGCTCTCAAGGAAGTGTCCATACCGAGGGGAGTACCAAGGGTGATGAAGGTGAGCAAAGAGCCAAAGAAAGGAGGAGAGGATCATTTCGATTATAGCCAACACTGATGAAGATGACAAGTACAAGCAACTTGAAGACCGTCAATGTCTGGAAAACTCAAGATGTTCGGCTGAACTTTGATGATCCGAGTCTTGCTCCTCGTGTTGTGATTCCTCCCAAGTTCAAAGTTCTCGCTAAGTATGATGGCATGTCTTGCCCTGTCGCATTTGAAGTCCTATGTCCAAGATCAATCCCACACCGATGACAGAAAGTTATGGATGCACTATTTTCAAGAGAGTTTGTCCTAACCCGCTTGGAATGGTACTATCACCAGAGAATGACCGTATCCATTTGGAGTGACTTAATGATGCTTTCAGCATGTGATGAGTATAATGTCGAATTGACACCCACCGCATGCAACTACAAAGCATGTCTATGGGTCGTGACGAGAAGTTCAAGGAGTATGCTCGTATGGAGAGATCTAGCAGTAGTTCAACCACCCTTGTCCAATAGGAGTTGGTTGATATGTTTATGGGAACACCGACAGTCTTCTTCAATCATCCGATTGAAATTCTTCATCCGGATTCACCGAGCGCATCGTCGGTATCAAGAGTGGAAGATTCATGTAGAGACATCTTCAAATGCCAAGAGATCTTTGGTGGTAAGAAAGAAGCCAATGCCGGTATGGTCGAAAAGTCGAGCCAAGACCGACCGCTCAATGTGGGGGCCATGATCTCCAATCCTACATCAAGACAACCTCACGAGACAACGACGAGCCGTAACGCGCCACGAAGATAAGCATTAAGATCAACATGCCATTGTCGCAAGCCTTGCAACACATGTTGAACACAGAGTCGATAACCTGAGGATCCTCCTCGTATGTCAACACTTCCTCCAAGTACAATCCAAATGCTATGTGCTTACCATTCCAATAGCCCAGGCACGACATCGACAATTGTTGGGCTCAAGAACAAGATTCAAGATATGATTGAAGCTGCAGATCGAGTTTGATCCTCCTGCTGAGACGAATGTGATCAACGCGCCTATGCCTAACCATGACAAGAGTTCCAATGTCGCAGACGATACTTATGTTTTCAACATAGATGACTGACCATTCCTCCGATGACCGTTGAAGAATTTGTTGTGTGGTGTCAATCCAAGATGCCCTGAGAATTGTCGCTGGTGCCTCCACCGATGGTTGTGCTTGGTTGAGAAGACGGTTCAAGGCATGATGGACAATCGAGATACTATTTCAAACCACCGTGCGTAAGTTGTGTGAAGAAATGTCTAAGTTGAAGATCGACAATGCGAACGAAACTGTGCCATCTGTGGTGGGATACCTGGGCAGCCAAGTGGAAATATGATTACATGGTGAAGTACACTATCCTCGATAGTTACAAGATTCCTATTGAAGATGTTAAGGCGATCGGATGGGGTGACGATTTCAAGACTATGCCGATGTTAACACAATAAGATTTCTCCACGATCCCGTGCCTAGAGTGGCACCTCATCATTACTTCTCCAAGACCGCCATATTCCTCGACAAAGCTATCCCTTGAACTATGGAGTCGATGTTTACTATCATGGCCAAGCAAGACCCTCCGACTATGAAGATCTTATTGTCAAGTTTCTATTCCCGACATTGACAACATCACCGATCCAAGAAGGTGACCGTAACCGAAGAGTATTCTCTCAGATATCTCTCTCCAAAAGACATCACACTCCAACTCGCATTCCAGCTACTCAATCAATATCCCCGCTAGAGGGAAAGAACCAAGGACTCATCCCCGTCAACCGTATACCAAAGGAAGTTATCAAGACACCTCCAAACAAGAAATGGAGGAAATTTCAAATTATCAAGAAAAGTGACTACAATGTTGTGGAACACTGGGACAGACCATTCAAGATTTCCATGCTCGCCGCTTTCAGGTTCGAGGCTCATGCTAATGCCTTGGTGAAGTTTCAAGAATGCTCATGTGCCGCAAGACACTACCACCGAGCTCAAGTTCATTATACCTGCTCCAACAACGGCCTAGGCTTCTCTCGATGTCGATTTGACTTCGCCGAAAGAAACATAACAAAGCCTTGCACATCTCTCGTTGAATGGGCACTACACCTGTCTCATGTTTTAGTAGATACTGCTCGCCTCAATATCTACCGACCGCTTGATCGGCTTGATGTCGAAGGGTTGGCTCGAGACCCTGACATTATTGTGAGGGCTTTTGATGGTTCTAAGCGCACAGATTGGAGAGCTCACTTTGTTAAAGTCGGTTCCTAGACTTTGACTCTACTCTCTTTGTCATGGACATCCGTCCCACCTTACTCTTGTCTACTCCTCTTTGATACATGGGGCAAGTGTCACATTCTACCTTGCATCGTAAACTGAAATACCCGTGAAAGGGAAGGTTACAAGATATGGTGAAGAAGAATATATGGTCACCATCACACCATTCCGATACCTCGAGATGGAAGGAGAATTCTTGAAACGCCCGCCAAGCTTTTGAAACAATACCCGAGTCATGCCTGACCTCCCGCTACCTCAAGACGCTAAAGTTCCGCTCAGGATGGCCTCATTGAAAGATGCTCAAGCCGCTGAATAAGGTAGTTCTATTTGGGACAGCCCCGATCTTCCTTCAAATTTGACAAGACCGGTTTAGGCTTCACTATCAAGGGTCAAGATGATACGCGAACGTGCCGCCAACTTCCTTTCCGCATCACGTAGTGGAATCCATGCTATAGAAGACGACAACGGCTTCGACATCGCAAGTGGATCTTCCCAACCCGCATCAAGGGCTCAACATGGAAGATCAAGACGCTATACCAATCTCCTTTAGTCGAGTAATTGCTTTTGTTTTGTTTTGTTGTATTTCTTTATGTTTTGAACAATAAACTTTGAAAGCCTAGTGCCTTCGCCCGGCATCATGGCTCGCTTCATGAGGGTTATTATCCGTCGCTTGCGATTTTCATTTAATAAATCGGACTTTTGCATTCAATTGTTTGTTTTCTTTCTTCTACTTTATCACCCCTTCAAAAAGCTATGTGTTCTTACACACACCCACGTAGATACACCGCAATCACTCCGAATCTCGTTATAACAAACATGCTAGTGCTAAATATGACTCGATAATCCGATCTACCAAGCCAAGACGAAGTGAGGAAGATTGTGAAGTGCCAGGAGAATCTTGCCGATCGCACAAAGAAGAAGAGCGAGTTATACAAACCCACTAAGAGACAAGTGAGGTTGTGATTTGGGTACCGACGAAGACAAAAAGAGATCAAGATAGGAGCGCTTTTGAGAACAAAGTTGTTAAAGAAAGGTTGGTTCGATGCTACGAGACTATATTGAGGTTTTTGCTTGGTCATACGAAGACATGCGGGTTTAGACATTAATATTGTGGTTCATCGATTGCCGACAAAAGAAGGTTTTCCCTGAAACAAGGTCTGGCCGACGCGGCCCCGAGATGTCGAGAAAATCAAAGCCAAGTTATGAAGCACTCAATGCCGGTTTAGCTGCCACCTCCTATCCCCAAGGTTGCAATGTGGTACCCGTATCAAGAAGGATGGTAAGGTACTAATGTGTGTGGATTACGTAGATCCAACAAAGCGAGTCCGAAAGACGATTTCCCACTTCCTCATATTGATGTTCGTTGACAATACCGCCAAGATAAGGTTTTCCTTCATGGATGGTTTCTCCTACAATCGATCAAAATGGCTCCCAAGACATGGAAAAGACTACTTTTGTTACAATGGGGCACTTTCGCTACAAGGTTATGCCTGCTCGGATCAAGAATGCAGCGCCACTTATCGCCGCGTTATGGTGACATTGTTTCATGACATGATTCATCACGAGATAGAGGTCTACGCCGACGACATGATAGCTCGATCACATCAAGAAGAACATCTTGATCATTTGCGTAAACTGCTCGATGTTGAAGAAGTGATCGAGATCAATCCCAACAAGTGCACCTTTGGAGTCGATCCGAAAACTCCTAGGGTTTGTTGTCGTGGTAAAGGTATTGAGGTTGACCTCCAAGGTTAAAGCTATTCAAGAGATGCCCTCGCATGCAGAAGGAGGTCGAGGTTTCGGGCCGATTAAACTACATTGCCGATTCATTGCACACCTAATCGCTACTGTGAGCCAATTTCGTTACTTAAGAAGGATCAAGTAGTAGAGGAACGACGATTGCCGATCGCTTTGACAAAATCAAGGAATACCTATGTAATCCTCCTATTCTCGATGCCGCCTACCAAGGAAGACCTCTTATCATGTACTTGATAAAGGTTAGAGAATTCAATGGGTGTGTTGGGGCAACATGACGAGTCTGGTCGAAAAGAGCATGCAATATACTACCTTAGCAAAAGTTTACCGATCAGAAACAAGATACTGCAACCGAGAAAACTTGCAACGCTTTGGCTCGCTCACCGACTAAGACAAGATATGTTGACTCACACTACCTTGTTGATTTCCAAGATGGATCCGATAAAATACATCTTTGAGAAACCATCTCCGAAGAATAGCAAGATGGCAAATGATCTTGACCGAGTATGACATCCAAAGACACTTCTTTAACGCAATCAAAGGAAGTGTAGTAGCCGATCATTTGGCTCATCAACAGATGACTATCGCCTATGCGTCGAATTTTATGAAGATGTTTTACTAGTTACAGATCACAAGAACCAGCCCTGCATTTAAGGACTCGAACAAGGATCCCGATGGACTATGGTCTTTGATGGAGCCTCAAACGCACGGCAATGGCATTGGCGCCATCATTACATCCCTACAAAGTGACATACGCCTTTCACCGCCAGATTATGTTTCAACAGCACTAACAACATGGCCGAGTACTAAGCGTGCATCATGGGTCTTAAAGTCGCTATTGACTTAAGAATCAAGTTCTTACAAGTGTATGGAGACTGCCTTTAGTGATCACCAAATTAAGGGTAGGGATACGAACATCCGAATCTCATTCCATATCGAGAGCATGTCTCGAGTTTGATTCCCTACTTTGAAGAGATCACTTTCAATCATATTCCACGAGAAGAGAATCACAAGGATCGCATTAGCCACTATGTCATCTATGTTCAAGGTCGATGGGACAACGAGGCTCCCTGCATCATCATTGAGAAGTTTGATGAACCAAAGATATTGTTTTGAGCTCGACAGAAGAGAAACCTGGTACAATGACGTGAAGAGGTATCTGAGACTCGGAATATCCTGCAGGGCATCCGTTAATGATAAGAAGTTCATGAGAAGATTTGCATCCAAATTCTTCCTCAAAGAACGGCATCTTATACGCGCTAACCACGACTTTGCTTAGCCACTGTAGACCGTAAAAACAAAGTGCGATCATGGAAGAGTTACAATGAAGAATTTGGTACCCACTCCAAAGGACACACCATGGCTAAGAAGATTTTGAGAACAGTTACTATTGGTCCACCATGGAAGCCGATTGTCACCGCTACGATCGATCTTGTCACAAATGATTTATGCCGATAAAGTGCACGATCTCGATACCTCCGAATGTTTTAACTTCCTTGGCCTTTGCAATGTGGGCATTGACATGATTGGAGAAATCGCCCACGGCCCAATGGACATCGCCATCCTCGTGGCAATAGATTATTTCACCAAGTGGGTAGGCAATCAGATGCATCTGCTACCAAGAATGTTGTGGCTCGATTCATCAAACATAATCTTATCCGGTATGGCACTCAAAGGATTATCACGTATAACGGTTCCAATCTCAACAACAAGATGATCACCGAACTCGCACCACTCAAGATCAAGCATCACACCATCTCCTTATCGGCCTAAGATGAATGGCGCAAGCCGCCAACAAGAACATTAAGAAGATTATACGTAAGATGACAAAGGACTTACAAAGATTGGCATGAAATGTTACCATTTGCTTTCATGGTTATCGACCACAAAGACGAATATCAACAGGCAACCCCTTCTCTTGTATACGGTATGGAAGCCGCCTTACCCATCAAGTTCGTATACCTCAACCGTAGTCCTCCAGAGGCGAAAGTTAGCGAAGACGATCGGGTCCGCACTCGCCACCGATTAACTTGATTGATGAAACGACTGAATCCATCCGCCATGGATGATTTATCACGAATGATCGAGCATTTAACAAGAAGGTCAAACACCGAGTCTACCAAGTCGGTGATCTAGTAGTCAAGCGATCATTCTTCCACAAGGTGATGCTGGGGCAAATGGACTCCCACCCACGAGGGACCGCTTGTAGTCAAGACGGTATTTTCCTGCGGAGCTATGATACTTAGCACCATGGATGGCGAAGACTTCCACACCCCGTGAACGCAGACATAGTCAAAAAATACTACGATAAAGAGACCCGCTAGGTCGATTTAACCTAGGCAAAAATAAGAGATCCTCGCGAACCAAAAGGTTCGGGCAAAAATAAAGGATATATACAAAACATGTACACCCGCAAGTCGAAAACCCGAAAAGGCGGTTTGGGCAAAAGGGTATCCCAGAGACTAAAACCCGAAAGGGCGGTCTAGGCAAAAGTTAGGATTTGCGTATGACTATGTCTCTTCCAGATCACCCGCCTGCACTATCAAGATTCAAGATTCAAATGGCTAAGATCACCTACTCACTTTCTACCGAAGAAGGAGATGAGATAGTCGAAATATATGAGTACTAGTAGTTGAACTTAACGAGATTGTTTCCGCATAGCTTTTTACCTTTCTTGTGTACAAACTACTGGCCATACGCCACATTTCAAATAAATATAGCTTCTTTCTTTACAATTTCGTTGTTGTTATTTGCATAAAGTCCAACGCTTGCTTTGAATGATTATACGATTTGACAAGAAAAATCTCTCTCAAACATACGAAGGTGAACATGCAAAAGTACTTACTATGTGTTCCGTGAATGGGATGACGACGAAAGTCACCAAATAGTCCCCACAGAGTACAGGTGGCACAACACACCTTCCCAAATGAGTATATGTTAATCCACAAGCAAAGGATTCCACTCAACCGAGCAACGTTACATCGGGCCAAGCAAGAACACTTCATCCCCACGATATTTCTCAATCCTCCTCTCCTCAGCAAAGAGATCCGACACAAGACTTGGTCGATAGTGCATCAAGGAAACATACACCTTTATCCCCCACCGAGATTACAACGGACTCCGACTTTCTAGCCCGGCCTCAAAGAACCATCAAATGTTCTCCAATGAGATCTACACTGTAATCCCCAGAGCGCCTTAAATTTCCTCAGCAGGATCTACGACAAGGTCCCCAACAGATCGCCTTCCAGATTCTCCTCAGCAGGGTCTATGAGATCTCCAACAACGAGCTTCTCAATCTCTACCTTCCTCAACCATGTCTAGGCCCAAGACTTGGTCAGATAGTGCATCGGAGGAATCCAGGATATCCTTCTTCTCCTTCAAAAGCGGGTTCTCACCCACACACCCCAGGAGTCGAATTTTCAAATAACATCCGATCTTCTTCAAGATGGATATGTTTTGAAATATCACAACATTCATCATTCATACATTTCATAAAGTCATAATTCATGCACATGTCATTCATATACACTGTCATGCATCATACTTTGCATAAAACTAACAAATATCCTATCAAAGTTTCTCTTGTTTTCTCCAAAATGTAATGTCTACTCGACGAAAATGTCCAGATTAAGCCCCAACCGACGGAAAACTATCTCGAAGACCGCCTTGGTTGTCCTCCGACGATCGGGTCTGTAAGCCCCAACCGACGGAAAACTATCCGAAGACCACCGGTTATCCTCCGATAACAGCAATGGATCAATACCCGATGCACAACAGGAAGCTATCCACATTCTTGCCAACTACAATCTTCCCGTGAGTAATCAACACGAAGATTTATTCTCGATTCCTTATTATCAACAACAACTACAGAGTCTAGCAGACGATCAAATGTTTGGATGGCATCTTAAGCCCATCTCCGACTACTTATCAACATTTCTTCACTTTAGAATGCATATATGGTTAAAAATCAATACAAACCAATAACTTCATTCAAAGTGAACACGGTCTAACGTACGACCCTTCGGATGGCATCTTAAGCCCATCTCCTCCGCTCCATGAACATCTACGAGTCTAACATACGACTCACCTCAAAGATCGATCTTCCAGATGGCATCTTAAGCCCATCTCCGCCAATTCTCCTATCAACATTCCGAGTCTAGCTGACGACTCATCCTCCAATAAGTATCCAAATGGCATCCAGAAGCCCATTCGCATCATCCACCAACAAATGAGTGCAAATTTTCGTGTAGATTGAGTGTTCAATCATCTTCTACCTCCAGTCACGAAGACAAGCGTCAATCTAACCTCCAAAGACAAGAAGATTGAACAGGGCAGTCATACCCCAAAATTTTCCCTCCATCTACTCAAGAGATTTCATACATCTATGCTCAAGGATTCCTCAAGAGTCGATCGACAAACTCTCTCCTAGACAATCAACCCAAACTAGGTTTGTATCTCTCAAGTCAAGATGAATTCCAACATCTCCAATGGCCTTCATGCCTCCCATATGCTTCAAAGATTCTCCATGTCAAGTTTCAAGCTCACAAGTCAAGTTTCTCGCACAATTGCTCGATGGTCGAAAATCGTGTATTGGATAAAAAGTCAACTGTGGTCAACATACTACAAAACTTCGATTTTTGGTCAACATCCTCATTTTGAAGTAACATTCATCATTTGATCAAGGGTTGATCATGATTCATCAAGAAAACTCAAGATTTGCTCAAAAGTCAAACTTTCTAAATTAGGTTTCTAGATGAAAAGTCAATCGAACTTTGACCGATCATAACTTTCATACATTCTCGTAAATTTTTCCACCACCTCTTGTTTTGAAGGAAATTCAATTCTCTACAACTTCATGTCTCACAAGAATGTCCAAAAATGCTTCATTTGAGAGGTATAACTCAAAACATTACGTGTCATTTTCAAAGTCAACAAAAGTCAACTTTTGTTTTGAAGATATTGAGCATGGTAACTCCAATTGAGATGAGACCAAAGACATTGTTTAGAGGACTTTAGAGCTTTCCAAAAGTCCAAGAACACTCAAAATGTGGAAAATTGAGCAAATTACACCATTCACAAGTTGGGCAATTTTGAAGAATGCACAAAGAGAGATACTTCAAAAATCAAATCTTTTGCAAATACTTTTTCTTCATCCTAACTTGTTCCTCATGCAATTAGGAATGTCCAAGCCCAATGCCACGAATTTTGATTTATTTTTCTATTTAATTTGTAATTTATTCATTTAAATGCAAATTAAATCTTAAAATAAATTATAAAATCAAAATTAATTGAAGATTGATTTTATTGCTTTCTTTGTGATCCAATCAACCCATAAATCCAGCAATTTCAAATTAGATCAAATTTGGCAAGATTGATTGAAATTGACAAAATTTGAAAATTTGATTTCATGAGAATATCAAATTTGATTTCCATTGAATATTGATTAATTTTCCAAATTCAATCCCAAATCCATCCAGATATATACTGATGCATACCTATCAAGAAAGGACGAAAAATTGGCTCAAACCCTAATCCAAACTCAAAAATCGTGACTCGCAAGCAAATAGCAATCCTAGTTCCATCCATCCACAAATGATTTTGAAGGTTCCATTGCATTCTTGAGGTCTTTAGAGTCGATCAGCATTTATATCATTCAAAAACACTAAGAATCGAGCAAACCGATTTCGGTTTGTCAAACTTTTTCCAAATTCATTCAATATTCATGCATTATTAACACGATTTGTTGTTGTTTTATGATCGTGATAAGTTTGCAAGCATTCGGTGGTTTGATTGCACCATAGCCCCGGAGCTCGATATACCATTGTTAGGTTCCCGAACACGTTTTAGGATTTTACAAAATAAGAAAATTGGACCATGAGACCATGACCAATGAACTTTAACGATGCCTCGAATCGAACCATGTATTTACAATGCATTTATATTACTTGTGCTTGATTTTCCATGTAGCTGTGGCCTTAGCGTCAAGAAAAGCCGACGCAAGCTTTTGAAAATTCAAAACGAAGAGACGAAGTCCGGGCGCAAGGGAGGCAATGGCGGCAACGCGTATTCCACTTACTCCAATTTCAAACAAGAGCAAGTTGGCTGGGCTTGGTCAACGGTTGGCTAGAGTTTGAGGCCAATGACTCAGTTCGATCCTCGGCCATGACATTCTTTTTTACAAGTTTGCAATTCTCATATTTTCATATTTTCTTTTATTTTCAATATTTCCATTCAATTTTAATTTTTTCTATATTTTATTTATGCATTTAAAATCATCAAAAATTATTTTTCTTTTTACAATACTTTCATAAAAATGTTTATTTAATTTAATAAATTTAAAAATATATTTTGCATGCATATTTATTTTTATTTATATTTTGCATTTAATCACTTTTAATTGCATTTTAATTATTAAATCTTTTCCAAAAATCCCAAAAATTATTTTAGCTTATTTATCTTATTTCCAGCATATATTAATTTTTCATATTAAAAATTGCATTTTTCTAACATTTTCTTATTTCGATTTCATCATATTTTCCGATTTTCTTATTCTTCACAAAGTTGTTCGATTCGGACGCTTTCTTTTTATCGCTTTTTTTTCCAATAATGTAATTGCTCATGGGATGTAATAGTTTAAATTAGGTTTTATTTTCGCAAGTTTAAATTATGTATCTGCCCCAAAGCCATGTAATAGCGTAGGACATTTATCTTTCCGCATCTTTACATTCCGCATTTTATTTTCCGCACCTTTATCAATTGCTAGTAATTAGGCGTGTATGGCAAGATAATAATTGGACATAGCTCACACTAATCATCAAGATAAAATATCTGAATTTGACACACTTTCACACATGCACCCTTAGGGTAATTTCTCTCGATGCCTTTCGATTCAAAATGGTCATGTCCTAACGTAGAGGTATTCTAGCACCGCTGCCTTCAAAACAAATCATCATAGTCCCTTCGATACAAAGATCATAAGACCCACGATGTCGCCTACGAATACATGATCTTGACCTCGATTGTCGCCACGAAAATGATGATAGTCCCTTCGAATGTGCTAGGATACTTCCTACAAGTTGCCTTCTATGACCATCCGATGTCCCTTCGAATGTCCCGCTTACATCCAACGAATGGAGCTACCTACTAACTAATGGTATGGCTAGCGCTATTCTAAAGGAATGTAGAAGTACAACAAAACGACCAATTCTGAGTGGGTAAATAAGTCTTTAGTTGCTTGCTCTACCAAATGCTTTTCACACCACACACTTTTTTCAAGTTCAAATTCTTTTCAAAACAAAACATTTCCAAACACTTTGTATACACTCCTACATGAGTCATTACAAAGTCAAAGCGAAATGCCTTTTTCAAAACATCTTTGTCAAACACACAGAAAGCAATTTTAAAAGTGATCTAGAGCAACTAAGAGCCTGTGAGATAACTACGGATGAAAAGGTGCTAATACCTTCCTTTTCATAACCATTCTCCAACTCGTAATCTAACGAAGGTCTTTTTCGTTATTTTACCTTCCCTTAATTGATAAAATAAAAGTCGGTGGCGACTCTTGCTATCCGCACATTTGGATACAAAAATCCTACAAAGTCAGCTCAATTGCACATGTTGATGTGAAACAAAGTTCACTTTTTATTGTTGCTATGGAATAAAGTATTTAAGTCATTGGGTTACCTCTAATGGCCCAAATATTTTACATTTTAATTAAATCGCTGGGCTAACCTCTAACAATTTAATTAAGTACCATAACACTATGTTTTTTTTTTTAGAAAAATTGATTTAAAGAAAACAAATTCAATTAATTAATTTAATATGAAAGTGTTTTAAATGTTTATGTATGGAATAAAGTATTTAAGTCATTGGGCCGTCTCTAATGGCCCAAATATTTTTACATTTTAATTAAATCGCTATTAACCTCTAACAATTTAATTAAGTACCATAACACTATGTTTTTTTTTTACTTGAAAGTGTGTTGAAATCAAGCGCTGGACGAGAGAAATGATATTTCGGTTATGATTAACCAAGTATATGGACTTGATTAACCTCGTGAGGATAGGTGCTCCTATCCCCAACTAGACCGTGCATGGTGATTGGTATATGGACCAATTGTTTTTCGGGTTATGATTAATCAAGGCAACGAGGGCCTAATTAACCTCGTGAGGATGGCCATGCCCATCCCCAACCATGAGACCTTTAGAGAATTTGGTGTGGGTAACCAAAATGAGAGAGAGCTGAGGCGTTGTTGTTTTTATATTAATGAGAGGAGTGTCAATCACAGAATAAACAAACAAGTTGGATAATGTAATAGTGGAAAATAAAAGAAAATAAATTAACACACAATACAAACCGAATTTAAATAATTATTAGTATAGATATTTTTTACTTGATGAAAATCAACTAACAATTTAATTGGTGATTCAACAAATAAAAACTACCATACACCAAATATTATTTAATACATCATTATATATAAAAAAAAACACTTGCATAATATTGAATTTAAAGAGAAGGTTTAGAGATGGGCCCTGATTGAAGCTTTAAACTGGGGTGCAAAGAAATCCGAGCCCAAGCCCAAAACAAGTCGCTGGATCTCGGTGAGTGCCTCCATGGATCATACTATGGTCCTTATTCTCGTGCGTTGATCCGACCTCATGATCTGATGGTTTACAAGAGGGTGCAAAATAGATACAATAGACATATACATACCAGATTTCGAAATTAACCAAACAGGTGGTGACAAGTGTCACCACCTGGACTAACCACCAAGACCAAATATTCTAACATCTTCCTAAACTCATTTTTATGCTATAAATTATAAAAGTAAATAACACCAACTCTAATTAAATAAATAATAATACTAATAAAAATTAGTTTATTGTCATTATATTATTATATACTGTTTTTTTACTAAAAAAACTAAATTAGTTTTATATGAAAATTAAAACTTACTATACCTAGATTAGACTAAACCTATTTAAAATAAAAATAAAAACTCGATTAAATTATATTTTATAAAATAAAAGTAAAGAAAACTAAATCAGCTTTTTAAGAGCAAAATTAGTTTATAAACATAAATTAGTTTACTATATATATTTTATAAGATGAACATTATATAAAACAAATTAAAATTAACTTTATTAAACAAAAGTTTAAGTTACTAATCCTAGTTCTTACTAATCTACTAACAACACAAACACACTCATCATTCACGATCTCTTCGCTCCCTACGAACCCTAAACGCCGCTGTATGTCCACCGATTTGTCTCCGCCACGATCTCTCACGGTCCGTTTGCTCGCCTTCTCTCCCGACCGCTCGCCAGAGCTCACCGCGCCGCTCGGCCGCGATCTTCTCGTTGTTCTCACGCGATCTCTTTCTCTCACTCGATCCGTTCTAATCATGAATGCCGGAATAAGGAAAGGAGGAACAAGACGGTGATGCTGCCCCGACCGCAACCCCGTGAGATCTCCTCTGCTTCACCTTAAACTTTGCTTCTTCCTCGTTATATCTCTTTCTCAAGGGTCTCTTTTTGAAAATGATGATGATTTTTAGATGGTATTGTTCGTTTGGTTTTCTCGTCAATGTTGTTCGGGTTTTGGCAAAGGTTTAGTATGTCGTTAGGTTTGTTATCGATTAATTTCGCTAGGGTTTTTGGTGAATAGTTGCGCCCCTTCGTGGTTATAAACTTCAATGCTTAAATAACGTCTCGACTTAGGGTTTTTGGAGTTCTTGCTATTTTGATTTTACAAGTAAAAGGCCTTATAAAATGCTTGATGGCTTGCATTATTGGTATCAATGATGATTAATAACTTAGGTTGTTTGATGTCGTTTGTCGCTATGTATTCGATATCTTGGTAATGTTTGTGGTAAAACTTGCCTCAAAGACGTCTACCTGTTGCCAGATAAGGTTGTCGACATGCCAAACCGCTTTTATAATCGCTTTTCTCATCTTCTTTCCACACCTCCTATTGTGAACCAAGGGTACACTTGAGGATTTGCAATAAGAGTTTTCATGGCCAATGATTTATACGAGGCCCCTGCTATGATCGAAACCCCATGCAACCCGATTCAAAAGAAAATCCTAATGATGAGATAGAAATCAGATATTCTGTGTTATTATTGTCAGTCTGCTCATTATTTCTAACTAAGTTCTTCTTTGTTTGTTTTATGAATATGAAACCGCCACAAGTTCGAAACGATGAAGGAAAGCTTATGGAATGGAAAGCTTGAGAACGAAGTCAAGAACACAACCAAGAAGACTTACAATTGAAAAATCCACATATAGTTTAGAAAATACTAGCATTGTATGGACTTTGTAACTTGTATTTGAAGATATGATGAATTGTAACATATGTATCTTGCTTTATTCTTACATTCTTGTAAAATGAAAAACCTGGAGAAATGTGAAACTCTTTGAATTTTATGAATGCAAGATTTGAAGATTATGTACCAACTTGAATTTCGGTTTTAGATCTTCAAAATACTACTAATACAATCTTCAATCGCTAGCAATTGTGTATGAAAGTTGGAAATTGTGTATGAAAGTTAAGAATTGTGATGAACCAAACATTTCAAAATGGTCATGAACCAAAATTAATTTGGAAAACCAACTAAGTCGAAATGTTGATTAAAATAGGCTAAATCCAAATCAATCCACCATTCCAATCCATATTCGTAGTAACATATTGTTGTGTTTTTAGAATTTGAATCCTCTAGTATGCAAAACTTGAGAATTAAACCTAAATGCGAAGATGGTTTGATGACTCGTAATTAAACAAAACTTGCATTCTTTGAGTTTCCTACCATAAAGCTACCATGTTTATCCGCTCATGAAATTCGAGCCTTTTACTACTTGAGACAAAAATTGAAACCTAAGTTTCAATAACACTTGATTAAAACCTTAATCAACTTGACGATTGCATGATTCCTCAAGAATTGACCGATAGATTCCACTTGAAATTAAATGGAATTATCACCGACTTCCAAATCGAACCAAATTCGTAGTAGAGAAAGGTTCAAACAAAAATGAATTCCATAAGGAAACTTCCAATTTTCTCAAAGAATGCCTGAATCTGCATGATGAACGCGACTGGAAAAGAACTAAACATGCGGCAACTTGACATCAGGAAATCTTGTAGACAAGTCCTCCGATGAATATCACATACGCCAACTATCGCCAAGAACGAATAAAGTCGACGAGCAAACCAAATGCACTAGAACGGAATTGTTGATCAATAAGTCGGATAATCATCATCCATCCTTTACATCTTGAACAATGAACTCAAACAACAAAGAAACCCAAACTCGTGATGAATTGATCTCCGAATCAGAGGTAATGATATTCAAAATAACCGACTTCGTAGCTCCCTCAAGAATGCACTATCAATTCCACAATCGAACACCAAGCCCCGAAACCGATAGATATGAACGGATAAGATTTAATATTAAACCTCGTCTGCTTCCAATATCCTAGATTGGTTGAAAGCACCACAACTTTTCCGCTCAACAGAGAATCTTTGGGAATCAAATCCAACCGTAACTATAGAACCAAAGTGGTATGAATGCATGCGAGTGTCATGATAAATGCGAAGCCAAACCAGATAAGATCGAGACAGAGGGAAAATTTTGGTGCAACAGCTATTCCTTATTTAATAGTCTTAAACTCGAAGTGAGATTGGTTCTAGTTTCGAGCTTTCAGGTAGAAGAACATTAAATACTATAAGAACCCAAAATTTGCATCCAAGAACAAGTAGAAATATTTTGTTTTCCGATTTTCTTAATTTTTATTTTTTTAATATATTTACAAAGGATCGGGAACAAAAGCTCGTATGTCCTAGAAGGATATTGACACATATAGGAGCATATGTCGTAAGGATATTAGACATACACCGAAAGAGACCGACCAAAACGACTCTAACAAAGGTTTCAAAATATACATGCCCGAAGGATATTGGACACATAAAGATCGAATATACATGTTCGGTAAGGATATTGAACACATATATGGAGCATATGTCGTAAGGATATTAGACATACACCGGAAAGAGACCAATCAAGACGACTCTAACAAAGGTTTCAAAATATACATGCCCTAGAAGGATATTGGACACATAAAGATCGAATATACATGTTCGTAAGGATATTGAACACATATAGGAGCATATGTCAGTAAGGATATTAGACATACACCGAAAGATACCATCAAGACGACTCTAACAAAGGTTTCAAATATACATGCCCGTAAGGATATTGGACACATAAAGATCGAATATACATGTTAAGGATATTGAACACATAGGAGCATATGTCGTAAGGATATTAGACATAAACCGAAAGAGACCGATCAAGACGACTCTAACAAAGGTTTCAAAATATACATGCCCGTAAGGATATTGGACACATAAAGATCGAATATACATGTTCGGTAAGGATATTGAACACATATAGGAGCATATGTCGTAAGGATATTAGACATACACCGGAAAGAGACCGATCAAGACGACTCTAACAAGAGGTTTCAAATATACATGCCCGTAAGGATATTGGACACATAAAGATCGAATATACATGTTCGGTAAGGATATTGAACACATATGGAGCATATGCGTAAGGATATTAGACATACACCGAAAGAGACCGATCAAGACGACTCTAACAAAGGTTTCAAATATACATGCCCAGTAAGGATATTGACACATAAAGATCGAATATACATGTTCGATAAGGATATTGAACGATATAGAGCATGTCACCTAAGGATATTAGACATACACCGAAAGAGACCGATCAAGACGACTCTAACAAAGGTTTCAAAATATACATGCCCTGAAGGATATTGGACACATAAAGATCGAATATACATGTTCGTAAGGATATTGAACACATAGGAGCATATGTCGTAAGGATATTAGACATACACCGAAAGAGACCGATCAAGACGACTCTAACAAAGGTTTCAAATATACATGCCCGAAGGATATCGACATATAAAGATCGAATATATGTTCGGTAAGGATATTGAACACATATAGGGAGCATATGTCGTAAGGATATTAGACATACACCGAAAGAGACCGATCAAGACGACTCTAACAAAGGTTTCAAATATACATGCCCTAGAAGGATATTGGACACATAAAGATCGAATATACATGTTCGGTAAGGATATTGAACATATGGGAGCATATGTCGTAAGGATATTAGACATACACCGGAAAGAGACCGACCGAAGACGACTCTAACAAGAGGTTTCGAAATATACATGCCCGGTAAGGATATTGGACACATAAAGATCGAATATACATGTTCGGTAAGGATATTGAACACATATAGGGAGCATATGTCAGGTAAGGATATTAGACATACACCGGAAAGAGACCGATCAAGACGACTCTAACAAAGGTTTCAAAATATACATGCCCTAAGGATATGGACACATAAAGATCGAATATACATGTTCGGTAAGGATATTGAACACATAGGAGCATATGTCACCTAAGGATATTAGACATACACCGGAAAGAGACCGATCAAGACGACTCTAACAAAGGTTTCAAATATACATGCCCGTAAGGATATTGGACACATAAAGATCGAATATACATGTTCGTAAGGATATTGAACACATAGGGAGCATATGTCGCCTAAGGATATTAGACATACACCGAAAGAGACCGATCAAGACGACTCTAACAAAGGTTTCAAATATACATGCCCAGAAGGATATTGGACACATAAAGATCGAATATACATGTTCGTAAGGATATTGAACACATATAGGAGCATATGTTAGGTAAGGATATTAGACATACACCGAAAGAGACCACCAAAGACGACTCTAACAAAGGTTTCAAAATATACATGCCCAAGGATATGGACATATAAAGATCGAATATACATGTTCGTAAGGATATTGAACACATATAGGAGCATATGTCGTAAGGATATTAGACATACACCGAAAGAGACCGATCAAGACGACTCTAACAAAGGTTTCAAATATACATGCCTGTAAGGATATTGACACATAAAGATCGAATATACATGTTCGTAAGGATATTGAACACATATAGGAGCATATGTCGTAAGGATATTAGACATACACCGAAAAAGACCGATCAAGACGACTCTAACAAGAGGTTTCAAATATACATGCCCGTAAGGATATTGACACATAAAGATCGAATATATATGTTCGTAAGGATATTGAACACATATGTGAGCATATGTCGTAAGGATATTAGACATACCGGAAAGAGACCGATCAAGACGACTCTAACAAAGGTTTCAAAATACATGCCCGTAAGGATATTGGACACATAAAGATCGAATATACATGTTCGGTAAGGATATTGAACGATATAGGAGCATATGTCACTAAGGATATTAGACATACACCGAAAGAGACCAATCAAGACGACTCTAACAAAGGTTTCAAAATATACATGCCCTAGAAGGATATTGGACACATAAAGATCGAATATACATGTTCGTAAGGATATTGAACACATATGGGAGCATATGTCAACTAAGGATATTAGACATACACCGGAAAGAGACCGATCAAGACGACTCTAACAAAGGTTTCAAATATACATGCCCGAAGGATATTGACACATAAAGATCGAATATACATGTTCGGTAAGGATATTGAACACATATAGGAGCATATGTTAGGTAAGGATATTAGACATACACCGAAAGAGACCGACCAAAGACGACTCTAACAAAGGTTTCAAATATACATGCCCGTAAGGATATGGACACATAAAGATCGAATATACATGTTCGGTAAGGATATTGAACACATATAGGAGCATATGTCGTAAGGATATTAGACATACACCGAAAGAGACCGATCAAGACGACTCTAACAAAGGTTTCAAATATACATGCCCTGTAAGGATATTGACACATAAAGATCGAATATACATGTTCGGTAAGGATATTGAACACATAGGAGCATATGTCGTAAGGATATTAGACTTACACCGAAAGAGACCGATCAAGACGACTCTAACAAGAGGTTTCAAATATACATGCCCGTAAGGATATTGACACATAAAGATCGAATATACATGTTCGGTAAGGATATTGAACACATATAGGAGCATATGTCGTAAGGATATTAGACATACACCGGAAAGAGACCAATCAAGACGACTCTAACAAAGGTTTCAAAATATACATGCCCTAAGGATATTGGACACATAAAGATCGAATATACATGTTCGTAGGATATTGAACACATAGGAGCATATGTCGTAAGGATATTAGACATACACCGAAAGAGACCGATCAAGACGACTCTAACAAAGGTTTCAAAATATACATGCCCGTAAGGATATTGACACATAAAGATCGAATATACATGTTCGGAAGGATATTGAACACATATAGGAGCATATGTCGTAAGGATATTAGACATACACCGAAAGAGACCGATCAAGACGACTCTAACAAAGGTTTCAAATATACATGCCCGTAAGGATATTGGACACATAAAGATCGAATATACATGTTCGTAAGGATATTGAACACATATAGGAGCATATGTCGTAAGGATATTAGACATACACCGAAAGAGACCGATCAAGACGACTCTAACAAAGGTTTCAAATATACATGCCCGAAGGATATTGACACATAAAGATCGAATATACATGTTCGTAAGGATATTGAACATATAGGGAGCATATGTCACGTAAGGATATTAGACATACACCGAAAGAGACCGATCAAGACGACTCTAACAAAGGTTTCAAAATATACATGCCCGAAGGATATTGGACACATAAAGATCGAATATACATGTTCAAGGATATTGAACACATATAGGAGCATATGTTAGGTAAGGATATTAGACATACACCGAAAGAGACCACCAAAGACGACTCTAACAAAGGTTTCAAAATATACATGCCCGTAAGGATATTGGACATATAAAGATCGAATATACATGTTCGTAAGGATATTGAACACATATAGGAGCATATGTCGTAAGGATATTAGACATACACCGGAAAGAGACCGATCAAGACGACTCTAACAAAGGTATCAAATATACATGCCCGTAAGGATATTGACACATAAAGATCGAATATACATGTTCGGTAAGGATATTGAACACATATAGGCATATGTCGTAAGGATATTAGACATACACCGAAAGAGACCGATCAAGACGACTCTAACAAAGGTTTCAAATATACATGCCCGTAAGGATATTGACACATAAAGATCGAATATACATGTTCGGTAAGGATATTGAACACATATAGGAGCATATGTCGTAAGGATATTAGACATACACCGAAAGAGACCGATCAAGACGACTCTAACAAAGGTTTCAAAATATACATGCCCAGAAGGATATTGGACACATAAAGATCGAATATACATGTTCGGTAAGGATATTGAACACATATAGGAGCATATGTCGTAAGGATATTAGACATACACTCGAAAGAGACCGATCAAGACGACTCTAACAAAGGTTTCAAAATATACATGCCCTGTAAGGATATTGGACATAAAGATCGAATATACATGTTCGTAAGGATATTGAACACATAGGAGCATATGTTAGGTAAGGATATTAGACATACACGGAAAGAGACCGACCAAAGACGACTCTAACAAAGGTTTCAAAATATACATGCCCTAGAAGGATATTGGACATAAAGATCGAATATACATGTTCGGTAAGGATATTGAACACATATAGGAGCATATATCACTAAGGATATTAGACATACAACCGAAAGAGACCGATCAAGACGACTCTAACAAAGGTTTCAAAATATACATGCCCGTAAGGATATGGACACATAAAGATCGAATATACATGTTCGTAAGGATATTGAACACATATAGGAGCATATGTCGTAAGGATATTAGACATAACCGAAAGAGACCGATCAAGACGACTCTAACAAGAGGTTTCAAATATACATGCCCTAAGGATATTGGACACATAAAGATCGAATATACATGTTCGTAAGGATATTGAACACATATAGGAGCATATGTCGTAAGGATATTAGACATACACCGAAAGAGACCAATCAAGACGACTCTAACAAAGGTTTCAAAATATACATGCCCTAAGGATATTGGACACATAAAGATCGAATATACATGTTCGGTAAGGATATTGAACATATAGGAGCATATGTCGTAAGGATATTAGACATACACCGAAAGAGACCGATCAAGACGACTCTAACAAAGGTTTCAAATATACATGCCCGTAAGGATATTGGACACATAAAGATCGAATATACATGTTCGGTAAGGATATTGAACACATAGGAGCATATGTCGTAAGGATATTAGACATACACCGGAAAGAGACCGATCAAGACGACTCTAACAAAGGTTTCAAATATACATGCCCGTAAGGATATGGACACATAAAGATCGAATATACATGTTCGGTAAGGATATTGAACATATAGGAGCATATGTCACTAAGGATATTAGACATACACCGAAAGAGACCGATCAAGACGACTCTAACAAAGGTTTCAAATATACATGCCCGTAAGGATATTGGACATAAAGATCGAATATACATGTTCGGTAAGGATATTGAACACATATAGGAGCATATGTCAGGTAAGGATATTAGACATACACCGGAAAGAGACCGACCGAAGACGACTCTAACAAAGGTTTCGAAATATACATGCCCGGTAAGGATATTGGACACATAAAGATCGAATATACATGTTCGGTAAGGATATTGAACACATAGGAGCATATATCGTAAGGATATTAGACATACACGGAAAGAGACCGATCAAGACGACTCTAACAAAGGTTTCAAATATACATGCCCTAAGGATATTGGACACATAAAGATCGAATATACATGTTCGGTAAGGATATTGAACACATAGGAGCATATGTCGTAAGGATATTAGACATACACCGAAAGAGACCGATCAAGACGACTCTAACAAAGGTTTCAAATATACATGCCCGAAGGATATTGACACATAAAGATCGAATATACATGTTCGGTAAGGATATTGAACACATATAGGCATATGTCGTAAGGATATTAGACATACACCGAAAGAGACCGATCAAGACGACTCTAACAAAGGTTTCAAATATACATGCCCGTAAGGATATTGGACACATAAAGATCGAATATACATGTTCGTAAGGATATTGAACACATATAGGAGCATATGTCGTAAGGATATTAGACATACACGGAAAGAGACCGATCAAGACGACTCTAACAAAGGTTTCAAAATATACATGCCCAGTAAGGATATTGACACATAAAGATCGAATATACATGTTCGTAAGGATATTGAACACATATAGGAGCATATGTCGTAAGGATATTAGACATACACCGAAAGAGACCGATCAAGACGACTCTAACAAAGGTTTCAAATATACATGCCCGTAAGGATATGGACACATAAAGATCGAATATACATGTTCGTAAGGATATTGAACACATATAGGAGCATATGTCGTAAGGATATTAGACATAACCGAAAGAGACCGATCAAGACGACTCTAACAAAGGTTTCAAATATACATGCCCGTAAGGATATTGGACACATAAAGATCGAATATACATGTTCGGTAAGGATATTGAACACATATAGAGCATATGTCGTAAGGATATTAGACATACACCGAAAGAGACCAATCAAGACGACTCTAACAAAGGTTTCAAAATATACATGCCCTGAAGGATATTGGACACATAAAGATCGAATATACATGTTCGGTAAGGATATTGAACACATATAGGAGCATATGTCGTAAGGATATTAGACATACACCGAAAGAGACCGACCAAAGACGACTCTAACAAAGGTTTCAAATATACATGCCCTAAGGATATTGGACATATAAAGATCGAATATACATGTTCGTAAGGATATTGAACACATATAGAGCATATGTCGTAAGGATATTAGACATACACCGAAAGAGACCGATCAAGACGACTCTAACAAAGGTTTCAAATATACATGCCCGTAAGGATATTGGACACATAAAGATCGAATATACATGTTCGGTAAGGATATTGAACACATATAGGAGCATATGTCGTAAGGATATTAGACTTACACCGAAAGAGACCGATCAAGACGACTCTAACAAAGGTTTCAAATATACATGCTAGAAGGATATTGGACACATAAAGATCGAATATACATGTTCGGTAAGGATATTGAACACATATAGGAGCATATGTCGTAAGGATATTAGACATACACCGAAAGAGACCAATCAAGACGACTCTAACAAAGGTTTCAAAATATACATGCCCGTAAGGATATTGGACACATAAAGATCGAATATACATGTTCGGTAAGGATATTGAACACATATAGGAGCATATGTCGTAAGGATATTAGACATACACGGAAAGAGACCGATCAAGACGACTCTAACAAAGGTTTCAAATATACATGCCCGTAAGGATATTGGACACATAAAGATCGAATATACATGTTCGGTAAGGATATTGAACACATATAGAGCATATGTCGTAAGGATATTAGACTTACACCTGAAAGAGACCGATCAAGACGACTCTAACAAAGGTTTCAAATATACATGCCCGGAAGGATATTGGACATAAAGATCGAATATACATGTTCGTAAGGATATTGAACACATATAGGGAGCATATGTCAGGTAAGGATATTAGACATACACCGGAAAGAGACCAACCGAAGACGACTCTAACAAAGGTTTCGAAATATACATGCCCAGTAAGGATATTGGACACATAAAGATCGAATATACATGTTCGGTAAGGATATTGAACACATATAGGGAGCATATGTCAGGTAAGGATATTAGACATACACCGGAAAGAGACCAATCAAGACGACTCTAACAAAGGTTTCAAATATACATGCCCGTAAGGATATTGACACATAAAGATCGAATATACATGTTCGGTAAGGATATTGAACACATATAGGAGCATATGTCACGTAAGGATATTAGACATACACGGAAAGAGACCGATCAAGACGCTCTAACAAAGGTTTCAAATATACATGCCCGGTAAGGATATTGGACACATAAAGATCGAATATACATGTTCGGTAAGGATATTGAACACATATAGGGAGCATATGTCAGGTAAGGATATTAGACATACACCAGAAAGAGACCGACCGAAGACGACTCTAAAAAAGGTTTCGAAATATACATGCCCGGTAAGGATATTGGACACATAAAGATCGAATATACATGTTCGGTAAGGATATTGAACACATAGGAGCATATGTCGTAAGGATATTAGACATACACCGAAAGAGACCGATCAAGACGACTCTAACAAAGGTTTCAAATATACATGCCCGGTAAGGATATTGGACACATAAAGATCGAATATACATGTTCGGTAAGGATATTGAACACATAGGAGCATATGTCGTAAGGATATTAGACATACACCGAAAGAGACCGATCAAGACGACTCTAACAAAGGTTTCAAATATACATGCCCAGAAGGATATTGGACACATAAAGATCGAATATACATGTTCGTAAGGATATTGAACATATAGGAGCATATGTCGTAAGGATATTAGACATACACCGAAAGAGACCGATCAAGACGACTCTAACAAAGGTTTCAAAATATACATGCCGTAAGGATATTGGACACATAAAATCGAATATACATGTTCGGTAAGGATATTGAAACATATAGAGCATATGTCAACTAAGGATATTAGACATACACCGAAAGAGACCGATCAAGACGACTCTAACAAAGGTTTCAAATATACATGCCCTAAGGATATTGACACATAAAGATCGAATATACATGTTCGGTAAGGATATTGAACACATATAGGAGCATATGTCGTAAGGATATTAGACATACACCGGAAAGAGACCGATCAAGACGCCTAACAAAGGTTTCAAATATACATGCCCAGTAAGGATATTGGACACATAAAGATCGAATATACATGTTCGGTAAGGATATTGAAACATATAGGGAGCATATGTTCGTAAGGATATTAGACATACACCGAAAGAGACCGACCAAGACGACTCTAACAAAGGTTTCAAAATATACATGCCCGTAAGGATATCGACATATAAAGATCGAATATACATGTTCTAAGGATATTGAACACATATAGAGCATATGTCGTAAGGATATTAGACATACACCGAAAGAGACCGATCAAGACGACTCTAACAAAGGTTTCAAATATACATGCCCGAAGGATATTGACACATAAAGATCGAATATACATGTTCGGTAAGGATATTGAACACATATAGAGCATATGTCGTAAGGATATTAGACTTACACCGAAAGAGACCGATCAAGACGACTCTAACAAAGGTTTCAAATATACATGCCCGTAAGGATATTGGACACATAAAGATCGAATATACATGTTCGTAAGGATATTGAACACATATAGGAGCATATGTCGTAAGGATATTAGACATACACCGAAAGAGACCGATCAAGACGACTCTAACAAAGGTTTCAAATATACATGCCCGTAAGGATATTGGACACATAAAGATCGAATATACATGTTCGGTAAGGATATTGAACACATATAGGAGCATATGTCGCTAAGGATATTAGACATACACCGGAAAGAGACCGATCAAGACGACTCTAACAAAGGTTTCAAATATACATGCCCGTAAGGATATTGGACACATAAAGATCGAATATACATGTTCGGTAAGGATATTGAACACATATAGGAGCATATGTCGTAAGGATATTAGACATACACCGAAAGAGACCGATCAAGACGACTCTAACAAAGGTTTCAAATATACATGCCCGTAAGGATATTGACACATAAAGATCGAATATACATGTTCGTAAGGATATTGAACACATATAGGAGCATATGTCGTAAGGATATTAGACATACACCGAAAGAGACCGATCAAGACGACTCTAACAAAGGTTTCAAAATATACATGCCCGGTAAGGATATTGGACACATAAAGATCGAATATACATGTTCGGTAAGGATATTGAACACATATAGGAGCATATGTCAGGTAAGGATATTAGACATACACCGGAAAGAGACCGACCGAAGACGACTCTAACAAAGGTTTCAAAATATACATGCCCGGTAAGGATATTGGACATATAAAGATCGAATATACATGTTCGGTAAGGATATTGAACACATATAGGAGCATATGTCAGGTAAGGATATTAGACATACACCGGAAAGAGACCGATCAAGACGACTCTAACAAAGGTTTCAAATATACATGCCCGTAAGGATATTGACACATAAAGATCGAATATACATGTTCGGTAAGGATATTGAACACATAGGGAGCATATGTCGTAAGGATATTAGACTTAATTGAAAGAGACCGATCAAGACGACTCTAACAAGAGGTTTCAAATATACATGCCCAGAAGGATATTGGACACATAAAGATCGAATATACATGTTCGTAAGGATATTGAACACATAGGAGCATATGTCGTAAGGATATTAGACATACACCGAAAGAGACCGATCAAGACGACTCTAACAAAGGTTTCAAAATATACATGCCCGTAAGGATATCGACACATAAAGATCGAATATACATGTTCGTAAGGATATTGAACACATATAGGAGCATATGTCGTAAGGATATTAGACATAACCGGAAAGAGACCGATCAAGACGACTCTAACAAAGGTTTCAAATATACATGCCCGTAAGGATATTGGACATAAAGATCGAATATACATGTTCGGTAAGGATATTGAACACATATAGGAGCATATGTCGTAAGGATATTAGACTTACACCGGAAAGAGACCGAATCAAGACGACTCTAACAAGAGGTTTCAAATATACATGCCCGAAGGATATTGACACATAAAGATCGAATATACATGTTCGTAAGGATATTGAAACATATAGGAGCATATGTCGTAAGGATATTAGACATACACCGAAAGAGACCGATCAAGACGACTCTAACAAAGGTTTCAAATATACATGCCCAGAAGGATATTGGACACATAAAGATCGAATATACATGTTCGTAAGGATATTGAACACATATAGGAGCATATGTCGTAAGGATATTAGACATACACCGAAAGAGACCGATCAAGACGACTCTAACAAAGGTTTCAAATATACATGCCCGTAAGGATATTGGACACATAAAGATCGAATATACATGTTCGTAAGGATATTGAAACATATAGGAGCATATGTCGTAAGGATATTAGACATACACCGAAAGAGACCGATCAAGACGATCTAACAAAGGTTTCATACATGCCCGTAAGGATATTGGACACATAAAGATCGAATATACATGTTCGTAAGGATATTGAACACATATGGAGCATATGTTAGGTAAGGATATTAGACATACACCGGAAGAGACCGACCAAAGACGACTCTAACAAAGGTTTCAAATATACATGCCCTAGAAGGATATTGGACATATAAAGATCGAATATACATGTTCGTAAGGATATTGAACACATATAGGAGCATATGTCGTAAGGATATTAGACATACACCGGAAAGAGACCGATCAAGACGACTCTAACAAAGGTTTCAAATATACATGCCCGTAAGGATATTGGACACATAAAGATCGAATATACATGTTCGGTAAGGATATTGAACACATATAGGAGCATATGTCGTAAGGATATTAGACATACAACCGAAAGAGACCGATCAAGACGACTCTAACAAAGGTTTCAAATATACATGCCCGTAAGGATATTGGACACATAAAGATCGAATATACATGTTCGTAAGGATATTGAACACATATAGGGAGCATATGTCGTAAGGATATTAGACATACACCGAAAGAGACCGATCAAGACGCTCTAACAAAGGTTTCAAATATACATGCCCGAAGGATATTGGACACATAAAGATCGAATATACATGTTCTAAGGATATTGAACACATATAGGAGCATATGTTAGGTAAGGATATTAGACATACACCGGAAGAGACCGACCAAGACGACTCTAACAAAGGTTTCAAAATATACATGCCCTAGAAGGATATTGGACATATAAAGATCGAATATACATGTTCGTAAGGATATTGAACACATATAGGAGCATATGTCGCTAAGGATATTAGACATACACCGAAAGAGACCAATCAAGACGACTCTAACAAAGGTTTCAAATATACATGCCCGGTAAGGATATTGGACACATAAAGATCGAATATACATGTTCGTAAGGATATTGAACACATATAGGAGCATATGTCGTAAGGATATTAGACTTACACCGAAAGAGACCGATCAAGACGACTCTAACAAGAGGTTTCAAATATACATGCCCTAGTAAGGATATTGGACACATAAAGATCGAATATACATGTTCGTAAGGATATTGAACACATATAGGAGCATATGTCGTAAGGATATTAGACATACACCGGAAAGAGACCGATCAAGACGACTCTAACAAAGGTTTCAAAATATACATGCCCGTAAGGATATTGGACACATAAAGATCGAATATACATGTTCGGTAAGGATATTGAACACATATAGGAGCATATGTCACTAAGGATATTAGACTTACACCGAAAGAGACCGATCAAGACGACTCTAACAAGAGGTTTCAAATATACATGCCCGTAAGGATATGGACACATAAAGATCGAATATACATGTTCGGTAAGGATATTGAACACATATAGGAGCATATGTCGTAAGGATATTAGACTTACACCGAAAGAGACCGATCAAGACGACTCTAACAAGAGGTTTCAAATATACATGCCCGTAAGGATATTGACACATAAAGATCGAATATACATGTTCGTAAGGATATTGAACACATATAGGAGCATATGTCGTAAGGATATTAGACATACACCGGAAAGAGACCGATCAAGACGACTCTAACAAAGGTTTCAAATATACATGCCCTGTAAGGATATGGACACATAAAGATCGAATATACATGTTCGTAAGGATATTGAACACATATAGGAGCATATGTCACTAAGGATATTAGACATACACCGAAAGAGACCGATCAAGACGACTCTAACAAAGGTTTCAAATATACATGCCCTAAGGATATTGACACATAAAGATCGAATATACATGTTCGTAAGGATATTGAACACATATAGGAGCATATGTCGTAAGGATATTAGACTTACACCGAAAGAGACCGATCAAGACGACTCTAACAAGAGGTTTCAAATATACATGCCCGTAAGGATATTGGACACATAAAGATCGAATATACATGTTCGGTAAGGATATTGAACACATATAGGAGCATATGTCGTAAGGATATTAGACATACACGGAAAGAGACCGATCAAGACGACTCTAACAAAGGTTTCAAAATATACATGCCCGGAAGGATATTGGACACATAAAGATCGAATATACATGTTCGTAAGGATATTGAACACATATAGGAGCATATGTCACTAAGGATATTAGACATACACCGAAAGAGACCGATCAAGACGACTCTAACAAAGGTTTCAAATATACATGCCCTGAAGGATATTGGACACATAAAGATCGAATATACATGTTCGGTAAGGATATTGAACACATATAGGAGCATATGTCGTAAGGATATTAGACATACACCGGAAAGAGACCGACCAAGACGCCTAACAAAGGTTTCGAAAATATACATGCCCGGTAAGGATATTGGACACATAAAGATCGAATATACATGTTCGGTAAGGATATTGAACACATATAGGGAGCATATGTTAGGTAAGGATATTAGACATACACCGGGAAGAGACCGACCAAAGACGACTCTAACAAAGGTTTCGAAAATATACATGCCCGGTAAGGATATTGGACATATAAAGATCGAATATACATGTTCGGTAAGGATATTGAACACATATAGGAGCATATGTCGTAAGGATATTAGACATACACCGAAAGAGACCGATCAAGACGACTCTAACAAAGGTTTCAAATATACATGCCCTAGAAGGATATGGACACATAAAGATCGAATATACATGTTCGGTAAGGATATTGAACACATATAGAGCATATGTCGTAAGGATATTAGACATACACCGGAAAGAGACCGATCAAGACGACTCTAACAAAGGTTTCAAATATACATGCCCTAAGGATATTGGACACATAAAGATCGAATATACATGTTCGGTAAGGATATTGAACACATATAGGAGCATATGTCACTAAGGATATTAGACATACACCGAAAGAGAATCAAGACGCCTAACAAAGGTTTCAAATATACATGCCCGAAGGATATTGGACACATAAAGATCGAATATACATGTTCGGTAAGGATATTGAACACATATAGGAGCATATGGTAAGGATATTAGACATACACCGGAAGAGACCACCAAAGACGACTCTAACAAAGGTTTCAAATATACATGCCCGTAAGGATATTGACATATAAAGATCGAATATACATGTTCGGTAAGGATATTGAACACATATAGGAGCATATGTCGTAAGGATATTAGACATACACCGAAAGAGACCGATCAAGACGACTCTAACAAAGGTTTCAAATATACATGCCCTAAGGATATTGACACATAAAGATCGAATATACATGTTCGGTAAGGATATTGAACACATATAGAGCATATGTCGTAAGGATATTAGACTTACACCGAAAGAGACCGATCAAGACGACTCTAACAAGAGGTTTTCAAATATACATGCCGGTAAGGATATTGGACACATAAAGATCGAATATACATGTTCGGTAAGGATATTGAACACATATAGGAGCATATGTCGTAAGGATATTAGACATACACCGGAAAGAGACCGACCAAGACGACTCTAACAAAGGTTTCAAAATATACATGCCCGTAAGGATATGGACACATAAAGATCGAATATACATGTTCGGTAAGGATATTGAACACATATAGGAGCATATGTCCTAAGGATATTAGATATACACCGGAAAGAGACCGATCAAGACGACTCTAACAAAGGTTTCAAATATACATGCCCGTAAGGATATTGGACATATAAAGATCGAATATACATGTTCGTAAGAATATTGAAACATATAGAGCATATGTCGTAAGGATATTAGACATAACCGAAAGAGACCGATCAAGACGACTCTAACAAAGGTTTCAAATATACATGCCCCGTAAGGATATTGACACATAAAGATCGATATACATGTTCGGTAAGGATATTGACATATAGGGAGCATATATCGTAAGGATATTAGACATACACCGAAAGAGACCGATCAAGACGACTCTAACAAGAGGTTTCAAGTTTAAGCCGCATCTCAGCAGAGTCGCCATTTTTCCTGTCATAAAGGTGACGCCAGAGGATGCGAACGAATTCGGATCTTCCGCTCGTAACGATTTAAATGTTTTGATTTGTTTATAAAGATGCCGGAGCATCAAGCTTTATTATTTTCAACACAAGAAAGATGATTTAATGATTATGAAAAGGGGAAAGTCGAAATACCCTCAATTGATATTGGTATGCGAACGACTCAGCGCAAACTAGACGTAACGATCGGGGAGATTCTAATAAGGGGATTGTTATATAAAGGAATAGATGGAGCATCCTAAATATATGTAGTTATCTATACTTATATATGAATATGTTTGATATGTTTGTGTGTTTTAATTGCTATTTCTATGATTGGGAAAGTTTCTTCCTGATTTTAGAAAAGAGATTATGTGGGATTCTAGGTTTTGTTATTATTGTGCTCGCAAAGATTTGTGGATCTTCCATACATATATCCCCATGGGAATCGAGCATTTGTAGCTCGGATCTACAGGTTCTATGGTTTGTTTGGTCCGAGGGAGATAGAAATTTGCTCGGCAAGGATGAGACCAGGCCTCACGTATTCTCAAAAGGATGTTGAGAAAGTCGAGCAATCGTAGTTCCCACTTATGCTAGTGGAAAGCAACGGGTTAGTAAGAGATGTATAAATGTCATCTTAATGAAAATGTATCTAATCTATTTCATCACATACATTTTGAAAAGTTTGATTGATTAAAATCTTTCGTCGTAAGTATTAGGTGTTTTGCTTGAGTGTACAAGCGTTACCACTTACATGTTTAAGAAAGATGTTTGAAAAAGATGATTGAATCTTCTAACTGTAAGCATTGGGTGTTTTGCTTGAGTATACAAGCGTTACCACTTACGATTAAGAGATGTTTTTGTTTGAAAACAGTTTTGAAAAGAGTTTTGAAAAGTTTTTTGACTGTATGTGATATGATAGATGAGATACTTCTTCCATAGAGATGATAAATGTCTAAATCTCAAGGAGAAATTGATTGGATTAAGGGATGCTTTTAAGAAGCCCATGGGTCCTTGTATTGTTAGCCCAAGAGGAAGCATTCCGAGGGTCATCGAGGGTCATCGAGGGTCCTTGTATGAAGCTCAAGAGGAAGCTATAGGGTATGGCTGGCTTTGGCTTGAAAGGGATTTCACCGAGAAACCGTCCTTTTCTGAATAAGAGCAATTTCACCGGGAAATTTTACTCTCTGGGGAATTTGAAAGTGATTTCACCAGGAAAGCATACTTCCAGGGTTCTATCTTAGCGCGGGTGATTCTTTGTATTGGAAGCCCAATAGGAGGCTGTTAAGAGACTTCCTATCTCTTTCATTGTATGATGCCCAAGAGAAGGCTAAACTCAATGAGGAGTTCTTTTGAACGAAGCCCAAGAGGAGGCTGACTCAACAGGGGAGTGTTGTCTTATATGAAGCCTAAGCGGAGGCTAAACTCTGTGGGGAGAGTTTCTTTGTACGAAGCCCAAGAGAAGGCTAAACTCTGTTGGAGATAAAATATCTTGTATGAAGCCCAAGCGGAGGCTAAACTCAGATGAATGAGTTTTCTTATATGAAGCCTAAGAGGAGGCTGACCCATGCTGGGGATGGATTGTCTTGTATAAAGCCCAAGCGGAGGCTAAACTCAACTGGGGATGAGTTATCTTGTATGAAGCCCAAGCGGAGGCTATTACTCTGGGAACCTATTGATTAGTCTAATTGTTATGTTATTATTAGACGGTTTGTATAAACAGGTGTGTGTGTGTGTGATATGTATTCACAGGAGTTTATGAAGGAAATATAAACAATGCATGATGTTTATTTACAGCAGTTCATGAAATATAAACAAGTGTCTGTGAAACGAACGTTTGAAACGAGCGTAACTTGATTGTTTACAAGTTTGAACTGTGTACAAGGAAATGAATATGTACACGAACGAGTTTTTTATGTACAAAGAAAGATGGATGTACATAGGAGGGTTGGGACTTACACCATAAGAGAGGCCCATTGATTTGAAAGCAGTTTCACAGGGAATAATGCTCCTTTCAATATCAATGATTCATGTAAAATGTATGATGAAACGAAATGATTGATTGAAGTTTATTCAGAAAAGGTATCTGTATTATGTACAGATAAAAAGTATTTGAAAAAGAAGTATCTGTGTTATGTACAGATAAAAAGTTTGATATGTACAAGGAAATATTATGTACATAAAAGAATGTTATGGGACTTACACCGTGATGGAGGCCCATTGGTCAAAAAGAAATTTTACTCAGAAGAATTCTTCCTGTAGAACCAATGGATTCGGCGTATAGACAAACGAATGAAAAACAAACGAAAGAAATTTGTTTACGTTTGAATATTAACAATGATAATTTGAGTATGTACAAGTAAAACTAAATATGTACATAAAGGATTGGGACTTACACCATAAGGGAGGCCCATGATCGATTGAGAATTTCGAGAAGAAACGAATTCGGTTTTATCGTTTAAATCGGATCGATCATGGTAAAAAGATGTAAGTTTTGATGAAATGTTTTGAAAAATGATTTTTGAAAATGTTTTGAAATGTTAAGTTCATTTATGAGAAGTTTTGAAAAAAATCGGAAGTCGAAAACTTGAAAAAATTCACCTTTTAAGGAGGTTTGAAAAATGTTTAGAACGTCGTTTTCGGCTCGATTAAAATATAATCAGATGAAAGTTTTTTCTGAAAATTTTTGCACTATCATAAAATAGATGTATTTATTGACAAGTGTCCAAAAAATCATCTCAAAATGAGAAGTTTTGATTGGTCAAAAAAATTGTGAAAGTTTGATGAAAAAAACATGAAAAAATGGAAAGTTTGTAAAAAGAATGGTCTTGATGGGTGTTGAACCCATGACCATGAGGTGGGACGCGTGGCAAAGAAACTTAAGACCAAGCAAGCAACCACTAGACCAAACGCGCTGGAGTGTTAGTGGACCAGGAACACGCGTTGATATAAGATTGGATTATTTGAAAATTTGAAAATGAAGAACAGATGAAGAACACGCGCGCATCCTGGGTTTGTGATTTGATTCTCAGATTGCAAAACTCAAGCCAGAATCTTTGTTTCTCAACCAAATTAAGTGAAGTAAAAATCAAACTCGATCGGCTTTTCATCAAGAACATGAATATGTATGTTAATTTCATTTATTTTCATCCTAGCATGTTTGGATTTCTGGAGAATGCTAAGAACCCTAAAACTGAGAAATCAAATTAAATTATGTGTAGTTGATGATTGTTTGATTTTATTGAGGGTTATCAATCGTTATGAGTGCAGAAAAGGATCGGCCAAGAGTTTTTTCAAAAAGATGCAAGGAATATGGATATCACAGTTCATATGCATACCTGGAAAAGTGAGAATCGAAAACTGGATTTTGATGCTTCCAGTTGTTGTTTTATGACTGCTTGAGCACCAACGGCATGTATGGAAGTTGTGAGGATAGCCTGCTTGCCTTGAATCCTTTCCAATCAATCCCGCCAAGTCCACCTGCATAGACTGAAAAATGGAGCTCGAATTCTTGGTTAGAGCTGTTACAGATCGAGATTAATGGCCTGCATCATGTCCATGGAGTATAGTGATGCTGTTCAGATGATTAGATCACAGTTTTATCAAGCTTTACTCCAAATTCGATTGCTTGGGCAGTTTGGAAAAGTTTGAAAAATGAAAACTGATTTTAACTTGATTTCAGTTTGATTTTAAGCTTGTAACAAGTTTGATAGTGATTATGTAACATGTTGGACACCAAAGATCATCATGGTTTTAGCTCAATTTCAAAAATGCTATGTTTCTCAATTTGCACTATATTGCTTGATTTTCAAGAAAGTAAAGAGAAAGCATCATTTTGCATTGTTTTGGTGTCCATTGAGCTTGAATTGGTACCTCTATTTATAGGCCATTGTATCTGAAATGTTAGGCAAGCAATTGGGCATTGGTAATTCAAACTTGCCTTAGAGGGCAAGGAAGTCTTTTTTGCATTAAATGCAAAAGGAAGCTTCCTTCTTTTAACCATGGTTAATTTCCAACTTTGATCCAATCCTATCATAATTATCCCATCTGATTTTTATCAGTTCTTATCTCATTGTGGCAAGGTGGCAAGCTTCTAGAAAGAAGAAATCCAAAAAATGACCTATAATGTGAAGTTGTGATCTTTGAAAATCAAGTTTCATGGAGCCTTATGTTTCAATTTCAAAAGTGTAGCTAGACTCCATGGATTTGAGAGTTCTTGGACATTTTGGAAAGATTTTTCCACAAGCTACAACTTTCATGTTTTGAGTTTTTTCCAATTCAAATTGGAACTAGGTGAAAAAATGGCATGAAGTTTGAAAAAAAGTAAGAAATTTCAATACTTAGAAAAATTTCTAAGTATGAAAACTTTTGACTTTTTGTTGACTTTTTTTCAAATTCTTTGATTTTTTATGATCATGATGGATCATTTGAAGTATTTTGATGATTGAAAAAGTTTTGTTTTGAAAATTTGACCAAAAGTCAAAGTTTGACTTTTCTGTGCAGATGAATTTTCATCAGACGTTTCTGAAATTGACTGATGAATTCTGTGAACCTTTGTGATGTTTTGAATCCAGAAATTAGGTCAAGATGTTGTATCTAATATATGATGACCAATATCTATCCAAAAAAGTCATTCACTGCTCAAAAAATCAGAGAATACTCATGCTCGACCAAAACCCTAATTGGTCGATCCTTGATTAATCTGTGAGAAAATTTGATATCTGATGATCAGAGGTTGATGATTTGATTAAGATAGATCAAATAAGATGAGAAAATCTCAAACCCTAATTGGTTAGCTCTTGAATCAGATGAAAATCTGATGAAACCCTAATTTTGACCTGTGAATGCTATACCCGATTAATGCTGTCTGAACTGTTAGTTGTGCAATGATGCAAATGTAAGGTGGTATATTAGGTCAAAATTTGGGGTATGACAGATGCCCCTATTTAAGTTTCTATAACCTAAGAGATGAAGATGAATATCTTTGTTTTGATAGGTGTAAAGAGACTTAAATATCAGAATACGCAAAATTTGGACCTAAGATACCAAAAAATGCGGATGATGCAAAATAATTGCAAAAAGTTTTACCCAAAGGATATCAAAGAAATGACATAGTGAAGGGAATTTTGTGAATACGTCCCTGTTGGGGAAAGAATGATTCACAGAATATGTGAATATCTGTTTCGTTTTGGGAAACAAAGAGATTACCTTCTGTTAGCCTTGTGACAATGTTTAAGGTATGTGGAAATGATATTACCAATTATCAGCTCTGTGATAGTTTATGGTAATGAATTCTGAAGATGTTACCAATTATCAGCGAAGTGATAACTATAACAAGGTAAATCTTGAGAAATGAGTTGCTGTGTACTCACTTTGTGAATAATGATGTTGTTCTATCCAGAATGAACTGAAAGAAAGAAGTTAATCAAGACATTGTTCCTAATGAGGGATAATCTCACTGGGAAGGTGATAGAGAAGAAAATGTATTTCTCTTGGGGACTTTGCCGGGAAAAGGAAGACGATCCTTTCTGTCTGGGAATACTCCGTTAGAAAATGTATCTTTCTGCTTGGAGATATTCTCGGGGATGACTTGTACTCATATGAGTAAGTATGATTTATACCAGTGATTTGGAAGCAAACATTTTGAGAGATGCAAAAAATGCAATGAATGATGCTATTATGTATGAATGTCATGAATGTTATATGCATGCTGACAATACTTGACAAAGACACTAAAGAGGTATTTGGGAAAAGGACCACGTCACCGTTCGAACAAATACTTAGTGAGGATTATAGCAAATGGTGCAAACGTTCATTGATGAAGAATTTTGAGTTGCATGCTTTAAACTTTCTGAGAAAGGCATTTCATTGGCAACTTGGCTGGGGATTCTTTTTGGATAAGAATATCGTCCTTTGATGATTTCTGCTGAGGAGAAGACTGCTGTAGCAGCTGTTTTTCATCCTTCGGAGATTGGAACACTTATGGAGAAACTGTTGAAGGTCTTTCTGTGTTCATAGTTCAAAGGAAAATTTTTGCTTTTCGTTTCAAAATTTTGAAGTAAAAATTCATTTAAAACATTTTGATTTCAAAAAGTGATTTTCACAATAAAAGCGTTATTTTGCAAAATGAAATAAACAGGAATTGCAAACAAAAGGCACAAGGCTCAACTTTATTGATAGAACGGTAATCAGCCAAATGCGTGATCCCAAGAACTGTTTACAAAAGTTGGAAATGATAATTTATTGGGAAAATGCTACATTGAAAGCAAATAACCACTACTATCCCTAACAACTTTGAATTCCAACTGTGCTTGTTGCTTCAGAAGAGTTGATTGAAGATCCATTGATGGAAAATTCTTCATATGGACAAAATACAGACTGACTGCAGTTACTTTGTCATATTGGTATCCTTGTTTTTGCCTAGATTGCCTTTTCAGGTTTTCAATCTATCAGGATAATTTCTGTTTATCGTCTCTAATTTTTGCCTGGATCGCCTTTTCAGGTTTTCAATCCACCGAGACGCCATTTTGCCTAAGCCGCCTTTTCGGGTTTACGACTTCGAGCTGTTCTTTGTTTTTTTTAGACAAAGTATTTCTTGATTGGCCAAGATTCTGTGATGCGGGAGTTCATCACCGTCCATGGTTGTGAGAGTCATAGCACCGAGAAGCTTCTTTTGACGATGTATGGGCCTTCGTAATTAGGAGTCCATTTGCCCTCGAATCTGCTTGAAAAGACAGAATCTTTTAAGCACGAGGTCGCTTCTCGAATTCACGAGGTCGACCTTTTGTCGAAAGCTTTTTCATTCTTCTTGATAGAGTTGTCCGTGACACGAGCGGTCGGCGCTTTTCTTCAATTAAGTTCATTGGTCGTACTGATTTGACACCATTCGACCTCAGATAACTTAGTTTCCAAGAGAACTCTCATTGACGGGATCTCAACTTCTACGGGAGTACCGCCCATGCCGTATACTAGAGAAAAGGAGTTGCCCTGTTGAAGTGCGCATCAAGCACGATATCCATGCAGCAAATGGCATTTCGTGCCAGCTTTGTAAGTGATGACCATCTTCCGGACGATCTTTTGATGTTCTTGTTGGCGCTTCAACGACGCCGTTCATCTTTGGCCGGTAAGGAGACGAGTTATGATGCTCGATCTTGAATTCCTCACACAGTTCTTTCATCATTTTGTTGTTCAAGTTCGATCCATTGTCTGTAATGATCTTACTTGGAATTCCATATCGGCAAATGAGGTTGTTCTTGATGAACCTCACAACCACTTGTCTAGTGACGTTGGCACGGCGCTTCAACCCATTTGGTGAAGTAGTCAATGGCTACTAGAATGAAGCGATGTCCGTTGGACGCTTTTGGTTCAATCATTCCAATCATGTCGATGCCCCTCATGGAGAAAGGCCAAGGAGAAGAGAGAACGTTGAGTAGAGTCGGTGGCACATGGATCTTATCTGCGTAGATCTGGCACTTGTGACATCTTTTGACGTGTTTACAGCAATCGGATTCCATCGTTATCCAATAGTATCCTGCTCTCAAGATTTTTCTAGACATTGCATGCCCGTTTGAATGGGTTCCAAAGGACCCTTCATGTACTTCATGGATGATTGTGTTTGCTTCCTGTCTGTCGACGCATCTGAGCAGAACCATGTCGAAGTTTCTTTTGTATAGGACATCTTCATTCAGGAAGAAATTCCTGGAAAGCCTCCTTAGAGTTTTCTTATCTTTGTACGATGCCCCAAGTGGGTACTCTCGTGTTTTAGTAGTCTAGAAATCTCATATGGGATCTCTTCTTCAACTTCTTCCTCGGCGACTTCACAGGGGATTTCAAAGTTGAGAGAGAGCGTAGAGTTATTGCTTTCAATGGATTTGTCCATCTGTTTAATCTGCATATTCGATTTATGTCTGATTATTTAGCTCCTTATCAGTTTTTTTTTTTTTGAAGAAAGTTAATGTGAAAGTTTATGCAGATTAATTTTTTTATTATGATTTTTTTTTGAATATTTTTTTTTTGTCATTGTGTTTTTTAGGATTATCATTTCCAAGAAAGGGTAAAATGAAAATAAACACAAAGTGGGGAATCAAAACAACACATTTTATTTATGATTCACAATATGAACAGGGCCCTTAAATACAAACTCATTTGTCTTGGGCAAGACAAAGAGACATTATTTAAAAGCTAAACCCTATAAAACATCTCTTCGCTTTGGGCGAAGCGAGAGTTCAAAACAAAAAGCAAAGATAAACTACTTAGAGCTATGAACATTAGTCCTAACTTCAACAGGTTTCCAGTAGTGACGAACTCCTTGGAAGTCGAGGTACTCGGGTAATTTTCCGCGTGGTTTAACCCTTGAGTAGACTTTGGTTGCTGGCTGAGCAGGCTTTGAGGACTCTGGATGATGGCCCTTGCCTTTTGTGCTGCTGAAGCGATCTTCTTGATTAATAGACCGGGAAGTATGGGATATAGCACGGGTACTTCCTGTTGATCTTTGTATGGAATACTGGGGATGTTCCTTCCAGTCTTCTGAGTGAAGAGACTCATTGTCGGCGACACTTTCTAGATCGTATCCCGAGTCGTACTCTTGATCTTCAGTGATCATGTTGATGTAGTGATAACCAGGATCTGGTTTGGTGAATTCCACAGAAGTGTTGAAGCAGAGATATTCATTTGGGATCTCGATCTGTTGATTAGTTTGAGAAGACGAGTATTCCTCTTCTGATTGACTAGGGTATTCAAAGTCATCACCCCATCCTGTGGGTTGGATATCTTCGATCCGGATTTTCGAGCTTTCTGGCGCAGTGTATTTCACCATGTAGTCGTATTTGCCACTTCGTTCTCCCAAGGTATCCCAAATTTCAACAGGGACTAGTGGATTTTCATGCTGCTGCAAGGACATGTCTTTGAATCGATCAGTCGGTGCATATGATTCCTCCTGAGACACATATTCAGGGTTATTCAAGTAAGTGCTCCGCTCTTCAGTTTCAGATGGATCATCTTCATCCTCTTCAATGGTTACAAAATTAACCTCTTGCGGAACAGGGTTTAAGAAACCCCCACTGTGAAACACCTCTTTGATTGGACGAAGCGCTTCATCCTGTTGTTTGTCTTTGGAGAATACAGGTGTAAACCCAAGTCCGGTCTTTGTTTCGTTCTTGACAGGTTTAATTACTTGCCCCCATCCTTCGGCATTGCCGTTTTTCACTATCTGGGCTGCTTCCTTATACGAAGAGATAGATGATCTGTTTTTGTTGGTAGATTCATCTTCTAACGGATGTTCTGGGAAATGTGTCCCTTCAACGTCATTAGCCGTGATGAAAGAGAAACTGGACAAATGACTTATGAGCACAGCTTGTTCACCGCTGATTGTCACCAACTTTCCATTTACCGTGAATTTTAATTTTTGATGGAGAGTAGAAGTCACTGCTCCTGCTTCATGGATCCAAGGTCTTCCTAGTAGACAACTGTAAGTAGCTGGTACGTCCATGACTTGGAAGGTGATTTGAAAAGTATGTGGGCCAATTGTCATCGGGAGATCAACTTCCCCAATAACTGACTTTCTTGATCCGTCGAAGGCTCTTACTACTATATCGTTGAACTTCATTGGCGTTCCTTTGTAAGCTAAACGAGCGAGCGTCATTTTTGGCATTACATTTAAAGATGAACCCGTATCCACCAATACATTGGACAGGGAATCTGACTGGCAAATCATTGAGATGTGCAAGGCCAAGTTGTGATCTTTCCCTTTTTCCGGAAGTTCCTCATCACTAAAACTCAGATTGTTGCAGGCTGTTATGTTGAAGACGATCCCTCCAAATTGGTCTGTAGTCACATCGTGATCCACATAAGCCTGGTCTAGTACTCTCATCAAAGCTTCTCGGTGAGCTTCGGAGTTAAGGAGTAAAGACAGTATTGAAATCTTTGAAGGAGTCTGCATCAGTTTATCTACGACTCGATACTCGATTTTCTTGATCAGTTTTAGTATCTCTTCAAAGTCTGAGTTGATGTTGGTTCCATCAGTAGAACCAATATTTGTGCTTGGGTTAGCAATGGGAATCGTTGCAGGATTCTCAGCAGATATGCTAACTGGGTTCTGTCTAACAACAGGAGGAATTGTAGGCGGTCTTGGTGGTACTGGAGTATGAAGTCGTCCACTTCGCGTTACTCGTCTGATTTCTATTATATTGACATTAGCTGGCAGTGTAGGCATGGGTTTCTCCTTCCCATCCTCTATCAGGGTTGCATTGTACTGGTAAGGAATTGCTCTGGTAGAAATATATGGAACAGGACCAGGTAGGCAAATTACCAAAGGAGACTCTGAGGTGCTAGAACTGTTGCATTCAATCTCCACATGCTTGGGTATGTTGAAACAAGGGATGATAACGTTTACTTCAGGATTCTCCGAGTTGATATCTGAGACTAAAAGCTCATGCGAAAAATGCCCTACTGTATTTACGTCATGGTCATCTCTATTTCTGTAGATCTGTAAGTCACCAATGTCTAGCAAATGCTGAATGTCTGTTCTTATGGTGGGACATCCAGGAATATTCCTGGAGCAGATGTTGCACGCTGAGTAATCGTGCTTAGTAAAAGCGCTCATTGCATTGTATGATTCATGGAGATGTACTAAGTTTCCTCTGATCAGATTTACGTCCGTGACGAGATATCTGTCTGTATTTCTTAGTATCAAACTTACTGTATGCCCACTGTGACTGGGAAGTGGATTGGCTTGCACATTCGGACTTGTGTTTCTGAAGGAAAGAAGATTAGTTTTCACTAATCTCTGCACCTCTGCTTTCAATGCTATGCAATGCTCAAGGTCATGGCCTGGTGCCCCTTGGTGAAAAGGGCAAGAAACATCAGCTTTGTACCACCACGGTAGTTTTTTAGGGACCGGAGGTGGTGACCTGGTCTGTATCAGATTCTTTTCTATTAGAGCGGGGTAAAGTTCTGTGTACGTCATTGGAATTGGGTCGAATTGTGTGACCCGAGGCGTACGGCTTTGGTTATTGAACTGCTGAGCCTGTTGACGAGGCTGTTGAGTTTGTTGATTTTGTTGAAATTGCGGAGCAATTCCTGTGTTTGGAGTTGTGTTAACAGCGGGTGTTATGGAAGCTACCTGTCGCTGTTGATTGACATTTCTACGTGGTTTCCCTCGGGATACCATTCCTATGTCGTGCTCTTTTTTCTTTGGAAAGCTAGTTCCAACCTTTCTAGTTCCACTAGAAGATCCGGCTTCCCTGGTTAGACGTCCGGTTCGAACTCCTTCTTCTAATCGCATTCCCATGCTCACCATTTCATTGAAATCTCCGGGAGCGCTAGCGATCATTCGTTCGTAATAAAATGAGCCTAAAGTGTTTAGGAATACCTTAGTCATCTCTTTCTCTTCCAAGGGCGGGTTGACTTGGGCAGCAATTTCCCTCCATCGTTTGGGCATATTCTTTGAAGGTTTCTCTTTCCTTTTGAGACATAGAGCGAAGTTGATCTCGATCAGGAGCCATATCCAAGTTGAACTTGTACTGCTGTACAAAGGCTTCACCTAGATCATTAAATGTTTGGATATTTGTGCTGTCTTATCCCATGTACCATTTTAAGGCGGCACCGGTGAGACTGTCTTGGAAGTAGTGAATCAACAGCTGGTGATCCTCGTTATAGGTGGACATTTTCCTGGCATACATCGTGAGATGACTTTGTGGATAGGAATTTCCTTTGTATTTTTCAAAGTCAGGGACTTTGAATTTCGCGGGTATCCTTACGCGAGGAACTAAGCAAAGATCCTGGGCGTTTTTCCCAAACAATTCTTTCCCTCGAATCGTTTTTATATCAAGCTGCATTTTGAGGAGCTGTTCCTGGAGATTTTCCATCAAGCCACGAGGGTTCGTGTTATTTCCTGGAGTGTGGTGAACTTCTTCGTTTGTGGTAGCGTGCACTACGGAAGCTGAGTTCAACATGATTGGTTGAGAAACCGTCATTGTTACTTGTGGAAGAGTTATTCCATGCTGTGAAGTGAATGTAGCGTTCTGCCGCAAAGTAGGTATTTCAAGCGAGGTTGTTTGAGAAGTCGGTTGGCGAACTCCAATGCCGGAGTTAAAAGGCATTCCCCATGGATAGCCTTCGGCATGCCGAAGGTAAACTCGATCGCGACAAACAAACCGGAGTAGTAGTATCCTCTGAAGTTGCTGTTTGGTTTTGACTGCTCGATGCTGCTTGTTGACTTTGCGCTGTGGCAAACGAGTTGACCAAAGACGTGAGTCTTTCCACTTCTTCTTGTAGCGTTGTTACTGTACTACGAAGTTCAGCATTCTCTTGTTCAAAATTCTCCATTACTTTTCTTCTTTTTGATCTAGTATCGTACGTTCGAGTTGGCTGCGGACGCAGTCGAGAAACTCTAAGACGCGACAGCTTGACAATCTGTTCCTATCTGGAAAAGTGGTTCCAACTGGAAAAGTGTTAGACTCTAGACAATAGACCTAAATGCAAGATATGATGCATGAATATGATTGTAAAGAAAAGAAATTTCCAAAGAATTTATGCTAAAAGAGATATTTCTGGCAAATATTTGGATGGAAAAACACAAATTTCATTGATTATTGAAAGAAGATTACAACAATTGCTTTTTTTTGGAGCATTGCTCACACAAATGATAAAATAAATGATAAAATTACAAACTAAATTGAACTAATTAAACGTCTTCGTCTGATGAAGATCCAAAGGCTTGATGCAGCTTCCTCTTCAGGATTTCCTTTCCATAGCGAGCTTTTAGTTCTGCTTTCTCGGCTTTTAGCTTGCTGACGACTCTTTTCCATTCGTTGGGAGTAAGATTGTTATTCATCAAATCTTCAGGCGTTCCTTTTCTTTCTTTGATGAATTTCTTGATTGTGTCATGTTTCTGGAGAATCTCCTCATCTTTTTCCATGAGCCATTCTTCTTGGAAATAAAGCGTCTTTTCATGATCTTTGACTTGCTTCTTGAGCTTCTCATTCTCAAGGTTAGCCTTAAGGAATTTGTCTTCCAAAGCTTCTTTCTCAAGCCTTATCTTTGTCAAGGCTTCTTGGTATTCTTCCACGTTCGACGGAAAATTTGTTGATTTGGAGGCGATTAAGAACATGGGATCTTCATAAGCGTAAGGCATTCGAATTCCTTTGCTTTTTCTTTACCCAAGAAGTGTAGGTTTCATGGCTACACAATTCTTTTGCCTTACCTTTTCCTTTCTTTCGGATGTGATGCCAAGCTTTAATCATCCTAGCCTTCAATCCTTGGGAATCCTCCCTTCATGGTAGAAGTAGCTTTCACCAGTAAACCAAGAGGTTTACCGAGTTTATGATCCGAGTTGACGCCTCGCCAGAATGGGTTATAGTTGATTCCTCCTTCGCACCAATGAGAGGTACGTTGGCAAATTCTCCACAGCTCTCAATGATTTCCATCTCATTGTTTGCCAAAGTATACCAATGGATATCGTCGTTTGTTTTCGCGGAAGATAGGAGATTTAGGCAAGTGTGAGATAATCCATTTGAAAAACAGAGGTACACAACACACGATAGTTCCGTCTCCTTGATGATTCCTATGATGAATAGAGACGTATGTATCACCAAGCAGGGTGGGAACGGGATTTCCAATCGAAGATCCTTATGGCGCTGATATCAACGAAATTTGGGACGTTGGGAAACAACACCAATCCGTAGAGGAGTAAAGCTAAAATAACTTCAAAGGCTACTATACTACCAGCTTCAGAAAATTTGAGAGCTTTCTCCATTAGGAACTTTGAAGTCAGTCCTAAGAGTTTTCCTCTAGTAGTTAGGTTTTTGTCTATCTCAGATTTTTAAATGAGTCATTGTTGCAATGACTTGTGACTTGGGAATGGCTTCCAAACCATTGAAAGGCACTTTGTCCGACATCGAGATTCCTAGGATATGCATACTCTTCCAAAGTAGGCATCAACCGATAATCGTGAAAGTGAAACAATGATAGACGGATCGTAGAACCGAACGAAAGTTTTGAGAAGTCCTTCATCAACGTTAGCATTTAGAAGAGTTAAAGAGTTCCATAGCTTTTCAAACCGAGGGATCTTCTACCAAGGATGCTAACTCTTTCAACTTTCCTACATCAGAATCCTAAATCGATCTCTTGGTGAATCTTCCTCGACGCCCATCACTCTAACCTAAAATATTTTACAAAGAAAAATCTCTAAATTCTTTGAAATGGGAAGAGAAATGAGAATTTTTTTGTTTTGAATGAATGAATGAATGCATGAATGCGGCAAACATGGTTAGTAGTTATACACACGGTCAAGCTGCTCAAGTCACGAGCATGAAGCCAACGATAAGAATCAACGTGGTTAAGTTCTATGGGCTTATTCATCGTGAATCGGGTTCTACGATAATACAGCTCAACACTCCTTCAAAACATTATTGATTTGTTGAATACCGATGGTCCAATAATATTTTCAAGAGAAACTCGATCGTAGTATCGCATGACAATTACTCTAGGCTTACACCAATAATCTCTGCACTACATCCTAATGGCAGATGGTTTATGTGTTCTACAGTCCACTCCTTCTTAAGTTCCCCGAAAATACAAGATTTTCGCAATTACTTGCTAAACACAATACCCCAAGACAACCTCCATCGCGGAAATATTAACTTCGAGAGCATTGAACGCTCACGATTAATATTTCCACCTAGATCTTAAAATGTTTCTTAAACCGGTTAGATTTCTTTCCATCGATGAAATCGCTAAACACACAATAAAGAAAAAATATGCAAAACATGAAAGCTTATCCCTTTCTTTTCTTTTGAAAACAAAAAAACTTGGTGCTCTCGAGTAACGCGTTTTTTTTTGAAAAATCAAAGTTTGCGCACTCCACAGAGTCGCCATTTTTCCTGTTCGCGTTAAAAGGTGACGCGCTAGAGGATGCGAACGTGAATTCGGATCTTCTGGCTCGAAACGATTTAAATCTTTTGATTTGTTTATAAAGATGCCGCGAGCATCAAGCTTTATTATTTTCAACACAAGAAAGATGATTTAATGATTATGAAAAAGGGGAAAGCTGAAATACCCTCAATTGATATTGGTATGCGTAACGACTCAGCGCAAACTAGACGTAACGCATGGGGAGATTCGAATAAGGGGATTGTTATATAAAGGAATAGATGGAGCACCCTAAATATATGTAGTTATCTACAGCTTTATATATGAATATGTTTGATATGTTTGTGTGTTTTAATTGCTATTTCTATGATTGGGAAAGTTTCTCCTTTGGATTTTTAGAAACAGTAGATTATGTGGGATTCTAGGTTTTGTTATTATTGTGCTCGCAAAGATCCGTGGATCTTCTCGCATACATATCCCTAGTGGGAATCGCAGCATTTGTAGCTCGGATCTCTGTGGTTCTATGTTTTGTTTGGTCCGAGGAGATAGAAATTTGCTCGGCAAGGATGAGACCTTGTGCCACGTATTCTCAAAAGGATGTTGAAAAGTCGAGCAATCGTAGTTCCCACTTATGCTAGTGGAAAGCAACGGATGTTAGTAAGAGATGATAAATGTCATCTTAATGAAAAATGTATCTAATCTATTTCATCACATACATTTTTGAAAAGTTTGATTGATTAAAATCTTCTTCGTAAGTATTAGGTGTTTTGCTTGAGTGTACAAGCGTTACCACTTACATGTTTAAGAAAGATGTTTGAAAAAGATGATTGAATCTTTTAAATGTAAGCATTGGGTGTTTTGCTTGAGTATACAAGCGTTACCACTTACGATTAAGAGATGTTTTTGTTTGAAAGTAGTTTTGAAAAGAGTTTTGAAAAGTTTTTTGACTGTATGTGATATGATAGATGAGATACTTCTTCCATAGAGATGATAGATGTCTAAATCTCAAGGAGAAATTGATTGGATTAAGGGATGCTTTTAAGAAGCCCATGGGTCCTTGTATTGTTAGCCCAAGAGGAGGCATTCCGAGGGTCATTGAGGGTCCTTGTATGAAGCTCAAGAGGAAGCTATAGGGTATGGCTGGCTTTTGCTTGAAAGGGATTTCACTGAGAAACCGTCCTTTTTTGAATAAGAGCAATTTCACCGGGAAATTTTACTCTCTGGGGAATTTCAAAGTGATTTCACCGGGAAACCATCCTTCCAGGGTTCTATCTTAGCTGGTGATTCTTTGTATTGAAGCCCAATAGGAGGTTAAGAGATTCCTATCTCTTTCATTGTATGATGCCCAAGAGAAGGCTAAACTCAATGAGGAGTTCTTTTGAACGAAGCCCAAGAGGAGGCCGACTCAACAGGAGTGTTGTCTTATATGAAGCCTATGCGGAGGCTAAACTCGGGAGAGTTTCTTTGTACGAAGCCCAAGAGAAGGCTAAACTCGTGGAGATAAAATATCTTGTATGAAGCCCAAGCGAGGCTAAACTCGATGAATGAGTTTTCTTATATGAAGCCTAAGAGGAGGCCGACCCATGCCGGGATGGATTGTCTTGTATAAAGCCCAAGCGAGGCTAAACTCACTGGGATGAGTTATCTTGTATGAAGCGGAGGCTATTACTCTGGGAACCTATTGATTAGTCTAATTGTTATGTTATTATTAGGCGGTTTGTATAAACAGGTGTGTGTGTGTGTGTGTGATATGTATTCACAGGAGTTTATGAAGGAAATATAAATAATGCATGATGTTTATTTACAGCAGTTCATGAAATATAAACAAGTGTCTGTGAAACGAACGTTTGAAACGAGCGTAACTTGATTGTTTACAAGTTTGAACTGTGTACAAGGAAATGAATATGTACACGAACGAGTTTTTTATGTACAGAAAAGATGGATGTACATAGGAGGGTTGGGACTTACACCAGAAGAGAGGCCCATTGATTTGAAAGCAGTTTCACAGGGAATAATGCTCCTTTCAATATCAATCGATTCATGTAAAATGCATGATGAAACGGAAATGATTGATCAAGTTTATCTCTAAAAGGTATCTCAGACATGTACATGATAAAAGTATTTGAAAAGAAGTATCGTGTTATGTATGTATAAAAAGTTTGATATGTACAAGGAAATATTATGTACATAAAAGAATGTTATGGGACTTACACTGTGATGGAGGCCCATTGGTCAAAAAGAAATTTTACTCGTAAGAATTCTTCCTAGAACCAATGGATTTCGCGATAGACAAACGAATGAAAACAAACGAAAGAAATTTGTTTACGTTTGAATATTAACAATGATAATTTGAGTATGTACAAGTAAACTAAATATGTACATAAAGGATTGGGACTTACACCATAAGGGAGGCCCATGATCGATCGAGAATTTCGAGAACGAATTCGGTTTTATCGCTTAAATCGGATCGATCATGGTAAAAGATGTAAGTTTTGATGAAATGTTTTGAAAATGATTTTGAAAATGTTTTGAAATGTTATGTTCATTTATGAGAAGTTTTGAAAAATCGAAGTCGAAAACTTGAAAAATTCACCTTTAAGGAGGTTTGAAAATGTTTAGAACGTCGCCGATTAAAATATAATCGATGAAAGTTTTTCTGAAAATTTTGCACTATCATAAAATAGATGTATTTATTGACAAGTGTCCAAAAATCATCTCAAATGAGAAGTTTTGATTGGTCAAAAAATTGTGAAAGTTTGATGAAAAACATGAAAAATGGAAAGTTTGTAAAAGAATGGTCTTGATGGGTGTTGAACCCATGACCATGAGGTGGGACGCGTGGCAAAGAAACTTAAGACCAAGCAAGCAACCACTAGACCAAACGCGCTGGAGTGTTAGTGGACCAGGAACACGCGTTGATATAAGATTGGATTATTTGAAAATTTGAAAATGAAGAACAGATGAAGAACACGCGCGCATCCTGGGTTTGTGATTTGATTCTCAGATTGCAAAACTCAAGCCAGAATCTTTGTTTCTCAACCAAATTAAGTGACGTAAAAATCAAACTCGATCGGTTTTTCATCACGAACATGAATACGTATGTTAATTTCATTTATTTTCATCCTAGCATGTTTGGATTTCTGGAGAATGCTAAGAACCCTAAAACTGAGAAATCAAATTAAATTATGTGTAGTTGATGATTGTTTGATTTTATTGAGGGTTATCAATCGTTATGAGTGCAGAAAAGGATCGGCCAAGAGTTTTTTCAAAAAGATGCAAGGAATATGGATATCACAGTTCATATGCATACCTGGAAAAGTGAGAATCGAAAACTGGATTTTGATGCTTCCAGTTGTTGTTTTATGACTGCTTGAGCACCAACGGCATGTATGGAAGTTGTGAGGATAGCCTGCTTGCCTTGAATCCTTTCCAATCAATCCCGCCAAGTCCACCTGCATAGACTGAAAAATGGAGCTCGAATTCTTGGTTAGAGCTGTTACAGATCGAGATTAATGGCCTGCATCATGTCCATGGAGTATAGTGATGCTGTTCAGATGATTAGATCACAGTTTTATCAAGCTTTACTCCAAATTCGATTGCTTGGGCAGTTTGGAAAAGTTTGAAAAATGAAAACTGATTTTAACTTGATTTCAGTTTGATTTTAAGCTTGTAACAAGTTTGATAGTGATTATGTAACATGTTGGACACCAAAGATCATCATGGTTTTAGCTCAATTTCAAAAATGCTATGTTTCTCAATTTGCACTATATTGCTTGATTTTCAAGAAAGTAAAGAGAAAGCATCATTTTGCATTGTTTTGGTGTCCATTGAGCTTGAATTGGTACCTCTATTTATAGGCCATTGTATCTGAAATGTTAGGCAAGCAATTGGGCATTGGTAATTCAAACTTGCCTTAGAGGGCAAGGAAGTCTTTTTTGCATTAAATGCAAAAGGAAGCTTCCTTCTTTTAACCATGGTTAATTTCCAACTTTGATCCAATCCTATCATAATTATCCCATCTGATTTTTATCAGTTCTTATCTCATTGTGGCAAGGTGGCAAGCTTCTAGAAAGAAGAAATCCAAAAAATGACCTATAATGTGAAGTTGTGATCTTTGAAAATCAAGTTTCATGGAGCCTTATGTTTCAATTTCAAAAGTGTAGCTAGACTCCATGGATTTGAGAGTTCTTGGACATTTTGGAAATATTTTTCCACAAGCTACAACTTTCATGTTTTGAGTTTTTTCCAATTCAAATTGGAACTAGGTGAAAAAATGGCATGAAGTTTGAAAAAAAGTAAGAAATTTCAACACTTAGAAAAATTTCTAAGTATGAAAACTTTTGACATTTTGTTGACTTTTTTCAAATTCTTTGATTTTTTATGATCATGATGGATCATTTGAAGTATTTTGATGATTGAAAAAGTTTTGTTTTGAAAAATTTGACCCAAAGTCAAAGTTTGACTTTTCTGTGCAGATGAATTTTCATCAGACGTTTCTGAAATTGACTGATGAATTCTGTGAACCTTTGTGATGTTTTGAATCCAGAAATTAGGTCAAGATGTTGTATCTAAGATATGATGACCAATCTCTATCCAAAAAAGTCATTCACTGCTCAAAAAATCAGAGAATACTCATGCTCGACCAAAACCCTAATTGGTCGATCCTTGATTAATCTGTGAGAAAATTTGATATCTGATGATCAGAGGTTGATGATTTGATTAAGATAGATCAAATAAGATGAGAAAATCTCAAACCCTAATTGGTTAGCTCTTGAATCAGATGAAAATCTGATGAAACCCTAATTTTGATATGTGAATGCTATACCCACATGTCTTAAACTTAGTTGTGGAATGATGCAAATGTAAGGTGGTATATTAGGTCAAAATTTGGGGTATGACAAGCCTCCTCTGGGCTTCGCTCAAAAGAACTCCTCATTGAGTTTAGCCTTCTTGGGCATCATACAATGAAAGAGACAGAAATCTCTTAATGACCTCCTATGGGCTTCCAATACAAAGAATCACCCGCTAGATAGAACCCGAGTATAATTTCCTGAAATTGCTCTTCACCCAAAAGGATGGTTTCTCGTGAAATCCCTTTTAAGACAAAGCCAGCCAAACCCTATAGCTTCTCTTGAGCTTCACACAAGGACCCTCGATGACCCTCGATGACCTCTAATGCCTCCTCGGGCTAACAATACAAGGACCCACGGGCTTCTTAAAAGCATCCCCCTAATCCAATCAATTTCTCCTAGAGATTTAGACATCTATCATCTCTATGGAAGAAGTATCTCATCTATCACATCACATACAGTCAAAAACTTTTCAAACTCTTTTCAAACAAAACATCTCTTAATTGTAAGTGGTAACGCTTGTACTCTCAAGCAAAACACCTAATGCTTACAATTAAAAGATTCAATCATCTTTTTCAAAACATCTTTCTTAAACATGTAAGTGGTAACGCTTGTACACTCAAGCAAAACACCAATAGCTTATGACGAAAGATTTTAATCAATCAAACTTTCAAGAATGTATGTGATGAAGTAGATTAGATACATTTTTCACTAAGATGACATTTGTCTGTCTCTTACTAACATCCCGTTGCTTTCCACTAGCATAAGTTGGAACTACGATTGCTCTGACTTTCTCAACATCCCTTTGAGAATACGTAGGCACAAGGTCTCATCCTTGTCGAGCAAATTTCTTTCTCCCTCAGACCAAACAAACCATAGATCCAGAGATCCGAGCTACAAATGCTCGATTCCCACTAGGATATGTATGCGTAAGATCCATGATCTTTGCGAGCACAATAATAACAAACAATAGGATCCCACATAATCTATTCTTCTTAAAATCCCAAAGGAGAAACTTTCCCAATCATAGAAATAGCAATTAAAACACACAAACATATCAAACATATTCATATATAAAGCTATAGATAACTATATACATTTAGGGTGCTCCATCTATTCCCTTTATATAACAATCCCCCTTACTCAGAATCTCCCCAATGCATTGCGTTTAGTTTGCGCTAGTCGTTACGCATATCAATACCAATTGAGGGTATTAACATCTTTCCCCTTTTTCATAATCATTAAATCATCTTTCTTGTGTTGAAAATAATAAAGCTTGATGCTCGCGGCATCTTTATAAACAAATCAAAAGAGTAAATCGTTTCGAGCCAGAGAATTTGAATTCATATTCGAATCCTCTAGCGTGTCACCTTTAACGCTAATGAAAAATGGCGACTACTGGGAGTACTGAAACTTTGATTTTCAAAAAAAATGTGACTCTGCTCAAGAGCACCAAGCTTTTTTTGTTTTCAAAAATAAAAGAAAGGGGATAAGCTTTCATATTATGCATATGTCTGTTTTTCTTTATTGTGTGTTTTCGCGATTTCATATGATGGAAAGAAATCCTAACCCGGATTTAAGAAAGATTTTTAAGATCTAGGTAGAGGTATTAATACGTGAGAAGTCTCAATGCTTACGAGGTTAATATCTCTCTCTCGGTGGAGGTTGTCTTGGGGGTATTACTGTTTAGCAAGTATTTGCGAAGACATTTTTCTTTCAAGGAACTTACGGTCGAGTGGGTCAGAGAACACATAACCCATCCTCGCCATTTAGGATGTAGTGGTAGATTATTCGGTGTAAGCCTAGAGTAATTTTCATGCGAGACTACAATCAAAGAAGTTTCTCTTGAAAATATTATTGGACCATCGAGTATTCAACAAACCGATAATATTTCAAAGAGGAGTGTTGAGCCTGTATTATCAGAGAACCCGCTTCACGATGAATAAGCCCTTAGAACTTAACCACGTTAATTCTTATCGCTGGCTTCATGCTCGTGACAACGCTTGACCGTGTGTATAACTACTAACCATGTTTGCCGCATTCATGCATTCATTCATTCAAAAACAACTTCATTTCTCTTCCCATTTCCAAAGAATTTAGAGATTTTTCTTTGTAAAATATTTTAGGTTAGAGTGATGGACGCCGAGGAAGATTCACCAAGAGGTACAGCTTTAGAATTCTCGATGTAGGAAAGTTGAAAGAATTAGCATCCTTGGTAGAAGATCCTCTGATTCGAAAATGCTATGGAACTCTTTTTAACTCTTCCGAACGCTAACGTTGATGAAGGACTTCTCAAAACTTTCGCTCAGCTTTTACGATCCGCCTATCGCGTTTCACTTTCCCGATTATCGCTGATGCCTACTTTGGAAGAGTATACGCATATCCTAGGTATCTCAAGATCGACAAAGTGCCTTTCAATGGTTTGAAGCCATTCCAAAGTCACTAGAACATACCCCAAATTTTGACCTAATATACCACCTTACATTTGCATCATTGCACAACTAACAATTCAAACAACATTAATCGGTGTAGCATTCACAGTCAAAATTAGGGTTTCATCGATTTTCATCCGATTCAAGATCTAACCAATTAGGGTTTGAGATTTTCTCATCTTATTTGATCTATCTTGATCAAATCATCAACCTTCAATCCTCGATATAAAATTTTCTCACGATCAATCGAGGATCGACCAATTAGGTTTTGATCGGCATGAGAATTCTCCGACTTTTGAACAAGAAATAACTTTTTGGATAGAGATTGGTCATTATATCTTAGATACAACATCTTGACCTAATTTCGGATTCAAAACATCATAGAGGTTCACGTAATTCATCATGCTTTAAACATCCGATGAAATTTCATCCGCATTAAAAGTCAAACTTTGACTTTTGGTCAAATTTTTCAAAACAAAACTTTTTCCAACATCAAAATACTTCAAATGATCCATCATGATCATGAAAAATCAAAGAATTTGAAAAGTCAACAAAAAGTCAAAAGTTTTTATACTTAGAAATTTTTCTAAGTGTTGAAATTTCTTACTTTTTCCAAACTTCAAGCCATTTTTTCACCAAGTTCCAATTTGAATTTGAAAAAACTCAAAACATGAAAGTTGTAGCTGGAAAGATCTTTCCAAAATGTCCAAGAACTCTCAAATCCATGGAGTCTAGCTATACTTTTGAAATTGAAACATAAGGCTCCATGAAACTTGATTTTCAAAGATCAAAACATCAATTATAGGTCATTTTTTGAGTTTTCTTCACCAAGAAGTAATTCAACCTTGCCACCTTGCCAAATTGAGTCATCAAACTGATAAACATCAGTGAGAAGTGATAATTGAAAGGATTGGATCAAATGTAAAATATAGCACATGGTAAAAAGGAAGGTTCCTTTGCTTTTGAAATACCATTCTTGCCTTAAGCAATCCATGAATCACCAAATGGCTTGTCCTTCTTGCCTAACATTTTCGTAACCTCTTGCCTATAAAAGGATCACATTTCAAGCCTAAATCAACACCAAAAACAATACAAATTCATGCTTTTCACTTTCTTGAAAATCAAGTAATATAGTGCAAATTGAGAAAACATAGCATTTTGAATTTGAGCTAAAACCATGATGAAATTTGGTGTCATACATGTTGCATAATCACTATCAAACTTGTTACAAGCTTAAAATAAAATTGAACTAAGCTTAAAATCAGTTTTCATTTTCATATTTTCAAAACTTGCAAAACTGCCATAGGATTCGAATCTGAAGTTTGGTTGGATTAATTCGTGTTGTGAGCATCCTAACACCTTCCATGAACATCATATGAGTGAGCCAAAACAAGAACAATCATCTGTAACACGATTTACTTCGAAATCCAGTTGACATTTTTTAACTGTGCAGGTCGACTTGGGCAGGATGATCCAGATGAATCCATGATGCGCAGACCACTCACATAGCTTCCTTACATGCCGGTGGAGCTCACACAATCAAGAAACAACAACTGGAAACACGTTTGCCCAGAATTCGATTCTCATTTTTCCAGGTATGAACACGAACTTGGTTATCATGATTCCTTGATTCTTTTGACAAAAACTCTTGGCCAATTGTTTTCTGCACTCATAACGATCCTTAACCCTCAAAAAAATCCAAGAATCGTCAAACCTTCATCATTTAATTTGAGTTTTTTAGATTAGGGTTCATGAGTGTTCTTCGAAACCAAAACGTTCTGGGCTTAATATAAATGAAATTAACATACATATTCATATTCGTGGTGCAAAACCGAGCAACTTTGATGTTTACATCATTGGATTTCATTAAGAAACAAAGATTTTAGGTTGAATTCGTGAAACTGAAAATCAAAACATAAACCCAGGCTGCGCGCGTGTTCTTGGTGTTCTTCAATTTTCAAATTTTTAAATAAGCCAATTCTTTATCAACGCGTGTTCTGAGTCCACTAACACTCCAGCGCATTTGGTCTAGTGGTTGTCTGCTTGCCCTTAAGGTCTTCTTGCCACGCGTCCACCTCATGGTCATGGGTTCAACACCCATCAGGACCATTTTTTTCATTCTTTTTACAAACTTTCCAAATTTTTTCATGTTTTTTATCAAAACTTTCACAATTTTTTTGACCAATCAAAACTCCTTATTTTAAGGTGATTTTTTGGACACTTGTCCATAAATACATCTATTTTGTGATAGTGCAAAAATTTTCAGAAAAAAACTTTCACCTGATTAAATTTTAATCGAGCCAAAAACGACATTCTGAACACTTTTCAAACCTCCTTCAAAGGTGAATTTTTCAAGTTTTCGACTTCCGATTTTTTTCAAAACTTTTCATAAATGAACCTCACATTTCAAAACATTTTCAAATCATTTTTCAAAACATTTCATCAAACTTGCATCTTTTACCATGATCAATCCGATTTAAAACGATAAAACAAATTCGTTCTTTCTCGAATTTCTCGATCGATCATGGGCCACCCTTATGGTGTAAGTCCCAATCCTTTATGTACATATTTAATTTTACTTGTACATACTCAAATTATCATTGTTAATATTCAAACATAAACAAATTTCTTTCGTTTTCATTCGTTTGTTTATACGCTGAATCCATTGGTTCTAAAGAAAGGTTTCTTCTGAGCGAAATTTCTTTTTGACCAATGGGCCTCCATCACGGTGTAAGTCCCATAACATTCTTTTATGTACATAATATTTCTTTGTACATATCAAAAACTTTCCAAACACATACAAATTTTTATCTGTACATCATACAGATACTTCTTTTTATACTCAAGTACAGACAAACTTCGATCGTTTGTTTTCACTTCACTTGTGTATACACAAACCAAACATTCTTTATGTACATACACAATCTTTTCCATGTACATATCAAACTTTTTATCGTACATAATACAGATACCTTTACGATAAAACTTCAATCAATTATTTCTGCTTCATCTGCATTTTACATCGAATACCATTGGTATTGAAAGGAGCATTATTCCTCGTGAAACTACTTTCAAATCAATGGGCCTCCTTATGGTGTAAGTCCCAACCTCCTATGTACATCCATCTTTCTTTGTACATAAAAACTGCTCGTACATATTCATTTCCTTGTACACAGACAAACTTGTGAATAATCAAGTTACGCTGCTTTTAAACGCTCATTTCACGTACACTTGTTTATATTTCATAAACGCTATAAATAAACATCATGCATTGTTTATATTTCCTTCATAAACTCCTGTGAATACATATCACACACACACCTGTTTATACAACTGTCTAGTTATAACATATCAATTAGACTAATCAATAGGTTCCCACAGTATAGCCTCCGCTTGGGCTTCATACAAGATAACTCATCCCCTGTTGATTTTAGCCTCCGCTTGGGCTTCATACAAGATATTTTTATCTCCAACAGAGTTTAGCTTTCTCTTGGGCTTTGTACAAAGAAACTCTCCCCGCAGAGTTAGCCTCCGCTTAGGCTTCATATAAGACAACACTCCCCTGAGTCACCTCCTCTTGGGCTTCGCTCAAAAGAACTCCTCATTGAGTTTAGCCTTCTCTTGGGCATCATACAATGAAAGAGATAGGAAATCTCTTAACAGCCTCCTATTGGGCTTCCAATACAAAGAATCACCCGCGCTAAGATAGAACCCTGAAAGGATGGTTTCCTGAAATCACTTCAAATTCCCAATGAGTAAAATTTCCTGAAATTGCTCTTATTCGTAAAAGGATGATTTCTGGTGAAATCCTTTCAAGCCAAAGCCACCATACCCTATAGCTTCCTCTTGAGCTTCATACAAGGACCCTCGATGACCCTCGATGACCCTCGAATGCCTCCTCTGCTAACAATACAAGGACCCATGGGCTTCTTAAAAGCATCCCTTTAATCCAATCAATTTCTCCTCGAGATTTAGACATCTATCATCTCTATGGAAGAAGTATCTCATCTATCACATCACATACAATCAAATTTTTTTTCAAACTCTTTTCAAGAAAACATCTCTTAATCTGTAAGTGGTAACGCTTGTACACTCAAGCAAAACACTCAATGCTTACAATTAAAAGATTCAATCATTTTTCAAACATCTTTCTTAAACATGTAAGTGGTAACGCTTGTACACTCAAGCAAAACACCTATAACTTACGATGAAAGATTTTAATCAATCAAACTTTTCAAAAAGGTATGTGATGAAATAGATTAGATACATTTTTCATTAAGATGACATTTGTCTGTCTCTTACTAACATCCCGTTGCTTTCCACTAGCATAAGTGGGAACTACGATTTCTCTGACTTTCTCAACATCCTTTTGAGAATACGTAGGCACAAGGTCTCATCCTTGCCGAGCAAATTTCTTTCTCCCTCAGACCAAACAAACCATAGAACCTTGTAGATCCGAGCTACAAATGCTCTGATTCCCACTAGATATGTATGCAGATCCACGATCTTTGCGAGCACAATAATAACAAAACCTAGAATCCCACATAATCTCGCTTCTTAAAATCCCAAAGGAGAAACTTTCCCAATCATAGAAATAGCAATTAAAACACACAAACATATCAAACGTATTCATATATAAAGCTATAGATAACTACATATATTTAGGTGCTCCATCTATTCCTTTTATATAACAATCCCCCTTACTCAGAATCTCCCCAATGCGTTATGTCTAGTTTGCTAGTCGTTACGCATACCAATATCAATTGAGGGTATTTCACCTTTCCCCTTTTCATAATCATTAAATCATCTTTCTTGTGTTGAAAATAATAAAGCTTGATGCTCATGCATCTTTATAAACAAATCAAAAGATTTAAATCGTTATGCAGTAAGATCCGAACTCACGTCAAGATCCTCAGCGCACCTTTACGCGAACAACCACCATTGCAACGATGACTCACTTAAAGAAACTGAGATAGACAAAACCTAACTACCAGAGAAAACTCTTAGGACTGACTTCAAAGTTCCTAATGGAGAAGGCTCTTAAATTCTCTCGTGGTAGCATGGTAGCCTTTGAAGCTATTTTAGCTTTACCTCCATGGATTGGTGTTGTTTCAACGTCCCAAATTTCGCTGATATTAACGCCATAAGGATCTTTCTGATTGGAAATCCTGCTCCCACTCTACTTGGACACGCACGTCTCCATTCATCATAGGAATCGTCAAGGAGACGGAACTATCGTGTGTTGTGTACCTCTGTTTTTCAAATGGATTACCTCACACTTGCCTAAATCTCGTATATTCCGCGAAAACAAAGACGAGTGGCATTGGTTAAGAAGACTCATGTCTCTTACAAACAACGATATCCATTGGTATACCTTAGGAGACAATGAGATGGAAATCATTGATATCTGTGGAGAATTTGCCAACGTACCTCTCATCGGTACAAAAGGAGGAATTAACTACAACCCATTCTTGGCAAGACGTCAACTCGGATACGCAAACTCTGGTAAACCTCTTGGTTTTACAATAGAGAGTTACTTCTATCACGAGGGAGAAGATTCCCAAGGATTGAAGGCTAGGATGATCAGAGCTTGGCATCACATCCGAAAGAAAGAAAAGGGTAAGGCAAAGAATTGTGTAGCCATGGAAACCTACACTTCTTGGGTAAAGAAAAGAGCAAAGGAATTTCAAATGCCTTACGCTTATGAAGAACCCATGTTCTCAACCTCTTCCAAATTAACAATTTTTCCCGTCGAGACTATGGGAGAATACCAAGAAGCTTTGGCCAAAATAAGGTTTGAAAAGGAGGCCTTGGAAAACAAGTTCCTTAAGACTAATCTTGAGAATGAAAAGCTCAAGAACCAAGTCAAAGATCATGAAAAGACGCTTTATTTCCAAGATGAATGGCTCATGGAGAAGGATGAGAAGATTCGTCAGAAAGATAACGCAATCCAGAGATACGTCAAAGAAAAGAAAAGAAAGCTTGAAGAAATGACAACCAGCGATCCTGCTCCCAACGAGTGGAAGAAAGTCATTAGCAAGCTAAAAGCCGAGAAAGCTGAACTGAAAGCTCACTATGGGAAAGAAATCTTGAAGCTGAAGCTGCATCAAGCCTTTGGATCTTCGTCCGACGAAGACATTTAATTAGTTTAATTTAGTTTGTAATTTTATCATTTATTTTATCATTTGTGTGAGCAATGCTCAAAAAAAACAATATTGTTGTAATCTTCTTCCATTAATCAATAAATTCGTGTGTTTTTCCATCCAAATATTTGCCAGAAATATCTCTTTTTAGCATAAATTCTTTGGAAATTTCTTTTCTTTACAATCATATTCATGCATCATACTTTGCATTTAAGTCTGTTGTCTAGAGTCTGATACTTAAACAGTTTGAACAACTTAAACAGATAGGAAAAGATCGCCAAGCTGTCGCGTCTTAGAGTTTCTCGACCGCCTCCACAGCCAACTCGAACATACGATACATGAGCAAAAAGAAGAAAAGTCATGGAAGGATTTGAACAGGAGAACGTTGAACTCCGTAGCACGGTAACAACACTACAAGAAGAAGTGGAGAGACTCACATCTTTGGTCAACTCACTTGCCGCAGCGCAAAGTCAACAAGCAGCATCGAGCAGTCAAAACCAAGCAACGACTTCAGAGGATACTACTACTCCAGTTTCAGCTGTCGCAGTCAGTAGTTCACCTTTATGTATGCCAGAAGGCTATCCATTGGGCATGCCTTTCAACTTTGGCATCGGATTTCGCCAACCGACTTCTCAAACAACCTCGCTTGAAATACCTACTTTGCAGCAAAACTCTACATTTACTCCACAACGTGGAGTAACTCTTCCACAAGTAACAATGACAGTTTCTCAACCGATCATGACGAACTCAGCTTCCGTAGTGCACACTACCATGGATGAAGAAGTTCACCATACTCCCGGCAATAACACGAATTCACGTGGCTCGATGGAGAATCTCCAGGAACAGCTCCACAAAATGCAGCTTGAGATAAAAACAATTTGTGGGAAAGAATTGTTTGGGAAAAACGCCCAGGATCTTTGCTTAGTTCCTCGCGTAAGGATACCTACAAAATTCAAAGTCCCTGACTTTGAAAAATACAGAGGAAACTCCTGTCCACAAAGTCATCTCACGATGTATGCCAGGAAAATGTCTACATACAACGAAGATCATCAGTTGTTAATCCACTACTTCCGAGATAGTCTCACAGGTGCCGCACTGAAGTGGTACATGGGTTTAGACAGCACGAATATCCAAACATTCAACGACTTAGGTGAAGCCTTTGTCCAGCAATACAAGTTCAACTTGGATATGGCTCCCGACCGGGATCAACTCCGCTCCATGTCTCAGAAAGAAAGAGAGACATTCAAAGAGTATGCACAACGATGGAGGGAAATTGCTGCCCAAGTCAACCCGCCCTTAGAAGAGAAAGAGATGACTAAGGTATTCTTGAATACTCTTGGCTCATTCTATTACGAGTGAATGATCGCTAGTGCTCCCGGAGATTTCACCGAGATGGTAAGCATGGGAATGCGATTAGAAGAGGGGGTTCGAACTGGATGCCTAACCAAGGAAGCAGGATCTTCTAGTGGAACTAAAAATATTGGAACCAGTTTTCCAAGGAAAAAAGAGCATGACATAGGAATGGTATCCCGAGGGAAACCGCGTAAGAATGTCATTCAACAACGATAGGTAGCTGCCATAGCACCCGCTGTCAACACAAACTAAACACAGAATTGCTCCGCAATTCCAACAAAATCAACAAACTCAACAGCCTCGCCAATGTGCTCGCAGTCAAAGAATCAAAACCGACGCCTCAGTTACGCATTCGACCCAATTCCAATGACGCACACAGAATTTTACCCTGCACTAATAGAAAAGAATCTGACATGCATAAGGTCACCACCTCGGCTCCCGAAAAATTACCATGGTGGTACAAAATAGACGATCTTGCCCTTTTCACCAAGGGCACCAGCCATGACTCGAGCATTGCATAGCATTAAAGGCAGAAGTACAGAGATTAGTAAGATCTAATCTTCTTTCCTTCCGAAATACAAGTCCGAACGTGCAAGCCAATCCGCTTCCCAGTCACAGTGGACACTCAGTGAGTTTGATACTGAGAAATACAGACAGGTACCTTGTCACAGACGTAAACCTGATCAGAGGAAACTTGGTACATCTCCATGAAGCATACAGTACAATGAGCACCTTCACTAAGCACAATTACGCAGCTTTCCATATATGCTCCAAGGATATTCAAGGATGTCCTACCATAAAAGCAGACATTCAACGGTTGTTAGATATCGGTGACTTACAGATCTACAGAAACAGAGATGACCATGACGTAAATACAGTAGGGCATTTTCCGCATGAGCTTTTAGTCTCAGATATCAACTCGGAAAACCCCGAAGTAAACGTTATCATCCCTTGTTTCAACATACCCAAACATGTGGAGATTGAATGCAACAGCCCAAGACCCCGTAGTCTCCTTTGGTGATTTGCTTACCCACCTGCTCCATACGCTCTACCAAAGCAATTCCTTACCAATATGCAACCCCGATAGAGGATGGAAGGAGAAACCCCTGCCTACTCTTCCGCTAATGTCAATATAATGTAAATCGGACGAGTAACACGGTGGACGAGTACACACCGCTACCACCAAGACCGCTGCAGCCTCGTTGTCCGACAAAATCCAGTTAACATATCTTCTGAGAATCCTGCAACGATTCCAGTTGTTAACCCAAGCACAAATGTTGGTCCTCCTGATAGAGCCAACGTCAACGCAGACTTTGATGAGATACTGAAGTTAATCAAAAAGAGCGAATACCGAGTCGTGAATCAACTGATGCAGACTCCTTCCAAGATTTCATTATTGTCTCTACTCCTCAACTCCGAAGCTCATCGAGAAGCTTTAATGAAGGTACTAGATCAAGCCTATGTAGACCATGATGTGACTACAGACAAGTTTGGAGGTATTGTCGCCAACATAACAGCATGTAATAATCTAAGTTTCAGTGACGAGGAACTTCTAGAGGAAGGGAAAGATCACAATTTGGCCTTACACATCTCGATGATTTGCCAATCAGATTCCCTGTCCAGTGTATTGGTAGATACTGGTTCATCTTTGAACGTAATGCCGAAGACGACACTCGCTCATTTGGCTTACAAAGGGACACCAATGAAGTTCAATGACATAGTAGTAAGAGCTTTCGATGGATCAAGGAAGTCGCTTATTGGGGAAGTAGATCTCCGATGACAATTGGTCCGACACTTTCCAAATTACTTTCCAAGTCATGGACGTACCACTTAGCTTGTCTACTAGGAAGACCTTGATCCAGGCAGAGCAAGAACTTCTACTCTCCATCGAAATTAAAATTCACAGAAATGGAAAGTTGGTGACTATCACAGAACAAGCTTTCTTGAAGCCATTTGTCCAGCTTTCTTCATCACATCAAATGACATTGAAGGGACACATCTCCCAGAATATCCATTAGAAGATGAATCTACCAGCAAAAACAGATCATCTATCTCTTCGTATAAAGAAGCGGCGCAGATGGTGAAAGACGACAATGCTGAAGGATGGGGACATGTAATCAAACCTGTCAAGAACAAAACAAAAGCCGGACTCGGGTTCACACCCGTATTCTCCAAGGACAAGCAAAAGGATGAAACACTTCGTCCAATCAAAGAAGTATTCAGCAGTGGGGGTTTCTTAAACCCCGTTCTCCAAGAGGTTAGCGTTGTCACCATTGAAGAGGATGAAAAGGATCCCTCTGAACCTGAAGAGTGGAGCACTTATTTAAACAGCCCTGAATACGTGATTCAAGAGGAATTGTACGCACCGACTGATCAATTCAAAGACATGTCCCTGCAGCAACATGAAAATCCACCCGTCCCTGCTGAAGTTTGGGATACCTTGGGAGAACCAAGCGGTAAATTTGACTACATGGTAAAGTATACTGCACCAGAAAGCTCAAGAATCAGAATTGAAGATATCCAACCCACAGGATGGGGTGATTCTTTTGATTATCCTACTCAATCAGAGGAGGTATACTCATCTTCTCAGTCTAATCAGCCAATCGAGGTCCCGAATGAAGATCTCTTGCTTTAATACGCCTGTCGAATTCACTAAACCAGATCTGGGATTATCACTACGTCAACGTGATCACTGAAGATCAAGAATACGACTCGGGATACGAAATGGAAAGTGTTGCCGACAACGAGTCTCTTCACTCTGAAGATTGGAAGGTACATCCTCAAAATTCAACACAAAGATCAACAGGAAGCACATATGCTGTATCCCATACTTCCCGATCTATTCATCGAGCGGAAGAAGACTGCTTTAGCAGCACAAAAGGCAAAGGCCATCGTCCAGAGTCTTCAAAACCTGCTCAAACAGTAACCAAAGTCTACTCAAGGGTTAAACCAAAAGGAAAATTACCAGAGTACCTCGATTTCCAAGGAGTTCGTCACTACTGGAAACCCGTTGAAGTTCGGACTAACGCTCCTAGTTCTAAGTAGTTTATCTCTGCTTTTTGTTTTGAACTCTCACTTCGCCCAAAGTGAAGAGATGTTTTATAGGGTTTAGCTTTTAAATAATTTCTCTTTGTCTTGCCCAAGACAAATGAGTTTGTATTTTAGGGCCCTGTTTCATAGTGTAAATTATAAATAAAATGCGTTATTTTGTTTCTACACTTTGTGTTTATTTTCGTTTTACCCTTTCTTGGAAATGATAATCCTAAAAAACACAATAAAACAAAAAAAATATCTTCAAAAAAATATACACAATCTGCATACACTTTCACATTAACTTTTTCAAAAAAAAAATGATGAAAAATTAATTAATCAAACATAAATCAAATATGTAGATTAAACAGATGGGCAAATCCATTGAAAGCAATAACTCTATGCTCTCTCCCGACTTTGAAATCCCCTGTGAAGTCGCTGAGGAAGAAGTTGAAAAAGAGATCCCAGATGAAATTTCTAGACTGCTAAAGCATGAGGAAAGGATCATTCAGCCTCACAAAGAACCTCTAGAAGCAATCAACTTGGGTTCTGAAGAAGACAAAAAAGAAGTAAATATCGGAGCTTCACTTGACAGCAACGTCAAGAGCAAACTGATAAATCTTCTCAAAGAATATGTTGATGTGTTCGCTTGGTCCTATCAGGACATGCCAGGGCTAGATACCAGCATTGTGGAGCATCACTTGCCATTAAAACCAGAATGTCCACCAGTTAAGCAAAAACTGAGAAGAGTTCACCCTGATATGGCAGAAAAAATCAAAAAGGAAGTTCAAAAACAGCTCGACGCAGGTTTCCTCGTCACTTCTGAATATCCTCAATGGCTAGCCAACATAGTGCCTGTCTCCAAGAAAGATGGGAAGGTCAGAATGTGTGTTGACTACCGGGACTTAAACAAAGCTAGTCCAAAAGACGATTTCCCACTACCGCATATCGACATGCTAGTGGATAGCACTGCAAAATTCAACATCTTTTCCTTCATGGACGGTTTCTCTGGTTATAATCAGATCAGAATGGCTCCCGAAGACATGTAGAAGACATCCTTCATCACACCATGGGGCACCTTTTGCTACAAAGTAATGCCGTTTGGATTAAAAAACGCAGGCGCAACTTACCAAAGGGCAATGACTACTCTCTTTCACGACATGATGCACAAAGAGATCGAAGTCTACGTGGACGACATGATAGCAAAGTCTAAAACTGAAGATGAGCATATAGACTATCTCTTAAAGTTGTTTCAACGGCTAAGGAAATTTCAGCTCCGCCTGAATCCTAACAAATGCACCTTTGGGGTAAGATCTGGAAAACTCCTAGGTTTCATCGTCAATCAAAGAGGAATTGAAGTTGACCCTGACAAAGTCAAGGCTATTCAAGAAATGCCTGCGCCACATACAGAAAAGCAAGTAAGAGGATTTCTCGGACGGTTGAATTACATCTCCAGATTTATCTCCCAAATGACTGCTACCTGTGGGCCGATATTCAAACTTCTCCGCAAAGATCAAGAGGTTGTGTGGACAGCCGATTGCCAAAAAGCATTCGACAGTATCAAGGAATACCTGTCAGAACCACCAATATTGATTCCTCCAGTCGAAGGAAGACCGTTAATCATGTACCTTCCGTACTAGAAGAGTCCATGGGTTGCGTACTTGGACAACAAGATGAAACCGGTAAGAAGGAGCATGCCATTTACTACTTGAGTAAAAAGTTCACAGACTGTGAAACTCGTTACTCCATGCTCGAGAAAACATGTTGTGCTTTGGTGTGTGGGCTTCAAAACGTCTCCGCCAATACATGATCAATCACACGACTTGGTTAATCTCCAAAATGGATCCGATCAAGTACGTCTTTGAAAAGCCTGCCTTAACCAGGAGAATTGCTCAATGGCAGATGCTATTATCTGAATATGACATTTAGTACCGCGCTCAAAAAGCGGTCAGAGGAAGCATTCTTGCTGATCACTTGGCTTATCAGCCGCTCCACGAATACCAATCTCTCAAGTTTGACTTCCCAGATGAGGATGTTATGTACTTAAAGATTAAAGATTGCGACGAACCGCTACACGAAGAAGGACCAGATCCAGAATCCAGATAGGGCCTAATCTTTGATGGAGCAGTTAATGTCTTTGGCAATGGAATTGGGGCAGTCATCATCACTCCTGAGGGTTCTCACATCCCATTTTCCGCCAGATTGCTATTTGATTGCACCAACAACATCGCAGAATATGAAGCATGCATCATGGGCATCGAAGAAGCCATCGACTTGAGGATCAAGATCCTTGATATATATGGAGACTCAGCCCTTGTGATCAATCAAATTAAAGACAAGTATGAAACTCATCTTCTTGGTTTGATTCCCTACAGAGATTATGCAAGATGTTTGTTGACTTTCTTCAACAAAGTTGAACTGCATCATATCCCTCGAGATCAAAATCAAATGGCAGACGCCTTGGCAACTCTATCTTCCATGTTCAAAGTCAACGATTGGAACGATATGCCTAAGATCCGCATCAGACGCCTTGAAAGACCTGCATATGTATTCGCAACTGAAGTAGTCTTTGACGATAAACCGTGGTTCCACGACATCAAGTGTTTCCATCAAACACGAGAGTACCCACTCGGGGCATCGTACAAAGATAAGAAAACTCTAAGGAGACTTTCTAGGAATTTCTTCCTGAACAAGGATGTGCTATACAAAAGAAACTTTGACATGGTTCTGCTCAGATGCGTCGACAGACAAGAAGCAGACACAATCATCCATGAAGTACATGAAGGGTCCTTTGGAACCCATTCAAATGGGCATGCAATATCCAGAAAAATCTTGAGAGCAGGATACTATTGGATAACGATGGAATCCGATTGCTGTAAACACGTCAAAAGATGTCACAAGTGCCATATCTACGCAGATAAGATCCATGTGCCACCAACTCTACTCAACATTCTCTCTTCTCCATGGCCTTTCTCCATGTGGGGCATTGAAATGATCGGAATGATCGAACCAAAAGCGTCCAACGGACATCGCTTCATTTAGTGGCTATTGATTACTTCACCAAATAGGTCGGAGCAGCATCTTACGCCAACGTTACAAGACAAGTGGTTGTGAGGTTCATCAAGAACAACCTCATTTGTCGATATGGAGTTCCAAGCAAGATCATTACAGACAATGGATCAAACTTGAACAACAAAATGATGAAAGAACTGTGTGAGGAATTCAAGATCGAGCATCATAACTCATCTCCTTACCGGCCAAAGATGAACGGCGCTGTTGAAGCTGCCAACAAGAACATCAAGAAGACCGTCCAGAAAATGGTCATCACCTACAAAGACTGGCACGAAATCCTGCCATTTGCTCTGCATGGGTATCGTATCAAGACGCACTGAACAAGGGCAACTCCTTTTCTCTAGTATACGGCATGGAAGCGTTCCCGTAGAAGTTGAGATTCCATCAATGAGAGTTCTCATGGAAACTAAGTTATCCGAGGCGAATGGTGCAAAGCGATACGACCGTTGAACTTGATCAAGAAAACGCTGACCGCCTGTGTCACGGACAACTATATCAAAGAAGAATGAAGAAAGCCGACAAAAGGTCCGACCGTGAATTCGAGAAGGCGACCTCGTGCTTAAAAAGATTCTGTCTTTTCAACCAGATTCTAGGGGCAAATGGACTCCTAACTACGATGGCCCATACATCGTCAAAAGGAGCTTTTCTGGCGGTGCTATGACTCTCACAACCATGGACGGTGATGAACTCCCGCATCCTGTGAACGCTGACGCAGTTAAGAAATACTTTGTCTAATAAAACAAAAGAACAGCTCGGTAAGTCGAAAACCCGAAAAGGGCGGCTTAGGCAAAAATGAGCGTCTCGGTGGATTGAAAACCTGAAAAGGCGATCCAGGAAAAAATTAGAGACAATAAACGGAAATTATCCTGATAGATTGAAAACCTGAAAAGGCAATCTAGGCAAAAACAAGGATACAAAAAAAATGACAAAGTAACTGCATCAGTCTGTACTTCGTCAATCTAAAGAATCTTCCATCAACGGATCTTCGATCAACTCTTCTGAAGCAACAAGCACAGTTGGAATTCAAAGTTGTTAGGGATAATAGCGGTTATTTGCTCTCAATGTAGCCTTTTCCCAATAAATTATCATTTCCAACTTTTGTAAATAGTTCATGGAATCCCGCCATTGGCTGATTACCATTCTATTCAATAAAATTTGAGCCTTGTGCCTTTTGTTTGCAATTCCTGCTTTATTCTGTCTTGCAAGATAAACGCTATTTATTGTGAAAATCACTTTTTGAAACAAAAATGTTTTAAATGAATTTTTACTTCAAAAATTTTGAAACAAAAAGCAAAATTTTTCTTTGAACTATGGACACAGAAAGAACTTCAACAGTTTTCTCCATAAGTGTTTCAATTTCCGAAAGATAGAACGATTGCTACGAGAAGTCTTCTCCTCAGCAGGAATCATCAAAGGACGGTATTCTTATCCAAAAAGGATTCCCGACAAAGTTGCCAATAAAATACCTTTCTCAGAAAGCATGCAACTCAAAATTTTTCATCAGTGAACGTCTGCATCTTTGCTGCAATTTTCACTAAATATTTGTTCGAACTGTGACGTGGTCCTTTTCCCAAATATCTCTTTAGTGCCTTTGTCAAATTATTGTTAGCATGCATATAACATTCATGACATTCATAATACAACAATTCATGCATTTTTGCATTCCTTGAAATGTTTGCTTCCATATCACTGGTTTAAATCACACTTACTCATGTAAGTACAAGTCTATCCCCAGTAGAGTATCTCCAAGCGGAAAAGATACATTTTCTTTTTTTCCCCGGCGGAGTATCCCCAAACAGAGAGATACAGATTTTCTCTATCATGTTCCCCAGCTGAGATCATCCCTCATTTGGAACAATGTCTTGATTGACTTTTTCTTTCCAGTTCGTTCCTAGATAGAACCCTATCTATAATCAACAAAGCAATAAGCAATAGCCTCATCATTTGAGCCGCTTATTTTTCTTTTCCTGAAAGTTTGTTCTTCTCAACAAGGTCAGATCACGACCATACGAGAAAATCCCCAACATTTGTCTTTCTGTCGGAAAAAGAAAACCTGTGTCTGTCAATCAAAAAAGCCCGCATCTTCTCAAAAGAGAAATCCTCGGCAAGATTATATCCAAGAAAATAGAAACTCATTTTGAGTTCTGTTCTTTCATTGTCTGTTATTCACAAGGCTGGATAATCAACAAAATCTTTCAAAGATTTACCTTGTTATAGTTATCACTTTGCTGATAATTGGTAATATCTACGAAACTCATCTGAAATCAATTTCCATTACTGTCTGTTATTCACAAGGCTAAATACGCAGTAATTTTCTCAAAAGATTTACCTTGTTATAGTTATCACTTTGCTGATAATAGGTAATATATTTAGAATTCATTACCATAAACTATCATAATGCTGATAATTGATAATATCATTTTCACTTACCTTAAACATTGTCACGAGGCTGATAGAAGGTAATCTCTTTATTTTCCAAAGCGAAACATATTGCATGTTTCCCAACAAACAGGATCCTCTTTTCTTAAACAGATCGAGTCATCCTCACAAATTTTTCCCCGCCATGTCATTTCTCTGATATCATCTGGGTGAAACTTTTTACAATAATTTTGCATCACTCGCATCTTTTGGTATCTTAGGTCCAAAATTTACGATTTCGATATTTGTCTCTTTACACCTATCAAAACGAAGATATTCATCTTCATCTCTCAGGTGAAAGAAACTTAAATAGGGGCATCTGTCATACCCCAATTTTTGACCTAATATACCAACTTACATTTGCATCATTGCATAACTAATAGACGTAATTAATCGTATAGCATTCACGTGTCAAAATTAGGGTTTCATCGATTTTCATCGATTCAAGAGGCAACAAATTAGGGTTTGAGTTTTACTCACCTCATTTGATCTATCTTGATCAAATCATCGCCCTTCAATCCTCGATATCCATTTTTCTCATTGATCAATCGGATCGACCAATTAGGATTTTGATCGGGCATGAGTATTCTCTGACTTTTTGAGCAAGAAATGACTTTTTTGGATAGATATTGGTTATCATATCTTAGATACAACATCTTGACCTAATTTCTGGATTTAAAACATCACGAAGTTCACGACTTCATCACCAATTTCGTAAACATCGATGAAATTTCATCAGACGAAAAGTCAAACTTTGACTTTTGGTCAAATTTTTAAAACAAAACTTTTTCAATCATCAAAATACTTCAAATGATCCATCATGATCATAAAAAATCAAAGAATTTGGAAAAGTCAACAAAAGTCAAAGTTTCAATACTTAGAAAATTTCTAAGTGTTAAAATTTCTTATTTTTCCAAACTTCATGCCATTTTTTCACCTAGTTCCATTTTGAATTGGAAAAAACTCAAAACATGAAAGTTGTAGCTCTTGAAACAAGCTTCCCAAAATGTCCAAGAACTCTCAAATCCACGGAGTCTAGCTATACTTTTGAAATTGAAACATAAGGCTCCATGAACATGATTTTCAAAGTTCAAAACATCACATTATAGGTCATTTTGAGATTTCTTCATCTAGAAGCATTGCCACCTTGCCAATTCAAGCTTAGAGCTGATAAATATCAGCTAGATATAATTGATATGAGATAAGATCAATTGGAAGATTTTCACACATGGTAAAAAGAGGAAACTTCCTTTTCCTTTTGAAAAAGTCATTCTTACCCCTTAAGGCAACCTTGAATTTCCAATTGCCATGTACTCTTGCCTAACATTTTCAGAACCATTGGCCTATAAATAGATCACCATTTCAAGTTCAAATCAAACCAAAGTATTGCCAAGACATACTTTCCTTCCACTTTCTCCAATTTCTCAAATCATAGTTCAAATGAGAGAAGACTTGCAATTTTGAGAATTAGTAAAAACTAGGGAAAGTTTTGGTGTCAAACACATTCCATGATCAATATTAAACTTGTTCAAAACTTAAAAACAACATGATCAAAGTTGAAAATCAGAAATCACATGCCATGAACATATGCTTGTACAAACTGCCTTAAGTTTCAAAATCGTGGCTAGGCTTGATTAACTTGTGTTGTAATCATTCAAACACCTTCCATATACCTCATATACATGATCCAAATCAATAACTAACAACTGTAACTGCTTAAACATAGAATTCGAGTTTCTATTCTCAGTCTGTGCAGGTGGACTTGGCTGGAGTAATTCAAGATGATTCAAGGCAAGTAGATCATTTCCACAGCTTCCATATAGGCCGATGATGCTCAAGTAATCCACAAACAAGTTCTGGAAACGCGCAATCATCATCTTCGATCTCAACTTAAACAGGTTAGAACATGAACTTGGATATCATGATTCTTTGAACTTAAATGCAAAAACTCTTGGCCAATCTCTTTCTGCACTCATCTCGATCATAAGCCCTCAAACAAACTGAAAAATCATCAACTATGCATCATTTAATTTGAAAAATTCAGTTTTAGGGTTCTTCACGATTTCTAGAAATTTAATTGTGTTAGGCTAAAAATAAATGCAATTAACAGTCATCTTCGTATTCCTTGTGAAAAATCGAGCAACTTTCATGTTTATTTCATTTAATTCCATTGAGAAACGAAGATTGTAGCTTGAATTGAAAAATCTGAGGATCTATGGAGACGAAGAACACTGCGCGCGTGTTCTTGAGTTTGAAATTTCAAATTTTCCAATATCTTGTTTACACGTGTTTCTGATTCCTAAACACAAACGCGCGTTTGTCCCAGTGGTAGCTAGCTTGCCCGTAGTACTTTGTGCCACGTAGCCATCCCAATGGTCATGAGTTCAACTCTCCACAAGACCATTCTTTTTTAAAACTTTCATATTTTTTCATGTTTTCTTCACAACTTTAACATTTTTTTAACCAATCAAAACTCCTCATTTTGAGGTGATTTTTTGTACACTTGTCAATAAATGTATCTATTTTATGATAGTGCAAAAATTTTCAGAAAAAACTTTAATCTGATTATGTTTTAATCGAGCCGAAAACGACGTTCTGAGCACTTTTTCAAAACACTTTAAAAGGTGAATTTTTCAAGTTTTCGACTTCCGATTCTTTTCAAAACTTCTCATAAATGAACCTCACATTTCAAAACATTTTCAAAAATCATTTTTTAAAACTTTTCATCAAACTTACATCTTTTACCATGATCGATCCGATTTAAACGATAAAATCAAATTCGTTTTCTCTCGAATTTCTCAATCGATCATGGGCCTCACTTACGGTGTAAGTCCCAATCCTTTTATGTACATATTCAATTTTTCTCGTACATACTCAAATCATCATTGTTAATATTCAAACATAAACAAATTTCTTTCGTTTGTTTTCATTCGTTTGTTTATACACCGAATCCATTGGTTCTAGGAGAAGAATTATTCCGATGAAACTTTTAATCCAATGGGCCTCCTCACGGTAAGTCCCATAACATTCTTTTATGTACATAATATTTCTTTGTACATATCAAACTCTCTTCAGATACATACAAATTTTTATCGTACATAATGATACTTTTATACTCAAGCATGATAAAACTTCGATCGCTTGTTCACTTCACTTGTGTATACACAAACAAAACATTCTTTTATGTACATATTTTTGTACATATCAAATTCTTTTCTCAGTATTCATACAAACTTTATCTGTACATAATAGATACCCTTTACGTATAAATTTTGATCGTCTTCCGCTTCAGATATGATTGAATACCATTGGTATTGAAAGGAGCATTATTCCTCGTGAAACCTTTCAAACCAATGGGCCACCCTTATGGTGTAAGTCCCATCCTCCTATGTACATCCATCTTTGTCTGTACATAAATAGTTCCTTCGTACATATTCATTTCCTTGTACACAATTCGACTTGTAAATAATCAAGTTACTTATTTCAACGCTCGTTTCACAAACACTTGTTTATATTACCTTCATAAACTTTTATAAATAAACATCATGCATCTGTTTATATTTCCTTCATAAACTCCTATGAATACATATCACACACACACACACTTGTTTATACAACTGTCTAATTATAACATAACAAATTAGTCTAACCAATAGGTTCCACCTGTAGCCTCCGCTTGGCTTTATACAAGATAATTCATCCCCTGCATGAATTTAGCCTCCACTTGGGCTTTATACAAGATAACTCTCCCCACAGAGTTTAGCCTCCTCTTAGGCTTCATATAAGAAAACTCATTCATCTGAGTTTAGCCTCCGCTTAGGCTTCATATAAGACAACACTCCCCTGATGAGTCAGCCTCCTCTTGGGCTTCGTTCAAAAGAACTCCTCATTGAGTTTAGCCTTTCGGGCATCATACAATGAAAGAGACAGGAAATCTCTTAACAGCCTCCTATTGGGCTTCCAATACAAAGAATCACCCGCGTTAGGATAGAACCCAGAGTATAATTTCCCGGTGAAATTGCTCTTCATTCCAAAAGGATTGTTTCTCGGTGAAATCCCTTTGAAGACAAAGTCAGCCAAACCCTATAGCTTCCTTTTGAGCTTCATACAAGGACCCTCAATGACCCTCGATGACCCTCGGAATGCCTCCTCTTGGGCTAACAATACAAGGACCCACGGGCTTCTTAAAAGCATCCCCCTAATCCAATCAATTTCTCCTAGAGATTTAGACATCTATCATCTCTATGGAAGAAGTATCTCATCTATCACATCACATACAGTCAAAAACTTTTCAAACTCTTTTCAAACTGTTTTCAAACAAAACATCTATTAATTGTAAGTGGTAACGCTTGTACACTCAAGCAAAACACCTAATGCTTACAATTAAAAGATTCAATCACCTTTTTCAAAACATCTTTCTTAAACATGTAAGTGGTAACGCTTGTACACTCAAGCAAAACACCGATAGCTTATGACGAAAGATTTTAATCAATCAAACTTTCAAAAATGTATGTGATGAAGTAGATTAGATACATTTTTCATTAAGATGACATTTGTCTGTCTCTTACTAACATCCCGTTGCTTTCCACTAGCATAAGTGGGAACTACGATTGCTCTGACTTTCTCAACATCCCTTTGAGAATATGTAGGCACAAGGTCTCATCCTTGCTGTGCAAATTTCTTTCTCCCTCAGACCAAACAAACCATAGATCCCTGTAGATCCGAGCTACAAATGCTCGATTCCCACTAGATATGTGTAAGATCCACGATCTTTGCGAGCACAATAATAACAAACAATAGGATCCCACATAATCTATTCTTCTTAAAATCCCAAAGGAGAAACTTTCCCAATCATAGAAATAACAATTAAAACACACAAACATATCAAACATATTCATATATAAAGCTATAGATAACTATATATATTTAGGGTGCTCCATCTATTCCCTTTATATAACAATCCCTTACTCGAATCTCCCCAATGCGCTATGCCTAGTTTGCGCTTAGTCGTTACGCATATCAATACCAATTGAGGGTATTAACAGCTTTCCCCTTTTTCATAATCATTAAATCATCTTTCTTGTGTTGAAAATAATAAAGCTTGATGCTCGCGGCATCTTTATAAACAAATCAAAAGAGTAAATCGTTTCGAGCCAGAGAATCTGAATTCATATTCGAATCCTCTAGCGCGTCACCTTTTAACACGAACACATGGACTGATAGTCACCTACGTCTTGATGAGCCAAATGATCGGCTACTACACTTCCTTTGATCGCTTTCTGAGAAGTGTACTGGATGTCATACTCGGTCAAGAACATTTGCCATCTTGCTATTCTTCCGGAGAGAGCTGGTTTCTCAAATATGTATTTTATCGGATCCATCTTGGAAATCAACAAGGTAGTGTGAGTCAACATATACTGTCTTAGCCGGCGAGCAGCCCAAGCCAAAGCGTTGCAAGCTTTCTCGAGCTGTGAGTATCTTGTTTCACAGTCGGTAAACTTTTTGCTAAGGTAGTATATTGCATACTCTTTTCGACCAGACTCGTCATGTTGCCCCAACACACACCCCATTGAGTTCTCTAACACCGCAAGTACATGATAAGAGGTCTTCCTTCGGTGGGCGGCATCGGATAGAGGATTCTGTAGGTACCCTTGATTTTGTCAAAAGCGATCCGCAATCGCTCTCCATTTCACTACTTGATCTTTCTTCAGTAACTTAAAGATTGGCTCACAAGTAGCAGTTAGATGTGCAATGAATCTGGCAATGTAGTTCAATCGGCCCAAGAAACCTCTGACTTCCTTCTCGGTACGGTGCGCTGGCATTTCTTGAATCGCTTTAACCTTGGCGGGGTCAACTTCAATTCCTTTACCACTGACAACAAACCCTAGGAGTTTACCGGATCTTACTCCAAAGGTGCATTTGTTGGGATTAAGTCTCAGCCTGTACTTCTTCAATCTATCAAATAGTTTCTGCAAATGATCAAGATGTTCTTCTTCAGTCTGTGATCGAGCTATCATGCCGTCGACGTAGACCTCTATCTCGTGATGAATCATGTCATGAAATAATTTTACCATAGCACGCTGATAAGTGGCGCCTGCGTTCTTTAGTCCGAATGGCATAACCTTGTAACAGAAAGTGCCCCATTGTGTAACAAAAGTAGTCTTCTCCATGTCTTCAGGAGCCATTTTGATCTGATTGTAACCGGAGAAACCATCCATGAAGGAGAAAACCTTATGCTGAGCAGTGTTGTCAACCAGAACATCAATATGAGGAAGTGGAAAACCTTCTTTCGGACTCGCTTTGTTCAGATCTCTGTAATCCACACCCATTCGTACCTTGCCATCCTTCTTGGGCACAGGCACCACATTAGCAACCCATTGTGGATAGGAAGTAACATCTAAGAAACCGGCATTGAACTGCTTCATAACTTCGGCTTTGATTTTCTGTGACATCTCAGGACGCATGCGACGAACCTTCTTTTCTCGAGAAAACCTTCTTTGTCAAGTAATCGGTGTACCACAATATCAATGTCTAAACCCGGCATGTCTTCGTATGACCAAGCAAATACCTCAATATAGTCTCGTAGCATCTAAACCAACCTTTCTTTGACACTGTTCTCAAGACCCGCTCCTATCTTGATCTCTTTTCTGTCTTCGTCAGACTCCAAATTCACAACCTCAACTTGCTCTTCGTGTGGTCAGATAACTCGATCTTCTTGCTAGCAGCCCCGACAAGTTCTCCGGCACTTCACAATCTTCCTCACCTTCGCCTTCGGCTTGGTAGATCGGATTATTGAAGTCATATTTAGCAATAGCATAGCATATCAACGAGATTCGTAGTGATTCTGCAGGTATCACGGGTGTGTGTAAGAAACACATAGCTTTTGAAGGGTGATAAAGTAAAAGAAAGAAAACAATAATTGAATGCAAAAGTCCAACGATTTTATTGAATGAAAATATGCAAATGACAGGTAATAACCCTCACAAACGAGCCATGATGCCCCGGGCAAGGCACTAGGCTTTAGAGTTTATTGTTCAAAACATAGAAAAATACGAAAAGCGAAACAAAACAAAAGCAATTACTCCTGTCTAAAGGAGATTGGTATGACGCCTTCGCCTTCCAATTCTGAGCCCATTGTGTCGGAGTTGATGATCCACTTGCTGATGTCGAAGTCGTTGTCGTCGTCTTCTATAGCATGGATTCCACTTTGGCTGATGCGGAAAGGAAGTTGGCCAGCACGCTCGTGGCGTATCATCTTCTGACCCTTGATGGTGAAGCCTAAACCAGTCTTGTCGGATTTGAAAGGAAGATCAGGGAGCTGTCCCCAAATAGTACTACCTCCTTCTTCAACAGCAGCTTGAGCATCTTTCAACGAGGCCATCCTAGGCAGGACTTGTGCAACTTCAGGAGTGATAGGAGAGTCAACAGGCGTGACTCTGGGAATTGTTTCAAAAGCTTGACTATAGATGACTGACCATATATTCTTCTTCACCATATACTGTAACAACTTTCCCTTTCACCAGGTATTTCAGCTTCTGATGCAGGGTAGAGGTAACAACGCCTGCCCCATGTATCCAAGGGCGTCCAAGTAAGCAAGAATAAGCGGGGCGGATGTCCATGACAAAGAAAGTGGAGTCAAAAGTCTGGGAACCGACTTTGACAGGCAGAACGAGCTCTCCAAGTACTAGTCATTTAGAACCATCAAAAGCTCTCACAATAATGTCACTGGGTCTCAGAACCAACCCTTCGACATCAAGCCGATCAAAAGCAGTCTTCGGAAGAATGTTCAGAGCAGAACCGGTATCCACCAAAACATGAGACAATGTGATGCCCTTGCATTCAACAGAGATGTGCAAGGCTTTGTTGTGTTTCTTTCCAGAGTCAAATCAAGATCGAGAAGCCTAGGTCTGTTGGCAGCCAGGCTAGCAATACAAACTTCAAACTGGTCAGTAGTAGTGTCTTGCGGTACGTGAGCATTCTTCAGAAACTTCACCAAGGCGTTAGCATGAGCCTCAGAGCACAAGAGTAGAGCAAGCATGGAGATCTTGGACGGAGCCTGTCCCAACTGTTCCACAATATTGTAGTCACTCTTTTTGATGATCTTCAAAATTTCCTCCATTTCTTGTTTGGAGGTGTCTTCAGCAACTTCCTTTGGTACTTCTGGCTGAGCAGGATGAGTTACTGGCTCTTTCCCTCTAGCTTGGGGAATGGGTTGAATAGCTGGGATTCGAGCTGGTGTCGCAGCATCTTTTAGAGGAGAGATATCTGGAGAGAATACTCTTCCGGTTCGGGTCACCTTACTTGATTCGGTGATGTTGTCAATGTCAGGAATGGTAGCTTCAACTGTAAGATCTTCAATAGTCAGAGGGTCTTGCTTGACGCCATGATAGTAAACATCAGCTCCATAATTCCAAGGGATGGCATTGTCAGAGGAACATGGAACTGGTCCGGGAGAAGTAATGATGAGAGGTGCCACTCTAGGCACAGGATCAGCAGAGGAAATCCTTATTGTGTTAACATCAGCATAGTCTTCTGGGAAATTGTCACCCTATCCGGTCACTTTAACATCTTCAATAGGAATCTTGTAGCTTTCAGGAACAATATACTTCACCATGTAATCAAACTTTCCACTTGGCTTCCCCAAGGTATCCCATGCAGACGGTATAGCTTCATTCACATCTTCGATCTTCAGTTTCTTAGACATGTCTTCACTCAGACTCTCCACAGGTGGTTTCAGAAATAGTATTTCACGGTTATCCATCATGCACTGAACACGTCTTCTCAACCAAGCACAACCATCAGGTGCAGATGGGCACCAACGGCACCGGGCATCCCGGGTTGACACCGCTTGTAGCAAATTCTTCTTAACACCATCGAGGAATGGTCAAGTCATCTATGTTGAAAACATAAGTATCCTCCCCAACAGCATTGGAACTCTTGTCATGGTTAGGCATAGGCGCTTTGATCACATTCGGAGTCTCAACAGGAGGATCAAACTCAATCTTCTTAGCTTCAATCAAATCTTGAATCTTGTTCTTCAGAGCCCAACAGTTGTCGTGTCGTGTCTGGAATGTTGGAAGCACACTTAGCATTAGGATTGTATCTCGGAAAGGAAGTGTTGATATTTTGAGGAGGATCCCTCAAGGTTATCAGCTCTGCTTTCAACATGTGTTGCAAGGCCTGCGACAATGGCATGTTGATCTTCATAAACTGTCTTCGTGGCACGTTCTGGTTATGCGTGTTGTCTCGTTGAGGTTGTGCTGATGTAGGATTAGAGATCACAACTGCCCTCACAGATTGATCACAGTCGGTCTTGGCTCGGCTTTTCTGACCATACACAGCATTAGTTTCCTTCTTACCACCAAAAGATCTCTTCGCAGCATTTGAAGATGACTCTATTTGAATCTTTCCACTTTTTATACCAGCTTCAATACGCTCTCCTGTCAATATCAATTCGGTGAATCCGGCTGAAGAGTTTCTAATCAGATGATTGAAGAACGGGCATGTCAGTGTTCCCATAAACATATCAACCAACTCCCTATTGGACAAGGGTGGTTGAACTCTCGCTAGATCTCTCCATTTTTTAGCATACTCTTTGAACTTCTCGTCACGACCCATAGACATGCTTTGTAGTTGCATGCGAGTGGGTGTCAATTCAGCATTGTACTCATACTGTCTGTAGAAAGCATCTGCTAAGTCACTCCAAGTACGGATACGGTCATTCTCTAGCTGATAATACCACTTCAACTGAGTTCCGGACAAACTCTCTTGAAAATAGTGCATCCACAACTTTCTGTCATCAGTGTGGGGGTTGATCTTTTGAACATAGGACTTCAAATGCAGCTTCGGACAAGACATGCCATCATACTTGGAAAAAGTTGGAACTTTGAACTTAGGAGGAATCACCACACCAGGAACAAGGCTCAGATCATCGAAATTCAGCCCGGACATCTTCAGGTTTTCCACAGCATTTAGACGGTCTTCAAGTTGTTTGTATTTGTCATCTTCATCAGAGTACTGGCTATAGTCAGAGCGATCTTCTCCCTCCTTCTTAGGCTCACGCTGGTTATCTTCATTACCCTCGACACTCCCCTCATTCTTGACACTTCCTTCAGAGAGCTCTATCCGACTGACCCTCTTAGGACCACCTTTGTAGCGTCTGCCCATGTTGAGAAGACCAACAACCTTCTTCTTTCTGTTGATGAGTTTCTTCGGATCTTCTTGGCCTTGGGCCAAATTGGTGAACATCTGCTGGAACTGAGCATTCTGAGCCTGGAGATCTTTGACAGACTGTTCAAGAGCCATTTCTGCTAAAATAAATAGCGAGAGAATGAGAAAACCAATCTTCAATGTACCTGTTATGCAATGTTATGCTATGATATGCAATGTTTATGCGAATGCAATGCAATGTTTTCAAGGACCTTAGAGATTTAAATTTTTTAAACAAGCAATGAACAAACATTTATTAGTTCTCTTTTTATTATTCTTTTTAAGTACAAAAGATAGTTCAAAATAATAAAAGAAAACATATAAATCCTAAAGCTCTAAGTCCCCATGGGCGCTTCCTCTGGTGCCGAGGTAGGCGTTGATGCTTCGCTCCTCGTGAAGTAGCTTTGTCAACTCTAGCACTTTCTTCTCGCCATAACACTGAGCTTCAAATGTATCCCTCTTCTTTAAGTGAACCCGGATCTCTTCAAGTCTTCAAAATCGTAGGCATGTCGGGATGGAGAATGGTATAGGATACGCCACCTATAGCAACGGTTCCATAATTACGGTAAAACAGTGAATGGCATCATGAGGTTTTGAGCTCGAGCTCGCACCCATTTGAGGTAAGGTTCCCAAGGAATGGAGTTCTGGTGCCCCAAAGTCTTGGTATCGTCTTCTTTACCATGCCCCGCGTATGAACCTTCGCTGTAATTCGAGATCGTGGTTGTAGTCGAACACAATATCTTGGAGAAGCATATCATGCGGACCATCTCTTCGAGCAAAACCAAACTGACGTAAAGCTAGAGAAGGGTTGTAAGTAATACCTCCCCTTATACCAAGGAGTGGTACATTAGGGAATTCTCCACAACGCTCAATGAAGGTGAAATCCTTTTGAGAGAAAAGATTCCAACGAATATCTGAATGAGAGAGTGACATTAGTCTTTGAGACCACTTCAATCTTTGTTCGTTCTTCAAAACTGATGGAGGAAGGTGCGAAATAAACCACCTGGAAAGTAATGGTATACAACACATGAGAGTTCCTTGTCTTTTGATAGTACGAGTGTGGAGAGAATGCAGGATGTCTCCAAGTAAGGTAGGCACAGGATTACGGGTAAGGAATAACTTGATGGCGTTGACATCTATGAATTGATCCGAGTTAGGAAATAAAACCAAACCATAGATCAACAAGGCCACAATATCTTCAAATGCATGGAAACTCATAACTTTGAGGAACTCTCGGGCTTTCTTAATTAAGAACTTAGCAAGTAAACCCTTAACTCCGCTTCTTGTTTCCCAATTGGCTTCAATGTCTGAGCGCTTAAGATGTAAGGCTGATGCAATGTCTTCGTACTTAGGGACCTTTTCAAGACCGGTGAATGGAATTTGGTCAGGAATAGGTACCCCAAGCAGCTTAGAGAACTCTTCCAAGGTAGGAACTAACTAATAATCTGGGAATGTAAAGCAATGGTGTTTCGGATCGAAGAACTGGAATAAGACATGCATCATATCTTCTTCAAAACCGGAGATAACCAAGTCAAGTAGGTAACCATGTCTTTGATGAACGAGCATGGTCGGAATTTCAAACCAATTCTTTGAGCTGAGAAGGTATACCCATAACGTTGATTCGGATAGTCTTTCTAGAAGCCATAATCCCTACAAAACAGAGCAAAGATAAATCCCTAGGTCCTTGAAATAGTTAGAAATGATATGCAATGCAAATGATGTCATGATGTCATGTTTAGCACACACAAACAATTCACACAAAGAGCCTAGGTTTAAGGCTTGCAAGAGGTATAGGTGATTACCCCACCAAAAGTTTGAGTTGGTTCATCCTGTCCTATAATAGTAACCGGGTTCTAGGAATCTCACATCATTGATCTTTCTCGTAGGCGTTTATTTCAATACGACTACCAAGTGGTCGACCGAAAATATCCCAAAAGTCTGATCTTAATGAGCGTAGCATCGAGTATCAACCAACCTTAGTCTACACCAAAGCCGGTTATCTCACTACCTTCTAATGGGCAAGATGGGTCAATTAAGGTTCTAAAAGCTTAGTTAGTGCTTGATGACACCACGCAGAAGCCAAATACTATCCTCAACTTGAAAATGAAGAGTATCAGGACATCCAAAGTGTCACACTAACGTAGCCATCATGTTGACCGTTTCGATATACGTCTAACGGTCGCGACGATTTATTGCTACTTACCTAAAAGAAAACCCGGATCCGGGTGTAGGATCCCCCACAAATATAATACCCAAGCAACCCTTAAAAGTAAAGCATACAAGTCAAACAGAAAATAGTAAAGGTGATCTAAAAATCCTTAAGGCATTCTCTCTTTAGGGTGTCTCCCCGGCAGAGTCGCCAGTTCTGTAATACGGTGAACTGACTTTGAGATTTTTGTATCGCAAATGTGCGGATAGCAAGAGTCGCCACCGACTTTTCTTTTATCCAATTAAGGGAAGGTAAAAAGTACAGAAAAAGACCTTTGTTAGATTCTGAGTAAGGGAGAAGGTTATGAAAAGGGAAGGTATTAGCACCCATTTCCATCCGTAGTTATCTACGGGCTCTTAGTTGCTCTTAGATCACTTTAAAATTGTGCTTTCTGTGTGTTTTTAAAAAAATGTTTTGAAAAGGCATTTCGCTTTGACTTTGTAATGATTCATGCAGGAATGTATACAAAGTGTTTGGAAATGTTTCGTTTTTGAAAAGAGTTTGAAGTTTGACAAAAGTGTGAGGTGTGAAAAGTATTTTGATTGAGCAAGCAACTGAAAGTCTTATTACCTACTCAGAATGGTCGTTTTCGTGTTGTTTTACGTTCCTTTAGAATAGTGGTATCCATACCATTAGTTGGTAGGTAACCCTATTCGTTGGATGTAAGCGGGACATTCGAAGGGACATCGTATGGTCATAGAAGGCAACTTGTAGGAAGTATGCTAGCACATTCGAAGGGACTATCATCATTTTTTCGTAGGCGACAATTGGGGGTCAAGATCACGTATTCGGAGGCGACATCGTGGGTCTATGATCTTTGTATCGAAGGGACTATGATGATTTGTTTGAAGGCGACGGTGCTAGAATACCTCTACGTTCAAGGGACATGACCATTTGAATTCGTAAAGGCAACGAGAGAGAGAATTACCCTAAGGGGTGTGTGTGTGAAGAGAGTGTGTTGATTTCAGATTCATGTCATCTTGAAATTTAGAGTGAGCTATGTTGATTTTAGTCTTGCCATACACGCCTAATTACTAGCAGTTTATAGGGTGCGGAAATTAAAATGCGGGAATATAAAGTGCGGAAAGATAAATCCTACGCTATTACATGGCTTTGGGGAAGATACATAATTTTAAAATGCGGAAAATAAAAGCCCTAATTAAGCTATTACATCCCATAAGCAATTACATAATTGGAAAAAAAAGAAAACGATAAAAAGAAATCGTCCGAAACGGGATAACCTGTGAAAAGATGAGAAATCGGGAAATTCAAAGAAATCGAACAAGAGAAAAATGTTAGCAAAAATGATAATTTTTAAATAAGAAAAATATTTCATGCTGGAAATAACATTAATATGCTAAAATAATTTTTTGGGATTTTTTGGAGTTAATTTAATAATTAAAAACTAATTAAATGTGATTTAAATGATAAATTAACAATTAAATTAAATATGCATGCAAAAATAATATTTTTGATTTTAGAAATTAAATAAACATTTTCTGGAAATAATGCAAAAAGAAAAATATTTTTTGGTATTTTTAAATGCATGAAAAAAATTATAGAAATTAAATTAAAATGCATGAAAAATATTAAATAGAAAATATAAAAATAAGAAGTTTTGCAAAAGGAGAAAAATGTTTTGGTCTTGCCAAGGATCGAACTGGAGACCTTGCTTTCACAAACCCAAGCCTTGACCAACTGAACCAGCGTGCACAACTGTTTGAAAATCGGAGCGAGTGGATTGTGAACAAGTGTCGCTTCCTAGTTATACCGATCTCGCGCCAAACTTCATCTTCTTCGTTTTGAAATTTTGAAAACATAGCGTCGGCCTCAGTGCGACGCTATGGTCCCTGCATTTTTCAAAATCAAGCACAGATAATATAAATAACATTCAAGGGTATGAATCGATTGGAAATCACATTCTAAACACAATGGTGGTGGTCTCGTGGTCCAATTTATCCGTTTTAAGGAAGCCCTAAATCGAGGCCGAAAACCCTAGCTATGGTGATTCTTGTTCTAAGCCATGGAAACTCAATCAAATTGCCCAGAAAGCTTGCAATCTTCATTCTAATCACAAAAACAACAAAAAAACATGTTAAAAATGCATGAATGATAGAAATCGAAATTTGAAAAAGTGTGACAAAGCGAAATCGTGTTCTCTCAATTCTTGATGTTTTTCAATGATGTAAAGGTCTGGATCGACTCTAAACAACCCAAGGAACAAGATGGAATGCTCAAAATTGATTGAAACAAGCTAGAACCAAGGCTGCTAGTTGCTCGTGAAGCACATATTTTTTGAATTAGGTTAGGGTTTCTCCAGCCAATTTTTTCGTTCTCATTCATGTGGTATGTATTGTATATATATAGTAGATGGATTTGGAGCTGATTTGAGGAAGAAATCATCATCAATCAATGCAAAACATATTTGATTTTGTACAAAATCAAATTTTCTTTTTTTTGATCAATTTCAATCAATTTATTTCCAAATCCAATCAAATTTCGAAATTTGCTGGCTCCTTTGGGTTACTTGGATCTCAAGGATGAGAGAAAAAATCAATTTGCAATTAATTTTGATTTTATACCTTATTTTTGAATTTAATTTGTATTTAAATGAATAAAATCCAAATTAAATAGAAAAATAAAATAAAAATTCGTGGCATTGGGCTTGGATATTCCTAATTGTATAAGGAACATGTTTGGATGAAGAAAAAGTAAGCCCATTTGCAAAAATTTTGATTTTTACAAGCATCTCTCCTTGTGCACTTCTTCAAAATTGCCCCACTTGTGAATGGTGTATCTTGCTCAATTTTCCACATTTTTGAGTGTTCTTGGACTTTCTAGAAAGCTCTAAGAGTCCTCTATCCAACCTCTGTGGTTTCATCTCAATTGGAGTTTCCATGCTCAATATATCTTCAAAACAAAATGTTGTCTTTTTGTTGACTTTGAAAAGGACCTGTAATGTTTTGATCCATACCTTCCAAATGAAGCATTTTTTGAACATTCTTGTGAGACATGAAGTTGTAGAGAATTGAATTTCCTTCAAAACAAGAGGTGGTGGAAAAAATTTCTGAGAAAGTATGAAGAAGTTATGCTCAGTCAAAGTTTGGTTGACTTTTCACTGAGAAACCCTAATTTAGAAAGTTTGACTTTGGAGCAAATCTTGAGTTTTCTTGATGAATCATGACCAACTCTTGATCAAATGATGAATGTAACTTCAAAATGAGGATGTTGACCAAAAATCATGAAGTTTGACTGTATGTTGACCACAGTTGACTTTTGTCCAATACAACTGATTTTCAACCATCTGAGCTATTGTCTGAGGAAACTTGACTTGTGTGGCTTGAAACTTGACATGGAGAATCTTTGAAGCATATGAGGAGGCATGAAGACCATTGGAGATGTTGGAAGTCCATCTTGATCTGAGAATCAGCAAACCCTAGTTTGGGTTGATTGTCTAGGAGAGGGTTTGTCTGATCAACCCTTGAAGAATCCTTGAGTATGGATGTATGAAATATTTTGAGAAGATGGAGGGAAAATTTTGGGGTATGACAATAGGCACCCAGCATCTCAAAATCAGATAGAAGATCTGAAGAAAAGATTATTGAGATGTGGTCTATGTTATCCCCTGGTTATTTTGATTGTCAGATCCTGGAGCATTGATTAGTTGTTGTTAATTGTGCTTCCTATGTTTTCCCCATAAGTGTATTTAGTATTTTCTTCCTCATGTGCATCATGATCTCAGTTTTCTCCTTCTTTGTGAAGATTATGTCTGTGGTGTTATGTGCCTTGTGCTATAGTGAGTTCTACTTCAACAAGCCTTTGTCATATTATGACTAAAAAGGGGGAGAAGTCGTTATGTTATGTTATCTCTAAAGAGCAACTTTTAAGGGGGAGAATTAATCAGAATCACACTGGGTTTAGTTTGTAGTTTGGTAGTTGTCTTTTATTTTTTCTGCTCTAGTTGCTCTCTAGTTGCCAAAGGGGGAGTTTGTAAGTGTTTCTGTGTTGGCTACAATTTTTGGTAAAACCAGATTGATGTGACAATGTCTTGACTGATGTCATGACATTCTGATATGAAGATAATTCTGTAGGAGGAGTGTGGTTGCAGATGCAGCTCAGTATATTTGGATAACAAATGTGAGAGGTATGTGATGACACAGACGAGTATCGTAGGCTAAGTATAACTGGACGATAGATTTAAGGTTGTGATAGGTAGTGTGCATTTGTGCCAGACAAGTTGTCTATCCTTTATAGTTTTTGTTCATTTACTTTTTGTCTTTTCTTTACAACCAATATACTCCCAAACTCATTAACGATAGAATTGTTGAACGACGAATGAATGACCAATTTCTGTGGACACGATACGATATAACATAACTTGTATATACCACTCGGTAAAAATAATACTTTACTTTATACCACTCGGTAAAAATAATACTTTACTTTTTGCTTGCAAGCTATACCAGCTTTCGAACACATACTCTGTACTAGATAGACTTATTATGTGACCAAGGTGCTTATTTGCGATATAAGTGTGTTGCATAACAACGACTCAATTTGGTGGTGGGACCTCATTTTATCTGATATTTTCATTTATGCCTATAACCATTTTAGAGGAGCATTATCGTGTTTTGTCATTAATGGCTATAATAATGCTTTCTGGCAGTCGCTGTGGTTGGACAATCAAGCCTTGTTGGAAGCTTTCCCTGAAGTTTTCGAGCAAGATAAGCTATGAATATATTGTGTTGTGGATGCTAGGAGGATGGACAAAGATGGTTGGTCCTGGAATCTCTCAGAATTGATTGAAAATGTCGAGAAAATTGAGCCTTTCTAGTGGGAGTAATTTGTGGATTCTTTGCAGGAAGTGCTCTTGGTAAGCTCAGGTGCCAATTGCTATAGGCGTAGGTTAGATGAAGACATAAAATCCTCTGCAAAATCCTTCTATAAGTTGTTCTGTGACAAAGCTGCAATTCTATATTTTCCTGTCAACACAGTGAAGGCTATTAACCAGCTTTGCAAGACCAAAGCTCCTTCAAATATATCCCATTTTGGGTGGATATTTCTATTTAATAGAATTCCCACCAAACACTAATTGCTTAAACATAGAGTTGTGACAAATAATAATTGAATTTTTTTCCATTCAGATGTCGAAACTGTTTCTCATTTATTTGGCATATGTGAGTACTCTGTTAGAGTTTGGAATAAGGTATTTCATTGGATAGCTAATAGTTTAGACATGTCGTTGGTGGAATTTTTCTCCATTGCGAGAAGGTGAAGAGAAAGATGAAGAGGAAATTCCTCGATGTCATTGGGCTGGCTACAATCTGAAGTATATGGTTGTCGCATAATACAATCGATTTTAGAGAAGAGACCTTCAACTTAGATGATGTTATGTCGACAATAGTTTTTAGAACCTAGAAGTTGATGTATTCCTCTTGTAAAATAGTCGATGGTTGTAATTTTTCCTTTTGGAATACTCTTCCTCTCCTTTGTTTTAGTGAGTATGGGGTTTTCTGTTTTGTTTTTTCAAATGAAGTATCCCTTATACTCCCTTTTAATAATATCGTTGCCAATTAAAAGAATAAAGAAGAAAGAATCATATCAAACATACTAACAACTACTCCATTAGGCTGGAACCAAGTGAACTTTTTACCTAAAATAGGAATATCAATCAAATCCATTTGAAAAATAAAATTGGAAAAGGCTAAACAATCGTTATTACAAGAAGAGCTTGTTGAGCCTCTCCCACAATCCTTTTTCAGGGGAGTAAACAAAACTAAAATCTCTCATAACACACCCAATATATCTTCTAAAGTTTTCTTTCTGAAATGAATGATCGATCCACAAAACCACTATATCAACCAAGATACTCTTAGACTATGTTTGGGAGTTTGAAGGGGATGAGAGGGAATGAATTTTAAAAACAGAAATGATTAGGTGAAAAAAGTAGAAAATTTATGCTTACGAGGGTTTTGCAGGGTTTCTTTTTCTTCATAACACCAAAAACCACCTAATTTGGAGGAACTCAAAATATGTATTGAAGGAGGGCTTTGAAAGATTTTGGGGGGCTTACTCAATTTGTTCAAATATAATTTTTGTTGTTATAGCATTTTAAAAATTAAAATATATTAATAATAAACATTATTTTATCATTTTAAACAAAATAATTTTTTCAAAAAATATAAAAAATTTCTTTATATTCTAAAAAAAAAAATTGGAAGCCGTCCACTCCAAACTCCCAATAGCCTTATAGTTGACACTGACAACAAAACAAGGTGTAGAAGCTTCTCACACCCGAAAAAGAGAATTATGATCTACTCTTCGAGCTACATCAAATAGAAAGAAAACCACTACATATTACTACCCACATAAGGACTAGTTGTTATCCTACTCTAAACCACCAAAAACACTTAATGATGATTGCTTGAGAGTCAACAAACATGAAAAGAGTATAGTAGAAATATATTCCAAGCAAGTTGATAAAAAAAAAACTTTTGCGATCACATATATCCCTCTAATAAAGGCATATAATCAATATCCTATATATAAAAATCAATAGAAGTATAAGATAAAAATTAAATTATATTTATCCTAACATAAATATCAAATATTTTGATTATGATATTCCGTGAGCGAAATCTAACCTAATATATATATTTGAAAAAAACAATTCATATAAACAATACTTTTAACTATTATATTTTCTATTAGTAATTTTTTTAATAAATCTTCCTACTATAATTAGTGTTGTGATATTAAGCTTAAAATATTTTACAAGTATTTATATAATGATAAATGTTAAAGATGAACCAGAAACTCATCTTCTGGAGTATGTTAGAGATGGATCAGAAACTCATCTTCTGGAGCATGTTAAAGATGGATCAGAAACTCATCTTCTGGAGCAGAAGAACTTAGTTCACAAAAAAAGTTTAGAGTGACATTTTATTATTCCTTTCATTGAGCAATTATACAGTGGAAAAGAGTTGTATTTATAACAACCAATACAGTTACACATCATGTAACCAACTATAATAGAAAAGTACAGGTGGCAAGACATGACTTGCTGTAAAAGCCTAAGCAAAAGCTAATAATCCTAATAATCAGTTTTATAAAAGGCTTATATTCCTTATATTCTAACAGCCCCCTCAAGCTCAAGGTGAGTGAAGACTTGAGAGAATCTTTAGCTTGGACCTCAATTCCTGAAAGGCTGCAGAACCCAAAGGTTTGGTTTGGGTGTCCGCTATTTGAGCTGCAGTAGGGACATGTTGAAGTCACAGTCGTTTGGAGACATCCCTTTCCCTTACCAAATGTATATCAAGTTCGATGTGTTTAGTGCGAGCATGAAGCACCGGGTTGTGAGAAAGATGGACAACACTGAGCTTATGACACAGGAGGGTAGGAGTATACAGTGGAATTTTGAGTTCAGCAAGCAAGGATTCAATCCACAGAAGTTCTGAAGTGGAGTGAGCCAAAGCCCGATACTCCGCTTCTATGCAGGAACGCGCAACAAGAGACTGTTTCTTTGATCTCTAAGACACAAGATTCAGCCCAAAGAAGATGCAGGAGCCAGAAGTTGAGCGTCTGTCTTTAGGATCACTAGCCCAGTCAGAGTCGCTATATGCACGAAGAGAAAACTTATGGCTTGCAGGAGAGGGAGAAAACAACATACCATGATGAGAAGTTTCATTTAGATACCTAAGGATGCGACGCACAGTTGACCAGTGAGTCTCAAGTGGAGAAGCCATGAATTGGCAAGCTTTGTTGACACTGAACGCAATGTTAGGTCTTGTGAAAGTGACGTATTGTAAGGCTCCCACAATTGACCTATACTTTTTTGGATCAGAAAACAAATTTGTGCCATGTCTGCTCAGTTTGGTGGTGCTCAACATGGGTGTAGGCACACCATTAGAAGTCTTCATATTGACTCTGGCTATGCTTTCACGAATGTACTTAGATTTAAGAAGCATGAGATATCCGTTAGGCTGAAACTTGACTTCAATACCAAGAGAGTAAGCAGGTTTGCCCAACTTTTTCAGAGCAAATTCAGAGTGAAGTTTTGTGATCAAGTCATGAATAAGCTTCGAGCTAGAGCCTGTAATCAAGATATCATCTACATATATCAGAATGTAAAGAGAAATACCTTGATGTTGATATATGAGCAAACAGTGATCACATTTGGAATGAACAAAGCCAAACTGAATGAGAGCCTTGGTCAGCTTTTCATACCAGGCCCGTGGAGCCTGTTTTAAACCATAAATTGCTTTGTGCAACTTGCAGAAAAGTGTTATGTTAGCACTTGTAAATCCAGTAGGTTGAGTCATGTAAACTTCTTCATTCAACTCACCATTTAGGAAAGCATTGTTGACATAAATTTGCTGAATATCCCACTGTTCGCGTTAAAAGGTGACGCGCTAGAGGATTCGAATGTGAATTCAGATTCTCTGGCTCGAAACGATTTACTCTTTTGATTTGTTTATAAAGATGCCGCGAGCATCAAGCTTTATTATTTTCAACACAAAAAAGATGATTTAATGATTATGAAAAAGGGGAAAGCTGTTAATACCCTCAATTGATATTGATATGCGTAACGACTAGCGCAAACTAGACGCAACGCATTGGGGAGATTCTGAGTAAGGGGGATTGTTATATAAAGGGAATAGATGGAGCAACCTAAATATATATAGTTATCTATAGCTTTATATATGAATATGTTTGATATGTTTGTGTGTTTTAATTGCTATTTCTATGATTGGGAAAGTTTCTCCTTTGGGATTTTAAGAAGGATAGATTATGTGGGATCCTATTGTATATTATTATTGTGCTCGCAAAGATCTGTGGATCTTCTGCATACATATCCCCTAGTGGGAATCAGAGCATTTGTAGCTCGGATCTACAGGGATCTATGGTTTGTTTGGTCTGATGGAGAAAGAAATTTGCTCGGCAAGGATGAGACCTTGTGCCTACGTATTCTCAAAAGGATATTGAGAAATTCAGAGCAATCGTAGTTCCCACTTATGCTAGTGGAAAGCAACGGGATGTTAGTAAGAGACAGACAAATGTCATCTTAATGAAAAATGTATCTAATCTATTTCATCACATACATTTTTGAAAGTTTGATTGATTAAAATCTTTCATCGTAAGTTATAGGAGCTTTGCTTGAGTGTACAAGCGTTACCACTTACATGTTTAAGAAAGATGTTTGAAAAAGATGATTGAATCTTTTAACTGTAAGCATTGGGTGTTTTTCTTGAGTGTACAAGCGTTACCACTTACAATTAAGAGATGTTTTTGTTTGAAAACAGTTTGAAAAGAGTTTGAAAAGTTTTTGACTGTATGTGATGTGATAGATGAGATACTTCTTCCATAGAGATGATAGATGTCTAAATCTCTAGGAGAAATTGATTGGATTAAGGGATGCTTTTAAGAAGCCCATGGGTCCTTGTATTGTTAGCCCAAGAGGAGGCATTCCGAGGGTCATCGAGGGTCATCGAGGGTCCTTGTATGAAGCTCAAGAGGAAGCGAAAATTATACTCTGGGTTCTATCCTAACGCGGGTGATTCTTTGTATTGGAAGCCCAATAGGAGGCTTTTAAGAGATTTTATGGTCTCTTTCATTGTATGATGCCCAAGAGAAGGCTAAACTCAATGAGGAGTTCTTTTGAACGAAGCCCAAGAGGAGGCTGACTCAACAGGGGAGTGTTGTCTTATATGAAGCCTAAGAGGAGGCTAAACTCAGATGAATGAGTTTCTTTGTACAAAGCCCAAGAGAAGGCTGAACTCTGTGGGGAGAGTTATCTTGTATAAAGCCCAAGCGGAGGCTAAATTCATGCAGGGGATGAATTATCTTGTATAAAGCCCAAGCGGAGGCTACAACTGTGGGAAACCTATTGGTTAGACTAATTGTTATGTTATAATTAGACAGTTGTATAAACAAGTGTGTGTGTGTGTGTGTGTGTGTGTGTGATATGTATTCACAGGAGTTTATGAAGGAAATATAAACATATGCATGATGTTTATTTATAAAAGTTTATGAAATACAAACAAGTGTTTGTGAAACGAACGTTGGAAATGAGCGTAACTTGATTATTTACAAGTCAGAACTGTGTACAAGGAAATGAATATGTACACGAATGAACTATTTATGTACAGACGAAGATGGATGTACATAGGAGGGTTGGGACTTACACCATAAGGGTGGCCCATTGGTTTGAAAACAGTTTCATAGGGAATAATGCTCCTTTCAATACCAATGGTATTCAGTGTATATAACAGACGAAACAGAAACGACTGATCAAAATTTATCTGTAAAGGATATCTGTATTATGTACAGATAAAAGTTTGTATGAATACAGAAAGAATTTGATATGTACAAGTAAAATATGTATGTACATAAAAAAATGTTGGTTTGTATACACAAGTGAAGTGAAAACAAACGATCGAAGTTTGTCTGTACTTGAGTATAAAAGTATCTGTATTATGTACAGATGAAAATTTGTATGTGTTTGGAAAGAATTTGTTATGTACAAAGAAATATTATGTACACAAAAGAACGTTATGGGACTTACACCGTGAGGGAGGCCCATTGGTTTAAAAGAAGTTTCATCGGGAATAATTCTTCTCCTAGAACCAATGGATTCGGTGTATAAACAAACAAATGAAAACAAACGAAAGAAATTTGTTTATGTTTGAATATTAACAATGATGATTTGAGTATGTACGAGAAAAATTGAATATGTACATAAAAGGATTGGGACTTACACCGTAAGGGAGGCCCATGATCGATTAAGAAATTCGAGAGAAAACGAATTTGATTTTATCGTTTAAATCGGACCGATCATGGTAAAAAGATGCAAGTTTGATAAAAAGTTTTGAAAAATTATTTTGAAAATGTTTTGAAATGTGAGGTTCATTTATGAGAACTTTTGAAAAGAATCGGAAGTCGAAAACTTGAAAAATTCACCTTTTAAAGTGTTTTGAAAAAGTGCTCAGAACGTCGTTTTCGGCTCGATTAAAACATAATCAGATGAAGGTTTTTTCTGAAACTTTTTGCATAATCATAAAATAGATACATTTATTGACAAGTGTCCAAAAAATCACCTCAAAATGAGGAGTTTTGATTGGTTAAAAAAAATGTGAAAGTTTTGTAAAAAACATGAAAAAACATGAAAGTTTTAAAAAAGAATGGTCTTGTGGAGAGTTGAACTCATGACCATTGGGATGGCTACGTGGCACAAAGCACTACGGGCAAGCTAGCTACCACTGGGACAAACGCGCGTTTGTGTTTATGGATCAAAACACGTGTAAACAAGATATTGGAATTTTTGAATTTTCAAACTCAAGACGCGCGCAGGGTTCTTCGTCTCCATCGATCCTCAGATTTTTCAATTCAAGCTACAATCTTCGTTTCTCAATGAAATTAAATGAAATAAACATGAAAGTTGCTCGATTTTTCATAAGGAATACGAAGATGACTGTTAATTGAATTTATTTTTAGTCTAGCACGTTTGAATTTATGGAATCACGAAGAACCCTAGAAACTAAGATTTCAAATTTAATGATGCATAGTTGATGATTTTTCAGTTTGTTTGAGGGCTTATGATCGTGATGAGTGCAGAAAGAGATTGGCCAAGAGTTTTTTCACTTAAGTGCAAAGAATCATGATAACCAAGTGAAGCAACTCGATTTTCAAAAATCTTTTAAATTCTCGAAAACGGTGAAACCGCCACCTAATTTTATTCGTTCTAAAAAAGAACGGGAAAATATAGATAAAACCCCAAACATGCGGATAAGGCGGTCTTCGTGACCAAAAAGTGGGATCGGGAGTCGGTTATGTAAGGGGAAGGTATTAGCACCCCTTACATCCATCGTACTCGATGGGACCCATTTAATTCTACGCTTTTGTGTGTGTGTTTACTAAGTTATGGATGCTAAAAGAAAACAGAATTTGTTTCTTATTATTTTGAGTTTGGCACGGTTTCAGAATTGTGTGCCTACATATTCCCTTGTGCAATGGGAAAGTCAAAACTCTGTAGTTCCTCTTAAAAAGGCTTTAAATTTGTTACATTGATTTTATCTGAAAAATCGTGCGTTTAGACGTTTCAAATGCTTTGAACTAGGACTTGTTTTGTTTGTTTGAAAAGCTTAAGTCCTCGCTCGTATTTGAAACGACTATTGCACACTCTTTATCGGAAAAGAGTTTGATGATCGCGTATGAGCGATAAAAGAATTTTGAATGAGTTGAGTTGATTTTAAAGTGGATGAAAAAGTATCGAACAACGAGGCTAGCGTCTCACGATTCAAATACTAGAAACCCAAGGAACGAATGCTCGCCCGAGTCGTCTATAACCCAAAAAGATTTTCTTATGAAAGAGTGAGGTGAAACGAGTTCACGTTATTTAGGAGTCTTTAAGCCACAGGTCTAGCGTCCAACGACTTAAAGACTAAAGTTTGTTTGGTTACAAGTTTTTTAGCAACTAGGCTATCGTCTAACGACTAAAAAACTTGTATTTATTATGAAAAATGTTTTAAAAATGCACTCGACGTTGGATCGAGGTTTGAAATTTTAATTGCGAAGGTATTCTGATACGCGTGCTGAGATGAAATGGAAGCGGGTTATGATTAATCAAGTATATGAACTCAATTAACCTCGTGAGGATAGGTGCTCCTATCCCCAACCATGAGACCCTGGTGCATGATAATTGGTGTAGACCAATGTTATTTTCGGGTTATGATCGATTAAAGCAACAAGGGCTTTAACCAATCTCGTGAGGATGGCCATGCCCATCCCCAACCATGAGACCCTTTAAGAAATCGGCGTATGAGCCAATCAGGATGAAATCGAATTGATTTTAATTTCCGTTGTGTGCGCAGTGTACATTGGTGAATAGATACTGAACAAGTAAATAAACAGGCAAAATACCATGCAATACAATCGGAAATTTAAATAATTATTAGAGACGATCTTTTCTGTTTGATGAAAAATTGACTAATAGTTTAATCGATAAATCATCAAATAAAAACTATCAGATCCAATAATCATTTAGTACATCGCAATGAAATATTATTGATGAAATAAATTAATTGAAATAGAATAAGTTCAGAAATAGCCTGGATTGCAGTGATTCTGGACGATGTGAAAAGAAATCCATCTGAACTTTTGACCGGTCCGAAATACCTCCACGTGCTGGTGAACCGGGTGCAATACTTCCATCCCAAAGCATTTCAACGGTTCCAAAAAAAACAACATCACCCCACATATATATTGTTCAATACTTACATTTTTTCTAAACTAAATTTACTAAGAATAATAAAAAGGGTTTTCATTGAAAATACAAGGTGGTGACACTTGTCACCACCAGGTTTAATATGAAATTAAAAGAAAAAGAAATAAAAAAGAATTGTTTTGTATATTTTTAAATTAAGAAAAGGAAATTAAAACAAAACAATTTTCAAAGGAAAACAATCAGTTTCCATTCATCTCTCTCGCGTGTACCCGTTCTGGGCTCTCTCTTCTCTCGCGTTTCATCTTCTTCCTCACCGTCACTCTCCCCGGCGCGACCTCTCTCTCTTCTTCCTCTCACCGGCGCGACCGCTCTTTCTGTCTCTCTCTCACCAGCGCGACCGCGATTCTGTCTCTCTCACCTTCGCACGGCCGATCGCGACTTCTCTGGCTCGTTCTCACCGTCGATTTCTGTTTGCATGTTCAAATTCTGATGTTGATTTCTGATTTCTGATGTTTTGATCATGTTTGTGGTTTGATTGTTTGACACAGTTTACTGGACCGATTGGAAAGGAGCACTGAACCCTAGCTTGAGGCGATTCCGGCGACGGTGCGACGTACCTACGCCTTGGAGACGTTTCGAACAGCGATGGCTTGCTTTCCTCTCGTTCCGGGTGAGACAGTTCTGATTCTTTCTCTCTTCTTTCTCAATCTGTCAGAATCATGATTTCTGAAAAAATAACTTTGAAGGCGTTAGGTTAGGAAAATGATGATATGTTGGATGTTTGTCTTTGTGTTGTTATGAATTCTGGGATTTTTGTTCTTGTCGGTTTGATTATGGAAACTGTGTTGGTTGTTTTTCTTCTGGGAACGGATGCTGCACTTTGTCTTGAGATGGCTTAAGTTTTTTTTTGTTATGTTTTTGTGAACTGTTTTGTGAAAGTTTTTCTGGTTTATGTTCTTGAACTGTCTCTCTTAACCGTGTGAGTTTTCTGGTTTGGTTTAGGATGTAGAACAGATGATGCACTCTTTCTTTTCTGGTTTTTGTTTTGAATGTAAGAACAGAATACTGCACTTTGGGTTAGTGTTGGTGTTTTTTGTGTGAACTCTCCCTTTGTGTTGAGAACTTCCTGTCTCTTAGAGTTTTTCTCCTCCTCCTTTTTATTATGTCTGAACAGATATTATATTGATCTTAGCTTGTCCCTCTCTTTCTGTCCCAATTGCTTGTAATGTTAGTTTAACACCATGCCCTGCTCTGCTCTGCATTTCTTAAACTGTCCTCTGCTTTCTGCTCTGAACTTGACTTTTTGGCTTGTAACATTGGGCTCAATGCTGGCTTGTGATGATTACTCTTTTTTCTCTTACTTTCTCAACTTGTCTATGCTGCCTGTGATGATCTCTTGTACTTTTGTGGCTTATTTTCTTTCTCAAACCATCCCTGCTGCTACCTGCTATGCTGTGACTTTTGTGGCTCAATGTGCTGTTGCATTTAACTGTGATGATTTCTTTCTTTTCTGAATTTCTTCAATTATCCCTGCTCTACTCTTCTTTTCCTCTGACTTTCCCAACCTGTCCCTGCTGCCTTAGATATATGCTTGATATTGCCTTTGTATGCTGGCTGTTGGGATTTGAAATTGTGAACTGTTATGATACTTGCTGCCCAGAAAAACTGTCGCTTTTGTATGCTGCCCGGAAAATGTTGCTTCATTTTGTTCGTTGTATGCTTGCTGCCCGTCGTATTAAACTGTCACTTTTGCTCGTTGTATGCTGTCCGGAACTTATGCTGTCGCTTCTTATCGTTTGCTGCCCGTCGCGCTTGTTTGTGAACCGGGTCAGCCCGCAATTTGCAAACAAGTATTTCCGCCGATGATTAATCTTTTAAAATGAGATTCTGAGACTTATCGATAAAAACCTGATTCCCGCCAATGCCTAATGATGACCCCTCGACAAAGAATAATCCTTTTGATAATTTCTCGCATTTTGTTTCATTTATGTTTATGCTTGTTAACCTGTGCTTTTCTCTTTGTTTCATGTGGCAATGGATGGCGGAATGGTCGAGTGGTGAGGCACGAAGATGAAGAGGAAGCAACTAGAAGAAAACGGCCAAGACTCTTCAAGACTTTGTAGACATTATAGAAACCGCTTTAGAAACTTGTAAATTTGGAATTGTAGAATTTAGGATTGAAATTGTAAGAAGTTTCAAACAATTTGGAAAACTTGTATACTTTCCAATTTCGTAATACTCTTGTATCAAAAGTTTGATAATTTGAATAAAAACAAACTCGGTTTGAACATCTTTGATTCTTGAATCGCATAACACAATTGTTCCATACTTGTAATAGCCTTGAAATGTTGATGAAATGGTCCTTGTATTGATCTTTGAATAAAACAAATCTTGGCAAAATTTTCCAAAACTTGTAAGAAACCTTGAATGGACTTGTAACGCGTTTAGAACACTTGAATAAGATCCGCATTTCTGAACTCATGCTTTTTGCAAAGAAATCCAAACAAATTTATGATAAGGAGGGTAAATTTTGGGTGCGATTTTCTATTCAATCATCTTAGACCTGGTAAGTGAGAAAGATTGACAACTTTCGAACGTTCAAGGTGGAAGAGGATTGAATACTAGAGAACCCCGAAAATTTGCCCGACGCGAGAAACCGATGTCATAAAAGAAAATGGATAACATATCTTGACTACAGAGCCAAGAAACACTTGAAGGGAAAACTTGCTAAGCATCAACGAAATGCTTTAACACAACAGCTAGGATATTTTAACAACACTGGGGGTAACCGTGTCACCGAAATGACTTTGACAACAATTTTAACGAAAATGCTAAGAGAAGAGAAACGAACTTCTCAAGCGAAAAGAAAAACAATATATTAAGAAATTGACATGATTGGGAACTTAACAAAGAGTTCCCTGAACTAAGGAATACCTGGAGACCTTAAACAAAATTGAAAAACGACACGATTGAGAACTTAACAAAGAGTTCTCTGATTGACAAGACTGAGAACTTAACAAAGAGTTCTCTGATAACTAAGGAATACCTGGAAACCTTACACAAAATTGAAAAATTGACATGACTGAGAACTTAACAAAGAGTTCTCTGATTGACAAGACTGAGAACTTAACAAAGAGTTCTCTGAACTAAGGAATACCTGGAGACCTTAAACAGAATTGAAATGACATGATTGGGAACTTAACAAAGAGCTCCCTGATTGACAAGAATGAGAACTTAACAAAGAGTTCTCTGAACTAAGGAATACCTGGAGACCTTAAACAGAATTGAAATGACATGATTGGGAACTTAACAAAGAGCTCCCTGATTGACTAAGGAATACCTGGAGACCTTAAACAAAATTGAAATGTGACACGATTGAGAACTTAACAAAGAGTTCTCTGAATGACATGATTGAGAACTTAAGAAAGAGTTCTCTAAACAGATGGCTAGAACAATATCGGAATTGTTGGTGCACGAAAGTGCGAGGAGCCATGGCATGCTGAATGTCTTTGACCGTGTAACCTCTGAGTTACCCGCAGAACAATATCATTAGCGCACCCAAGAGTACAAATCTCTGGGGATAAACAAAACAATATCTAGCACACCGGCGTGATATAGATGTTTATGAAGTCGGTAAATCTTGTTTCCGACGTTTCTGCCGATGAGAGATCTTACTGAACATGTACGGACATGTTGAACAACTTCTGAGTTGATAAGATCTTCAATTGTATGCAGATAGCTCTACCGGTAATAGAAGAATCAGATTCAGCACCTGTGACTGAAAAACTTCTAGGGTAATAAGCTTCAATTTGCTGACATTGCATGGACAATGCGTTGCGCAAGTGGATATGTAGATCAACGTCTGAGTTGGAGAAATATCTTGAGATTTGAATAAACATCCCTCCGGGTGGATATTTATTTGTTGAGTAGTTGATGACTTACTGGGGAAATAAACGCACCAGAAGTTTGTTGTAATTTTCTGAGAACAGCTCAGAGGAGTATATTGTGGAAGCCACTGCCAATAGTATTTGCTGAGAAGATTCTTGTCTGAAAGAAATCTTTGAAAATACCAAGAATAATGTTGTAGTAATCCTTTCTGAAGGAGACTCACTTGGGGAGTAAATTAAGCTTCGCTGGGGAAACCCTGTAAGAAAACCATGTGGAAAATTCACTGGAGATTCCCGATTGAATAATTTCGCTGACATTAGAGTCCATCTGAAAGAGACAACTATCTCGGGGAAGAAATCTCGACTGGAGACATCAAATCAGTTGTTAAGATCCATATAAGTATATAACTTACTTGTAGAAAAGAGGATAATTTGTCGTCTGAGAACTAATCATTCACTCTTGATCCTTACGAGGATATCTACGGTTTCAGTTGAAAAACCTGCAAAACAGAGAGCCGAAGCTAATGCATGAGTATGGTATGCATGATTATGATATGCATGATATGATTTTTTTCTAATGCAAATGATGTATGATTTCCTGATACTGTTGAGAGAAGGAAGATATCACTGGGGAATCCAATTGAACGATCTTATTGTCATAAGAGTTCACTAGGGATGATTGATCACTTCTCTGGGGAAGAGACTTCATTGGAGAGTTGATACTACTATCAATTGTCTTTCACACAAGCATTCTCCTGGCACTGGGGAGAAAAGCTAGATTATCATCTGAGAAAAGTTTTCTGCTTTTAATGGGGTACCCTTTTTTTTAAAAGGAACTCTATGAAGAAGAATTATTGGGGAAATCCCGAATAAGAAGCTTTATTGATACAAGAGTTCACTTGGGGAAGCCAGTCACTCTGGAACAGATTCGATTTGAGAATCATCATCGTTGTAGACCAATCATGGTCGAGCCCTCCAACTTGTGATCGGAAGAACTAAATTTGTCATTCAAAATAGTCTTCAAATTATGATTCTGCTGAGAAGCAATCAATAACCGATCTTGGAATAACCCGAGTCCTGGCTGAGGTTTATGAACGAATGTGCTATGTAGTATATGATATGAATGCATGAATGAATGAATGCATGAATATACTGGTTAATGCACTGGCTATCAAACTGAATCTTCGACACCGTTAGTCCGGAGGATAAAAGAACATGGCACAACAAGATGATTGACAAAGCTCCAAATGTTGAATTGCCGCTAGAAGGGCTGCAATGCTAATTCTTGTAGAACGAAGAATAGCAAACTTCTGAGTTGACCAGATAATGATGATTAGAGGCGTGCCCCATGCGTGGGAATGCAGCTGCATTAGATTTTGCACCTCAGAGTCTTAATATGCCCCAGTCTGGTAGATCTTCTAAAAAAGTCTTTCCCGAAAAGGAGTGCCCCGACATCCTGTATTTTGACGCAATATTCTACTGATCATCAGGAATTCAAAGGAACTGGGTATTCTGATATGGGAATGTCAACGCCTTGATAGGAGTCTTGGAGGTATTTCCGCATCTCAAAATAACCTCCTTAGATTTATTGAACTTCAGAGTGACGGACTTTGCGTAAATGGCCGACATGCCCCAAGATGAACATTGGAGAGACTCCAACGTCTCGCAGTAGTTTCTTCAGATGAATCTTTTCAGAAAGCTTGCTTTAGAATGAGTCTTGGAAAGACTTCTTCATCTCAAGTTGCTTCCTCAGATTGACTGCATCTGAATAAGGAGTCATGCGAGCATCGGGAAGACTTTAGAGACTCACGCCTCAAGTAATTATCAGTCGATTGATTCTTGAACAAACACTTGCTCCAATTAAGAGAGCTTCACCATTACGAAGTAACTGCTTCAAATCAACAACAAGTGAGCGACTGACTTGATGGAATGAGAGCCTTTGAAGGCTTCCACGCGTCGAAGTAATTATCTCAGATTGATTGGACCCGAACGATCAGTTCGAAAAAGATTGAAGTGAAATGCCCCACTGTAAACAGCCTTAGAGAGACTTCTACGTCTCGAAGTGATTGCTTCAAGTTGACTGAAACATGGGATGACGGTTGTCTCAGTTAATCGCTTTTGAGAAAGACCAAATCACCGCTGATTGCTTTTAAGGATTTGCCCTGGATTAAGCGTAAATTGAGGAGTGAATTTCGATTTGATTGCCCCCAAATTAACAGAATCTTGAGAAGACAACTTGTGATATGCTCAAAGGAGTCCTTAGGCGTCCTGCCCCTTGCTCCAAATAACTGCTAACAAGTTTCTCTTCTTTGGACAAAGTTAAACTCTTCACTGATGTTCATTATGAGAACTTCTTCAATGTCAAACAATTGTTTTACATGTAGAAGAATGTTTGTTGTGACAATTATAATGCAACATTTATGCGTCTTGAAGTTTTGTATGAAAAACATTATGATTTTTTTGTGAGTGAAACACTTTTGGAGTGCAACACTGAAAACTTTCTTTTTTGAAAGATAAGACGAGCATATGATACCAACACAGGTACTTAGCACACACTGTAGGAGTCAGGTAAATGCGATCTCTTCGTTATATGCTTTTGAATTAACCCATGCTTAAATTAGGACTTTTGAGGGTTGTAACGTGGTCTAGTTCACGGTTTTTTAGAAAAAAGGATTTTTAGGCTCAAAATATTTGGTGCCCGCCCATTCTCCATGATGCTCTTCGGTCCTAAGTTCAACTATCTTGATACGAGCACTCATCTCTCGAGAGGAGTTATGATGGTTGAGGAACCAATACGAGGTTTCTTGGACACGACAGTCACTCACATTTTGTCTTTGGTGTCTAACCACACGACTTGTTCCTTGTTGAGAATCCTTTGCATTTCGGGATCTCTTTTCTTTTTCTTTTCCTGACTTTTGCCAGACTTTTGCCTAAGCGACTTATTACTAAGTTCCGACTTAGCGGGCTTTTGTCTCTTTCATACTCTTTTTTTTTAACAAGTCGTGGATCTTTACACAATCTTTGATTTGTTAAAGTGATGGTGACTGTCTGAGTCCTTGGTAGATGAAAGATAACTGTTATGGTGTCGTCATCTGTTGACCTTCTGATGTGCGAGAGATACCCAATGGGGTATCATTCTCCTTTGATGCACACTTTCGATAGATGGAGGTCGACTACTGTGGTCTTGACCTTTCTCAACCTTTTGAAGGATAGCCATTGTTGTATCCTTAAATACTTACTCTCTTGATGAGTTCTGAACGCTCGATCAGATTAACTGAACACTACCCGCCCCTGGGTAAAAATGATGAGGGTTTTTTCCGAACAGAAAAGAAACTCCTACTTCAAGGCTCAAAAGGGTTAACGAGGGTTTATCTCCCTTATAACTCCGGTGTTTGGGGATTTGAAACAAGGCCTGTACATCATTAGCAGGGTTCTACTCAAAAGCACATGACTAGAGACCTGACATTTTTCAATTATCGTCATCCTCCCTCCAATCTTTGCCTAGGCGAAAGAAATGGTAACATTGGTATCAAAATGCTCGAAAATCAATTAAAGAGTGATAACGAATGGATTGAGTGACAACGAATGGATTGCTTCAAGACAAACATATTTATTGCATTAAGATAAAAACAAACAAGTTTCTACATGCAAACAAAGTTTAAACAATTAAACAAGATACACATGAAAATGCAGTAAAGAAATAAAAGACTGTCGTTGTTGAGGAAGCTTGGGCTCCGTCTTGACTTGTTGATTTAGATGACTTTCAGTAGTCTTGGCCTTCACTTGAGTACAGGGGTGCCATTCACAAACAGAATCCCTCCTTGAATAGTCAAGTATTTCTGGTCAATCAACTGTTGAACCTTGGCTTTGTAAGTTACCGCAATCCTCGCTGAGTGTCCCACCGCATCAAAGATGGTATCCACATCGCGCGTTATGATCATAACCAAGCGGGAAAAAATTTGGTGGGTTAAGAAACTTGGGAACCACCAATGAACTTTGAACCAGATATGGCAGAAGTTGGCTATAAGTCACTGGAATTGGATCAAGAGGAGCATTCCTTCTTTCCAAATTATTCTGAGGCACAGTTTGATTTTGAGAGTCCTGACTGTGAAGTTGAGGAAGATCAGACAAAAGTTGTTGATGCAAAGACTTGAAAGATGGTAATGGAGGATAATGAGTTGGTGTTGCAACCGACTTCCCTTTGCTAGAACTTGAGATATCTTTCCTGAAGGTTACCACCTCCTCTGAAGTGAACATCTGGTCTACTTCACCACTACTCTTTAAAGTCTCAACTTTTTTTGGCAAGCGATTGTCCCAATGAGTTTTGGAAGTTCCTCAAAATTGCTATGATTAGACCTTCCAAGCGAAATGTCTAAGCTCGATCCATTCTGCTTGAAAAATGTAATCTTATCATCAATTAGCTCTTGAACCTGCATTTGAAGGCCGAACAATTTCGCCTGTCCCACGGAGTTAGCATGAAAAGCACATCTAGCTTTCTCATCAAACCAAGCTTTAGCAACCCCTGGTACTGGCTTCAACTCCCTTGGTATCACAACACCACTCTGAATCAAGTAAGGCAATAGTTGAGAATACGACATCGGATTGGTCAATATCCTTGAGCATATCGGCGATAATGCGGATTAACACGCTGATTTGATTCCTTCTTTTTCGATCGGGGAGCAAGCAATTGCTGTTGTCCAGGAATCCTCGAAGGTGAAGGCCGAGGATGATACTCAGTATGAGAATTTCGAACTGGAGAGTTCGCCACGTATGGATGTCCTTGACCCATGGAGACATCAGATGATAGAGCAAAGAACCAAACTTATGAGATTGTGTGATGTTGCATTCTCTTTTCAACACAACTTGCAAGAGATCCATGACCAGATTCATCTGACTTTTCAAGTGCTTAACTTCTGCCTTCAATAGCTCCTGACCACGCTGAAGCTCGTCTATAGTCCTCTGAGACATCCTTCAAGTTCTGAACGTGTGTCGAGTAGACAGTTTGATATTTCTGGACAGAAGAAATGAAATGAGCTTTCCTGATGAAGATGGAATGCACGGCAATGCATTAAAGAATGCAAACGATATGTAATGGTAATGCATGTAAGAATGCAATGTAATCTAGTAGTAACACATGTAAGAATGCGATGCATATAAGAATGCCACATGATGATAATACATGTAAGAATGACGTATGAAGGTGATGCATGTAAGAATGCAATAATGGTAATGCATGTAAGAATGCAACATGGCAGTGACGCATATAAGAATGCGATGATAGTGATGCATGTAAGAATGCAACATGGTGATGACGCATATAAGAATGCGATGATAGTGATGCATGTAAGAATGCAACATGGTGATGACGCATATAAGAATGCGATGATAGTGATGCATGTAAGAATGCAACATGGTGATGACGCATGTAAGAATGCGATGTGATGCGATACATATTGATGTTATGCGCAAAATAACATGTAAAGTCAAATAGCATAAGGGTTTAAAAGGACGGCCGGACATGGTTTCGACGTCTACCCACAATTCCCCAAACAAGGTTGGTTCTAATGTTTTTATGCTAAATGCCTCTTGGAGTCTCAGATCCCCTTTTTTAGAAATATTATCACCACGCGATCGGACTATGTGGGGATAATACTTCCAAAAGTATACTCCAATAAGCGGCTCTTAAAGGGATACTCAAAAAATCCTTTGAGCGGTCGGTCTCAGTTTTGGACATCCTAATACTTAGAGTTATAGGCCCTTTGTCCAAGAATTATCACCCCGCACTATCGTACGATGCAATAACTCCCTTAAAAAGAACAACTCTAAGTTGTGGTCTTCACGTCGATCCAAGGAACACGGATGTCCAATGGACCTAAGCTACTCAACCACTCTAAACTTATGTTTCTAGAAGCCCTGGTATTGGCTTATCTATGAACCATAACCAAGCAATGCCCCAATATCAAAATATATCAACAGGATATAAAGAAATAATAGGCAATGAATAGTAAACACACAAGTTTAAGAATTAAATTAGGGTTGACTCGCTTAGTCAAAAATAACTTTAAAAAGTCCCTCAAAGAAGTCGCCAATCAAGCAACTCGATTTTCAAAAATCTTTAAATTCTCGAAACGGTGAAATCGCCACCTAATTTTATTCGCTCTAAAAAGAACGGAAAATATAGATAAAACCCCAAACATGCGGATAAGGCGGTCTTCGTGACCAAGAAGTGGATCGAGTCCTATGTAAGGGAAGGTATTAGCACTTACATCCATCGTACTCGATGGGACCCATTTAATTCTACGCTTTTGTGTGTGTGTTTACTAAGTTATGGATGCTAAAAGAAAACAAAATTTGTTTCTTATTATTTTGAGTTTGGCACGGTTTCAGAATCGTGTGCCTACATATTCCCTTGTGCAATGGGAAAGTCAAAACTCTGTAGTTCCTCTTAAAAAGGCTTTAAATTTGTTACATTGATTTTATCTGAAAAATCGTGCGTTTAGACGTTTCAAATGCTTTGAACTAGGACTTGTTTTGTTTGTTTGAAAAGCTTAAGTCCTCGCAGATTTGAAACGACTATTGCACACCTTTATCGGAAAAGAGTTTGATGATCGCGTATGAGCGATAAAAGAATTTTGAATGAGTTGAGTTGATTTTAAAGTGGATGAAAAAGTATCGAACAACGAGGCTAGCGTCTCACGATTCAAATACTAGAAACCCAAGGAACGAATGCTCGCCCGAGTCGTCTATCACCCAAAAAGATTTTCTTATGAAAGAGTGAGGTGAAACGAGTTCACGTTATTTAGGAGTCTTTAAGCCACAGATCTAGCGTCCAACGACTTAAAGACTAAAGTTTGTTTGGTTACAAGTTTTTTAGCAACTAGGCAATCGTCTAACGACTAAAAAACTTGTATTTATTATGAAAAATGTTTTAAAAATGCACTCGACGTTGGATCGAGGTTTGAAATTTTAATTGCGAAGGTATTCTGATACGCGTGCTGAGATGAAATGGAAGCGGGTTATGATTAATCAAGTATATGAACTCAATTAACCTCGTGAGGATAGGTGCTCCTATCCCCAACCATGAGACCCTGGTGCATGATAATTGGTGTAGACCAATGTTATTTTCGGGTTATGATCGATTAAAGCAACAAGGGCTTTAACCAATCTCGTGAGGATGGCCATGCCCATCCCCAACCATGAGACCCTTTAAGAAATCGGCGTATGAGCCAATCAGGGATGAAATCGATTTGATTTTAATTTCTGTTGTGTGCGCAGTGTACATTGGTGAATAGATACTGAATAAGTAAATAAACAGGCAAAATACCATGCAATACAATCGGAAATTTAAATAATTATTAGAGACGATCTTTTCTGTTTGATGAAAAATCGACTAATAGTTTAATCGATAAATCATCAAATAAAAACTATCAGATCCAATAATCATTTAGTACATCGCAATGAAATATTATTGATGAAATAAATTAATTGAAATAGAATAAGTTCAGAAATAGCCTGGATTGCAGTGATTCTGGACGATGTGAAAAGAAATCCATCTGAACTTTTGACCGGTCCGAAATACCTCCACGTGCTGGTGAACCGGGTGCAATACTTCCATCCCAAAGCATTTCAACGGTTCCAAAAAAAACAACATCACCCCACATATATATTGTTCAATACTTACATTTTTTCTAAACTAAATTTACTAAGAATAATAAAAAGGGTTTTCATTGAAAATACAAGGTGGTGACACTTGTCACCACCAGGTTTAATATGAAATTAAAAGAAAAAGAAATATAAAAGAATTGTTTTGTATATTTTTAAATTAAGAAAAGGAAATTAAAACAAAACAATTTTCAAAGGAAAACAATCAGTTTCCATTCATCTCTCTCGCGTGTACCCGTTCTGGGCTCTCTCTTCTCTCGCGTTTCATCTTCTTCCTCACCGTCACTCTCCCCGATGCAACCTCTCTCTCTTCTTCCTCTCACCGGCGCGACCGCTCTTTCTGTCTCTCTCTCACCAGCGCGACCGCGATTCTGTCTCTCTCACCTTCGCACGGCCGATCGCGACTTCTCTGGCTCGTTCTCACCGTCGATTTCTGTTTGCATGTTCAAATTCTGATGTTGATTTCTGATTTCTGATGTTTTGATCATGTTTGTGGTTTGATTGTTTGACACAGTTTACTGGACCGATTGGAAAGGAGCACTGAACCCTAGCTTGAGGCGATTCCGGCGACGGTGCGACGTACCTACGCCTTGGAGACGTTTCGAACAGCGATGGCTTGCTTTCCTCTCGTTCCGGGTGAGACAGTTCTGATTCTTTCTCTCTTCTTTCTCAATCTGTCAGAATCATGATTTCTGAAAAAATAACTCTGAAGGCGTTAGGTTAGGAAAATGATGATATGTTGGATGTTTGTCTTTGTGTTGTTATGAATTCTGGGATTTTTGTTCTTGTCGGTTTGATTATGGAAACTGTGTTGGTTGTTTTTCTTCTGGGAACGGATGCTGCACTTTGTCTTGAGATGGCTTAAGTTTTTTTTGTTATGTTTTTGTGAACTGTTTTGTGAAAGTTTTTCTGGTTTATGTTCTTGAACTGTCTCTCTTAACCGTGTGAGTTTTCTGTTTTGGTTTAGGATGTAGAACAGATGCTGCACTCTTTCTTTTCTGGTTTTTGTTTTGAATGTAAGAACAGAATACTGCACTTTGGGTTAGTGTTGGTGTTTTTTGTGTGAACTCTCCCTTTGTGTTGAGAACTTCCTGTCTCTTAGAGTTTTTCTCCTCCTCCTTTTTATTATGTCTGAACAGATATTATATTGATCTTAGCTTGTCCCTCTCTTTCTGTCCCAATTGCTTGTAATGTTAGTTTAACACCATGCCCTGCTCTGCTCTGCATTTCTTAAACTGTCCTCTGCTTTCTGCTCTGAACTTGACTTTTTGGCTTGTAACATTGGGCTCAATGCTGGCTTGTGATGATTACTCTTTTTTCTCTTACTTTCTCAACTTGTCTATGCTGCCTGTGATGATCTCTTGTACTTTTGTGGCTTATTTTCTTTCTCAAACCATCCCTGCTGCTACCTGCTATGCTGTGACTTTTGTGGCTCCATGTGCTGTTGCATTTAACTGTGATGATTTCTTTCTTTTCTAAATTTCTTCAATTATCCCTGCTCTACTCTTCTTTTCCTCTGACTTTCCCAACCTGTCCCTGCTGCCTTAGATATATGCTTGATATTGCCTTTGTATGCTGGCTGTTGGGATTTGAAATTGTGAACTGTTATGATACTTGCTGCCCGGAAAAACTGTCGCTTTTGTATGCTGCCCGGAAAATGTCGCTTCATTTTGTTCGTTGTATGCTTGCTGCCCGTCGTATTAAACTGTCACTTTTGCTCGTTGTATGTTGTCCGGAACTTATGCTGTCGCTTCTTATCGTTTGCTGCCCGTCGCGCTTGTTTGTGAACCGGGTCAGCCCGCAATTTGCAAACAAGTATTTCCGCCGATGATTAATCTTTTAAAATGAGATTCTGAGACTTATCGATAAAAACCTGATTCCCGCCAATGCCTAATGATGACCCCTCGACAAAGAATAATCCTTTTGATAATTTCTCGCATTTTGTTTCATTTATGTTTATGCTTGTTAACCTGTGCTTTTCTCTTTGTTTCATGTGGCAATGGATGGCGGAATGGTCGAGTGGTGAGGCACGAGATGAAGAGGAAGCAACTAGAAGAAAACGGCCAAGACTCTTCAAGACTTTGTAGACATTATAGAAACCGCTTTAGAAACTTGTAAATTTGGAATTGTAGAATTTAGGATTGAAATTGTAAGAAGTTTCAAACAATTTGGAAAACTTGTATACTTTCCAATTTCGAAATACTCTTGTATCCAAAGTTTGATAATTTGAATAAAAACAAACTCGGTTTCAACATCTTTGATTCTTGAATCGCATAACACAATTGTTCCATACTTGTAATAGCCTTGAAATGTTGATGAAATGGTCCTTGTATTAATCTTTGAATAAAACAAATCTTCGCAAAATTTTCCAAAAACTTGTAAGAAACCTTGAATAGACTTGTAACGCGTTTAGAACACTTGAATAAGATCCGCATTTCTGAACTCATGCTTTTTGCAAAGAAATCCAAACAAATTTATGATAAGGAGGGTAAATTTTGGGGTGCGACACCAAGTTCGAGTTCTAACCTGTTTAAGTTGAAATCGAAGAAGACGATTGAGTGTTTCCAGAGCTGGTTTTAGGATTGGTGTAGCATCATCGGTCTATAAAGAAGCTATAGGGACGATCTGCACTCCTTGAATCAAGCTGGATCGTGCTACACAAGTTCACCTGCATAAGCTCAAAAATGGAAACTGGAAATCGTGTTAAAGCTGTTACAGATGCTTGCTAATGGTTTGGATCATCCCTATGAGGTTCATGGATGATGTTTGAGTGATTAGAAAACAACTTGTTCAAACAAAACCATGAATTCGAGCTCTTAGGCAGTTTTGCAAGTTTGAAAAATGGAAAATGAAATTCTGATTTTTACTTGCTTTCAGTTTGATTTTAAGTTGAAAACTAGTTATATGTTGACATTAAAACATGTTAGACACCAAAGATCTTATGTTCATTCACAATTTTTCAAAATTGCATGATCTCTCCATTTTGAACTATGTTTCTTGATTTTGAAGGAAGAAGAGAGAAAGCATGGATTTGCAATGCTTTGGTGTGATTTGAACTTGAAATGGTGATATATTTATAGGCCAATGTTCTGAAAATGTTAGGCAAGAGTACATGGCAATTGGAAATTCAAGGTTGCCTTAAGGGGTAAGAATGACTTTTCAAAAGTAAAAAGGAAGTTTCCTCTTTTTACCATGTGTGAAAATCTTCCAATTGATCTTATCTCATCTCAATTATATCTAGTTGATATTTATCAGCTCTAAGCTTGAATTGGCAAGGTGGAAATGCTTCTAGATGAAGAAATCTCAAAATGACCTATAATGTGATGTTTTGAACTTTGAAAATCATGTTCATGGAGCCTTATGTTTCAATTTCAAAAGTATATCTAGACTCCATGGATTTGTGATTTCTTGGACATTTTGGAAAGCTTGTTTCAAGAGCTACAACTTTCATGTTTTGAGTTTTTTCCAATTCAAAATGGAACTAGGTGAAAAAATGGCATGAAGTTTGGAAAAAATAAGAAATTTTAACACTTAGAAATTTTTCTAAGTATGGAAACTTTTGACTTTTTGTTGACTTTTTCAAATTCTTTGATTTTTTATGATCATGATGGATCATTTGAAGTATTTTGATGTTTGAAAAAGTTTTGTTTTGAAAAATTTGACCAAAAGTCAAAGTTTGACTTTTCAGTGCAGATGAAATTTCATCAGATGTTTCTGAAATTGATTGATGAAGTCTGTGAACTTCTGTGATGTTTTGAATACAGAAATTAGGTCAAGATGTTGTATCTAAGATATGATAACCAATCTCTATCCAAAAAAGTCATTTCTTGCTCAAAAAGTTAGAGAATACGCATGCCCGATCAAAACCCTAATTGGTCGATCCTCGATTGATCAATGAGAAAATGGATATCTGAGGATTGAAGGCTGATGATTTGATCAAGATAGATCAAATGAGGTGAGTAAAACTCAAAACCTAATTGGTTGCCTCTGAATCGATGAAAATCGATGAAACCCTAATTTTGACCCGTGAATGCTATACTGATTAATTCGCCTAAACTAGTTATGCAATGATGCAAATGTAAGGTGGTATATTAGGTCAAAAATTGGGGTATGACAGATGCCCCTATTTAAGTTTCTTTCACCTGAGAGATGAAGATGAATATCTTCGTTTTGATAGGTGTAAAGAGACTTAAATATCAGAATACGCAAATTTTGGACCTAAGATACCAAAAGATGCGAGTGATGCAAAATGATTGTAAAAAGTTTCACCCAGATGATATCAGAGAAATGACATGGCGGGGAAAAATTTGTGAGGATGACTCGATCTGTTTAAGAAAAGAGGATCCTGTTTGTTGGGAAACATGCAATATGTTTCTCTGGGGAAAAAGAGATTCACAAAACATGTGAATATCTGTTCCGCTTTGGAAAATAAAGAGATTACCTTCTGTCAGCCTCGTGACAATGTTTAAGGTAAGTGAAAATGATATTATCAATTATCAGCATTGTGATAGTTTATGGTAATAAATTCTAAAGATATTACCAATTATTAGCGAAGTGATAACTATAACAAGGTAAATCTTTTGAGAAAATTACTGCGTACTCAGCCTTGTGAATAACAGACAATAATGGAAATTGATTTCAGATGAGTTTCGTAGATATTACCAATTATCAGCAAAGTGATAACTATAACAAGGTAAATATTTGAAAGATCTTGTTGATTATTCAGCCTTGTGAATAACAGACAATGAAAGAACAAAACTCAAAATGAGTTTCTATTTTCTTGGATATAATCTTGCCGAGGATTTCTCTTTTGAGAAGATGCGGGCTTTTTGATTGACAGACACATGTTTTCTTTTTTTTTCTTTTTTTTTGACAGAAAGACAACTGTTGGAGATTTTTGATTTGTCGTGATTTGGCCTTGTTGGGAAGAACAAACCTTTTGTGACAAGTTTAGGAATGAAAGGGAAATAAGCGGCTCAAATGACGAGGCTATTGCTTATTGCTTTGTTGATTAGAGACAGGGTTCTATCCAGGAATGAATCGGAAAGAAACAGTTAATCAAGGCGTTGTTCCAAATGAGGAATGATCTCCGTTGGGGAAAAAGAAAATGTATCTTTTCTGTTTGGAGATATTCTACTGGGGATAGACTTGTACTTACATGAGTAAGTGTGATTTAAACCAGTGATATGGAAGCAAACAATTCAAGGAATGCAAAAATGCATGAATGATGCTATTATGAATGTCATGAATGTTATATGCATGCTAACAATACTTTGACAAAGACACTAAAGAGATATTTGGGAAAAGGACCATGTCACAGTTCGAACAAATATTTAGTGAAAATTGCAGCAAAGGTGCAGACGTTCACTGATGAAGAATTTTGAGTTGCATGCTTTCTGAGAAAGGTATTTTATTGGAAACTTTGTCGGGAATTCTTTTTGGATAAGAATACCCCTTGATGATTCCCGCTGAGGAGAAGACTCGTAGCAATCGCTCTATCTTTCTGAGATTGAAACACTTATGGAGAAAATCAAGTTCTTTCGTGTCCATAGTTCAAAGGAAAATTTTGCTTTTTGTTTCAAAATTTTGAAGTAAAATTCATTTAAAACATTTTGTTTCAAAAGTGATTTTCACAATAAAAGCGCTTATTTTGCAAAACAGTAATAAAGCAGAATTGCAAACAAAAGGCATAAGGCTCAAATTTTATTGAATAGAATGGTAATCAGCCAAAGGCGGGATTCCATGAACTATTTACAAAAGTTGGAAATGATAATTTATTGGGAAAAGGCTACATTGAAAGCAAATAACCACTATTATCCCTAACAACTTTGAATTCCAACTGTGCTTGTCACTTCAGAAAAGTTGATTGAAGATCCGTTGATGGAAGATTCTTTAGATTGACGAAGTACAGATTGATGCAGTTACTTTGTCATTTTTTTGTATCCTTGTTTTTGCCTAGATTGCCTTTTCAGGTTTTCAATCTATCAGGATAATTTCTGTTTATTGTCTCTAATTTTTTCCTGGATCGCTTTTCGTGTTTTCAATCCACCGAGACGCTATTTTGCCTAAGCCGCCTTTTCGGTTTTCGACTTACCGAGCTGTTTTTTGTTTTATTAGACAAAGTATTTCTTGATCGCTGCTTCACAGGATGCGGAGTTCATCACCGTCCATGGTTGTGAGAGTCATAGCACCGCCGTAAAAGCTCCTTTGACGATGTATGGGCCTTCGTAGTTAGGAGTCCATTTGCCCTAGAATCGTTGAAAAGATGTAATCTTTTAAGCACGAGGTCTCCTTCTCGAAATTCACGAGGTCGGACCTTTTGTCGAAAGCTTTTTCATTCTTCTTTGATATAGTTGTCCGTGACACGAGCGGTCAGCTTTTTCGATTAAGTTTAGCCGTATCCGTGACACCATTCAGCTTCAGATAATTTGGTTTCCATGAGAACTCTCATTGAAGGAATCTCAACTTCTACGGGGAGCACTGCTTCCATGCCGTATACTAGAGAAAAGGGGGTTGCCCCTGTTGAAGTACGTACTGAAGTACGATACCCATGCAGAGCAAATGGCAGCATTTCGTGCCAGTCTTTGCAAGTGATGACCATTTTCTAGACGATCTTTTTGATGTTCTTGTCGGCAGCTTCAACGGCGCCGTTCATCTTTGGCCGGTAAGGAGATGAGTTATGATGCTCAATCTTGAATTCCTCACACAGTTCTTTCATTATCTTGTTGTTCAATAGTATCCTGCTCTCAAGAATTTTCTGGACATTGCATGCCCATTTGAATGGGTTCCAAAGGACCCTTCATGTACTTCATGGATGATTGTGTTCGCTTTGTCTCCGACGATCCGAAAGCGTAACCATGTCGAAGTTTCTTTTGTATAGAACATCTTTATTCAGGAAGAAATTCCTAGAAAGCCTCCTTAGAGTTTTCTTGTCTTTGTACGATGCCCCGAGTGGGTACTCTCGTGTTTGAAGGAAACGCTTGATGTCGTGGAACCACGGTTTATCATCGAAGACTGCTTCAGTTTCGAACACGTATGCAGGTCTTTCAAGGCGTCTGATGCGAATTCTAGGCATATCATTCCAATCGTTGACTTTGAACATAGAAGATAGAGTAGCCAAAGCGTCTGCCATTCGGTTCTGCTCTCGAGGGATATGATGCAGTTCTACTTTGTTGAAGAAAGTCAACAATCGTCTCGCATAATCCCTGTAGGGAATCAAACCAAGATGATGAGTCTCATACTTGTCTTTGATTTGATTGATCACTAGGGCTGAATCTCCATATATGTCAAGGATCTTGATCCTCAAGTCGATGGCTTCTTCGATGCCCATGATGCATGCTTCATATTCTGCGATGTTGTTGGTGCAATCAAATAGCAATCTGGAGGAAAACGGGATATGAGAACCCTCGGGAGTAATGATAACTGCCCCAACTCCATTGCCAAAAATGTTAACTGCTCCATCAAAGACTAAACCCCATCTGGATTCTGGATTTGGACCTTCTCCGGGCAGCGGTTCGTCGCAATCTTTCATCTTTAAGTACATAACATCCTCATCTGAGAAGTCAAACTTGAGAGATTGGTATTCGTTGAGCGGCTGATAAGCCAAGTGATCAGCGAGAATGCTTCCTTTGACCGATTTTTGAGCGCGGTACTGGATGTCATATTCAGATAGCAGCATTTGCGATCGAGGGATTCTCCCTGTTAAGGCAGGCTTTTGAAAGACGTACTTGATTGGATCCATTTTGGAGATTAAGCAAGTCGTGTGATTGATCATGTACTGGTGAAGACGTTTTGAAGCCCACACCAAAGCGCAACATGTTTTCTCGAGCATGGAGTAACGAGTTTCACAGTCTGTGAACTTTTTACTCAGCAGGTAGTAGATGGCATGCTCCTTCTTACTGGTGTCATCTTGCTGTCCAAGTACGCAGCCCATGGACTCTACTAGTACGGTAAAGTACATGATTAATGATCTTCCTTCAACTGGAGGGATCAGTATTGGTGGTTCTGACAGGTATTCCTTGATACTGTCAAAAGCTTTTTTGACAATCTTTTGTCCACACAACCTCTTGATTTTTGCGGAGAAGTTTGAATATCGGCCCACAGGTAGCAGTCATTTGGGAGATAAATCTGGAGATGTAATTCAACCGTCCAAGAAATCCTCTTACTTGCTTTTCCATATGTGGCGCAGGCATTTCTTGAATAGCCTTAACTTTGTCAGGGTCTACTTCAATACCTCTTTGACTGACGATGAAACCTAGGAGTTTTCCAGATCTTACCCCAAAGGTGCATTTGTTAGGATTCAGGCAGAGCTGAAATTTCGTTAGTCGTTGAAACAACTTTAAGAGATAGTCTATATGCTCATCTTTCGTCGACTTTGCTATCATGTCGCCCACGAGACTTCGATCTCTTTGTGCATCATGTCGTGAAAGAGAGTAGTCATTGCCCTTTGTAAGTTGCGCCGCATTCTTTAATCCAAACGGCATTACTTTGTAGCAAAAGTGCCCCATGGCGTGATGAAGGATGTCTTCCATGTCTTCGTGAGCCATTCGATCCGATTGTATCCAGAGAAACCGCCCATGAAGGAAAAGACGTTAAATTTTGTTGCTATCCACTAGCATGTCAATATGCGGTAGTGGGAAATCGCTTTCTGACTTGCTTTGTTCAGATCCCGTAGTCAACACACATTCGACTTTCCCATCTTTCTTGGAGACAGCACTATGTTGGCTAGCCATTAAGGATATTCAATGACGAGGAAACCGGCCGAAATGTTTTTGAACTTCCTTTTTGATTTTTTCTGCCATATCAGGGTGAACTCTTCTCAGTTTTTGCTTAACTGGTGGACATTCTGGTTTTAATGGCAAGTGATGCTCCACAATGCTGGTAGCTAGCCCTGGCATGTCCTGATAGGACCAAGCGAACACATCAACATATTCTTTGAGAAGATTTATCAGTTTGCTCTTGACGTTGCTGTCAAGTGAAAATCCGATATTTACTTCTTTTTTGTCTTCTTCAGAACCCAAGTTGATTGCTTCTAGAGGTTCTTTGTGAGGCTGAATGATCCTTTCCTCGTGCTTTAGCAGTCTAGAAATTTCATCTGGGATCTCTTCTTCAACTTCTTCCTCGGCGACTTCACAGGGTATTTCAAAGTTGGGAGAGAGCATAGAGTTATTGCTTTCAATGGATTTGTCCATCTGTTTAATCTGCATATTTGATTTATGTCTGATTAATTTTTTTCATCATTTTTTTTTATTTAAAAAGTTAATGTGAAAGTGTATGTAGATTGTGTATATCTTTTTTTTTTGGAAGATTTTTTTTTATTGTGTTTTTTAGGATTATCATTTCTAGGAAAGGGTAAAATGAAAATAAACACAAAGTGTGGAATCAAAACAACGCGCTTTATTTATAATTCACACTATAAAACAGGGCCCTAAAATACAAACTCATTTGTCTTGGGCAAGACAAAGAGAGATTATTTAAGAGCTAAACCCTATAAAACATCTCTACACTTTGGGCGAAGTGAGAGTTCAAAACAAAAAGCAAAGATAAACTACTTAGAACTAGGAGCGTTAGTCCGAACTTCAACGGGTTTCCAGTAGTGACGAACTCCTTGGAAATCGAGGTACTCTGGTAATTTTCCTTTTGGTTTAACCCTTGAGTAGACTTTGGTTGCTGTTTGAGCAGGTTTTGAAGACTCTGGACGACGGACATTGCTCGTGGTCGCTAAAGCTTCTTGCTTGATGAATAGATCGGGAAGTATGGGATACATCATATGTGCTTCCTGTTGATCTTTGTGTTGAATTCTGAGGATGTACCCTCCAATATTCAGAGTGAAGAGACTCGTTGTCGGCGACACTTTCCATTTTGTATCCCGAGTCGTATTCTTGATCTTTAGTGATCACGTTGATGTAGTGATAATCCATATCTGTTTTAGTGAATTCCACAGGCGTATTAAAGCAGAGATCTTCATTCGGGACCTCGATTGGCTGATTAGACTGAGAAGACGAGTATACCTCCTCTGATTGACTAGGATAATCAAAAGAATCACCCCATCCTGTGGGTTGGATATCTTCAATTCGATTCTTGAGCTCGCAAGATACTTTACCATGTAGTCAAATTTACCGCTTGGTTCTCCCAAGGTATCCCAAACTTCAGCAGGGACAGGTGGATTTTCATGTTGCTGCAGGGACATGTCTTTGAATTGATCAGTCAGCGAGTACAATTCCTCTTGAGTCACGTATTCAGGGCTGTTTAAATAAGTGCTCCACTCTTCGTGTTCGTAGGATCCTTTTCATCCTCTTCAATGGTGACAACGCTAACCTCTTGGAGAACGGGGTTTAAGAAACCCCCACTGCTGAATACTTCTTTGATTGGACGAAGTGCTTCATCCTTTTGCTTGTCCTTGGATAATACGGGTGTGAAGCCGAGTCCGGTTTTTGTTTCGTTCTTGACAATTTTGATTACATGTCCCCATCCTTCCGCATTGCCGTCTTTCACCATCTGTGCAGCTTCTTTATACGAAGAGATAGATGATCTGTTTTTGTTGGTAGATTCATCTTCTAACGGATATTCTGGGAGATGTGTTCCTTCAATGTCATTTGCTGTGATGAAAGAGAAACTGGACAAATGGATTACAAGCAAAGCTTGTTCACCACTGATGGTCACCAACTTTCCATTTACTGTGAATTTTAATTTCTGATGGAGAGTAGTTACGCTCCCGCCTGGATCCAAGGTCTTCCTAGTAGACAACTGTAAGCAGCTGGTATGTCCATGACTTGGAAAGTAATTTGGAAAGTGTGCGGACCAATTGTCATCGGAGGTCAACTTCCCAATAACCGACTTCCGTGATCCGTCAAAAGCTCTTACTACTATGTCATTGAACTTCATTGGTGTCCTTTGTAAGCCAAACGAGCGAGTGTCGCTTCGCATTACGCTCATAGATGAACCAAGATCTACCAATACATTGGACAGGAATCGATTGGCAAATCATCGAGATGCAAGGCCAAATTGTGATCTTTCGCCTTTGGAAGTTCCTCGTCATCGAAACTTAGATTATTACAAGTCGTTATGTTGGTGACAATACCTCCAAACTGGTCTAGTTACATCATGGTCTACATAGGCTTGGTCTAGTACCTTCATTAAAGCTTCTCGATGAGCTTCGAGTTGAGGAGTAGAGAAGATTGAATCTTGGAAGGAGTCAGACACCGATCCACGACTCGGTATTCGCTTTTTTGATTAACTTCGATCTCATCAAAGTTCGCGCTGACGTTGGCTCTATCAGAGGACCAACATTTGTGCTTGTTAACAATCGAATCGTATGTGATTCTCGAAAGATATGTTAACTGGATTTTGTTTGACAACAGGAACTGCAGGCGGTATTGGTGGTAACGGAGTGTGTACTCGTCCACTTCGTGTTACTCGTCCGATTTTTGTTATATTGACATTAGCTGGAAGAGTAGGCATGGGTTTCTCCTTCCCATCCTCTATCAGGGTTGCATTGTATTGGTAAGGAATTGCTTTGGTAGAACTGTATGGAACAGGACCGGGTAAGCAAATCACCAAAGGAGACTCTGGGGTGCTAGAACTGTTGCATTCAATCTCCACATGTTTGGGTATGTTGAAACAAGGGATGATAACGTTTACTTCGGGGTATTTCGAGTTGACATCTGAGGCTAAAAGCTCATGCGGAAAATGCCCCACAGATTACGCCATGGTCATCTCGCTTTCAGATCCGTAAGTCACCGATATCTAACAACCGAATGTCTGCTTATGGTAGGACATCCTTGAATATCCTTGGAGCGATATGGAAAGTGCGAATTGTGCTTAGTGAAGGTGCTCATTGTACCGTATGCTTCATGGAGATGCACCAAGTTTCCTCCGATCAGTTTACGTCAGGACAAGGTACCTCCGTATTTCTCAAGATCAAACTCACCGAGTGTCCACCGTGATCGAAGCGGATTGGCTTGCACGTCGAACTTGTATTTGAAGGAAAGAAGATTAGATCTTACTAATCTCGTACCGCTTTAATGCTATGCAATGCTCAAGGTCATGGCTCGGTGCCCCTTGGTGAAAAGGGCAAGATACGCCTGCTTTGTACCACCATGGTAATTTTTCGAACCGGAGGTGGTGACCTTGTTCAGATCATATTCTTTTCTATTAGCGCAGGTAAAGTTCGTACGCCATTGAATTGGGTCGAATTGCGAACCCGAGGCGCATTTGTTTTGATTGTCGAATCACGAGTCGCTGACGAGGCTGTTGAGTTTGTTGATTTTGTTGGAATTATGGAGCAATTCGTGTTTGATTTGTGTTGATGGGTGCTATGGTAGCTACCGTCGTTGTTGAATGACATTCTTACTAGCTTCCTGATACCATTCCTATGTCATGCTCTTTTTCCTTGGAAAACTGGTTCCAATCTTTTAGTTCCACTAGAAGATCCTCGCTTGGTTAGGCCCGGTTCGAACCCTCTTCTAATCGCATTCCCATGCTTACCATCTCGTGAAATCTCCGGAGCGCTAGCGATCATTCGTTAGTAGAATGAGCCAAGGGTGTTTAGGAATACCTTAGTCATCTCTCTTTCTTCTAAGGGCGGGTTGACTTGGGCAGCAATTTCTCCATCGCAGCATACTCTTTGAATGTCTCTCTTCTTTCTAAGACATGGAGCGGAGTTGATCCCGGCCGAGCCATATCCAAGTTGAACTTATATTGTTGTACAAAGGCTTCACCTAAGTCATTGAAGGTTTGATACTGTGTTGTCTAATCCCATGTACCACTTCAAGCGGCACCGTAAGACTATCTTGAAGTAGTGGATTAACAACCGATGATCTTTGTATGTAGACATTTTCCGCATACATCGTGAGATGACTTTGTGATGTGGAGTTTCTCTGTATTTTCAAAGTCGTGACTTTGAATTTTGCAGTATCCTTACGCGAGGAACTAAGCAAAGATCCCGGCGTTTTCCCAAACAATTCTTTCCCACGAATTGTTTTTATCTCAAGTCGCATTTTATGGAGTCGTTCTCGGAGATTCTCCATCGAGCCACGTGAATTGTGTTATTGCCGGAGTATGGTGAATTTCTTCGTCCATGGTAGTGTGTACTACGGAAGTCGAGTTCGCCATGATCGGTTGAGAAACCGCATTGTTACTTGTGGAAGAGTTACTCCACGCTGCGCGAGTAAATGTAGAGTTTTCCGCAGTAGGTATTTGCGAGGTTGTTTGAGAAGTCGGTTACGAAACCGATGCCAAAGTTGAAAGGCATGCCCCATGGATAGCCTTCTCGCATACCGAAGGTGAACTAACGATCGCGACAAATGAAACCGGAGTAGTAGTATCCTCAAGTCACCGCTGGTTTTGACCGCCGATGTCGCTTGTTGACTTTGCTCGGCAAATGAGTTGACCAAAGATGTGAGTCTCTCCACTTCTTCTTGTAGTGTTTTACCATACGGAGTTCAACGCTCTCTGCTCAAATCCTTCCATTACTTTTCTTCTTTTGATCTTGTATCGTATGTTCGAGTTGGTCTGGACGCGTCTAGAAACTCTAAGACGCCGACTACTTGGCGATCTTTTCCTATCTGTTCAAGTTGTTCAAACTGTTTAAGTATCAGACTCTAGACAACAGACTTAAATGCAAAGTATGATGCATGAATATGATTGTAAAGAAAAGAAATTTCCAAAGAATTTATGCTAAAAAGAGATATTTCTGGCAAATATTTGGATGGAAAAATCACACGAATTTATTGATTAATGGAAGAAGATTACAACAATATTGTTTTTTGGAGCATTGCTCACACAAATGATAAAATAAATGATAAAATTACAAACTAAATTAAACTAATTAAATGTCTTCGTCGGATGAAGATCCAAAGGCTTGATGCAGCTTCAGCTTCAGGATTTCTTTCCCATAGTGAGCTTTCAGCCTTTCGCGCTTTTAGCTTGCTAATGACTTTCTTCCACTGGGAGCAAGAGGATCATTCACCAATTCTTCAAACGTTCCTTTTCTTTCTTTGATGAATTTCTTGACCGGCCATACTTTCGATAAATTTCTCATCTTTTTCCATGAGCCTTGAATATCCGAAAGTTGACGCCTTGCCGTGAAATGGGTAGTTAATTCCTCCTTTGTACCGATGAGAGGTACGCTGGCAAATTCTCCAGCTCTCAATGATTTCCATCTCATTGTCCGCCAAGGTATACCAATGGATATCGCTTGTAAGAGACATGAGTCTTCTTGACCAATGCCACTGTCTTTGTTTTCGCGAAATTTAGGAGATTTAGGCAAGTGTGAGGTAATCCATTTGAAAAACAGAGGTACACAACACACGATAGTTTCGTCTCCTTGACAATTCCTATGATGAATGGAGACGTACGTGTCACCAAGTAGAGTGGGAACGGATTTCCAATCGAAGATCCTTATGGTGTTAATATCAACGAAATTTGGGACGTTGGGAAATAACACCAATCCATAGAGAAGTAAAGCTAAAATAGCTTCGAAGGCTACCATACTACCAGCTGTAGAGAATTTAAGAGCCTTCTCCATTAGGAACTTTGAAGTCAGTCCTAAGAGTTTTCCTCCGTAGTTAGGTTTTTGTCTATCTCGTATTTTTTAAGTGAGTCATTGTTGCAATGATCGTGACTTGGGAATGGCTTCCAAACCATTGAAAGGCACTTTGTCCGACATCGAGATACCTAGGATATGCCGATTTTCCAAAGTAGGCATCAACCGATAATCGTGAAAGTGAAACAATGATAGACGGATCGAAACCGAACGAAAGTTTTGAGAAGTCCTTCATCAACGTTAGTGTTCAAGAGTTAAAAGAGTTCCATAGCGTCAAATACGAGGGATCTTCTACCAAGGATGCTAACTCTTTCAACTTTCCTACATCAGAATTCTAAACTGTATCTCTTGGTGAATCTTCCTCCAAGTCCATCACTCTAACCTAAAATATTTTACAAAGAAAATCTCTAAATTTTGGAAATGGGAAGAGAAATGAAGTTTTTTTTTGAATGAATGAATGCATGAATGCGGCAAACATGGTTAGTAGTTATACACACGGGCAAGCGTTCGAAGTCACGAGCATGAAGCCAACGATAAGAATCAACGTGGTTAAGTTCTAAGGGCTTATTCATCTGTGAAACGGGTTCTACTGATAATACAGGCTCAACACTCCTCTTTGAAATATTATCGAATTTGTTGAATACATGGTCCAATAATATTTTTCAAGAGAAACTCGCCTGATCGTAGTCTCGCATGACAATTACTCTAGGCTTACACCCGAATAATCTCTGCACTACATCCTAAATGGCCAGGATGGGTTATGTGTTCTACAGCCCACTCAGCTTCGTAAGTTCCCTTGAAAGAAAAATGTCTTCGCAAATACTTGCTAAACACTAATACCCCCAAGACAACCTCCACCGAGAGAGAGATATTAACTTCGTAAGCATTGAGACTTCTCACGTATTAATACCTCTACCTAGATCTTAAAATGTTTCTTAAACCGGTTAGGATTTCTTTCCATCGATGAAATCGCGAAACACACAATAAAGAAAAATGACATATGCATAATATGAAAGCTTATCCCTCTTTTCTTTTTGAAAACAAAAGCTTGGTGCTCTTGAGCAGAGTCACATTTTTGAAAATCAAAGTTTCAGCGTACTCCCCAGCAGAGTCGCCATTTTTTCTGTTCGCGTTAAAAGGTGACGCGCTAGAGGATTCGAATGTGAATTCAGATTCTCTGGCTCAAAACGATTTACTCTTTTGATTTGTTTATAAAGATGCATGAGCATCAAGCTTTATTATTTTCAACACAAAAAGATGATTTAATGATTATGAAAAGGGAAAGTCATAATACCCTCAATTGATATTGATATGCGAACGACTAGCGCAAACTAGACGCAACGCATCGGGGAGATTCGAGTAAGGGGATTGTTATATAAAGGGAATAAATGGAGCACCCTAAATATATATAGTTATCTATAGCTTTATATATGAATATGTTTGATATGTTTGTGTGTTTTAATTGCTATTTCTATGATTGGGAAGGTTTCTCCTTTGGGATTTTAAGAAGGATAGATTATGTGGGATCCTATTGTATATTATTATTGTGCTCGCAAAGATGTGTGGATCTTCTGCATACATATCCCCTAGTGGGAATCAGAGCATTTGTAGCTCGGATCTACAGGGATCTATGGTTTGTTTGGTCCGAGGAGAAAGAAATTTGCTCGGCAAGGATGAGACCCAGCCCACGATTCTCAAAAGGATGTTGAGAAAGTCGAGCAATCGTAGTTCCCACTTATGCTAGTGGAAAGCAACGGATGTTAGTAAGAGATGCATAAATGTCATCTTAATGAAAAATGTATCTAATCTATTTCATCACAACATTTTTGAAAGTTTGATTGATTAAAATCTTTCATCGTAAGTTATAGGTGCTTTGCTTGAGTGTACAAGCGTTACCACTTACATGTTTAAGAAAGATGTTTGAAAAAGATGATTGAATCTTTTAACTGTAAGCATTGGGTGTTTTGCTTGAGTGTACAAGTGTTACCACTTACAATTAAGAGATGTTTTTGTTTGAAAACAGTTTGAAAAGAGTTTGAAAAGTTTTTGACTGTATGTGATGTGATAGATGAGATACTTCTTCCATAGAGATGATAGATGTCTAAATCTCTAGGAGAAATTGATTGGATTAAGGGATGCTTTTAAGAAGCCCATGGGTCCTTGTATTGTTAGCCCAAGAGGAGGCATTCCGAGGGTCATCGAGGGTCCTTGTATGAAGCTCAAGAGGAAGCTATAGGGTATGGCTGGCTTTGTGTTAAAAGGATTTCACCGAGAAACCATCCTTTTGAATGAAGAGCAATTTCACCGGAAATTATACTGGTTCTATCCTAACGCTGGTGATTCTTTGTATTGGAAGCCCAATAGAGGTCATAAGATTTTTGGTCTCTTTCATTGTATGATGCCCAAGAGAAGGCTAAACTCAATGAGGAGTTCTTTTGAACAAAGCCCAAGAGGAGGCTGACTCAACAAGGGAGTGATGTCTTATATGAAGCCTAAGCGGAGGCTAAACTCAGATGAATGAGTTTCTTTGTACAAAGCCCAAGAGAAGGCTGAACTCTGTGGGGAGAGTTATCTTGTATAAAGCCCAAGCGGAGGCTAAATTCATGCAGGGGATGAATTATCTTGTATAAAGCCCAAGCGGAGGCTACAACTGTGGGGAACCTATTGGTTAGACTAATTGTTATGTTATAATTAGACAGTTGTATAAATAAGTGTGTGTGTGTGTGATATGTATTCACAGGAGTTTATGAAGGAAATATAAACATATGCATGATGTTTATTTATAAAAGTTTATGAAATATAAACAAGTGTCTGTGAAACGAACGCTTAAAACGAGCGAACTTGATTATTTACAAGTCGAATGTACAAGGAAATGAATATGTACACGAATGAACTATTTATGTACGAGAAGATGGATGTACATAGGAGGGTTGGGACTTACACCATAAGGGTGGCCCATTGGTTTGAAAACATTCATTGTGGAATAATGCTCCTTTCAATACCAATGGTATTCAAATATATACTAAACAGTAAACGATCGATCAAAATTTATCTGTAAAGGGTATCTGTATGATGTATAGATAAAAGTTTGTATGAATACAGAAAGAATTTGATATGTACAAGGAAAATATGTATGTACATAAAAAAATGTTGGTTTGTATACACAAGTGAAGTGAAACAAACGATCGATGTTTGTCTGTACTTGAGTATAAAAGTATCTGTATTATGTACAGATGAAAATTTGTATGTGTTTGGAAAGAATTTTTTATGTACAAAGAGATATTATGTAAACAAAAGAACGTTATGGGACTTACACCGTGAGGGAGGCCCATTGGTTTAAAAGAAGTTTCATCGGGAATAATTCTTCTCCTAGAACCAATGGATTCGGTGTATAAACAAACGAATGAAAACAAACGAAAGAATTTTTTTATGTTTGAATATTAACAATGATGATTTGAGTATGTACGAGAAAAATTGAATATGTACATAAAAGGATTGGGACTTACACCGTAAGGGAGGCCCATGATCGATTAAGAAATTCGAGAGAAAACGAATTTGATTTTATCGTTTAAATCGGACCGATCATGGTAAAAAGATGCAAGTTTGATAAAAAGTTTTGAAAAATGATTTTTGAAAATGTTTTGAAAAGTGAGGTTCATTTATGAGAAGTTTTGAAAAGAATCGGAAGTCGAAAACTTGAAAAATTCACCTTTTAAAGTATTTTGAAAAAGTGCTTAGAACGTCGTTTTCGGCTCGATTAAAATATAATCAGATGAAGGTTTTTTCTAAAATTTTTTGCACAATCATAAAATAGATACATTTATTGACAAGTGTCCAAAAAATCACCTCAAAATGAGGAGTTTTGATTGGTTAAAAAAAATGTGAAAGTTTTGTAAAAAACATGAAAAAATATGAAAGTTTTAAAAAAGAATGGTCTTGTGGAGAGTTGAACTCATGACCATTGGGATGGCTATGTGGCACAAAGCATTACGGGCAAGCTAGCTACCACTGGGACAAACACGCGTTTGTGTTTATGGATCAAAACACGTGTAAGCAAGATATTGGAATTTTTGAATTTTCAAACTCAAGAACACGCGCGCAGTGTTCTTCGTCTCCATCAATCCTCAGATTTTTCAATTCAAGCTACAATCTTCGTTTCTCAATGAAATTAAATGAGATAAACATGGAAGTTGCTCGATTTTTCACAAGGAATACGAAGATGACTGTTGATTGCATTTATTTTTAGTCTAGCACGTTTGAATTTCTGGAATCACGAAGAACCCTTGAAACTAAGATTTCAAATTAAATGATGCATAGTTGATGATTTTTCAGTTTCTTTGAGGGCTTATGATCGTGATGAGTGCAGAAAGAGATTGGCCAAGAGTTTTTTCACTTAAGTGCAAAGAATCATGATAACCAAGTTTGAGTTCTAACCTATTTAAGTTGAAATCGAAGAAGATGATTGAGTGTTTCCAGAGCTGGTTTTAGGATTGGTGTAGCATCATCGGTCTATAAGGAAGCTATAGGAATGGTCTGCACTCCTTGAATCAAGCTGGATCGTGCTACACAAGTTCACCTGCATAAGCTCAAAAATGGAAACTGGAAATCGTGTTAAAGCTGTTACAGATGCTTGCTAATGGTTTGGATCATCCCTATGAGGTTCATGGATGATGTTTGAGTGATTAGAACACAACTTGTTCAAACAAAACCATGAATTCGAGCTCTTAGGCAGTTTTGCAAGTTTGAAAAATGGAAAATGCAATTCTGATTTTTACTTGCTTTCAGTTTGATTTTAAGTTGAAAACTAGTTATATGTTGACATTAAAACATGTTAGACACCAAAGATCTTATGTTCATTCACAATTTTTCAAAATTGCATGATCTCTCCATTTTGAACTATGTTTCTTGATTTTGAAGGAAGAAGAGAGAAAGCATGGATTTGCAATGCTTTGGTGTGATTTGAACTTGAAATGGTGATCTATTTATAGGCCAATGGTTCTGAAAATGTTAGGCAAGAGTACATGGCAATTGGAAATTCAAGGTTGCCTTAAGGGGTAAGAATGACTTTTCAAAAGTAAAAAGGAAGTTTCCTCTTTTTACCATGTGTGAAAATCTTCCAATTGATCTTATCTCATCTCAATTATATCTAGCTGATATTTATCAGCTCTAAGCTTGAATTGGCAAGGTGGCAATGCTTCTAGATGAAGAAATCTCAAAATGACCTATAATGTGATGTTTTGAACTTTGAAAATCATGTTCATGGAGCCTTATGTTTCAATTTCAAAAGTATAGCTAGACTCCATGGATTTGTGAGTTCTTGGACATTTTGGAAAGCTTGTTTCAAGAGCTACAACTTTCATGTTTTGAGTTTTTTCCAATTCAAAATGGAACTAGGTGAAAAAATGGCATGGAGTTTGGAAAAAATAAGAAATTTTAACACTTAGAAATTTTTCTAAGTATGGAAACTTTTGACTTTTTGTTGACTTTTTCAAATTCTTTGATTTTTTATGATCATGATGGATCATTTGAAGTATTTTGATGTTTGAAAAAGTTTTGTCTTGAATAATTTGACCAAAAGTCAAAGTTTGACTTTTCAGTGCAGATGAAATTTCATCAGATGTTTCTAAAATTGACTGATGAAGTCTGTGAACATCTGTGATGTTTTGAATCCAGAAATTAGGTCAAGATGTTGTATCTGAGATATGATAACCAATCTCTATCCAAAAAAGTCATTTCTTGCTCAAAAAGTCAGAGAATACTCATGCCCGATCAAAACCCTAATTGGTCGATCCTCGATTGATCAATGAGAAAAATGGATATCTGAGGATTGAAGGCCGATGATTTGATCAAGATAGATCAAATGAGGTGAGTAAAACTCAAACCCTAATTGGTTGCCTCTTGAATCAGATGAAAATCTGATGAAACCCTAATTTTGACCTGTGAATGCTATACCCGATTAATTCTGTCTGAACTGTTAGTTATGCAATGATGCAAATGTAAGGTGGTATATTAGGTAAAAAATTAGGGTATGACACCCACTTGAAAGTCAAGGAAAGAGTCAAAAAAAGTCTAATAGTAGTAGGCTTTACAACAGGTGAGAAATTTTCAGTAAACTCAAATCCCTGTTGCTGATGAAAGCCCTTGGCAACAAGCCTAACCTTGTGCTTATGAATTGTTCCATTTACATTTTCTTTGATTTTAAAAACCCACCTACATCCAACAGATTTTCTATGTGGTAGAGATGTGAGAGTCCAAGTTTTGTTAGCTATGAGGGCATCATACTCAGTTTTCATAGCTTGCACCCACTCAGGATTTGTAAGTGCTTGTTTGGTGCTCGTTGGTTTAAACTTAGTGACAACTGTGAATACCCTAGGCTTGGAGATTCCAGACTTGGCTCTAGTGAGCATAGAATGTTGGTTATGAACAAGAGGTGTGAGAGCAACACTGTGTGTAATGGAGGGAGAGGCATAGGACACAAGGAAAAAAATGAGGCTTCCAGAAGTGTCTGACTAAGGGAGTGAGGCAATGAGTTTATGTGAAGTGGCTAGAGGAGAATTGGGATTATCCTGTGGACTTAGATCAGTAATATTAGCATTATCCTCTGGACAATGAGATGACTCAGAACATGTACTAGGGTTAGAGATAGCTGGAGAATTTTGATAGTTGTGGAGGGAGTCAGGGATGCTACTATCATTCACAAGAGTAGCTGCAGCTGCAGTGACAAATTTGTGTACTACCATCTCACCATTCGCCTGATCAGAGGCGTGAGCAGATAAAGGGACATATTGATTTGGCATAGAAGGTGGATTACATGAGTTACCAGGGTAAACATCTAGATTGGTCCCATTGTGTAAATTTGAAAGACTCTGTGGAGATTTAGAGGTTTGAGCTGACACAGACTTGCCCATGGAATTAGGAACCACAAGAGGAACACAATGAGAACCTATATGAACAAAGTTAGGAACATGTATATGGGATAAGACAGAACTATTTTTAGTTTCAGCTGCCTGAGATTTAGTTGAGAATAACCTAGAGTGGGGAAAAATATTCTCATGGAAAGTGACATCTTTAGATATGTAAATTCTACCATTTGGACTGAGACACTTGAAACCTTTATGTTGACTAGAAACTCCCAAGTACACACACTCTTGACTTCTATATTGAAGTTTGTTTTTGTTGTATGGTCTGAGGAGGGGAAAATAAGAGCACCCAAAAACTTTAAGAGAGTTGTATTGAGGTTGTGTTTTATATAAGGCATGAAAGGGAGAATTAAATCTGGACAAGGCAGTGGTAGGTAATCTATTGATCAGGTACACAACCACAACAAAACTATGATCCCAATATGATAGAGGTATGGATGAGTGAGCAAGTAGTGTGAGTCCCATTTCTACTATTTGTCTGTGCTTTCTTTCAACTGTGGCATTCTGATGGGAAGTGTGAGGACAAGTGAGTCTGTGACTGATGCCTAGTTTTGCCATAAAATAGGTAAATTGTCGAAACTCACCTCCAAAATCTAACTGGAAAACTTTAGTAGTTGCTTGAACTGTGTTTAAAAAAAGGCATTAAACAATTTGAAAGCATGAAGAGCCTCAAATTTCTGTTTAAGAAAGGAAAGCCATATGTACCTAGTACATCCATCTACAAAGGCAATATAGTACTTAAAACCAACACTAGATAATGAAGGAGAGGCCCCCCATAGATCAGTGTATATAACATCAAAGGCATTAGAATAAATAGTAGTAGATAAAGGAGCATATAATCTGTGAACTTTGCCAAGATTTCAAGAAGAACATAACAAAGAATCAATTTTATTTGATTGAGAGATATTACACATTTTGAGTATTTGGTTAATAGAATTAATATTGGCATGACCCAACCTATGGTGCCACAAGGTACTAGTATTACATGAATTCGATGCAAAATAACTTTGAATACCCGAGTGGGAATCCAAGCTTTTATTCAAGTAACATGAGCTGGAAAACTGCAAAGGAAGCTATGGGAAACAATAGAGGCCACTAGCATCTAGATGCCCTTCAATGAAAACTTGTTTAGAAACCTGGGATTTGACAAAGTATTTATCAGGCAGAAATTAAAAAATTACACTATTATCTTGTGTAAATTTTGACATAAAAAGTAGATTTCTAGTTATAGAAGGTACATGTAATACATTAGTGAGGATAAGCTTATGCTGGTGCATGACTTAGGAAAAAATTGTGCTGAACCAATAGATTTTATAGCTAAGGACTGACCATTGCCAACATATACTTTGTTCGAACAAGAATAGGATTCCTTATAAAGTAGGTGCAAATCAAAGGGAGTAAGATGGTGAGAAGGACCTGAGTCCACAAACCAAGCTTGGGATTCAAGTTCATTTCGCATAGAATACTCTTGAGTGTAGGCACCTGGTTGAGGAACACTTGCACACATAGCTACATCAGCAGTGCCTGAAGTTGGATCTCGAGCTTTATCTGACTTAGAAGCATCATTATTGGTGGATTGATCAGTAGCAGAATTTCTAGAGACGAAGGACTCATCAAAACGGTGCCAGCAATCCGAAGTAGAGTGGCCATACTTGCCACACAATTATCAGTGGTGTACCTTCCTCTTCCACGACTTCTTCCACGATTGTACCTTCCACCTCTGCCACAACTGGATGAAAATACTCCTCTGGAGTTATTGTTTTCATACCCTTGAGTCGCGTGAGCTAGATTAGCAGAGACTGTGGAACGACAAGCTCCTGACGAAATTTGTCCAATTGTGCTTCCTGCAGATAAAGAAGGTCTTCAACGTCGTAGAGTGATGGAGGTTCAGGGCACCTAAACATCTGCATAACAAACGGATTATACTCCTCCGGGATTCCATTGAGGATGGAATCCACTTGATCTTGTTCAGGGATGGAGTCACCAACAGCTAGGAGAGAATTTGCAATAGCTTTGATTCGCAGAACAAACTCAATAACAAATTTGTTACCTTTCTTGGTGGACTTGAGCTCAATGTGTAACTTACGCACATGAGCCTTTATCTGCGGGTGAAAATATTTGTGAATCCGATCCCAGATCTCATACGCGTGCTTACAGGAAAGAACACGAGGGAGCACATATTTAGAAATTGTTGATATGAGCCAGATGAACACCGCTTGATCTTGAGCAATCCAAGATTCATACTCTTCAGAGATCGTACCTTCAAGAAGATCTTGTGGTGTGGCAAACTTCGGCAGAATTTGTGGATTTACAACGATCTTGTGCATCATTTGTGCCAAGATTACTCCCTCAACTTGTTGATTCCACATGAGATAATTGTTTTCTTGAAGCTTGATTGAGAGCTTCGGACCAAAGCTATTGTGAGTGTTCTACGACGAGCACATGGCAGCAATGGAGTGCGACGGTGGTGCGTCTTTGTGGCCGGAGTTTGCAGAAGATTTCATGGTTGCCGGAGATGAAGGTGGCAGTGTTTACTGAGCGGCGGAACGTAGAGGATCAGAAACAAGCGAATGATACCATGTTAAAGATGAACCAGAAACTCATCTTCTGGAGCATGTTAAAGATGGATCAAAAACTCATCTTCTGGAGCATGTTAAAGATGGATCAGAAACTCATCTTCTGAAGTAGAAGAACTTAGTTCACAAAAAAAGTTTAGAGTAACATTTTATTATTTCTTTCACTGAGCAATTACACAGTGGGAAAGAGCTGTATTTATAACAGCAAATACAGTTACACATCATGTAACAAAGTGTAACAAAAAAGTTCATGTGACAAGATATAACTTACTGTAAAAACCTAAACAAATGCTAACACTCATAATAATCAATTTTATAAAATACTTATATTCCTTATATTCTAACAATAAACGTTTCAATCGACAATGTTTACACTAACCATACTTACTAATTAAAAAATTTGTCTCATTTCGTAGTCAATAAATATGACCAAAAGTACAACTCCGACTTGAAGAAAACAAATCCGAGGTGGCAAGTGATTTTATCCATCTAATATAATATTTTCTTGTGAAAGCATGCTTGTATACTTTTCAACTTTGTTCAAATGTGAACAAAGAAAACAAGACCTGTTCATTTCATCCTAGCACATAGAAAAGAAAATATAACATTTTGAAGTCACATAAACGTACTTGTTAGAAGCATTTTTTATTAACTTTTAATATTAAAAATTGGTTTTGAGAAAATATAATTATTAAATTTATATTACAAACTTTTTATTTTTTATTAAATTTTAAATATTTTAAAAATTTATTTTGACAAAAATATAATTGTTAAAATATATTAAAAACTTTCTTTTTAAATTATATTAGAGAAAATAATATAAATTAATCACATAGATAAATATAAATTTTATTTTAAAAAAAAATATGTTTGTAAATTTAAAGTGATATCCATAATTTAGGTTCGCAAACTTACATATTTATAAAATGACTTTTTTAATTTTGTTTTGATTCTCATATTTTTTATCTTTTAATTAAATATTTTATTTTAATTTGTTAAATATATGTATTTATTTTTAATATTAAATAAAATTAAAAATTTATTTACAACTATTATCAATAATATTTTCAAAAAATTTATAAATTTTATATCTATTTATTAAACTTTATAAGATTATTGTATACTATATTATTTTTTAATATCAATTTAAAATGTAGTATATTTAAAAATTGTATAAAAACTATTTTTTAAGATATCAAAATTATTTATTTCAAATTTTATTTTATTATTATAATTTTAAAAAAATAAAAAATATTTTATTGGACTTGAATTTTTACATCTCTTTTATTTTTTAAATTTGAGAGAAATAATTTATATAATTGAAATAATGATGAGTTTGTTAGATCATTTCATTTAAAATAATATTTTTATTCTGTTTTTGAGAAAGTTTGAATTCGTGATCTTCAATTTATAAAATTATTGTATTTAATATTTTAATAAGCAAAAATAAATTCTATAATATATCACATAAGACTATACAATAATATGGTAAATTCTAAAATTCTAAAATTCTAATTATAATTACAATTATAATATTACTAGAAGTGGCTATTTATCTTGTGCATGCACAGCAACGAAGAAAGTCTTTGTTGTCTGCTTCAATTAGGACAATAAGATTGAAACATTGGTCAGAGAAAAAAGACAAGACAAAAATATACTCAGTCTTGGTCAATGAGTCTTCAAACCGATGGTAGTCTTGGACAAAAATAGTATAGTAGTTTTGATCTCTCTTTCACATTTGTGTACAAATTAATAAAATGTCTATCTTTAATATTTTTGTTTATATATACTTTAAAAAAAATTGATATCAAGTTTTATCGACTAATTTAAGAGGATCTATTCTATTGTGTATCAGTAATGATCCATTTAAAATAAGAGCAAACTATTCTATGACTTGATATAAAGATTATTAGTATAGTAAAATTCAAATCCAAGACTAAAAAAAGACCTACTTTCAACTCTCACCACTCAAGTTTTTACCAACTTGTTGTATTATTTGAATGACTAACATGACACATTTTACAGAGATTCAAATATGACCATATTCATGTTTGAATATGTGATATTTTATTAAAAAATAGATGTGAGATATTTGATTGAATTTTATTGGATCGAAGAGTAGCTTTTGGTTCGACAAGATTTATGCAATACCGTCGAAGTATGATCACATGCAGATGTCGAAGATCTATATACTGTAGTCGAAGTGTGTTCTAGTATGTGAGTGTCGAAATGTTAGGGTTGTTAGTATTTAGAATTGTTCATGTTTGTTATGTCCAATTGTTTAAGTTAACTTGTGCCCTAAGTTAGCTTATAATGGATATTTGTGATAAAAACCTTATAAATAAAATATCAGTCTCTCATCATTCCAAAATGCAAATCCTAATTTAGGGTGAGACGGTTATTTGTTATTCTTGTGTACTTGTAATCTTGATTTAAGAGAAACTAAATAATATCAGTTAATAATCGATCCTTGTTGTTTTTCTTGTTCTTCATCTTTTCTACCTTAGTTTTTCTTGATCATACAGAAACAAGTTTATACTTTGTTAAAAGGTATCGTGTTTCACAACAAATTGGTGCAGTGAGCGTGGAGAAGATGCCTTCAACAAAGTATAAGATAAAAGTTCACCGGAGTGAACGATTTTGGTCTTTGGTGCTTGAAGATGAAAACCCTATTGGTTCAGCAGGATTATTTGGAAGCATTTGAAAGAATCGACTGAACATCATCCGATAACTATATCAATGAAGTCGCCATCGAACTTTTTTTATCTTGCAAAAGGAGAAAGGTAAGCGCATCACAAAAACTTGCTGAAAGGGATAAGACACGTTTATGCGACCGAGAGATAGGGTAAGGGAGTTTATTACGCGAAAGGAATGTATTAGCACCCCACGCGCCCGTAGTACTCTATGGTATCCACTTCTATTTTCTACCTAATGGGTGTGTTTATATCTACTTACTGCTTAATTTCTATATCTGTAAGCTAAAAGAGAATGCATGTGAAAGAAAAGAAATTAAAGAAAACACGGGGAAAAGAAGGAAATATTTACAAAGTTTGGCTCGATCGAGCCCCGTGACAAGATGCCTACGTATTTCCTCGTGTAATGGGAAAGTCAGAGCGCCATAGTTCGGCTTACATGTTTTGGTGGATTTTGTGTTTTTTACTTATGAAAAAGAGTTTTAAACACAAAAAGAAAATGCACCCGTATGCGAAAAAGGTTTGCATTGGTTGGTTGCTTTTACCTTGAAAAAGGAGTTTGAACCATTATTTAGTATTTTGATTTTCAAACGAAAAGAAAACAAGTTTTAGTTTTATTACATGCAAGGATGCAAAATAAACTAGAAAACAAGAAAGGGAAGCTAATTAGTGCTACCCGTAATGTTATCATGCATGGATTATAACCTAAGGTCTAACTCGAATTGCTACCTAAGATAAAGTCGAGAGAATTCTAAGGGAATATGGCAAAGGTTTACAACCTAGATCTATGTCCATCTCGAATCGCTACCTAAGGTAGAGTCGAAGACGATAAAAAGGAATGGAAAAGGTTTACAACCTAAATCTATGTCTATCTCGAATCGCTACCTAAGATAGAGTCGAAGACGACAAAAGGGATGAAGCAAACAAGTGCTTTGGCAGAAGCACAAAAACAGTGCAATGCAAAAAAAACAAATGTCACACAAGCGCAGGAAAAGGAGCAAGTTCCATAGTCTGCAAACGGTAACGAGCATACCGTGAGTCAACCAGGAGCCAACACATCCGATTTCTGTGAAGGGTATCACCTCATGACATGAGTTGTCAAATGTGAAGAGCAAATAATGCGAGTTCAACAATAAATGCGAACCCCAGGTGTGATACGGTGGGAGAACTGACTTGTTTGTTTTGCGTTTTGTAGCAAATGTTACAGATAGCAAGAGTCGCCACCGACTTTTCTTTTATCCAATTAAGGGAAGGCGAAAAGAACAGGAAAAGATCTTCGTTAGATCCTGAGTACCAGAGGCAATTATGAAAATGAAAGGTATTAGCACCCTTTCCATCCGTAGTTATCTACGTGATCTTAATTGCTTGGCTCACTTTATAAATTGCTTTCTGTGTGTGTGTTTGAAAAGATATTTTGAAAAGGCATTTCTCTTTGACTTTGTAATAATATTATAAGGGAAATAATTTTATGAAAATAACTAAAACCAAATCGCGCGCGAAGGGGTTGCCTTCCACGTTTGAATTTTCAGACTTTTACCAACGGACAGGTTTCGTTGCTAAAACCTATGTCCACGGTTTTGTCCGACAATATACCCCTGCAAGAAATCAAAATCAAGAAATATGCAATATAAATTTGTTATGGGGACATGGATCAACTCGGTTTGATCCCCTGAGCACGATGGTGCCTTTGGTTTTGTCCAATTTTACCTATCTTGGAAGACCCCAATTCAAGGTTTCAAATCCTAACAATGGCATCTCTTTGTACCTGCGTCTAAACTTCAACCAAACTATCCAGAAATCATCAAAATAGTCATACAAATAAGAATATGCAATCAAATTAAGTTAAATATGCATGAATCATTGAAATCGATTTTTAGTTTTGAAGAGCAAACTGTGATCGTGATTTCTCGTTTCTAGATGTTTTGGTTGATGATGAAGGTCTGGATCGACTCAAGGGAATTCCAGGAAGCGATTGGAATGCTTGGTTTGGCTTGAATCGGAGCAAAAATAGTTCTGCCAATTGCTTGAAGGTCACTAATTTTTGAAGTTAGGTTAGGGTTCCTTGAGCATAAATTTTTCGTTCTCTTGGCATCTAGGATCAGTGTATATATATAATGGATGGTATTAGGTCAAGAATCAATGAGAAAATATATGCTGATCAATGCAAAAATATTTGATTGGAATCAAACCAAAATTTTCCTTTTTTGAACCAATTTAAATCAAATCTCTTGTCAATCTCAATAATTTCAAAAATATCAACTTATATGGCTTGCTTGGGCTTCAAGAATGTTGAAAAACAATCCTTGCACTTAATGCTTTGATTTTATATCTTTTATTTTAATTAAATTAGTTTTAAATGAATAAAAATCCAAAATAAATAAAAATAAAAGATAAAGGGGGTGGCCTTGGGCTTGGAGGTTCTAATTCAGATAAGAAACAAGTTTGAACCAAGAAAAGTTAGGCCCATTTAGAAAAAATTTGATTTTTTTAAGTATTTCTCATCATGCACCTCCTCAAAAATGTCAAACTTGCACAATTTGTATCTTGCTCAATTTTCAACATTTTTGAGTGTTATTGGACTTTTTAGAAAGATCAAGATGTCCTCTAAACACTCCTTTTGATTTCATCTTCATTTAAGTTTCCATGTTCAGGAACACTTCATTGCAAATAGATGACTTTTTGTTGACTTTTAAAAAGACTTGTAATGTTTTGATCCATAACTTCCAAATGGAACATTTTTGGCCAAAGCTTGTGAGACATGAATTAGTAGAGAATTGAATTTTCTTCAAAATGAGATTTGGTAGAAAAATATCTGATAGTTATGCTTGGTCAAAGTTCTGTTGACTTTTGTATGAAAAAACCTAATTTAGAAACTTTGACTTTTGATCAAATCTTGAATTTCCTTGAGGAATCATGGTCAACCCTTGATCAAATGATGAATATTACTTCAAAATATTGATGTTGACCAAAAAATATGAAGTTTGACTATATGTTGACCACAATTGACTTTGTGTCCAATACAACTGATTTTCAACCATCTAAGCAATTAGATGAGCAAATCTGAGCTGTAAGGCTTGAAACTTGACATGGTGATCCCTTGAAGCATATGATGAGGTATGATGACCACTTGAAGCATTGGAAATCCATTTTTACTTGAGAGGAGAAAAACCCTAGTTTCGATAGATTGCTTAGGAGAGGGTTTGTTTGGTCAATCCTTGTGAATTTCTTAAGTATGGAGATGTGAATTGTCTTGAGAAGTAGGAGGGAAAATTTTAGGGTATGATAGTTGCCCCTGTTCAATCTTCTTGTACTGGAAGGGTTAGATTGGTATGCTTGCCTTTTGTTACCTGAAGGTAGAAGATGATTGAACACTCGAGTACACTTGAAAATTTGCACTCGTTGTTGTATGAAATGGGATCGTCAGTTGACGATGCGCTGGAATGGGCTTATAGGTGCCATTTGGAGAAACTAATGCTGGAGAGTGATTCGTATGCTAGATTCTGCGTTCATCTTTTGGATGAGAGAAATATTGGAGATGGGCTTAAAGATGCCATCCGGAGAGATGAGGATGTGTAGTCGGAGATGGGCTTAAAGATGCCATCTGGGGCGGTTGATAATAAGAGAGAGTCAGAATAAGCCTTTTGTCTTGGTTATTTCTGAGATGAATTGTAACACCCTTCTAAAATACCCCACAAATATATAATTAATTTCAGAGCTAACATGTAATAAAAGGGCATTACAATTTATTTAAAAGAAAATTCCATTAAAATGTCATGCTTTACTAAAGAACATAATTCAATTAATCATGAAAGTAACATGTTCTACACAGCGAAAATTTATCATCAAAACCGGAATAAATTCAAACAATAATTATCCCAAAATAACCTAAATGAAAAACAGAGTTTAAATATAACTCTAAACCAAATGTTCCTCAGTGTTACAAATCAAATCATGACACTCACACGTAAATAGTAAATGCACAGCTCAATGAGCCATCCTTACCAGCTCCTAAGCCAACTAAACTTCAATCTGAAATCATCAAAGTAAGGGTGAGATTTCATCGAAATTAAAATGCATTATAAGTTTCTAAAAAAAATAAAATAGCTCAAGTATATTATTCCACCCTCCTTAGCATAATCAGATTCAATACACAACACAAGTCACAAAGGCATATTATGCACAACGATAACAACAACAAGACTATGACACTGGAAACCATCCTATCTTGTTATAATCCATATGCAATGCAAGACTCTATGCATATAGTACCGATAGTGAACTAAATTCACATACTGTTCCATTCCAACTTGGACAGAACATTAACATCTATTCCATTCCAACTCGGACATAGATAAAACCTCACCGCCCATTCCAACTCGGCAACAGATGTTGTTCAACTCACTAATTTCACACAATGGGAATTAGCTACCACCAATGTATGTGCATGCACAATCAACAGCATGCAACATCAACAACGGAACATGATATCAACAACAAATACCATGAATAAACAACACCGACAACAACACATGATATCAATACAATCATGAATTAACAACAGGAAAACAACATACTAGCATCAATTGTCAGAACAATCCTATACCAGTTCATCCGCCATTCCTATAACTACCATTGTTCACAAATCAGAAAACGACTCTTTTTCAAAATAAAATCCATTAATTATTATTTCCTTCATTTTATAAAATAGGTTATTTAATTTAGAGAATACTGCCCAAAACGACACTCAAAACGGAGTTACGGTTTAGAAAATATGATTTTTCAAAGTTTTAAGATTTTTCAAAATAACACAGTGGTAACTGGTTCCTCCCAGGGAGAACCCGGTTCCCATACTCTCAGGAAACACGCTATATGGTTTTTGTATGGAGAACTCGGTTCCTCCAAACAGGGAACCGGTTCTTGCGAAAAATGTTATTTTCCTGTGTAAACTTTTCATTGGGAACCCGGTTCCTGCCCAAGAGTAACCGGTTCCTACAGACTCAGAATTACTTCTCCTCTGGAATTTGTACTAGGAACCCGGTTCCTCCCTCACGGGAACCGGTTCCTACGACTTGCAGTAGCAAAAACTGCAGTTGGCAGCATCTTGTTTTTCCCCAATCCGTCCTCCTCATTCCAACACGAATCATAACATCAAATAACACCATAATCATCCAATAAACATCTACATAATGTCATATAACACAATCCAATCATCCCCAACAACCCCATAACATACGATTGGTTCAATTCCATACAATTCGACAACATTAGGGACAAATCCTACAAACCTAGAAAATCCTAATTTTGGATTCCTAGCATGCTCAAACTATTCTATCGATTCTCAAAACCCATAAGGCATAGTAATTACGAGAAATCACCCCTTACCTGGGGATTTCTTCGAAATCTGGAACTCTTGGTTCTTCTCCTTCCTTCTGCTATTCTCTCTTTCTCGTACGATTGCTTTTCTCCAAATACTCCCCAATTCTCTTTTTCTTCTTTTATTCCTTATTATTATTATTATTATTATTATTATTATTATTATTATTCTACAATAATAATAAACCAATAATCCAATTCTCATTATTTAATTAAATAATTCTCAAAAATACTAAAAACTCCATTTTAATTATATAAATAATTAAAATTCCATTTATTTAATATTTTGGAAATATCGGGGTGTTCAACTCTCCCCTACTAAAAGAGTTTTCATCCTCGAAAACATACCTTAGACGAAAAGTTTGGGATATGAGTCTTTCATCTGGCTCTTAAGCTCCCAAGTAACATTACCACCTGCTGGTTCTCCCCAAGCTACTTTCACTAGAGCTATCTCTTCACCTCGCAACTTTTTCAACTTCCAATCCTCAATTCTCGTAGGTAATGTCTCAATAGTCAAATTATCTTGCACCTGTATATCATCTACCTGAATCTCATGAGACGGATAAACAATGTACTTCCTCAACTAAGATACATGGAAGACATTATGCAAATTCGCAAGAGACGACGATAAAGCAATCTGATAAGCAACTTTTCCAACTTTCTTCGTAATCTGAAATGGACCAATAAAACGCGGAGTTAACTTCTTTGACTTTAAGTCTCGACCAATACAAGTCATTGGAGTAACTCGCATAAACACATGATCTCCTTCACTAAACTCAAGATTCTTCCTCCTCTTATCATGATAACTCTTTTGGCGACTCTGAGAAGCTCTCATCTTCTCTTGAATTATCTTAATCTTTTCTGAAGTCTGTTGGACAATTTCCGGTCCAACCACAACACTTTCTCCAGATTCATACCAACTCAATGGTGTCCTACACCTCCTACCATACAATGCCTCAAACTGAGCCCTACCAATACTCGAATGAAAACTATTGTTGTAGGTAAACTTAATCAAAGGTAAGTAACTATCCCAAGCTCACCCTTTATCCAACACACAAGCTCGCAAAAAATCCTCTAACGACTGAATCATTTTCTCCGTCTGACCATCTGTCTGTGGATGATAAGCAGAACTCAACCTCAACTTAGTACCCAAAGCTTCTTGCAACCCTGTCCAGAATTTACATGTAAACCTCGGATCTCTATTCGACACAATACTAAGGAATACCGTGCAAACTCACGATCCTCTCGACATACAACTGAGCCAACTTCTCCATCGGATAATCCATTCTCATTGGTATAAAATGAGCAGACTTCTTCAACCGATCAATAATAACCCAAATAGAACCACAATTCTTAGACTTCCTCAGTAGACCAGACACAAAATCCATAGAAATGCCATCCTATTTCCAATCCGAAACAAACAACGGTTCCATCAATCCCGACGATTTCTGATGTTCAATCTTCGACTTTTGACAAATCAGACAAGCATAGACGAACTCAGCAATTTCCTTTTTCATTCCAGGACACCAGAACAACTTTTTCAAGTCATGATACATATTAGTAGCACCAGGATGAATACTTAATCCACTACGATTTCCTTCTTCCAAAATACTCTTCCTAATTTCAGCAATATCCGGAACACAAACCCTGTCACCAAACCTCATAACACCATTCTCGTCAATTCGGAATTCACCTCCTTGACCTTGGTTGATCAACGTCAATTTATCAACTAAACCAACATCAAATTTCTTCCCAATTCGAATCTCCTCAAGAATACCACTAGTTAACTTCAGCATACCTAACTTAACACTATTAGGAGTGTTCTCACATACCAAACTCAAATCTCTGAATTGCTCAACTAAATCCAATTCACGCACCATCAACATAGACATATGCAAGGAATTCCTACTCAACGCGTCTGCAACAATGTTTGCCTTACCAGGATGGTAATTCAAACCAAAATCATAATCTTTTAGAAATTCTAACCACCTCCTCTGCCTCATATTGAGCTCTTTCTGATCGAAGAGATACTTCAGACTCTTATAGTTGCTGAATACCTCAAATCGAGATCCATACAAGTAATGCCTCCACAATTTCAAAACAAACACTACAACTGCCAACTCCAAATCATGAGTCGGATAATTCCTTTCATGAATCTTCAACTGCCTTGAAGCATAAGCTACTACCTGCATCAATGAAGCATCACAGTACACAACAAAAGACTCCGCCGGATTCGGAAAAATCAAAATCGGAGCACTAGTCAATCTCTTCTTCAACTCTTTAAAACCTTTCTCACATTCAGAATCCCAAACAAATGTTTGTCCTTTTTTGGTTAACTTAGTCAACGGTAACACTAACTTTGAAAATCCTTCAATGAACTTTTTGTAGTAACCCGCAAGACCAAGAAAACTACGGATTTTAGAAGCATTCTTCGGCGATTCCCACTGAGATACCGCTTCTACCTTCGTAGGATCAACAAAAATTCCATTCTTGGAAATCACATAACCAAGAAAGCTTACTTCACTCAACTAGAATTCACACTTGGACAACTTCGAATAGAGCTTCTTTTCTTTCAATAACTCCAACATAATCCTAAGATGCTCTGCATGCTCGTCATCATTCTTTGAGTATATCATAATATCATCGATAAAGACTACCACAAACTTATCAAGATACGAATGAAATATTTTGTTCATATACTCCATGAAAACACCAGGTGCATTAGTAATTCCAAACGGCATAATAGAATACTCATAATGTCCATACCTCGTTCTAAATGCAGTTTTCTGAATATCTTCCGTCTTCACACGAATCTGATGATATCCAGACCTCAAATCAATTTTACTGAATCCACAAGCCCCAACCAGTTGGTCCATCAAATCATCAATCCTCGGCAATAGACACCGATTCTTGATCGTAACTTTGTTCAACTGCCTGTAATCAACACACAGTCTCATCGAACCTTCTTTCTTCTTAACCAACAACATAGGAGCACCCTACAACGAAACACTCAGAAGAATCAAATTCTTCTCAATTCAGACAATTCGGATGCTGACATGCGGTAAGGCGCCATCGACATCGGACTGGTTCTAGGAATCAAATCTATAGCAAATTCCACTTCTCTCAGGTGGCAATTCACTAACTTCTTCCGGAAAAACTTCTGGAAGTTCATTCACAACTGGTAACTCATTACTTTTAGCTTTTCCCTTCGCTTTCGTCAAAGAATACAACATAAACACCACCGCACCATCGTTAACAACTAAATTCATCTGCTTAACGGACATAGTCACATCTTCGACATTGACAACTTTAGGAAAACTAACCGTCTTCTCAAAACAGTTGATATGAACCTGGTTGAATTCCAACCAGTTCATTTCAAGGATGATATCAATTTGTTTTGACGGTAGGCACACTAAATCCATACCGAAACCTCTACCAAAAATCACAATAGGACAATTCCTACAAACAAATGAAGTAGTCACTGAACCCGACGCAGGAGTGTCAATAACCATACTTTCATCCATACTAGATATATCTAATTTCAATCTTTTAGCATAATCCAAAGCAATAAAAGAATGAGTCGCTCTAGTATCAATAATCGCAATCAAAGGTGTGCCATTAATAAAACACGTAGCTTTAATCAACCGATCAGCTGGCTTAGTCTCTGACCCAGATAAAGCGAACACCTTACCACCAGACCGCTCCTTCTTGGGTTTAGTACATTGCGAACGAGTATGACCCTCTTCAACACCGTTGTAACAATTTACCTTCCTTGCTCTACAATCATTAGCCATATGTCCAAGTTTCCCACAATTGTAACACTTCCTCGTGTCACTCTTGCATTCCTGAAGTCGATGTCCAAACTCACCACACTTATAGAACCTAATAGGAGCATTGGAATCTCCCCCACTAGGCCTCTTCCAACCATTGGACTTCTGATTGTTCCTTTCATAATGTTTTCCACGATCCATCTGTTGCTTTCCTTTCCTCCCGGCAAACCCAGGAGAATTCGTCCTAGTACTAGCAAGATCCTCTTCTAGAATCCTACTACAGTCCACCAAATTAGAAAACCTGCGAATACACTGATACCTGATACCCTGCTTAATCTCATCATGGAGACCATTCTCAAACTTGATACATTTGGAAAATTCTCCTTCCTCATCATTGTTGTAGTGAGCATAATACTTGGCTAACTTAGTGAATTTGGAAGCATATTCACTTACAGTCTTATTGCCTTGCTTGAGCTCTAGAAACTCGATCTCTTTCTGTCCCCGAATGTCTTCAGGAAAATACCTCCTCAAAAAATCTCTCCTGAACATAGCCCAAGTTAGCACAACACCATCTTGCTCCATCTCAGACCTGGTAGCAACCCACCAGTCATCAGCTTCCTCTGCCAGCATATAGGTACCATACCTCACTTTCAGCTCTTTCGCACAATCGATCACTCTGAAGATCCTTTCAATCTCCTTCAGCCACTTCTGAGAACCTTCAGGGTCATGCGTGCCTTTGAATAATGGAGGATTATTCCTCTGGAAATTCCCCAATTGCCTGTCAGCACCAATACCAGCTCCCTGCTGATTTCCTCCAAGCACACCAGCAAGCATTCCCAAATCCTCAACAATCGCATTGTCATCTCTTCCGTTACCTCTTCCAGCCGTTGCTCTTTGAAATCACAAAACAATCTCATTAGAACACACGTATCGACAGTGATACCTTGCACTAGTCGAATACAAAAGGTATAACAACACTAAGACACTGGTCACAACGACCGACTATGCTCTGATACCACTATTGTAACAACCTTCAAAATACCCCGCGAATATATAATTAATTTCAGAGCTAACATGTAATAAAAGGGCATTACAATTTATTTAAAATAAAATTCTACTAAAATGTCATGCTTTACTGAAGAACATAATTCAATTATTCATGAAAGTAACATGTTCTACACAGCGGAAATTTATCATCAAAACTGGAATAAATTCAATCAATAATCATCCCAAAATAACCTAAATGAAAAACAGAGTTTAAATATTACTCTAAACCAAACGTTCCCCAGTGTTACAAATCAGAGCATGACACCGACACGTAAGTAGTAAATGCACAGCTCAATGAGCCATCCTCACCAGCTCCTAAGCCGCTAAACTTCAATCTGAAATCATCAAAGTAAGGGTGAGACTTCATCAAAATTAAAATTAATTATAAGTTTCTAAAAACAATAAAATAGCTCAAGTATATTATTCCACCCTCCTTAGCATAATCAGATTCAATACACAACACAAGTCACAAAGGCATATTATGCACAACGATAACAACAACAAGATTATAACACTGGAAACCATCCTATCATGTTATAATCCATATGCAATGCAAGACTCTATGCATGTGGTATTGATAGTGAACTAAATTCACATACTGTTCCATTCCAACTCGGACACAACATTAACATCTATTCCATCCCAACTCGGACATAGATAAAATCTCACCGCCCTATCCAACTCGACAACGGATGTTGGTCAAATCACTAATTCCACACAATGGGAATTAGCTACCACCAATGTATGTGTGTTTATTGTGGAAAATGGTAAATAACCGCTGGTCCTCCCTAAGTCCTAAAACTAAGGGTTACTTGCAAGATCAACCATTTGATCTTAAGACACGTGCTAAGGTTTTGGTAAATTGTGCTGATTCTGCAGAAAAAGACCTTGGCCAAGAAACGATTTTCAAAGACCAAGGGAAACAACACAATGGCTTTCCACACGGACAGAATTTTGACTTCCTGCTAACCGTTTGCAGGCGCTAGAAACAAACTCAACGGAACGTCTAATTGGTGACTCGTGACCAATAGTTGACGTTTGAAGTATTTTGATAAAGGAAAACAGAAGTAAACAAACAGTAAAGATGAACTTAAATGTAAACTGATTGCATTGAAAAGAAATATGGTGATTCACGTACATCAAAGGCTTGAATGACTCTTTCTTCCTTTAGCGCGAAATTGGGCAGATTTTTGGCAAGCAACTTGAAGGTACAAATGAACACACTAAAATTCTAACAAAAAGACTTATTTATATTATTTTACAAGATAACTGCTAAGAGTAACCAACAGACGAGATTTAAACTAAACACAACTGCTGCACACGATTTTGCCATTCGTTTAACGCCTCAGAACCACGATCTTCTAAAATAACTGCCCACGATTTCCCCATTCTGACTTCTTCCGTGGTTTCAGAGAAATTAACTTCCTTTATATTCGATATACTTTCTAAGGAATGGAAATATTTACTAAGTCCCTTAACCTACACTTCGACAGCATGACTGTTTCGACTAACGCCTACATTCAACCCATACTTATGTCGAATCGACCAACACACCATTTGATCAACCTAGCTTTATTTTCAACATAGTTTTGTTCTGGCTGTTTGGTCGATTGGGTTGGTTTTCTGACTCAGCTTCTCGACCGACATGTGTTTTCTAGTATTTCCAACTTGGCTTTGTAAAGCTTTTCCCAAAAACTATCTTCATTTAAGGTTGGCTCTTAACTTGTAGGAACATTTGCCTTTAAGAAGTACCCTCAAACATCTGTGGAAAATTTCCAGTTAACAAAATGCCCCCCAGAGATGCCATTTTCGAATTTCTGATTCTGTCGAACATGAGATAATGGTATCTATGAAGCTGTGTTGTCCGTCGGCCTAGTCGTTTCCACTACCTCTGAGGCCAGCTCACTGTTCTAGTCTTTTCGTGACATCAGGTAATCATGGAAACATATCTGCTTTTATTTCGAGACGTGAGAGCATTTAATGTTTGACAATCATTACTTTTGGTAGCAGGCATGGCCCACCATGCTTGCTGCTTCATCTAGCCACACGTGTCCCTCGACGGACACAATTTCAAGCTTAGGGAATCGCCACAATTTCCTTCGTCTTTTTGTTTTCTTCATCTTGACGCCTATAAATAGGCATTCTTTCCATTTTCATTGTTTTCTTCTGCGCTCTTTCTTTTTAAACCAAGAAAACCTAGAAAAACTTCATCTCTCACGTTCTTAATCTTCTAGCCAAGAAAACCCAGAAAAAACCTCAAACCCTAACCGCTGTCACTTTTCTTTTAACCCAAACACCAAAGGTCTTTGCTATTTTTTCAAGCTTTCATCTCAACCCAGAAACCAACAATCTTTGTCGTTTTCAAACTTTTCTCCTAGTCCGAAACCAGAGATCTTCAAAAAACTCCATATTTTCATAACCTTCAACGTTTTCCTATACAATGGCAGACAAACATGTTTCAACAGCTCCCGCAGAAACCCTTCATCACCTCCATGTTGATGGTAAACCCTATGTACCGGAACCTCCATTCTCCGAAGAAAAAGCTAAAATATGGCAATCACAGGTACTTATCCCTTTTCGGCTCGATGATGAACCTCTAGCCTTTCTAGGTCCATTACCAGTAGATGTTCCTTCTGAAATCTACATAGATGATGAAGGCGCGTTCTTTCCTATCAGTCAGCGTAGCCGTCCACTAATTTCATCACCAAACCCCATTTCTCTATAATTTGTCGACAGAAACTTCCGCACAGCCCCCCTTTGAATTGTCCTAAATTTAGGGCTTGGATGGAAAGATTGGAACCAAGTAAGGGGCAATAGTGGAGAGAAATGGGTATTTATGACCCATTGGCGCTATCTCGTGTCGGCCAACCTTATTCTGGTGGTATGTTGTTGGCTGCCTTGTATTTCTGGGAAGGATCCACCAATACCTTCCATACTAAGTGTGGCATGATGACCCCCACGCTACTGGATCTAGCCTCTTTAACAGGAATTAAGCCTGCTGGAACAATCTTCAACCACACCGACCACGAACCCATCCAAATAAAATTCGACGTTGGTGAATCGAAACACCCGACATGCGCCAATTTCATCAACCATCATCACCGTGATTCTGATGACATTTCTGATGAAGAACATGTCGCCTTTTGACTCTTTGGATGTCTCGTTTCGTGTTCTGGTCACGATTGATGTAGATAGCCAAACAATTTGTTTATTTGGCCACTCCGTTGCACATGGGTGAAAACATTGCCTTAGGCCAATTAATTTTGGCCTCTTTATACGCTTCTATGACCGACGTGGTCAACCAAATCAAGAGCTTCGAGCCTCATAATCCAAAGAAAAAGAGTGTATTAGTCCATGGTCTTTTCTGGCTCCTACAACTGTGGCTGAATGCCACTTTCTCTGAAGATATAAAACCTGTTTGACATAAGAGGATTTCAACTTCTCAAGACAGGAGCGGGGCCCTGTGGCCATGTTATTTGCCCTTGACTCCCATAGATAAAACTTCTCCAAATGACGAAGTCTTCAAGATGCTCTTCGACATTATACTGACGCGGGAAGACTTCAAACCCTCAATGGCTCCGTTTGCTGACGGCAGGAGTGGGCCATCATGGCTAACTGAATCTTTTCCACCCGTCGAAGCAAAATATCGACAGAGACCTTTAGTCTTTTGGAGGCGTTTCTTAACTCCCCAGTCTCTCACCTACGCTATCCCTCATATGAGTCCCTGCTTAACGGCCTACCAACCCAACTTGGTGACTAGACAATTTGGGTTGTGCCAGATGGTGCCTAAGTCTTTTTATACATCTTATGAATTACTCACTGATGTTTTAGATGATCGAAGTTGGGATGTTATCAGGGAGAGTATTGACACTCTTTGGGCTCAACGAGCCAAGCTTATATTCGTTCAATTTAAACCATCATTTCATTGTACCCACGAATTTAAAACTTGGTGCGAATCTTATATCGTTACTTTAGTCAATGATGCTGCTAACAAAATAAGCGAACTGACTGCTACTTTCGACTCTTTTCAGGGGAAGACAACAAAATGTAAGGCAATCCACATTAGAGAAATTCAAGCATTTCAGAATTTTTTCAGAGTGGTATATTTGCCAAGCAATCTTTATCGAACCATCCATGACGCGGCCCAAGAGCTATAGGAGAAGGTAACTGGGAGGATTCCTCAACTTAAGATCCCTAGTTACGCGAAAGACAAATATCTTTACGCACTTCACTTTGGAGAAATCAAATTTCCTCCTTTATCGACTAGCCCGTTGGCCCTAGCTTTTCGACCGCCTATCCTAGATTGGTGGTATAGCTCTAGGTCAAATATTCAAAATGCTTACAAAAAGTAAGTCGATCGGGTGATTCCGATGAAGCATTGGATGCATGACTACCCAGGATTTCTGCATATCGACCATGAATATGTGAGAGAGCTTGTCGTAGTACCCAAGGGTAAACACTTCTGGAATGTTTCATTTCCTTTCACAATTCGACTCACAACTTTATTTGACTTGGCTTCTTTTCTAGCTGTGCCTTTCTCTTAGGTAGCTAATCCTAGGCAAAAACCTACTGTTTTTGAAAGCCAAGGAGGGCCGTCGATCGAACCTGTCAAAACCAGCGCCAAAGGAGCCCCCTCACAGTCCAAGGTATGCTTTACTCACACCTATGTTCATGTTTCTTCTGTTCGACACCTTACTTATGCCTGATGCCTTGCAGTTCACACCCATTCACACCATTTCTGACGATGAACCCATTTCTTCTTCTATCAAGAAAACTGATTCTTTTGTAAGTGTAAATGTCTATGCTTTCACTTCTTGTATTTTACCAACCACTAACGTTTCTGTCTTTTATGTAGCAGAGTCGAAAACGCTCAGCGCATTCGGCTGCTCCCTCCAAAACATCCAAAAGGTCCCAGAAGGACAAAAAGTCTCACCATAGCAAGAAAGCTGAGGTAAGCATTTCATACTTTAGCATGCTTTGAGAAAAGTTATGATTTTTATTAATGCATTCTTCATTTCTATAGCCATCACCTGATGATCAGCCTCTCCGCTCCCATAAATCCAAAGAACACAAAAGGAAGCATGCTTCTTCTTCTGAAGGAAAGGCGGAGAAAAAGAAAAAGAAAGCCCCCACGGATGAAGACCTTAGAGTGAAGGTCGATAATAAGGTGGAGCTGACAATGGTCGGCGATCAACCACTCATTACTAGGCGGCAAGGTAAAGTGCTCCTGATTACTTGTCACGATGCTCCTTTCTTTCGACTGCTGACAATATCCTCATAAATGCAGCCATTGTCACCCCTGATCCTACTCCTGAGCCTGAAACCATCAAGGAAACAAAGAGGGCGTTGCTGCCGCTTCGGTTGGGGGAACCGACACAATGATTCCCACTTCCCCACTACAGGTTTTTATCACACTCTTTAGTTTATTCTTTGATTGTTGAGTCATACCTGACTAATATCTGTACTTTCTTTTAGGTTGAAGCTTCTGAACCACAACACAGTGTGCCAGATTATACTCCGCTTTCAGAAGCTTCTTCACCTCATCATCGCCAGGCTCTCCATGTGGCCGCTGGTGAGTTTGTTGATCTTACTGTTTGGGCTTCTCTCAGTGACTCTGATTCGGTCACTAGTCCTACAAGGCATGAAGGTTATTGTTCGACCAGCTCTGACTCCAGTCTTTCAGATTCCCTGCAGGATTCGGAGACTCCTCAAACTGTCACCATTCCATCCCAAGTTTAGAGTCTTTCTGAGAGAGATGATTCAGCTGGCCCCTCTGGAGCGAAAGATATTTTGGCCGACATGGATGTCGATGATGCTTTGGCAAGATTGGACCAACTTGTAAGTCAGTACCTTTCGTCTTCAGACTCTGACCGCTCCTAGGTCTATGGCGACAAGCTAGGGCCTGAAGCAACTAAGGTCAAGAAACTTACAAACACCATCCGTACTTATGCTTTCAATCTTGACTTGCCTCATCTGCTGCATGAGGATTCAGCTCTTGGACCAGAGCTTATGGATGCTATCACTCAATTAAAGGGTCTTGAGATCTCTGAATTCTCAAAGCTTATGATAGCAGCATTTGAAGACATCCTCTCCCCGTTATTGGAAAATGTTACTCAAATGAAGGAGGATGAGCAATTGGTCAAAACAAAACAAGCGATGGTGAGGAGGAATGTGGAAATGGTGAAGAAAACCAAGACGGTGGTCGAAGGCCTGAAAGCCCGCATTAATCAAAGACAACAAGATCAAGGTCCCAAAAGGAAAAGAGCTGCTGAAATACGCAGTCGAATTGCCAAGTTGATGAATGAGCTCGAAGCTTTAAACATAGAATTGGAGCTTGTTGTAAAACAAGATAACGAACTTGACCTGGCTAACACTCCTGATCAAACTGAAATGCTCCAATTAACCAAAGATGCCCTCATTGTCAGTATTGCCACAACCCGAGTCAAAGAAAAATTGCTCACACTTAAGATAAGAGTTGACGAGATAGTTAGTACTGTTGTTCGCCTCCAAGGTGATTTAGGCAGCGTCCAAAGGAAATTCGGCAACTTTTGATTAATGTAAGCATTTTGATGTATTTGTTTTGCGATTCCTCATATCTTTTGTAATATGGATTCTAATTAATTTTATGTAATACCATCTATTTGGCCTTCTTGTTTTATAATTATGTACGATTAATATGTTGGCTCCGTTATTACTATGTTCCAGCTCAGTTCGACACACATCTTACGTGGTCGTAATTGAGATTTCTTGAAGAATGAGTTTATATTTCTTTAAGTATTTTCCATTCACCCTCAGAATGCGTCGATCTGGGGCCAATTCTTCAAGTTCATATGCGTTGTTGGAAAAAACTTGGATTATTTTGAATGGTCCTTCCCAATTTGGGGACCATTTCCCTAAGACTCTGTCGTTTCTGTCCATAGGCAATATCACTTTCCAAACTAAATCATTAACATGAAATATTTTATCTTTTACCCTTTTACTATAGGCTTTCGCCATCCTATCTTTTTGCCTCCTTAAGGCATCAAGGGCCAACATCCTTTCTCCATTTAAGTCAACCAACTCATCGGTCATCATATTCTAAGAGTCTTCAGAAGATATTTTATGTTGTCGTTGAATCCTCACAGATTGAATGTGTATTTCTACTGGCAAAACAACATCATGTCCATATGCAATTAGAAATGAGGTTTCCCCCCATTGCTTCTTTAGGAGACGTTCTACATGCCCACAAAGCTTGATCTAACGTTTGACGCCAATTTCTTGGCTTTTTGCCCACGCGTTTTTTAATCAAGATAATTATTACTTTGTTGGCAGCTTCAAACTGGCCATTTGCTTGAGCATAATACGGGGTAGATGTTAGCAGTTTTATTCCAAACTCTGCAATTTCCTTCCTGTGAACATTGTTCCTTGGTCGGTTGTGATTGTTTCAGGAATTCCAAACCGACACATAATATGATTCTGTATAAAATCAATCACAGCTACTTGGTCAATATTTTTTAAAGTTATGGCCTCGACCCACTTTGTGAAATAATCAATGCCGACTAAAATGTACCTCTGTTGTTTAGATGATGCTGACTTTATTTCCCCAATCACATCTAAGGCCCATCCTCTAAATGGCCAAGGTTTTATAATGGCATGCAATTCGCTTGCTGGCACGTGCTGGATGCCCCTATGCATTTGGCATTCCTGGCAACCTCTAGCAAATTCGATACAATATTTCAACATTGAGGGCCAATAAACACCTGATCGCACCAACAGCCATTTCACCTTGTGTCCATCTTGGTGTGCACCACATACTCCAGTATGCACGCTCGACACTGCTACGTATGCCTCACTTTCTCCTAGGCACTTAAGTAATACTCCTTCAACAGTTTTCTTAAATAATTCTTTTTCAATTAAAACAAAACTTAAGGCATAGTATTTTATTTTACGATCTATCGAACCCATCGGAGAGCGTAAGTAGTCAACCAGGGGTTTATGCCAATCATTGCCTTGCCCATTATCAATTGCTAAAATTTCAAAGTTTTCGGTATCTATTGCACATAATTTTATAATTGACAAATCCGAAGGAGATAACAAAGTAGCTCTATCCTTTTTCTTTACTTGAATAGGCTCTTCGTCTTCATTCTTCTTGTATCCCGAGGCTTCTTGCGCTAGGTCATTAGCTTCTTGGTTTTCCCGTCGAGGTATCTGTCGAAGGTTTGCTTGTTCGAACCATTTTAAAAACCTTATGGCAATCATGAAGTACATGATTAAGTTCTCTTTAACACATCTATACTCTTTTGACACTTGTTTGATTACCAATTCAGAGTCTCCCATAATTTCGACGTTCCTTGCCCCTAATTCGAGCAGTAGTTCAAGTCTAGTAATAAGAGATTCATATTCTGCCTTATTATTAGTACATATATCGTCGATAGTGTATTTGAACTCTGCTGGAATTCCACTGGGAGAAATTATAATTCCTCTTATCCCTGCATCATTTTTGAGACTAGAACCATCAAAATAAAATTTCCAAGGCACTAGATCGACAAAATTTTCTAGCATAGCAACCATAGAATGATCGACTAAGAAATCTTCCACTATTTTCCCTTTTGTAAGTGTTTTTATGTTGGCATTAATTTTTGGTATAACTAGGATATGACAATGTCTTGATTGATGTCATGACATTCAGAGTTGAAGATAAATTCTACATGAGAAGGATGTTTAAGTACAACTCAGAACTAGAAGCAAATACTGTGCTAGAATTCTGCAGAAGATTGACTGATGTCATAACCGATGTTATGACATTCTGTGTGACATTTATCGCTCGCAGAACTGCTTTTCCTGAGAGTTTTCAGGAAGTTTGTTGAGCTGTTTTATTATGTTCTATGTTAATTAGATTACATGCTCACGTGGCTAATTGGTTGATCTTAGTTAAACCTAAATTGGTTGTTAAAAAGGCCAAGTCTTTAGGATTAATTAAGTGAACCCTAGCTATTATTATGGAAGCCCAAAACTCAAGTTACGGATTGCTTCTATAATAAGAATAGAACCCTTACACTATCGCGCGCCTTTGACCGTATTGAAGATTTAGCAGTTGTAATTTGTGTAATTTAGTTACTTGTGAGCCAAGCAATTATCAATTGATAAGTGCTTTGGACTAGGATTTGGTTGTAAGGCTAGTTTATCACTCAAAGCTTTGAAGCACGAGTGTTGTGTCTCTTGACTAAAGCTTTGAAGCAAGATCAAGTTTGTTTATTGAAGAGTGTCTTCACAATTCAATTAATCAATAGGTTGATATCACTACTGTGATTGAGGGGGAGTGAGTAGGAACTCAGGTCTAAGTAGGATTTAGATTGAAGTTGCATTGGGTAGGTTTTAAGTGAAGGAGATAAACTGGTTGGTTTATTCCTGAATTAATTCTACTAATAGTGAATTTCCTCCCTGGCTTGGTAGCCCCCAAATGTAGGTGTAGTTACACACTGAACTGGGTAAACAATTTATTGTGTTCTTTATTGTTGTTTAAATTTACTGTGTGAATTGTTAACAGAGTGTCAGATACTGTGTCATAACATTCTCTGTGACATCACATATCTGCTGTCAGAAATTTCAATTGGCATCAGAGCAGGCACCCTACCTGTTATTTCTGGGTGAGATCTAGGGATAATAGTTTATTGCGTTATGGATAAGGAAGGAGGATTTGGAGGTAGACCACCCATACTGGATGGATCTAATTATGACTACTGGAAACCTTGTATGGTTGCCTTTTTGAGGTCACTGGACATTAAAGCTTAGAGAGCTGCTGACAAAGGATGGAAACATCCTACCAAGCTTGAGAAAGATGGGACTACTAGTCTGAAACCTGAGGAAGAATAGAGCAAAGAAGAAGAAGAGCTTGCACTGGGCAACTCTAAAGCATTGAATGCCTTATTCAATGAAATTGACAGAAATATCTTCAGACTAGTACATCAATGTGAACTGGCCAAGGATGTTTGGGACACTCTCAAAACTACTCATGAGGGGACATCGAAGGTGAAGATGTCAAGACTTCAGATGCTCACTACCAAATTTGAGAATTTGAAGATGAAGGAAGATGAGACCATTCATGAGTTTCACATGAATATCTTGGAGATTGCCAACACCTAAGGAGCACTGGGAGAAAAGATGTCAGAAGAAAAGCTGGTGAGGAAGATTCTCAGATCTTTGCCTAAAAGGTTTGCAATGGAAGTGACTGCTATAGAGGAAGCTCAGGATATCTGGACCTTGAAGGTTGAAGAACTTGTTGGATCTCTTCAAACATTTGAGATGGGGATCAATGAAAATGTTGACAGGAAGAACAAGAGCATAGCCCTTGTATCCAATACTGAAGAGGAATGCAAGGAGGATGATGAAGAAAAGATATCTGAAGCTATAGCTATGCTTGGAAGACAGTTCAACAAACTCATCAAGAGAATTGATCCAAAGTCAAGGTCCAATGTCAAGAACATTCCATCTGACATTAGCAGAACTTATGACTCCAGCAGAAGATCCAAGTCAGAAGAAAAGGGAAGTCAAAGCAGAGGAATCCAATGTCATGGGTGTGAAGGATATGGCCATATTAGAGTTGAATGTCCTACCTTTCTAAAGAAACAAAAGAAAGGAATGGTTGTCACTTGGTCTGATGGTGACTCAGGATGTGAATCTGAAGAAGAATCAGCCAAACTTGTCACTGCTCTCTCTGGAGTATGCATTTCTAAAAATGATTCTAGTGATGAGGAAGTGACATTTGAAGAGCTTGCTGAAACATACAAGAAGCTATGTATCAAAAGTGGTGAAGCATGTCAACAAAATGAGAAACAGAAAAAGCTGATTGTGAAGTTGGAAGCTGAGAATGTGAAGTTGGAGGCTGAGAAGAAGGAAAACACTGTTACTATAAGTCACCTCAATAGTGAAATTATTGTATTGAACTCCAAACTTGATCAGATGACTAAGTCTGTCAAGATGCTGACATCTGGTACTGATAAGTTTGAAGAAAACCTTCAGCTTGGACAAAATGCAGGAAATATGCATGGTCTAGGATATGTCGCAAAGAAACCTCGCGGTGACAAGAAGAAGAACAGGCCTGGCAAACCAATGTCAAAGCAGATGTCACAACATAAGGCTGGAAATGTGTCTGGTTCAGGATATGTGGCTACAAAGAAATTTGCTGATAACAAGAAGAAGAACACACCTAATAAATCAATGTCAAAGCAGATGTCACAATATTGTGTTCAACGTCAAGATCAGAGAAACATGAAGAAAAAGTTTCAAAGATGGAGATGTCATTATTGTGGAAGGTTTGGACACATAAAACCTTTTTGCTACATACTACATGGATATCCTCATCAGACTCCTTATGTCAAGCCTAAGACCAACAAGGTTCCATACACTCAACAGTGGAAGAAGAAGACTACAACTTTGATAGCTCACACTTCCCTTAGAGTTTCTGCCAAGGAAGACTGGTACTTTGACAGTGGTTGTTCTAGGCATATGACTGGAATCAAGAATCTTCTAAATGAAGTCAGACCTCATACTACCAGTTATGTCACTTTTGGAGATGGAGCTAAAGGAGAAACCAAAGGTGTTGGAAACTTGGACTGCCCTAGAGTTCCAAACCTAAGTAAGGTATTGCTAGTGAAGGGTTTGACTGTCAATCTCATAAGTATCAGCCAACTGTGTGATTCAGGATTCAAGGTCAACTTTACCAAGTCAGAATGTATTGTGACCAATGAAAAACAAGAAGTTGTAATGAGAGGAGTCAGATCAAAGGATAACTGTTACTTGTGGGAGTCTGAGAACACTAACTTATCCACTGTGTGTTCTACAGCCAAAGATGAAAAGGAGGTGAAACTATGGCACCAAAAGCTTGGTCATTTGCATCTTAGAGGGATGAAAAAGATCATATCCATGGAGGCTGTCAGAGGGATTCCAAGACTGCATATTGATGAGGGAAGAGTCTGTGGTGAATGTTAGGTTGGAAAGCAAACCAGAATGTCACATCCAATGTCAAGACATCTGACCATCTCCAAAGTGCTGGAACTTTTGCACATGGATTTGATGGGACCTATGCAGGTTGAAAGCCTTGGTGGAAAAAGATATGCTTATGTTGTTGTGGATGATTTTTCCAGATTCACCTGGATAAACTTCATCAGGGAAAAATCTGATGTGTTTGATGTCTTTAAAGAATTATGCAAAAGACTTCAAAGAGAAAAGGAAGGTTGCATTGTCAGAATTAGAAGTGATCATGGAAAGGAATTTGAGAATAGCAAGTTTGATGAATTCTGTTCCTCAGAAGGAATCAATCATGAGTTCTCTTCTCCTATAACTCCTCAACAAAATAGAGTTGTGGAGAGAAAAAATAGGACTATACAGGAATCTGCCAGAGCAATGATTCATGCTAAGAAACTTCCTCTTCATTTTTGGGCTGAAGCTATGAATACAGCCTGTTATGTTCACAACAGGGTCACCTTGAGAAAGGGAACATCCTCCACCCTGTATGAAATATGGAAGGGAAGAAAACCTACTATGAAATATTTCCATGTATTTGGTAGCGAATGTTATATTCTGACAGATCATGATCAATGGAGAAAGATGGACTCTGAAAGTGATGAAGGCATTTTTCTGGGATACTCTACTAACAGCAGAGCATATAGAGTATTCAACTCCAGGACAAATTTTATGATGGAGTCTATTAATGTCATAGTTGATGATCAACATCAGGAAAACAATGTCCCATATGATGTTGAGACATTGTTTGAGACATCACCACAAGTGTTTGATAAGGATAATGTGCCTGTCCCTACTTCACCAAAGTCTGAACCAGAGGAAGCTAACAAAGATCCTTCCATCAGAATTCAGAAAGATCATCCAAAGGAACTCATCATTGGAGATCCTAACTGTGGAGTCATTACAAGATCCAAAGAAATTGTCTCAAACTCTTGTTTTGTGTCAAAGATTGAGCCAAAGAATGTCAAAGAGGCTCTAACTGATGAATACTGGATTGGAGCAATGCAAGATGAATTGAACCAGTTCAAGCAACATGAAGTGTGGGAGTTAGTTCCTAGACCAGAAGGAACAAACATCATTGGCACAAAGTGGATCTACAAGAACAAGTTTGATGCAGAAGGGGTTGTCACCTGAAATAAAGCAAGACTTGTTGCTCAGGGATACACTCAAGTTGAAGGGATTGATTTTGATGAGACTTTTGCTCATGTGGCTAGGCTGGAATCAATCAGACTATTGCTAGGAGTTGCTTGCATTCTGAAATTCAAATTGTTTCAGATGGATGTGGAAAGTGCCTTCCTAAATGGCTACTTAAATGAGGAGGTATATGTAGAGCAACCTAAAGGATTTGTGGATCCAAATTTTCCTGATCATGTTTACAAGTTGAGGAAAGCCCTATATGGTCTGAAGCAAGCTCCTAGGGCTTGGTATGAAAGGCTGACAAAGTTCCTTACTGATAAAGGTTATAGGAAAGGAGCCTTGGATAAAACCCTCTTTGTCAAGAATGAAGGAGGAAAGATAATGGTGGCTCAAATTTATGTTGATGACATAGTTTTTGGAGGAATGTCAGATACAATGGTGACATTTTGCCAACCAAATGCAAGCCGAGTTTGAAATGAGCCTCATGGGAGAATTGACTTACTTTCTTGGACTGCAAGTCACACATATGGAAGACTCAACATTCCTTTCACAAAGCAAGTATGCAAGGAATATTGTCAAGAAATTTGGAATGGAAAATGCCAGCCATAAAAGAACACTTGATCCTACTCATTTAAAGTTGTCCAAAGACCCAAGTGGAGCAAATGTTGATCAAAGCTTGTATAGATGCATGATAGGAAGCTTGTTGTACTTAACAGCCAGCAGACCTGACATTGCATTTGTTGTTGGGGTATGCGCAAGATACCAGGCTGAACCTAAAGTGAGTCACATCAATCAGGTGAAAAGAATTCTGAAGTATGTGAGTGGAACTTGCAATTATGGTATACTGTATTCTCATGGATGTGAACCAATTTTGTCCGCTATGTGATGTGATTGGTGGTAGCGATGATAGAAAAGCACTTCTGGAGGATACTTCTTCTTGGGGAACAATCTTGTTTCTTGGTTCAGCAAGAAACAAAACTGTGTGTCTTTGTCCACTGTTGAGGCTGAATACATAGCAGCTGGTAGCAATTGTTCTCAGATAGTCTGGATGAAGTGATGTCGATCGAGTATAATGTCACATGTGATGTCATGACATTGTACTGTGACAACCTGAGTGCTATTAATATTTCAAAGAATCCTATACAACACAGTAGGACTAAGCACATTGACATTAGACATCACTTCATTAGAGACCTTGTGGAAGAGAAAGGGTTTAAATTGGAGCAAGTAGCCACTGAACTTCAACTGGCTGACATTTTTACTAAAGCTCTTGATGCTAGTCAGTTTGAGAATTTAAGGGGCAAGCTGGGTATTTGCCAATATGAGGAATTGTAGCAATTAAAATTGCTTACAACAAGGAATGGAAGAGACTTTTTATTTCATTTAATTTTAAGTGGAGTAATTAATTATTTCCCTTTTACTTTTCAAAATTCCAAGAATAGGAAGAGGCATATATATATTTTAGTTTCTTCATTTGAAAGTATCTCTTGCCATTTCATCAACAGAAGCTCTCAAACTCTCTGTGAAACTTTTCTTGCTTTCCTCAAGATGTCTCAACAAAACTTGCCCTCGTCCTCTTCATCATCTCAAGAATCTGGCTCTTCATCTCCCACCATGTCTGAGATTAGGGCAAATGTCAAGCCATGCGATCAAGCTCAAGGTTACCCTCTGCAATGGCAACTGATCCTGGGAGGGTCAAGAAACTTCGCACCAGGAATGCACGAAGGTCACAAGCATCTCCTTCTGGTAAGACCTCTGAACCAACTGCCTCTGTTTCTCCTGAAATAGTAAACAAGGAAGGTTCTAGGTATGTCCATGAATCCATTGCTAGGATAGTAACCAAGATCTTGAATGAAAACCACTCTGTGAATGGGGTTTCTATCCCTTTAAACCAAAAATCTGCAAGCCCTAGTTTAGCAGCTGATCTAGATGTCACTGAGAATGTCAAGACATCTGATGATCAAGTCAAGAAAACCCCTATGAATCCTGTTACTGAACCTTCTGATGATTCCCCTATAAAATGTGTTGTTAATAAAACCCCTGAAGTTTATGTTGCTGATACCACTAATAAGCCCTCTGCGATTAGTGATGATGATATTTCTGATGAAATTCTTGAAGAATACCCTGATAAGTGTGTTGCTGATAAGTCCCCTGTCAACCTTGCTGATGATATCTCTGATAGTATTCTTGAAGAAACTCCAGAGAAACAAGTTGCTGATAACCTGGAAAACTCTCCAAGATCTTGGTTACAAAGAAATTGTTGTGGAACCCCCTATCATTGACTTGGATGAAGAATTCTCAGATAATGACCTCATTGCCAATGTCAATCCAAGCATTGCTAAGAGGATGATGAAAAGGAAAGGGAAACAGGCTGCCTCTCAGAGTCCTGTCAAGGAAAAGGCAGCTAAAATTGTTTATAAGGCTGAGGAAAAATATGATAAGGACATAAAGGCTAGACCCTCTAAAGGGAAGAGTAGGGTGAAGACTGTTGGTGGTGCCTCTAGACCCAAGAGAACCCCAATTGTGAAGAAGAGGAAGGTACCTGAACCTTCAGAGTCTGATCAAGACTCTGATTTTAATGTTGAGGAGAATATCTCAGACATTCATCCAAGGAAGAAGCCATCTCTTGGGAAACTGCCCAAAGTCCCTGAAGTGGCTATTGATAACATATCCTTCCACCACCCTGAGAATGCAAGCAGATGGAAATATGTGTGCTTGAAAAGGATTGCTCTGGAAATGGAACTGAATAAGAGTGCCCTTGAATGCAAGGAGGTTATTGATCTGATCAAAGAGGCTGGTTTAATGAAGACTGTTGTGAAGTTTTCAAACTGTTATGATGTGTTGGTAAAGGAGTTCATTGTGAACTTGTCAAGTGGCTGTGCTGATGGTAGGTCAACTGATTTCAAAACTGTTTATGTAAGGGGGAGAAAAGTGAAGTTTTCTCCAAGTGTGATCAACAGATACTTGGGAAGATCAGATGATGCTCAACCTGATCTTGAGGAAACTGATAACCAAATCTGTCAAACAATCACTACTAAGCAAGTGAAGCATTGGCCTATGAAGGGAAAGCTCACTGCCAGAAAATTGAGTGTAAAATTTGACATTTTGCACAAAATAAGTGCTGCAAATTGGGTTCCAACAAACCACAAGTCAAATTTGACTATGGAACCTATGTATTTGAGCAAACACTAAAGCATGCTGAAAGCTATGCAATCAAGGGACCAATAGCCTTTCCCTCCCTCCTGTGTGGAATTATAATGGATCAATATCCTGATATTCTGGTTGGAAGAGATTCAGTTTGCAAAAGAGCCCCTGCACTTGGATTTCATTACAAGCTCTTTCAAGGAAAACATGTCCCAGACATTGTCATGACATCTGCTGAAACATCCAATGTCAAGGAAAATTCTCAGAAGGTAACTGTCATAGCTGTGCTGAAAGCAACCTGCAAGGAGCTTGAAGCAAGAAAGCAAAGCCTTGAAGAACTGATCTCTCAACTGGAAAAGGAGTAGGACACAGAGGTTGAGGATGAAGGGTTAGCTGGTGATGATGCTGCTGATAATGATGCTAATCAAATGACTGGGGCTGAGGGAAGCTCTGAAGATGCTTCTTTCCATAGTGTTTCTTCAGGAGAAGAAAGCACTTGATTTGTGGTCCTGTTGTTATTTGATTGCTTATTTCTTTTTGTTGTTCTAATGTTAACTTTGTTCTGCTATTGTTTTTAATTCTGGCAGTTTTGGATATTTGTATCATTTTGACAGAGGTGTAAACTTTAACTTTGATAGTACTTTTTATATATGATGAATGTTGGGGCATTTGTACTGGTACCTTTGGTCCTTTTGTGGCTAAAAAGGGGGAGAAGTATTTATGGGCAATTATATGAAAAATTGTGGGTAAAATTCATCTTCTCTAGGATCTGGTTTTTAAGCTTAGAGTAGCTTAGAATTTTCTCTAGGATCTGGTTTTTAAGCTTAGATTAGCTTAGACTGGTTTAATTTTCTGCTGCATGGGTACTCTGATAACTTAGTTTGTTTTAGCCAAAAATGTGCCTAAAGGGGAGTTTGGAAGTGTTTTCATGTTGGCATTAATTTTTGGTAAAACTAGGATATGACAATGTCTTGATTGATGTCATGACATTCAGAGTTTAAGATAAATTCTACATGAGAAGGATGTTTAAGTACAGCTTAGAACTGGAAGCAAATACTGTGCTGGAATTCTGCAGAAGATTGACTGATGTCATAACCGATGTTATGACATTCTGTGTGACATTTACTGTTCTGCAGAATCTATTTTTCCTGAGAGTTTTCAGGAAGTTTGTTGAGCTGTTTTATTATGTTCTATGTTAATTAGATTACATGCTCACATGGCTAATTGGTTAATCTTAGTTAAACCTAAATTGGTTGTTAAAAAGACCAAGTCTTTAGGATTAATTAAGTGAACCCTAGCTATTATTATGGAAGCCCAAAACTGAAGTTACAGGACTGCTTCTATAATAAGAATAGAACCCTTACACTGCTGCTACGCCTTTGGACTGTATTGAAGATTTAGCAGGTTGTAATTTGTGTAATTCTAGTTACTCTTGTGAGCCAAGCAATTATCAATTGATAAGTGCTTTGGACTAGGATTTGGTTGTAAGGGTAGTTTATCACTCAAAGCTTTGAAGCACGAGTGTTGTGTCTCTTGATTAAAGCTTTGAAGCAAGATCAAATTTGTTTATTGAAGAGTGTCTTCACAATTCAATTAATCAATAGGTTGATATCACTGCTGTGATTGAGGGGGAGTGAGTAGGAACTCAAGTCTAAGTAGGATTTAGATTGAAGTTGCATTGGGTAGGTTTTAAGTGAAGGAGATAAACTGGTTGGTTTATTCCTGAATTAATTCTACTAATAGTGAATTTCCTCCCTGGCTTGGTAGCCCCCAGATGTAGTTGTAGTTACACACTGAACTGGGTAAACAATTTATTGTGTTCTATACTGCTGTTTAAATTTAATATGTGAATTGTTAACAGAGTGTTAGATACTGTGTCATAACATTCTCTGTGACATCACGTATCTGCTGCCAGGAATTTCACCTTTCATTTGTTTTAAAGGCAAGTATTTTAGGGAATATTCAGTTAATGCTAAAGCCCATTGTTCGCGTTAAAAAGTGACGCGCGAGGGAATCGAATCGGAATTCGGATTCTCTGGCTCGAAACAATTTACTCTTTTGATTTGTTTATAAAGATGCCGCGAGCATCAAGCTTTATTATTTCCAACACAAGAAAATGATTATGAAAAAGGGGAAAGCTGCAATACCCTCAATTGATATGATATGCATTACGACTAGCGCGAACTAGACGCAACACACTGGGGAGATTTCGGGCAAAGGGGTTTGTTATATAAAGGGAATAGATGTGGCACCCTAAATATTTATAGTTATCTATAACTTTATATATGAATATGTTTGATATGTTTGTGTGTTTTAAATTGCTATTTCTATTGTTGGGAAACTTTCTCCTTTGGAATTTAAGAAGGGAAGATTATGTGGGATCCTAGGTTTTGTTATTATTGTGCTCGCAAATATCATTGGGATCTTCTGCATACATATCCCTTAATGGGAATTAGAGCATTTGTAGCTCGGATCTAAAGGGAGCTATGGTTTTGTTTGGTTTGAGGAAGAAAGAAGTTTGCTCGCCAAGGATGAGATCTTGTGCCTACGTATTCTCAAAGGGAGGTTGAGAAAGTCAGAGCAATCGTAGTTCCCACTTATGCTAGTGGAAGCAACAAGATGTTATTAAGAGACAAAAACAAATGTCATCTTAATGAAAAATGTATCTAATCTATTTCATCACATACATTTTGAAAGGTTTGATTGATTTAATCTTCCATAATAAGTTATAGGTGTTTTGCTGGAGTGTACAAGCGTTACCACTTACGAGTTAAGAAAGATATTTGAAAAATGATTGACTCTTTTAATTGTAAGCATTGGGTGTTTTTCTTGAGTGTACAAGCGTTACCACTTACGATTAAGAGATGTTTTTGTTCAAAAAAGTGTTTGAAAAGTATTTGATTGTATGTGATGTGATAGATGAGATACTTCTTCCATAGAGATGATAAATGTCTAAATCTCTAGGAGAAATTGATTGGATTAGGGGGATGCTTTTAAGAAGCCCGTGGGTCCTTGTATTATAAGCCCAAGAGGAGGCATTCCGAGGGTCATCGAGGGTCCTTGTATTGTTAGCCCAAGACAAGGCATTCCGAGGGTCATCGAGGGTCCTTGTATGAATCTCAAGAGGAAGTTATAGGGTATGGCTAGCTTTGGCTTTAAGAGTGGTTTCACTGGGAAACCATCCTCTTAGGATTCGAGAGTGATTTCACCGGGAAATCATCCTCTTAGGGATCTATCCTAGCGCAGGTGATTCTTTGTATTGGAAGCCCAATAGGAGGCTGCTAAGAGATTTCCTGGTCACTTTCTTGTTTGATGCCCAAGAGAAGGCTAAACTCTACGAGGGAGTTCTTTTGAACGAAGCCTAAGAGGAGGCTGACTCAGCAGGGGAGTGTTGTCTAATATGAAGCCTAAGCGGAGGCTAAACTCAGTAAATAAGTTTTCTTATATGAAGCCTAAGAGGAGGCTAACTCAAACGAATGATTTATCTTATACAAAGCCTAAGAGGAGGCTAAAGGGAACCTAGTTGTTAAACTAGTTGTTATGTTATAATTGAACTGTTATATGAACAAGTGTGTGATATGTATTCACAGGAGTTTTATGAAGGAAATATAAACAAGTGTATAAAACGAGCATTTAACCAAGTGTAACTTGAATATATACTATGTTTGAATGTGTACAAGGGAATGAATATGTACACGAAGGGTTGGGACTTATACCGTAAGGGAGGCCCATTTGTTTAAGAGGAGTTTCACCGGGAATGATTCTTCTCTTAATACCAATGGATTCAGTGTATAAACAAGCGAATGAAAACAAACGAACGAAGTTTATTTATGCTTGGATATTCTTGAAGATGATTGAATATGTACAAGGAAAATTTAATATGTACATAAAAAGGATTGAGACTTACACCGTAAGGGAGGTCCATGACCAATTAAGAAATTCAAGGAGAAACCTAGTTTGGTTTATCTTCAAATCGACTTGATCATGGAAAAAAGGTGTGTAATTTTATTGAAATGTTTTGAAAACGGTTTTGAAAATGATTTTAAAAAGTGAAGTATATTCACAAGAAGTTTTGAAAAAAAGATTTAAGTTTGAAAGTTTGAAAGAAAACATCTTTGAAAAGTATTAAGAAATACTTAAAATGTTTCATTTTTGACTTAATAAAAATATAATCAAAAGATAATATTTTTTTGGATTTTCTTGACATAATCATAAAATAGGTATATTAAATGACAAGTGTGCAAAAAATCATCTCAAAATGAGAAGTTTTGAATGGTTTTTGAAAATGTTTTAAGTTTGCTAGAAACTTGAGAAAAAAGTTTTCTTGGTCCTAAGGAGGTTTGAACCTTGGACATTTGGCTTAGAAAATGAAGATTTTCCAATGGGCCATGTGTTAAACTTGTCATTTAATTACCTTGTTTAGAAGGAAATTTAAAGAAAATGGATGTTTTGAAAATGTCCAGAAATTGCATTTCTGAAGGGTTCAGGAGTTGGATTTCTGGAGGATCAGAATTTGTTTTGAAAATTGGAAGTTTTGAAAAAAAAGTCCAGAAGTTGGACTTCTGAAGGATTCAGATGCTATCTACTTCTGGAGAGATGAGAAGCATGGCTTGCTTCTGAAGCGTGTTGATAGGAGCACCTAGAAGCTTGTAGTTTCTGGAGCATGTAGAAACATGCTACTTCTGGCTGCTGGTTGCGTGAGAGGCTTGTGAGAAACACATTGCTTCTGGGGCGCGTTGGGCATGAGAAGGAGTTTCTGGCTGTTTCTGGCTTGCTTCTGGGCTAGAAATATTAGAAACTTCAAGTTTCTAAGGATAGAAGTACTAGAAGTACTTCTAAACATAGTGGAAATCGAGGAACTTCTGGGGGCAGAAGTTTCAGAAGCGCTTTTGGAGAATAAGTTCCAGAAAGCGTGTAATTCCTTTTAATAAAAAAAGGTTCCAGGGGGATTCGAACCCTGGACCTTTGGCAAGGCAAGTGACATGAGAAGCGTGCTGGCAACCGCTAGGGCAGTAGTACATCAGTTTATTTAACTTAAACTAGAAGTATATATTTTAAACCACGTTTCATAAATGGGAAATTACTTCATCTTCTTCGTTGTGACAGAGCACGACATGGCCATGGCTGGGAATTTGAACTTCTTCATGTTTTAATCAATTTTAAAAGTTCAAAATGCTCTTTCATCTATATTTTTGCCACGATTTCAGACATGTATTTTGTTAATATTATTAATCAAAGATGAAAGTGAATTTTGTTAATCCCAATTTGAACCCTAACTGGAAAAATGATTAATTCTTTAAGCACAGTTGATTTTAGTTCAAATTAAGGACCCAGATAGCTTTAGTGATTGAATGTCTACATTTTGCATTTCAATTTTAAAGCTAAAAGTGTATGAATTGAGGATTCAAAGTTTGAGAAACTCACCTCTTGGTATGAAATACCAGTTCGAGCTAGACAACTTCCAGGTGCAAAGTAAGGATTGCTTTAGCTTCCTTGAACTTCCTTAAGTGTGTTCCTACGCTTAGTTTGTCCCAAGGATGGCTAGAACTCTCTGACCAAGTCAACTTGCAACCACTTGAAGTGAGTTTTGATTTTGGATTTAGAGTTGTTACAAGTCAGTGATGATGATCTGGATTACTTCTATGAAGTGTATGGAAGGTTTTTGAAGTGTTAAATTAAAGTTAGCACGAGCAAATTAGGAGATGGCAAGTTAAGGCATCATTTGCAAGCTTTTGATTTTTTGAGTATGATTCTGAGTTTGGTAACTTCTTGTGATGTTTTGAAGTTTTTGACAAGTTCTAATTGATGTTTAGAACATATTTGAAACTTAAGTTCACTCAAATTTTGCAAGATTTGGAGATTGCAAAATTTCCCTCTTATAACTTAGAAACTTGGATTTCAAGAAAGAAAGAGTGAAAGCTTGATTATGATAGCTTTGGTGTGGTTTGAAAATGAGGAATTGACCTCTATTTATAGGCCAAGAAATCTGAATGATTTGGCAAAGTTATAATTGAAGGAAACTTGCAACTTGGTTAAGAGGTAAAATGGAATCTTTTGCATTTAATGCAAAAGTTACTTTCTTAACCATGGTTAAGTTTTTCTCTTTGATTAAATCATTTCCTCAATCATTCAAAACTGATATGTATCAGTTATAATCTACCTCTAAGTGGTGACAAGGCTTCTAGAAAGAGAGTTTGTGAAAAAAATGACTCAAAGTTCTTGAAAAATGACTTATAATCCATGTTTATGGAACTCTAAGTTTAATATTCAAAACCTTAGCTACACAAAGTGTTTTTTCAAGTTCTTGGACATTTTGGAAAGCTTGTAACACGGGCTACAACTTTCATGTTTTGAGTTTTTTCTGAATCCCAATGGATCTAGGTGAACAATGGCTTAGAAAGTGAGGAAAAACCATGTTTCTTAACACTTGAAAATTTTTCTAAGTGTTAGAAAATTTTCAAATCTTTACTTTTTGTTGACTTTTTCACATTTCTTGATTTTTTATGATCATGATGGATCATTTGAAATGTTTTTTATGATTGAAAAAGTTTGATCTTGAAAAAGTTGACCAAAAGTCAAAGTTTGACTTTTTTGAGCAGATGATTTAGAATTTGTCTGATGAAGAAACATGGCTTTTGAAATGTTTTGAATCAAGAAATTAGGTCAATATGTTGCATTGAAGATGTTTAAGATCAATCTCCTAGCAAATAGGTCATTCATTGAGCAGAAAGTCAATGATTCACTATCCTCGATAAAAACCCTAATTGGTCGATTCATGATAGATCATGAGAAAAAGTTGGGAATCTGAAGATCAAATGTTGAAGATTGATTAAGATAGATCATTTGAGGTGAGTGGAAACTCAAACCCTAATTGATTATATCTTGAACAGATGAAATTTTGAAGAAACCCTGATTTTGACTTCTAGAAGCCACACACGATCTATTCTATTCTGAAACTGTTAGTGATGCAGTAATGAATATGTAAGGTGGTATCTCAGGTCAAAAATTGGGGTATGACAGATGCCCCTATTTAAGTTTCTTTAACCTGAGATATGAAGATGAGGATCTTCGTCTCGATAGGTGTGAAGAGACTTAAATATCAGAATACGCAAATTTTGGACCTAAGATACCAAAAAATGCGAGTAACGCAAATTGATTGCAGAAAGTTTACCCAAGAGGTATCAAAGAATGATATGCTGGGGAAAGATTGTGAGGATGTCTCAGTCTGTCTAAGAAAAGAGAATCCTGTTTGTTGGGAAACAAGCAATTTGTTTCACTAGGAAAATAGATTCACAATGTAAGTGAATATTTGTTTCGCTTTGGGAAACGAGGAGATTACCTTCTGTCAGCCTTGTGACAATGTTTAAGGTAAGTAAAAATGATATTACCAATTATCAGCCTTGTGATAGTTTATGATAATGAGTTCTGAAGATATTACCAATTACCAGCAATTTGATAATTATAACAAGGTAATTCTTGAGAAATTTACTAAGTATTCAGCCTTGTGAATAACAGATAATAATGGAAACAGATCTCAGATGAGTTTCTATTTTCACAGCTACAATGTTGCCGGGGATCTCTCTTTTGAGAAGATGAGGGCATTTTGATTGAAAAGACACAAGTTTTCTTTTAGACAGAAAGACAATTGTGGAGATTTTCTTGAATTTTCATGATTGGACTTGCTAAGAAGAACAATCATTTTATGACAAGTTTCAAGATGAAAAGGAAATAAGCAGCTCAGATGACGAGGCTATATCTTATTGTTTGCAGGTAGATTTTTTTGTGAAATCTAGACCTGAGTTGATTAGAGACGAGATTCTATCCATGAATGAACTGGAAAGAAATGGTCAATCAAAACTTTGTTCCCAATAGGAATGATCTCAACTGGGGAACATGAGAGAAAAAATGTATTTTCTGCTTGGGGATAATCTACTGGAGAGATGACATACCCACACTTGTTTTTGGGAATAAATGCAACCTAAAGAAGTGATGTTGAAGAAAACAGTTGAGAAATGCAGGAATGCATTAATGATGCTATTATGTATGAATGATGAATGTCATGAATGTCATATGCATTATGACAATACTTGACAAGACAACAAAAGGCATTTGGGAACAGGACTACGTCACAGTTCAAACAAATACTCAGCAAAATCTGCAGCGATGGTGTAGACGTTACTGATGATGAATCTGAGTTGCATGCTTTAAACTTTATGGAAAAGGCATTTCATTGCCAACCTTGTTGGGGATTCTTTTTGGATAAGAATACCATCCTTTGATGATCTCTTCCGAGGAGAAGAAGACTTCTTAGAAGTTGTTTAATCTTTCAGAGGTCGAAACACTCATGGAGAAAACTGTTGAAGTTCTTTCTGTGTTCATAGTTCAAAGGAAAATTCGCTTTTATTTTAAAATTTTGAAGTAAAAACTCATTTAAAACTTTTTTTTTTTAGTTTCAAAAGTGATTTTCACAATAAAAAGCATTATTTTGCAAAACAGAATAAAGCAGGAATTGCAAACAAATGGGCACAAGGCTCAAATTTTATTGATAGAATGGTAATCAGCCAAAGGCGCGATTCCATGAACTATTTACAAGAGTTGGAAATGATAATTTATTGGGAAAAGGCTACATTGAAAGTAATAACCACTATTATCCCTAACAACTTTGAATTCCAACTGTGCTTGTTGCTTTAGAAGATTTGATTGAAGATCCGTTGATGGAAGATTCTTCAGATTGACAAAGTACGGACGGATGTAGTTACTTTGTCATTTTGATCCTTAATTTTTTCCTAGATTGCCTTTTCAGGTTTTCAATCTACCAGGATATTTCTGTTTATTGTCTCTAATTTTTGCCTGGACCGCCTTTTTAGGTTTTCAGTCCACCGAGACACTCATTTTTGCCTAAGCCGCCCTTTTTGGGTTTTCGACTTACCGAGTTGTGCTTTTGTTTTTTAGACAAATTATTTCTTGACTGCATCAGCATTCACAGGATGCGGGAATTCATCACCGTCCATGGTTTTGAGAGTCATAGCACCGCCAGAAAAGCTTCTTTTGACGATGTATGGGCCTTCGTAATTAGGAGTCCATTTGCCCCTAGAATCTGGTTGAAAAGACAAAATCTTTTTAAGCACGAGGTCGCCTTCTTGGAATTCACGAGGTCGAACCTTTTTGTCAAAGGCTTTCTGCATCCTTCTTTGATATAATTGTCTATGACATAGAGCGGTCAAATGCTTTTCTTCAATTAAGTTCAACTGGTTGTATCTGCTTTGACACCATTCGGCCTCAGATAACTTAGCTTCCATAAGAACTCTCATTGATGGAATCTCAACTTCTACGGGGAGCACTGCTTCCATGCCGTATACTAGAGAAAAAGGAGTTGCCCCTGTTGAAGTACGTATTGAAGTACGATACCCATGCAGAGCAAATGGCAGCATTTCGTGCCAGTCCTTGTAGGTGATGACCATCTTCTGGACGATCTTTTTGATGTTCTTATTGGTAGCTTCAACGGCGCCGTTCATCTTTGGCCGGTAAGGAGATGAGTTATGATGCTCGATCTTGAATTCCTCACACAATTCTTTCATCATTTTGTTGTTCAAGTTCGATCCATTGTCTGTAATGATCTTACTTGGAACTCCATATCGGCAAATGAGGTTATTCTCGATGAACCTCACAACCACTTGTCTTGTAACGTTGGCGTAAGATGCTGCTTCGACCCATTTGGTGAAGTAATCAATACCCACTAAAATGAAACGATGTCCGTTGGACGCTTTTGGTTCAATCATCCCAATCATGTCGATGCCCCACATGGAGAAAGGCCACGGAGAGGAGAGAACATTGAGTAGAGTCGGTGGCACATGGATCTTATCTGCGTAGATCTGGCATTTGTGACATCTTTTGACGTGTTTATAGCAATCAGATTCCATTGTTATCCAGTAGTATCCTGCTCTCAAGATTTTTCTGGACATTGCATGCCCATTTGAATGGGTTCCAAAGGACCCTTCATGAACTTTGTGAATTATCATGTCTGCTTCGTGTGTATCCACATATCTTAGCAGGACCATGTCGAAGTTTCCTTTGTATAGCACATCTTTATTCAGGAAGAAATTTCTAGAAAGCCTCCTTAGAGTTTTCCTATCTTTGTGCAATGCGCCGAGTGGGTACTCCTGAGTTTGAAGGAAGCGTTTGATGTCGTGGAACCATGGTTTATCATCGAAGACTGCTTCAGTTGCAAACACATACGCGGGTCTTTCAAGGCGTCTGATACGGATCTTAGGTATATCGTTCCAATGGTTGACTTTGAACATGGAAGATAAGTAGCCAAGGCATTTGCCATTCGATTCTGATCTCGAGGGATATGATGCAGTTCAACTTTGTTTAAGAAAGTCAACAAACGTCTTGCATAATCTTTGTAAGGAATCAAACCAACATGATGACTTTCATACTTGTCTTTGATTTGATTGATCACAAGGGTTGAATCTCCATATATGTCAAGGATCTTGATCCTCAAGTCGATGGCTTCTTCGATACCCATGATACAAGCCTCATATTTTGCGATGTTTTTGGTGCAATCAAATAGCAATCTGGCGGAAAACGGGATATGAGAACCCTCGGGAGTGATGATGACTGCCCCAATTCCATTGCCAAAAACGTTAACTTCTCCATCAAAGATTAAGCCCCATCTAGATTCTGGATCAGGACCTTCTTCAGGTAATGGTTCGTCACAATCTTTCATCTTTAAGTACATAACATCCTCATCAGGGAAGTCAAACTTGAGAGATTGGTATTCGTTGATCGGTTGATAAGCCAAGTGATCGGCGAGAATACTTCCTTTGACCGCTTTTTGAGCACGATACTGGATGTCATATTCAGATAATAGCATCTGCCATCGAGCAATTCTTCCTTAAGTGCTTTTCAAAGACGAACTTGATTTGATCCATTTTGAGATTAACCAAGTCGTGTGATTGATCATGTACTGGCGGAGACGTTTCGAAGCCCACACCAAAGCGCAACATGTTTTCTCGAGCATGGAGTAACGAGTTTCACAGTCTGTGAACTTTTTACTCAAGTAATAGGTGGCATGCTCTTTCTTACCAGTTTCATTTATCTGTCCAAGCACGCAACCCATGGAATCTTCTAGCACGGTAAGGTACATGATTAATGGTCTTCCTTCGATTAGAGGAATCAATATTGGAGGTTCTGACAGGTATTCCTTGATACTGTCAAACGATTTTTGGCAATCTTCTGTCCACACAACCTCTTGATTTTTGTGGAGAAGCTTGAATATCGGCCCACAAGTAGTAGTCATTTGAGAGATAAATCTGGAGATGTAATTCAACAGTCCAAGAAATCCTCTTACTTGCTTTTCTGTATGTGGCGTAGGCATTTCTTGAATTGCCTTGACTTTGTCAGGGTCAACTTCAATACCTCTTTGACTGACAATGAAACCTAGGAGTTTTCCGGATCTTACCCCAAAGGTGCATTTTTTAGGATTCAGGCGGAGCTGAAATTTCCTTAATCGCTGAAACAACTTCAAGAGATATTCTATATGCTCTTATTCAGTGTCAGACTTTGCTATCATGTCGTCCATGATAGAGAGTAGTCATCGCCCTTTGGTAAGTTGCGCCTACATTCTTTAATCCAAACGGCATTACTTTGTAGTAAAATGTGCCCCATGGCGTGACGAAAGATGTCTTCTCCATGTCTTCGAGAGTCATTCTAATCTGATTATAGCCAGAGAAATCGTCCATGAAGGAAAAGACGTTGAACTTTGCAGTGTTATCCACTAGCATGTCGATATGCGGTAGCGGGAAATCATCTTTTCGACTAGCTTTGTTCAAGTCCCGGTAGTCAACACACATTCTGACCTTTCCGTCTTTCTTTGAGACAGACACTATGTTGGCTAGCCATTGAGGATATTCAGAGGTAACGAGGAAACCTGCGTCGAGCTGCTTTTGAACTTCCTTTTTGATTTTGTCGGCCATGTCTGGGAGCCATTCTGATCTGATTATAGCCAGAGAAATCGTCCATGAAGGAAAAGACGTTGAACTTTGCAATGCTATCCACTAGCATGTCGATATGCGGTAGCGGGAAATCATCTTTTCGACTAGCTTTGTTCAAGTCCCGGTAGTCAACACACATTCTGACCTTTCCGTCTTTCTTTGAGACAGGCACTATGTTGGCTAGCCATTAAGGATATTCAGAGGTGACGAGGAAACTCGCAAGTCGCTTTGAACTTCCTTTTTGATTTTGTCGGCCATGTCTGGGTGAACTCTTCTCAGTCTTTGTTTAACTGGTGGACACTCCGGTTTTAATGGCAAGTGATCCTCCACAATGCTGGTATTTAAACCTGGCATGTCTTGATAAGACCAAGCAAACACATCAACATATTCTTCGAGAAGATTTATTAGTTTGCCCTTGACGTTGCTGTCGAGTAGAGCTCCAATGTTCACTCCTTTTTTGTCTTCCTCAGAACCCAAGTTGATTGCTTCCAAAGGCTCTTTGTGAGGCTGAATGATTCTTTCCTCGTGCTTAAGTAGTCGAGAAATCTCATCCGGGATCTCTTCTTCAACTTCTTCCTCGACGTCGAACACAGGGAATTCAAAGTTGGGAGAGAGCATAGAATTATTGCGTTCAATGGATTTGTCCATTTGTTAATCTGCATGTTTGATTTATGTTTGATTAATTAACTCTTCTCCTTTTTCTTTTTTTTTAGAAAAAAGTTAATGTGAAAGTGTATGCAGATCATTTATTATAGTTTTTGAATATGCTTGTTTTTATTTGGGTCTTTTAGGATTACCATTTCCAATAAAGGGTAAAAACGAAAAATAAACACAGAATGTGGAATCAAAACAAACGCTTTTATTTATGATTCACAATATGAAACAGGGCCCTAAATACAAACTCATTTGTCTTGGGCAAGACAAAGAGAAATTATTTAAAAGCTAAACCCTATAAAACATCTCTCTGCCTTGGGCGAGGCGAGAGTTCAAAACAAAAGCAAAATAAACTACTTAGAACCATGAACATCAGTCTGAGATTTAACAGGCTTCCAATAGTGGCGAACTCCTTGGAAGTCTAGATACTCTGGTAGTTTTCCTTTTGGCTTATTTCTTGTGTAGACTTTGGTCGTTGGTCGAACAGGCTTTGAAGACTCTGGACGGTTGACCTTGCCTTTTGTGCTGCTGAAGCGATCTTCTTCTGCTTGATTGGTAGGTCGAGGAGCATAATATGCAGCATATGTGCTTTCAAGTGGCATGTATCCTAGGTTCTTGGGATGTACTTCCCAATCTTCTGAGTGAAGAGACTCATTGTCTACGACGCTTTCTAACTCGTTTCCAGAATTGTCTTCCTGTTCTTCTTCGGTGATTACATTGATGTAGTGATAGGTAAAGTCTGGCTTAACATCCTCGGCAGGCGTATTAAAGCAGAAATCTTCATTTGGGATTTCAATCTGATGATGAGATCGAGAAGATGTGTATAACTCTTCTCGTTCACTAGGATACTCAAAAGGATCGTCCCATCCAGTTGGTTGGATGTCTTCAATTCGATTTTGAGCTTTGTGCGTATTTCACCATGTAGTCAAACTTTCCACTTGGTTCTCCCAAGGTATCCCAAATGTCAGAAGGGATAGGTGGATTTTCATTCTCATTCTTTTGTAGGGACATGCTTTTGAATTGGTCAGTCGGAAGATAGAGTGGTGCGTACGATTCTTCCTGGGACACATATTCAGAGCTAGTAAGATAAGTGCTCCACTCTTTAGATTCGGAGAGATTGTCTTCATTACCTTCATCGATAAGAACATTAACCTCTTGAAGAACAGGGTTTAAGAAACCCCCATTGTGGAATACCTCCTTGATTGGGCGAAGAGCTTCATCCCTTTGACTATCTTTTGGAAATACTAGAGCAAATCTGAGCCCGGTTTTTGTCTCGTTGTTGACAAGTTTTATTACTTGTCCCCAACCTGCGGCATTACCGTCGTTCACTATCTACACTTCTTCTTTGTAAGAGGAGATAGACGATCTGCTTTTCCTTGTAGATTCACCTTCTAATGAAAGTCCTTGGAACTGTGTCCCTTCAACATCATCGGTGGTGATGAAAGAAAAGGTGGACAAATGGCTTACTAGTAAAGCTTGTTCACCGATGATGGTTACTAGCTTCCCATTTGTTGTGAATTACAGATTTTGGTGGAGAGTGGATGTCACAGCTCCTGCTTCGTGTATCCACGGTCGTCCTAGAAAACAACTGTAAGTAGCTGGCACGTCCATGACCTGGAAGGCGATTTGGAAGGTATGCGGACCAATCGTCATTGGAAGGTCAACTTCCCCAATAACGGATTTCCTTGACCCATCAAAGGCTTTGACCACTATATCATTGGATTTCATCGGCGTTCCTTTGTAAGATAAATGAGCGAGATTCATTTTTGGCATTACATTCAAGGATGAACCGGTGTCTACTAGCACATTGGACAGAGAGTCTGATTGGCAAATCATAGAGATATGTAGGGCAAGATTGTGATCTTTTCCCTCCTCTGGGAGTTCTTCATCACTGAAGCTTAAATTGTTGCAAGCTGTTATGTTGCCTACAATTCCACCAAATTGATCTGTAGTCACGTCGTGATCTACAAAAGCTTGATCTAGAACTTTCATCAAAGCTTCTCCGTGGGCTTCAGAATTTAGAAGTAGTGAGAGTATTGAGATTTTGGACGGAGTCTGCATTAGTTGATCCATAACTCTGTACTCACTTTTCTTGATCAGCTTTAGGATCTCGTCGAAATCTGAGTTGACGTTGGTTCCATCGACGGACCAACGCTTACGCTTGATTACCAAGGAACCGCATGGGATTCTCAGGAGGTGTATTGACTGGATTTTGTCCAACAACGGGAGCAATGGGTTGCTTTGGTGGCAACGGGGTGTACACACGTCCACTTCGCGTTACTCGTCCGATTTCAGCGATGTTAACAACAGCTGAAAGAGTTGGTATGGGTTTTTCCTTCCCATCTTCTATCATAGTTGTACTGTACTGATAGGGAATTGCTTTGTTAGAGCTGTAAGGAACAGGACCAGGTAGACAGATCACCAAAGGAGATTCTGGACCTTTTAGACCGTTGTACTCAACTTCTACACACTTGGGCACATTGAAGTAGGGGATAATGACGTTTACTTCAGGAATTTCCAAGTTGATATCTGAGACTAAAAGCTCATACGGATAATGCCCTACCATATTCACATAATAATCGTTCCTGTTTCTGAATATCTGAATGTACGCTAATGTCTATTAACCTTTGAATGTCTGCTCTCACAGTTGGACATCCTCGAAAATCCATGAAGTAGATTCTGCAGATTGTGTTGTCATGTTTAGCGAAAGTGCCCATTGTACTATATGTATCATGGAGCTGTACCAAGCTTTCTCTTATCATATTTATGCCAGTGATAAGATACCGATCTATATTCCTTAGTATCAAATTCATGGTATGTCCACTATGATTGGGAAGTGGATTTACTTGTACATTTGGATTTGCATTCCTGAAGGAGAGAAGATTGAACTCACTAACCTTTGGACTTCATCTTTGGACTTCTGCTTTGTACCACCAAGGTAATTTGTCTGGTATTGGAGGTGGCGACCTTGTTTGCACAAGATTCCTTTCTATCAAGGCAGGATATAATTCCGTGTACGTCATCAGAATTGGATCAAACTGCGAGATTCGTGGTGCACGGTTCTGATTATTGAATTGTTGAGCCTGTTGTCGAGGTTGTTGAGTTTGCTGGAATTACGGGGTAATACCCATGTTTGAACTTGCATTAACAACTGGTGCTATTGTGGCTACCTGTTGTCGGCGACTGACATTTTTCGTTGGTTTCCCTCGGGATACCATTCCTACATCATGTTCTTTTTTCTTCGGGAAACTGGTTCCGACTCTCTTGGTTCCGCTTGAAGACCCTATTTCTTTGGTTAGGCGTCCTGTTCAGACTCCCTCTTCTTATCGCATCCCCATGCTTACCATTTCGGTGAAATCTCGGAGCGCACACATGCGCTCAGTAGTAAAATGGGCCAAGAGTGTTCAGGAAAACCTTGGTCATTTCTTTCTCTTCTAACGGTGGATTAACTTGGGCAGCAATTTCTCTCCAACGTTGGGCATATTCTTTGAACGTCTCTTTTTCCTTTTGAGACATAGAACGGAGTTGATCTAGATCTGGAGCCATGTCCAAATTGAATTTGTACTGTTGGACAAAGGCTTCACCTAGGTCATTGAATGTCTGGATATTTGCACTATCTAGTCCCATGTACCACTTCAGTGCGGCACCAGTAAGACTGTCTTGAAAATAGTGAATGAGCAATTGGTGATTGTCATTATATGTAGACATCTTCCTAGCGTACATTATAAGATGACTTTGCGGGAAGGAATTTCCTCTATATTTTTCAAAGTCAGGGACTTTGAACTTAGCGGGTATCCTTACACGAGGAACTAGGCATACATCATGGGCATTCTTCCCAAACAAATCCTTTCCACGGATTGTTTTGATCTCAAGCTGCATCTTATGGAATTATTCCTGGAGATTCTCCATTTGGCCACAAGGATTCGTGTTGTCACTTGGGTTATGATAGACTTCTTCGTCCGCAGTAGCGTGAACTACAGAAGCTTAGTTTGTCATGATCGGTTGAGAAACCGTCATAGTGACTTGGGAAAAGGTTACTCCATGCTGTGGAGTAAATGCTGAGTTCTGTAAAGTAGGAACCTCAATAGTGGTTGCCTGTACTTCAGAAGTGGGCTGACGAAATCCGATGCCGAAATTGAAAGGCAAGTCCCATGGATAACCTTCTGGCATACTGAAGAGAGGATTACTGACTGCAACAGCTGTAACTGGAGTAGTAGTGATCTCTAAAATCGTCGCTTGATTTTGACTGTTTAATGTTGTTTGTTGATTTTGCGTAGTTGCCAACGAACTTACTAAAGAAGTGAGTCTCTCCACCTCTTCCTGAAGCGTTGTCACTGTGCTACGAAGCTCAACATTTTCTTGCTCAAAATCTTTCATTGCTTTTCTACTATTTGCACGAGTATTGTATTTGCGAGTTGACTGTGAACGTTGTCGAGAAACTCTAAGATGCGACAGCTTGACGATCTTTCTCTCTCTGGAAAAAATTCCAAAATATAAGACTCTAAACAATAAACTCGAAATGCAAAGTATGATGCATGATTATGAATGCAAAGAGAAAAGAATTTCCAAAGAATTTATACTAAAAGAGAAATTTCTAGTAAATATTTGAATGGAAAACACTTATTTTATTAATTATTGAAGAAGATTACAACAATTTTTTGGAGCATAGCTCTTACAATTATAAAATAAATGATAAAGCTTAAGCTAAACTAATTAATCTTCTTCATCTGATGAAGAACCAAAGGCTTGATGTAGCTTTAACTTCAGGATTTCTTTCCCATAGTAAGCTTTCAGTTCAGCTTTCTCGGCTTTGAGCTTTCTTTTCCATTGGCCAAAGCTTCTTGGTATTCTCCCATAGTTTCAATGGGAAAGGCGGTCGATTTTGGACGCTGCTGAGAACATGGGTTCTTCAAAAGCATAAGGCATTCGGAATTCCTTTGCTCTTTTCTTCACCCAAGAAGTGTAGATTTCCATGGCTACGCAATTCCTTGCATTACCCTTTTCTTTCCTTCGGATGTGATGCCAAGCTCTTATCATTCTGGCTTTCAAACCTTGGAAATCTTCCCCCTCATGATAAAAGTAGCTTTCTACTGTAAAACCAAGGGGTTTACTGGAATTTTCATACCCGAGTTGACGTCTCGCCAAGAATGGGTTGTAGTTGATTCCTCCTTTTGTACCAATGAGAGGTACGTTGGCAAATTCTCCACAGCTTTCAATGATTTCCATCTCATTGTTTGCCAATGTATACCAATGGATATCATCGTTGGTGAGAGACATGAGTCTTCGAGACCAATGCCAACCGTTTTTGTTTTCGCGGAAGATAGGAGATTTAGGCAAGTGCGAGACAATCCATTTGAATAATAGAGGTACACAACACACAATAGTTCCATCTCCTTGACGATTCCTATGATGAATGGAGAAATACGTGTCACCAAGCAAAGTGGGAACGAGATTTCTGATCAGAAAGATCCTTATGGCGTTGATATCAACAAAACTTGGGACATTGGGAAACAACACCAATCCATAGATGAGCAAAGCTAAAACAGCTTCAAAGGCTACCATACTACCGGCTTCAGAAAATTTAAGAGCCTTCTCCATTAGGAACTTTGAAGTTAGTCCTAAGAGTTTTCCTTTGGTAGTTAGGTTTTGTCTATCTCTTTTTTTAAGTCACCATTGTTGCAATGACTGGTGACTTAGGAATGGCTTCCAAACCATTGAAAAGTACCTTATCTGATACTGAGATACCAAGGATGTGTGCGTACTCTTCCAAATTAGGCATCAACTGATAATCAGGGAAAGTGAAACAGCGATAAACTGGATCATAAAACTGAACGAAAGTTTTGAGAAGTCCTTCATCAATGTTAGTGTTCGTGATGCTTAAAAGAGTTCCACAGCGTTTTCTGAAATCCGAGGGATCTTCTACCAAGGATGCTAACTCTTTTAACTTTCCTACACCAGGAATTCTAAAAATGTATTTCTTGGTAAATCTTCCTCTGAAGTCCATCACTCTAACCTAAAATATTTACAAAGAAAAATCTCTAAATTCTTTGGAAATGGGAAGAGAAATGAAGTTTTTGAATGAATTCATGAATGCCACAAAGATTACAAACATGGTTAGTGGTTATACACACGTTCAAACGTTTGAAGTCACGAGCATGAGGCCAACGATAAGAACCAAACGTGGGTAAGTTCTAAGGGCTTATTCATCTGTGAAACGGGTTCTACTGATAATACAGGTTCAACGCTTCTCTTTGAAATATTATCGGATTTGTTAAATACTCGAAGTCCAATAATATTTTTCAAGAAAAACTCGCCTGATCATAGTCTCGCATGACAACTATTGTAAGCTTACGCCTGAATAGTTTCTGCACTACATCCTAAATGGCCAGGATGGGTTATGTGTTCTACAGCCACTCAGCTTCGTAAGTTCTCTCGAAAGCAAAATGTCTTCGCAAATACTTGCTAAACACAAATCCTCCCAAGACAACCTCCACTGAGAGAGGGATCTCAAATTAACTCAGTAAGTAATGAAATTTCCCACAAGTTAATAGGACTATACCCCCACATAGATCTTAAAATGTTTCTTAAATCCGGGTTAGGATTTCTTTCCATCGATGAAATCGCGAAACACACAATAAAGAAAAACAAACATATGCACATATGAAAGCTTAACCCCTTTTTTTTCTTTTTGAAAACAAAAAAAGCTTGGTGCTCTTTGGCAGAGTCACAATTTTTTTGAAAATAAAAGTTTAACGTACTCCCCAGCAGAGTCGCCATTTTTTCTGTTCGCGTTAAAAAGTGACGCGCGAGGGAATCCAATCAAAATTCGGATTCTCTGGCTCGAAACAATTTACTCTTTTGATTTGTTTATAAAGATGCCGCGAGCATCAAGCTTTATTATTTCCAACAGAAGAAAATGATTATGAAAAAGGGGAAAGCTGCAATACCCTCAATTAATATGATATGCATTACGACTAGCGCGAACTAGACGCAACGCATTGGGGAGATTCCGGGCAAGCGGGTTTGTTATATAAAGGGAATAGATGTGGCACCCTAAATATATATAGTTATCTATAGATTTATATATGAATATGTTTGATATGTTTATGTGTTTTAAATTGTTATTTCTATTGTTGGGAAAGTTTCTCCTTTGGATTTTAAGAAAGGAAGATTATGTGGGATCCTAGGTTTTGTTATTAATGTGCTCGCAAAGATCATTGGGATCTTCTGCATACATATCCCTTAATGGGAATCAGAGCATTTGTAGCTCGGATCTAAAGGGATCTATGGTTTTGTTTGGTTTGAGGAAGAAAGAAGTTTGCTCGCCAAGGATGAGACCTTGTGCCTACGTATTCTCAAAGGGAGGTTGAGAAAGTCAGAGCAATCGTAGTTCCCACTTATGCTAGTGGAAGCAACAGGATGTTATTAAGAGACAAAAACAAATGTCATCTTAATGAAAAATGTATCTAATTTATTTCATCACATACATTTTGAAAGGTTTGATTGATTTAATCTTCCATCATAAGTTATAGGTGTTTTGCTTGAGTGTACAAGCGTTACCACTTACGAGTTAAGAAATATTTTTGAAAAATGATTGAATCTTTTAATTGTAAGCATTGGGTGTTTTTCTTGAGTGTACAAGTGTTACCACTTACGATTAAGAGATGTTTTTGTTCGAAAAAGTGTTTGAAAAGTATTTGATTGTATGTGATGTGATAGATGAGATACTTCTTCCATAGAGATGATAAATGTCTAAATCTCTAGGAGAAATTGATTGGATTAGGGGGATGCTTTTAAGAAGTCCGTGGGTCCTTGTATTGTAAGCCCAAGAGGAGGAATTCCAAGGGTCATCGAGGGTCCTTGTATTGTTAGCCCAAGAGAAGGCATTCCGAGGGTCATCGAGGGTCCTTTTATGAAGCTCAAGAGGAAGCTATAGGGTATGGATGGCTTTGGCATTAAGAGTGGTTTCACCGGGAAACCATCCTCTTAGGATTCGAGAGTGATTTCACCGGGAAATCATCCTCTTAGGGTTCTATCCTAGCGCTGGTGATTCTTTGTATTGGAAGCCCAATAGGAGGCTGCTAAGAGATTTCCTGGTCTCTTTCTTGTTTGATTCCCAAGAGAAGGCTAAACTCTACGAGGGAGTTCTTTTGAACGAAGCCCAAGAGGAGGCTGACTCAGCAGGGGAGTGTTGTCTTATATGAAGCCTAAGCGGAGGCTTAACTCAGTAAATGAGTTTTCTTATGTGAAGCCTAAGAGGAGGCTAAATCAGATGAATGATTTATCTTATACGAAGCCTAAGAGGAGGCTAAAGGGAACCTAGTTGTTAAATTAGTTGTTATGTTATAACTGAACAGTTATATGAACAAGTGTGTGATATGTATTCACAGGAGTTTTATGAAGGAAATATAAACAAGTGTATAAAACGAGCGTTTAAACAAGTGTAACTTGAATATATACGATGTTTGAATGTGTACAAGGGAATGAATATGTACACGAAGGGTTGGAACTTACACCGTAAGGGAGGCCTATTGGTTTAAGAGGAGTTTCACCGGGAATGATTCTTCTCTTAATACCAATGGATTCGGTGTATAAACAAGCGAATGAAAACAAATGAACGAAGTTTATTTATGCTTGGATATTTTTGAAGATGATTGAATATGTACAAGGAAAATTTAATATGTACATAAAAAGGATTGGGACTTACACCGTAAGGGAGGCCCATGACCAATTAAGAAATTCAAGGAGAAACTTGGTTTGGTTTATCTTCAAATCGACTTGATCATGGAAAAAAGGTGTGTAAGTTTATTGAAATGTTTTTAAAAAGGTTTTGAAAATTGTTTTAAAAAGTGAATTATATTCACAAGAAGTTTTGAAAAAAAGATTTAAGTTTGAAAGTTTGAAAGAAAACATCTTTGAAAAGTATTAAGAAATACTTAAAATGTTTCATTTTTGACTTAATAAAAATATAATCAAAAGAAAATATTTTTTTTGGATTTTCTTGACATAATCATAAAATAGGTGTATTAAATGAAAAGTGTGCAAAAAATCATCTCAAAATGAGAAGTTTTGAATGGTTTTTGAAAATGTTTTATGTTTGCTAGAAACTTGAGAAAAAAAGTTTTCTTGGTCCTAAGGAGGTTTGAACCTTGAACATTTGGCTTAGAAAATGAAGATTTCCCAATGGGCCATGTGTTAAACTTGTCATTTAATTACCTTGTTTAGAAGGAAATTTAAAGAAAATGGATGTTTTGAAAATGTCCAGAAATTGCATTTCTGAAGGGTTCAGGAGTTGGATTTCTGGAGGATCAGAATTTGTTTTGAAAATTGGAAGTTTTGAAAAAAAGTCCAGAAGTTGGACTTCTGAAGGATTCAGATGCTATCTACTTCTGGAGAGATGAGAAGCATGGCTTGCTTCTGAAGCGTGTTGATAGGAGCACCTAGAAGCTTGTAGTTTCTGGAGCATGTAGAAACATGCTACTTCTGGCTGCTGGTTGCGTGAGAGGCTTGTGGGAAACACATTGCTTCTGGGGCGCGTTGGGCATGAGAAGGAGTTTCTGGCTGTTTCTGGCTTGCTTCTGGGCTAGAAATATTAGAAACTTCAAGTTTCTAAGGATAGAAGTACTAGAAGTACTTCTAAACATAGTGGAAATCGAGGAACTTCTGGGGGCAGAAGTTTCAGAAGCGCTTTTGGAGAATAAGTTCCAGAAAGCGTGTAATTCCTTTTAATAAAAAAAGGTTCCAGGGGGATTCGAACCCTGGACCTTTGGCAAGGCAAGTGACATGAGAAGCGTGCTGGCAACCGCTAGGGCAGTAGTACATCAGTTTATTTAACTTAAACTAGAAGTATATATTTTAAACCACGTTTCATAAATGGGAAATTACTTCATCTTCTTCGCTGTGACAGAGCGCGACATGGCCATAGTTGGGAATTTGAACTTCGTCATTTTTTAATCAATTTTAAAAGTTCAAAATGCTATTTCATCTAGATTTTTGCCACGATTTCAGACATGTATTTTGTTAATATTATTAATCAAAGATGAAAGTGAATTTTGTTAATCCCAATTTGAACCCTAACTGAAAAAATGATTAATTCTTTAAGCACAGTTGATTTTAGTACAAATTAAGGACCCAGATAGCTTTAGTGATTAAATGTCTACATTTTGCATTTCAACTTTAAAGCTAAAAGTGCATGAATGGAGGATTCAAAGTTTGAGAAACTCACCTCTTGGTATGAAATACCAGTTCGAGCTAGACAGCTTCCAGGTGCAAAGTAAGGATTGCTTTAGCTTCCTTGTGTGTGTTCCTACCCTTAGTTTGTCCCGAGGATGGCTAGAACTCTCTGACCAAGTCAACTTGCAACCACTTGAAGTGAGTTTCTATTTTGGATTTAGAGTTGTTACAAGTCAGTGATGATGATCTGGATTACTTCTATGAAGTGTATGGAAGGTGTTTGAAGTGTTAAATTAAAGTTAGCACGAGCAAATTAGGAGATGGTAAGTTAAGGCATCATTTGCAAGCTTTTGATTTTTTGAGTATGATTTTGAGTTTGGTCACTTCTTGTGATGTTTTTAAGTTTTAGACAAGTTCTAATTGATGTTTAGAACATATTTGAAACTTAAGTTCACTCAAATTTTGCAAGATTTGGAGATTGCAAAATTTCCCTCTTATAACTTAGAAACTTGGATTTCAAGAAAGAAAGAGTGAAAGCTTGATTATGATAGCTTTGGTGTGGTTTGAAAATGAGGAAATGACCTCTATTTATAGGCCAAGAAATCTGAATGATTTGGCAAAGTTATAATTGAAGGAAACTTGCAACTTGGTTAAGAGGTAAAACGGAATCTTTTGCTTTTAATGCAAAAGTTACTTTCTTAACCATGGTTAAGTTTTTCTCTTTGATTCAATCCTTTCCTCAATCATTCAAAACTGATATTTATCAGTTATAATATACCTCTAAGTGATGACAAGGCTTCTAGAAAGAGAGTTTGTGATAAAATGACTTATAATCCATGGTTATGGAGCTCTAAGTTTAATTTTCAAAACCTTAGCTACACGAAGTGTTTTTTCAAGTTCTTGGACATTTTTGAAAGCTTGTAACAAGGGCTACAACTTTCATGTTTTGAGTTTTTTCTGAATCCCAATGAATCTAGGTGAATAATGGCCTAGAAAGTGAGGAAAAACCATGTTTCTTAACACTTGAAATTTTTATTAAGTGTTAGAAATGTTTCAAATCTTGACTTTTTGTTGACTTTTTCACATTCCTTGATTTTTTATGATCATGATGGATCATTTGAAATGTTTTTTATGATTGAAAAAGTTTGACCTCGAAAAAGTTGACCAAAAGTCAAAGTTTGACTTTTTTGAGCAGATGATTCAGAATTTGTCTGATGAAGAAACATGGACTTTTGAAATGTTTTGAATCAAGAAATTAGGTCAAGATGTTGCATTGAAGATGTTTAAGATCAATCTCCTAGCAAATAGGTCATTCATTGAGCAGAAAGTCAATGATTCACTATCCTCGATAAAAACCCTAATTGGTCGATTCATGAAAGATCATGAGAAAAAGTTGGGAATCTGAAGATCAAATGTTGATGATTGATTAAGATAGAACATTTGAGCTGAGTGGAAACTCAAACCCTAATTGATCATATCTTGAACAGATGAAATTTTGAATAAACCCTGATTTTGCCTTCTAGAAGCCACACACGATCTATTCTATTCTGAAACTATTATTGATGCAGTAATGAATATGTAATGTGGTATCTTAGGTCAAAAATTGGGTTATGACACCCATTTACCAATTCAACTGCGCAAAATTGGTTTAGACAACATATGTTTAATAATGTCGAAATTAGAGGAAACATAAACATCAACTGGATTTATATATTGCTTCAGTTTTATACAAGAGAAATACAAACACAGGCATAACTTTTCTATGTCACTATACCTAGTTTCAGGGCCATTTAACATTCGACTAAGGTAATACACAGGTTGATTCTGAGGCTTCTATGTACAACCTCATAGGCTTATTTCTAAGTGGAGGTGCCAAAATAGGAGGCTTCACCAAATACTCTTTGATCTTGTCAAAAGCCTCTTGATGTTCATCTTGCCAGATGAACTCCTCATTTTTCAGTCGAGCAGTGGTGAAAACACTTTCGTTTCGCCACTTAAGTTAGAAATGAATCTCCTTAAGAAATTTATTTTGCCCAACAAAGACTGAAGCTCCTTTTTGGTCGACGGAGGCTTAACGTCCAAGTGTGTCAATTTACTACTCGACTTAATCACAATATCGTCGATGTAAACCTGCATGAAATTTTTAATGAAATTATGGAACATAGAATTCATTACCCTCTGATATGTTTCTCCGGCATTCTTCATACCGAATGGCATGACTACCCATTCGTAGGTGCCTAATGCCCCTGGGCAATGAAACGCCATTTTCGGCACATCATCATCTGCAATAAAAATTTGGCTATAACTACCATAACCATCAAGCATACTTAAATATCCAAAGCCAGCAGCCGAATTAACTAGCATTTCAGCCACTGGAATGGCATACTCATCCTTAAAAGTGGCAGCATTTAAATCTCTAAAATCAATGCACACTCTCAGCCTTCCATTTTTCTTAATAACTGGCGCAATATTAGCCATCCATTCGACGTAGCTTGTAGTTCTGATGAACTTGCTTTGGAGGAGTCTTTCTATTTCCTCCTTGATCTTCGACATAACTGTAGGTGCAAATCGTCTAGGTGTTTGTTTCACAGGCTTTTTCCCAGCTTTTATTGGTAACTTTAATTCGACCAATTCCCTGTTCAAACCTGGCATTTCATTATAGTCTCTAGCAAAACAATCTTTAAATTCTTTTAGTAAAGATATTACCTCAGATATGAGTTTTTGGTCGATGTTGGCGCTAATGTAGGTTGGTCTTTTATCACCCTCAACGCCAAGGTCGATTTCCTCTAGAGGATCTTGTGGTTGCATCCTTTTTGGTGCAATAGGATCCTTTTTGAAACCTAGAGGTTCGTCGTCGTATATGCAATCTAAACGCTGCTCACCCACGCTTTCGTTGCTCTTATCCGGTGGCTCTAGCTCTACATCCAAAATCACTTCCTCTGGTATGGGGAATTTATCAGCTTCTGTGGCCAAGTTTTCTTCTTAAGCCTCTAGGACCGAATTTATCTTATTTTCGGCAATGTCCGTCGAAATCCTTCTCAGAGCTTCTAGCTCAGACATCACTATCGTGATGCCTTCCCTAGCCTGTCGGCACGAGTTCCTCTGCGTAGGGATCCTCTAGAGGTTCGACATCCCACATGAATCCGTGGGTTTTATGTAACTTCAACGAAACAAATGCCTCATTCAAGTTGGCATACATTTCTTCTGCTGGCTGACAAGGGGCAATGTTAGCCAACTTCCTATCAAAATGGTTTTGGACGACATTATTGATATCCGCCATAAAATAGCCTTGGTCGGCTTCGATGTTCTCCATGATTCCATCTTCCCGCCATATGATTAGGCGTTGGTGCATCGAGGATGGCACAACAGCCACTCCATGTAACTATTCTCTGCCCACTAGCAGATTATAACTTGGTCGACCTTGAATGACCATGAATATCGTCGGCCTAGTGACTGAGCCAACTGTAATATCTACCTGGATTACTCCCATGGTAGTTTTACTCCTTCCTTCGTAGTCCGATAGGACCACATTATGGGATCTTATATCGGTGTCGAACATACCGATTTTCTTCAAAATATGATCTGGCATTATGTTGACAGTAGCGCCACAATCCACTAGCACCTTGTTAATGGCGGTTTCTTCAACCTTCGCTCTTATCAACAAAGGCTTCAAATGGCTCCTCATAGCCATGTCGGGTTTCTCAAAGAAGGCATCCTGGCTCTCAATAGAGCCATTATTCATCACAAAATAACAAGTTGGCTTATGTAAAGCCATTCCAGCAGCGTCCACATCATCTGCATTCTCTATCTCTGTCGGAATATTATACTCTTCTGGGATATAGATACCATGTTGACCAAGATGTCCAGGCTTTCTTCTGAATCAGAGTTGAAGTCATCAGTTTCCTCATCTGAGCCATTATCGACTGGCTTGTTAACATACTCCTTAATCTGCTGTTTGACAGCAGCGTCGACCTTCTCCTTATACTGTCGTGGAGTCTTTCCCTTACCGACAGCAATTTGTTTGGCAACAGTAGCGACTTGTCTTTCAGCCCGCTTCTTTATTTGAAAATGCCTCCATTGTGTTCAACTGATAGGATTTTTCCCCATGTAATTCTCAGATACATGGCTTTTCTTCTTAGAACGTACCTCTAGTCGATAGATCATGGGTGTTTTCCCTTTCGCCTCTCTCATGGCACCAACAACATTTGATGGCCCAACTGCCATTTGGGGCTTGATCCACGTCCCCTTTGGTGCATTGGCCGACAGAACAAACATGTTTGGCCTAATTTGAGACGCTTGTCTTGGGTCCCTTCTATTCCATTGGGATCTTCCCCTTTCCAGCTGCAGTTTTTGGAAATTCTCAACAGCAACTCTGTCGGTTAGAGGGCTACATCTGGGCCACAAACACACTTGAGCACCCTTACTCTTACAGTGATAGGGAAAACCCAGCAGGTCTTCATTATTCTTTGGATAAACGTCAGCCAACTTGACGTTTGGACTCTCGTTGGTGCTTTCATCTAACATGGAATTATCAGGAACCTCCGTGATGTTGACCATATTGATGTCGACAGGCTCATCAAATAAGGCTTCTTCATGCCTTAAGGGGTCAGCATCAATCCTTTGCTTCTTTGCATCAAATTTGAGACGACCCTCTTGAAGTGACTTCTGGACCAAATTCCTGGAAAAAAAACATTGAGCGGTTGTGTGACCAAGAAAATTATGATACTTACAAAAACCTCTTTTTTGTCTTTGTTCTAATGGTGGTAATTTAGCATTTGGGGGTACTAGAATTTGACCATCTTTGACTAATAAATCAAAAATCTCATCGCATTTGCTAACATCAAAAGTATAAGTTTTTGCAGGAGTTCTTGAACTAGTTTCGACAGCAGGGCTTTTTCCTTTGGCAGGAAACAGCAATTTACATTCGTATGTCGGCCCTGATTTTAATTCAGCCACATCCACGTCTGCCTCAGTCGGCGACATGTAATTGGCCTCATATATGGGATCTGTATCATCGAAGTCGACATAGGCTACCTTCTCTTTCATAGACTTAGCCTTAGTATGTCTAACTTTTTCCAGTCGAAGGCGCTCAAGGTGTCGAACCCTATCAGCCAATTGTGACATGCTCTTAGCGAAGGTTGGATCTATTTTCTTCCTAATGGAGTAGTACAAACCTCTAGCATCCATTTGAACAAGTTCATGTTCAGGCACCTGGATAAACCACCTTGCTTTTAACGATCTAAACCTATTTAGATGATCATCTATTGTCTCAACAAATTTTCTATTAATGCTTGACAATTCGACCAAACTAATTTTTGAATTCCCCTCATAAAACTGTTCTTGGAAAAGTTTCTCCAACTTCGACCATGAGTCAATAGAATCAGGGGGAAAGGTAGTAAACCATGTAAAGACTTCTTTAGTAAGGGACGAAGGGAAATGTTTCACCCTCAAGCCTTCATTATTTGCCATATCTCCCGACTCAGTCAGGTATCTAGCGATGTGTTCGACTGTCGACTCACCCGTTTCTCCCTCAAACTTGGTGTGTTTAGGAATTTTCCATCCTCTAGGGTTTTCGGTCTATAAAATATACTCTGATAATGGGGAATAGTAAGTTAGCCTTAGCATTGTATCATACCATTACGGGCCATAATTTTCTCGACAATATTGGTTAAGTTATTCTCAACAACTAAATCCTCCTGTCGAACTTGATCAAGGACTTGGTCAGCCTCCTGATGTCTATGCACCATAACCCTAGGTGGGTTGACAGCGACATTTCTTTGAGGCGTTGTAGCTTGACCTTGATACACAGTTTCTTCTTCTACTTCCCCCATGTCTCTATGGACATGTATGGGTTATCGAACCGGGTGCCCCTATCGGGAAGCCGCTTAGGGGGATCCTAAGAAGTTACACAAGTGTGTTAATTGTGCAATAACCTGTCGGTTTATTTCAGCGGACTGCCTATTAGTCTCGACCGATTCTTGCACTATGGGGTTAAACAGATTGCCCATTTGATTAGTTAACATATTAACTAATTCATGGTTGCTATCATCCATTTGTTGCCTCAATACTGCCACAGAGGTAGTATTTAGATGTTGCGCAGGAATTTCCCTATTTGCCCCTATTGAAGATCCTTGCAAAGGGGCGTTTGTATTCTGCACATTATCAGACATTGTTGCTACACTTGGGTTCGACTGATATTCTGTCATTAAGGAATACAAAATTCCATAAGGGGGGATTCGTAGCAGTACCAAATCAAGGTATAACTGTGTTCGGAATGGCGCCCGTGGCCACCACAGGCCTTGGACTCATCGTCATGGTCTGGGGAATTGGAATTGATACTGAAGCAATTGGCCCTGAGGCAGTTGTGCTGCTTAAAGGAGGAAATGACGCAAGTTACGAAACAACTAGGTCGGCAATATCCATCATTCGCGATGGAACTTCATCCGCGTTCGACGTGGGAGTATTGTTTGTCATCTTAGGTGTATGTTTCCTAGTGGGAGGTGGTTTCTTACTTGCTGAATTTCCACTTCTAAGTTTCATACACTTCTAAGAAAAACTCTAAAACTTAGCACAAGGTCCCACTGGGTGTGCAAATTTGTTTACTGTGGAAAATGGTAAACAACCGCTGGTCCTCCCTAAGTCCTAAAACTAAGGGTTACTCGCAAGATCGACCAGTTGATCTTAGGACATGTGCTAAGATTTTGGTATATTGTACTGATTCTGCAGACAGAAAAAGACTTTGGCTAAGAAACGGCTTTCAGAGCCTAAGTGAAACAGCACAATGGCTTTCCACACACACAGAATTCCAACTGCCTGCCAACCGACTGTAGGCGCTGGGAACAAAACTCAACAGAACACTAATTGGTGACTCGTGACCAATAGTTGACGTTTGAAGTAATTTTGATTAAGGAAATAGAACTAAACAAACAGTAAAGATAAACTCAAATGTAAAATGATTACATTGAAAAGAAATATGGTGATTCACGTACATCAAAGGCTTGAATGACTCTTTCTTCCTTTAGCGCGGAATTGGGCAGAGTTTTGGCAAGCAATTTGAAGATACAAATGAACACCCCTAAAATTCTAACATGCTGACTTATTTATAGTATTTTACAAGATAACTGCTAAAGGTAATCAACGGACGAGATTTAAACTAGAGACAACTGCTGCACACGATTTCTCCATTCGTTTAACGCTTCGAACCCATGATCTTCTGAGATAACTTCCCATGATCCCTTTATTCTATCTTTTTCCTGCTTCATGACTTCAGAAGGAACTAACTGCTTTTGGTTTCGGTATACTCTTAAGGCGTAATAATATTTCCTAAGTCCCCCTGGCCTGCACTTTCGACAGCATGACCTCTTCGACTAACACCTTCATTCGACATAAAATCATATCGAATCGACCAACCCACCATTTTGTCGATCTAGCTTTATTTTCGACACTGTTTGTTCTGGCTGTTTGGTCGATTGGGTTGGTTTTCTGACTCAGCTTCTCAACGGACATGTCTTTTCTGGTACTTCCAACTTAGCTTTGTAAAGATTTTCCCAAAAACTATCTTCATTTAAGGTTAGCCCTTAACTTGTAGGAGCATTTACCTTTAAGCAGTGCCCTCAAACATACTTTACAAATTTCCAGTTAACACTTTGTCATGGACATTCTTCCATCTTATTCTTGCCTACTTAGATGCCCTTGGATACATGGGGAAGAAGTTGTCACGTCTACCCTATATTAGAAGCTGAAGTACCCAATGAAGGGGAAGATTGTTACAATATGCGGTGAAGAAGAATATATAGTAAGCCATCTGCAGTCATTCCGATACATTGAAATGGAAGGTAAATTCATCGAAACCCCCTGTCAAGCTTTCGAAGCAATTCCACGAGTCATGCTTGTTGACTCTCTTGTCACTCCTGAAGTTACTAGAGTTCCACCGAAGATAGGCTCACTAAAAGACGCCAAGGCTGTGGTTGAAGAAGGAGGTTGTACTATTTGGGGTCAGCTCCCCGATGTTCCATTCAAATCTGACAAGACTGGTTTAGGCTTCACTATCAAAGGTCAAAAGATGATACGCCACGAACGTGCCGGCAAACATCCTTTCCACATAAACAAAAGTGGAGTCCATGCTATAGAAGACGATGATGGCGACTTCGACATCAACAATTGGATATTCCCAACTCCAGACGACGGACTCAACAATCGGAAGACTGAAGATGTTATACCAATCTCCTTTAGACAGGAGTAATTGCTTTTTCTGCTTTTATGCTTTCGAACAATAAACTTTAAGCCTAGTGCCTTGTTCGGGGAACCATGGCTCGTTTGTGAGGGTTATTATTTGTCGTTCGAATATTTTCATTCAATAAATCATTGGACTTTTGCATTCAAATATTGTGTTCTTTGCCTTTCTTTTTACTTTTTTCAAAAAGCTATGTGTTCTTACACACGCCCACATAATACATTGCAGATTCACACTGAATCTCGTCGATAACGACTCTGCTATTGCTAAATATGGCTTCGGTAATCCGATCTACCAAGCCGAAGACGAAGGTGAGGAAGATTGTGAAGTTCCAGGAGAACTTGCCAGGCTACTACAACAGGAAGAACAAGTTATACAGCCACACGAGGAGCCAGTCGAGGTTGTGAATCTAGGAACTGGTGAAGACAAAAAGGAAATCAAGATAGGTGCAAGTCTTGAGAGCAATGTCAAAGAGAGATTGGTCCAGATGTTGCGAGAATATATCGAGATTTTTGCATGGTCCTACAAACACATACCAGGTTTAGACATTGGCATTGTGGTACTGTAATACGGTGAGAGAACTGACTTTGGATTGTTTTGCGTTTGATCATAAATGTTGCGGATAGCAAGAGTTGCCACCGACTTTTCTTTTATCCAATTAAGGGAAGGTGAAAAGAACAGGAAAAGACCTTCGTTAGATTCTAAGTAAGGGAGATGATTATGAAAAAGGAAGGTATTAGCACCCTTTCCATCCGTAGTATCTATAGGCTCTTAGTTGCTTTAGCTCATTTTTAAAATTTGCTTTCTGTGTGTGTGTTTGAAAATGTTTTTGAAAAGGCATTTCGCTTTGACTTCGTAATGATTCATGCTGAAATGTATACAAAGTGTTTGGAAATGTTTTGTTTTAGAAAAGGAACTGTGAGAAAAGTGTGAGGTGTGAAACCGTTTTTGATAGAGCAAGCAACTAAAAGTCTATTACCTACTCAGAACGGTCATTTCCGTGTTATTTTACTTTCCTTTAGAATAGTGCTATCCAACCATTAGTTGGTAGGTAACCCTATTCGTTGGATGTGAAGGGACATTCGAAGGGACATTCAGATGGTCATAGAAGGCAACTTGTAGGAGTATCCAAGCACATTCGTAGGGGCGATCATCACTTTTCGTAAGTGTTACACCCTAAATTTCACCCTTATTTGTGTATCGGTCATTTGCGCATTCCATTTCACATTAATAAATTGAAGTTGCATTTGATTTCATTTTCAGGAAATTAATTTATTTTTTTAAACTGAACAAATTTGAATTGTCTATTTACCTTATATCTTGCATTTGAATTTGTCTTTTTTGTTTTCACTTTTTGCATATTTCGTAAAAAAAAATGATGATGGTTAATTAAATTACAACTTTTAATAATAATTAGATTTGTTTCATTAAATAAATTGGTTATTATTTAATTAGTGTATTTAATTATTTGTGAAAGTTTTTTTTTATGAAAGTTGCATTTTTTTTACATAGGTAACTATTTTTTTTGTTCTGTCCTCATCAAATTTTAGTTATGTGAAAATTAAATTAAGAGGTGGCCTTGTCTTTCTCCCTGCAAACCAATCGTACAGACCCTTTCCACTACTTCTCCTCCCACCATCTTGTACTACCTGTAAAACAAAACAACCAAAGCAATTCAGTACATATACAACTAGCCACTCCCTTCCGATTCATACCTCTCCACTACCCTGCAAAAATCAACACCACCTCTGCCCTTGTCCTTCTCTCTTTCCATCGTGTAGTCCCTCCACCATCTCTTGTCCAACCTGCAGAATTCAAACCAAAACATAAAATCAGTACAATTACAACCTCAATTCTCTCCATTACTCTGCATTTCTTTTCCACTATCTGTACCACAATTATTCACCACCAAGTTGATTCCTTTGATCTTATCCATTTCTTCAACCCAAATTCCTCTATTTACCCTCACTCTTCCACTGCTATATAACACACCTTCAACCTCTATTGAAAAGGACACCAACAATACATTACCTCTGCATTTTTTCCTCAGCTTTCCCAGAACCACTTCCATCGGACTTCCTTTTAACTCTCAACCAAACCATAAACCATACTAACAACTTAACCTCCACCTTCATAACCTTCATCTTCCTCCAAACCAATAACAGAAACATTCATCACCTTCATTCAACCTGCAGAAACATGCTTCCATCGTTGCTCGCCTTCACACTTTCCATTTTCCTACTTTAATCTGCAGACCCTTCATCCTGCTTCTTTTATACCTCTCTCTCGCCTCAACTGTCATGCTAACATCCTCCTTTCTGCCTCTCTTCTCCATCCACAGACCTTCCCACCTTCCTTCACAGCCGTGTCCAGCAACACCACCCTCAAACCTCTCAACATCAACACCCAGCAACTCAAAATCCAAATACCAATAACCTTTACCCACCTCTGTTCGACTACAAACCAACCCAACCATCATCATCCTCAAACAAACCCAGAAACAACTTAACCTTGTTCCACACCGAACAACCCTTCGACCATTCTTCCCAAACAACAACAGAGCCACACCAGACGAACAAAGATTCACATCCGCGATCTCAGAACGAAGAAGGAGACCAAATCGATACGCGTTAATCCGATTTGGGGTTCTTGAATTTCAATTTAGGATTAGGGTTTTTGGGTGTGTTTATTTTTCTCTTGATTGTTGTTGACAGCATAGAAGAGAATCGAGACATAAAGTAGAAGAGAGCGAGCGTGTAGAGAGGAACAAACAGAGGAAGTGTTCAAGACAAGCCATGGAGAAACAGAGAGCGTTAAAGAGGGAAGGTATGGCGAGAGAGATAATGCGTGAGTAACAGAGCGAGAGATAGGAGAGAGAAACGCTTTTCTTTTCTTCTTTTATTAAATTTCGAAAAAATATAAAAAAATATAGGATAAGAGAGCCGGCGGCTACACTCAGTTAATTAGGGTTTATTGGTTTTCTTCTCAAACAATTTGATTGGGCCTAACATCCTAAAAAATCGACCCATTAATTCATGCACTACCAGTTTGCATTTCACACCCCTCTTTTCTATTTTATTTTTTAGCATTTAATAAATCATTTTCATTTTAGTATTCATTTGAATTAGTAAAAATTAATTGACATGTAATTTATTTTTATTTATCCCCATTTGTAAATATGTATCCCTTTCCCCATGAGATGTAATAGTTTAGGTGAATATTTTATCGTTTTATCGTATTTAATTATTCATTCACAATACACAAACCAAAAACATTTTCAAACTAATACTCGTGCGAGCCATTTTTTAACCTTGAGTTGACAAAGCTTTGAAGCGTCACAACGGCCACACATTTGTGCACACACCACGCTTACTCTTGGGTTTACAATGAAACGTTGATTGATTAGTTAAACATTATTTAATTATCTAATTAAGTTATTTAAAATTGATTAGCCCATCTAATTAATTTTATTAAATTAATTACTTGATTAAATTTTGTTTAATTAGTCGATTAAATTTATTTCGTGCATGCACTTACACAATTGTTAGTTGCTTTATCATTTATGTGAGCCACCTTGTATGGGCTTTTAATTCATTTTACTCACTTTATTTCATACTTGTACATATTTACCCGTCTCATTTCCATTCTCACACTTTGGTCCATATACCAATTTTAATCATAACCCAAATATCTTCTTCTTTTCATTCACCACTTTCATAATAAATTCTCAAACCTCGATCCAACGTCGAGTGTTTCTTTTCAAAAATATTTTCACAAATAAATACTCTACTTCTCTCTTCCCAAACGTATGGTAGTCAGTCCTGTTTTGACCCTCGATTGTACGTTTGGTTTCTTAAATGAATCTTAACAAGTGAAACCCGTTTCACCTCACTCTTTTCTCAATAAGACTTTTGGGTAGAAAAAGATGATTAGGATGGTTCTGTCCACTCATCCGAGTATTTGGGGCGTTAGCCGTTGAACGCTTATGGTCCAGTACTTGTCTCCCACATAAAATCAATTCAAACTCATCAAACCTTGCCCACGTGCAAGTCCCTTTTTCAAACTCACATCGCTCACACGCGATCTCCTTTCGCTCACACGCGAATTGCACTAGTGATGTCTTATCTTCCACGTACGATTAAGCTCCTATTTTACAAATAAAATCAACCAACCAACAAATGTTCTCGCAACCGAGAACTACGTAAGCTCTGACTTTCCCATCGCACTTGGGGAATACGTAGGCACGAGATTCTAACATCTTGGCGAGCACACTTTCAAAAAATTAAAACATGTTTCTCTTTTCATTTCTCTTTTTTCGCATAATAATTAGAAGATTGCAAATTTAATTTTAAACACACAAACACGCTTAGAACTAAATGGGTCCCATCGAGTACGATGGATGTGAGGGGTGCTAATACCTTCCCCTTGCATAACCGACTCCCGAACCCGCATCTCTTGGTCTCGAAGACCATTTCCTTTCATTTTCATTTCATGGGTTTTATCTATATTTTCCCTTTCCTCATTAGGAATAAATAAAGTTAGATGGCGACTTCATTGTTTCATTGTTCTTAATCGGAATTTTTTCGATAGCGTCGACAGTTTGGCGACTTCACTGGGGACAATTTTCTCAAGCGAGTCAACCCTAGTTTAGTTTTTCGTGTGTTTGCGAGTTACTTATTTTACTTTGTTTTCTTCTTGGTGCTTTAATTCTCACTTATGTTTATGTTTCAGTCATTTATTTCTTTATGCCTTGTTGATATATTCATTGTGTGGGAATGTTATGGATTAGATCATTTATATTATGAGATAAGCCCACTACCAAGGCTTGAGTGCACCAAAATTAGAGTGGTTGCGTAGTATCGATTTGCTAGACGGAAATGTCTTGTAAGTTGGTGCGAAGACCACACCTAGAGTAAGGTTCTTTCGTAGATGTTATTGCCGATTGCAAGTTATTTTTGCGTTGGCAATAATGTTGTTAGAAGGGATTATTTCTCTAGTTTAGGAATCCTTGGATTTTTGAACCATTGGACCTCTCTTAGAGCATACCATTTGGAGAATATTGTTGGCTCGCAAATTTTTAATCGCGATTGATAGCAATATTTTCAAAAAGGATCTTTGACTCTAAAAGCCATAAAACCTTACACAGTAACCTTGTGAGGGGGTTCTTGGGTAAAATCCTATAGCCATCCTACAATAGGGAGTCCACCTAATTAGGTTGTCCTATTACCCGTTTACTAGTACCATCCTTGTTTCATATATGTGTGAATTTGTTACTATCATTATGTTGCATTCCATATGTGACATTTCATCCCATAAACATCATTATTGCATATAAAAAATGTATGCATTTCGCATTCATCATCATACATGCATTTCACCATCAAAATACTTATTACATCTATTTCCATTCATCCAGTTAACAAAGCAAGCTGATTCCCCGACACCGCTACGAAACCAGAGCTGCTGTCAAATTGAGAATGGAGAATTTAGAACAACACAATGTCGAATTCAGGATGGAGATTGATGATTTGAAATCTGGAATGACCAAGCTCACAGAAATGATGCAGGTAATTATGGCCAGAACTGATCCGCCTCAAAGGACTGTCATCTCTGAAGTCGATACTACTGTTGTGGAGCCACCACAAATTCAGAATGTTGCTACCACTTGGCCAGAATTTGGTCTACCACACAATTATTCTCCACAATATGAAATTAATCATGGAGTGGGCCAATCAGCTCAACAGACTGTTCAAATGCCCGTGGTCACCGAACAACGACCAATCATCCACACCATACCTCAAGTTCCCTTTGGAAATCACTTCACATACCAGGCTGATGGCTCCCAAAATGGCGATCAAGTGCAGAATGATGAAGTTGAAGAGGTGAAAGAGAAGTACAATGCTATTGAGAAGAGATTGAAGGCTATGGAAGGAAATGACACTTTTGGCTTCGATACCTCTAACCTCTGCTTGGTTTCTGACTTGACTATGCCTGCAAAGTTCAAAGTCCCTGAATTCGAGAAGTATAAGGGACTTACTTGTCCAAAAGATCATCTGACCATGTACTTTCGCAAAATGGCTGCTCATGAAAAGAATGACAAGCTGCTTATTCATTGCTTCCAGGATAGTCTGACCGGAGCTTCTCTAAAGTGGTATATGAGCCTGAAGAGGGAAGACATCAACTCTACAAGGGATTTGGTTGAAGCTTTCTTGAAACAATACAAGTTCAACTTGGATATGGCGCCTGACCATAGACAGTTGCAAACTATGACCATGAAAGACAATGAAACATTTAGGGAGTATGCTCAACGTTGGAGAGAGCTAGCATCTCAGGTCAACCCTCCTTTAGGTGAAAAGGAACTCACAGGCATGTTCATGGACACTTTACAACCAATCTTTTATGAGAAAATGGTTGGAAGTATATCTTCTGGTTTTGCTGATTTGGTTACCATTGGTGAGCGTATTGAACAAGGTTTGAAGAATGGCAAAATTGTCAATACTACCGGATCATCCAACAACAATAATGCTAAGAAATTCCCTGGTATCTTCCAGAAGAAAAAAGAAGGTGAAACCAATGCAGTCAGTGGATCTCAGACACCACAACCTTACCAACCTGCAGTTGCTCAACAACCACCATTTGTGCCATACTATCCATACCAGTATGTTGCAGCAGCTCAATACCAGCAACCTAACTTTGCTTTGCCTCCATACCAACAACCATGGGTGGCTCCTCCTCATAATGCTCCTCGGATTCCTCAACAGAATGTTAGGCCGAGTTATCCACAAAATGCTCAGCGAAATGCTCCTCAGAATCAGAATCAGCAGCAAAATAGAGTCCCCCGCTACCAGCAGAATGAGGCTCGCCGTATTGATCCACTTCCAATGACCTACTCTCAATTGTGGCCATACTTGGTCAGTTCAAAGGCAATAGAGCCCAGACCTACTCAGCCTAAGACATCAAATTTTCTTGAAGGGTACAACCCTAATGTCAAGTGTGATTTTCACAGTGGTGTAGCAGGTCATTCAATTGAAGACTGCAAGGTTTTGAAGGAAAAAGTTCAAGATTTGATTGATAAGAAATTACTCACTTTTGCGGACACCCCTCAAGTGATCGACAATACCTTGCCATGAGTAGCGCCAAGCACAAGCGACTCTCCTAAAGCCAGTTATCAGACGGGAAAGCTCATCCTTGTTGCTGATAGTCATTGCGCCTTTTATTATTTCAAGTTGCAATTTTCTTATTTGTAATTTGCTAGTTTGCATTTGAACTTTGTTATCTTTAATCGTAATTTTAATGAAATGAGCATTGCATCTTTTGAGTTAATCATGTCATTTTCTGGTTTTTTACTTTCTTGTTGTCACTCCAAAATTTTCAAAACAAAAAACAATATTATTTCTTCCGCCTCACCTTCTTTCTGTTTAAGCAAACATTGGAGGGAGGATGATGATAAACAAATACCCAATTTGCAACAGTATGCTTTTAAATAAGACTTTGCTGATGATATACAGGCATTTCTTCAAATCCCCCAAACAGTGGAGATATAAGGAAGATAATCCCTCGTTAACCCCTTCGAGCCTAGAAGTAGGAGTTTCTTTATGCAAACAGTTAAAACCCTTAATCTTAACCCGAGGCAGGGTAGTTGTTCAGTTAAAGCATTTGATACATTCGGTTTCCAAGAGAATCATGTTATCATGGATCATTCCAGATGCCTTCACAAAGGTGAAGAAGTGAAGAATTCAAATATTACAATGGTTGTTCCTCAAAGAACCATCAATATGGTAGTCACAACCATCAATTTCTCACATCAAACAAACAATTGTCGCACAAGTTGTTCAAACAAAAAGGGACGTATATAAAAGAAAACAAAACAAAAGAATCAAAAGAAAGGTCACCAAAGATCCCCAACAAATGCAAATAAAGAACAAGCTTGTGTGGCTTCCAAAGAAGAATAGGTGACTACCACCTCAAATGGCATTGGTTCTCAAGACATCACGTCGTCATTTGCAATTCCTCTTGGAAGTTGAATCAGTCAATTAACTGAACATAGGAATTGGAGAATATCACGAAGAATGGGTTGGGTACAAATCAAAATTTGAGCCTTCTATCCTTTGTTTCATAAACCGCGAACCAGACCACGTTACAACATTCAAAAGACCTAATTGAAGCAAGGTTTCTTTTGAAAGCATACTACAGCAAGGTTGCGTTAACCTGACTCCTCAGTGTTTGCTAAATTCATTGATGTTGATACCACGTTATCACATCACTTTTCAAATCTTGAATTTCAAATTATCATTGCATCCTCATCAGGATTTATCCATCTGTTTACCGCAATTTCATTTCAATAAATGATTTACTTTCAAAAGTTTGCATAATCATCGATTTAAAATTATCATTGTAAGAAAACAATTTCATTTGCAAGTTTAGCACTTTACATCAAGAGAATTTCAGCAGTTGAAGAACATTTCATCATCATCTTCAAGTTATCCCATCAGGGGAAAGCCATCCCTTCATGAGCTGATCACAATCAGAGGCATTCCATTTTCAGAGTTCCAAACGCTAGGGCATGTAATCTTCAAAGATCAACAGTTAGTTCTGAACTCCTGTTTATCTAAACTTTTCGAGAACCCATCATTCTGGGGCACTCAAGGCCAAGACCTATCCATCTTCAAATATACTCACAAGTATACCAGTTTACAAATCATCAGCAATTTCTGAACTCACAAGAAGTGTCGGGAAGTCATGCTTGCAGTATCCTGCTAAAGGACCACCTTCAGAATTCCTTCTCATTTCATTTTTACATGTAACCCTCCGTTGGGGCACTCGTCCAAACATTCAAATCATATTTCTCAATCATACTTGCATGCATTCATTAGTCATGCATTAAACCACGCATACCATTCATGGGGCATCTACTCATTACATAAATATTCAAAAAGCTTAAAACCTTGCTCGGCATTTTCCACTGAAACCCAAGCTCTACCATACAAAAATCCAATTCCCTTTGGCCACGTCCAAAAAACCATTTTATGCATTGATCACTCATCATACGCATCATTTCATGTGCGTCAATCCACTAATTGAAGTTGTTATCATATTACCCATTGGTCAACCCACTGGTTGGATTTTTATCATTATTTCCTGATCAATTTGAATTAACACACTGGTTGAGGATAACCTTTCACTTCTTGTCAACCCACTGGTTGAATTTAATCATTTACTATCTAGTTAATTCAGAGCAACCCACTGGTTGAGAATAGTTTTTCAATTCACCTTCATCAATCCACTGGTTGATGTTGACTTCCTTCTTACTTTTTGAACTCAATCCACTGGTTGATATGTCGTGTCAACTTTCATTAACCCACGTGTTGATGTTTAAGTTTTTGTTGTCTACTTTCATTAACCCACGCGTTGATGTTAGTTCTTATTTGTTTACTTTCATTAATCCATGTATTAATGTTATTTCGTCTTTGATTACCTTCATTAGCCCACATGTTGATGATTGTTCTTGTTGTTTTCTTTCATTAACCCACGTGTTAATGTTAGTACTTGTTGGTTGACTTTCATTGATCCACGTATAGGTGTCAGTCTTTATTTTTGTCAATCCACTGATTGAAAGTTTTTGTTTTAACTTTCGTCAATCCACGCATTGAGGTCAGTCTTTATTTTTGTCAATCCACTGATTGAAAAGTCCTTGTGTTTACTTTCATTAACCCACGTGTTGATGATTATTCTTGTTTACTACTTTCATCAACCCACGTGTTGATGTTAGTTCTTATTTGTTGACTTTCATTAATCCACGTGTTGATGTTATTTCTTCGTTGTTTACTTTCATTAGTCCACGCATTAGTGTCAGTATTTATTTTTGTCAATCCACTGATTGAAAATTTTTGTTTCGACTTTCATGAATCCACGCATTGGTGTCAGTCTTTATTTTTGTCAATCCATCGATTGAAAGTTTTTGTGTACTTTCATTAACCCACGTGTTGATGATTGTTCTTGTTTGTCTACTTTCATTAACCCACGTGTTGATGATAGTTCTTTTTTGTTTCGACTTTCATTAATCCACGCATTGGTGTTAGTCTTTATTTTTGTCAATCCACTGATTGGAAATCTTTGTGTACCTTCATTAGCCCACGTGTTGATGATTGTTCTTGTTTGTCTACTTTCATTAGCCCACGTGTTGATGATAGTTCTTTTTGTTTCAACTTTCACTAATCCACGCATTAGTGTCAGTCATTATTTTGTCAATCCATTGATTGAAAGTCTTGTGTCGAATTTCATTAACCCACGCGTTGATGTCAATTCTATGTTGTTTACTTTCATTGATCCACTGGTTAATGTCAGTTTTATTTCTTATTCTTTTCGAATCGATCGATTGATCAAGGACATCATATTGTTTTTCATCAACCCACGTGCTGATAGTTCTTTCGCAAATCATCTTATTTAGTCTTCGTAGAGTTTACGTTTCAATTTTAATTTCCCCAGTAGAATCCTTACATTCATGGCACATCATTTCATCGCATTTCATATCATTACATTTTGCACCAAGGACGAAATTAGGGTCTTTTGTATTTAATTACTTTCAGCCATTGATCCACGTTATCAAGCTAAAAGATAATTAAATAGGGGCAGCTGTCACACCCTAAATTTCACCCTTATTTGTGTATCGGTCATTTGCGCATTCCATTTCACATTAATAAATTGAAGTTGCATTTGATTTCATTTTCAGGAAATTAATTTATTTTTTTAAACTGAAAAAATTTGAATTGTCTATTTACCTTATATCTTGCATTTGAATTTGTCTTTTTTGTTTTCACTTTTTGCATATTTCGTAAAAAATGATGATGGTTAATTAAATTACAACTTTTAATAATAATTAGATTTGTTTCATTAAATAAATTGGTTATTATTTAATTAGTGTATTTAATTATTTGTGAAAGTTTTTTTTTATGAAAGTTGCATTTTTTTTACATAGGTAACTATTTTTTTTGTTATGTCCTCATCAAATTTTAGTTATGTGAAAATTAAATTAAGAGGTGGCCTTGTCTTTCTCCCTGCAAACCAATCGTACAGACCCTTTCCACTACTTCTCCTCCCACCATCTTGTACTACCTGTAAAACAAAACAACCAAAGCAATTCAGTACATATACAACTAGCCACTCCCTTCCGATTCATACCTCTCCACTACCCTGCAAAAATCATCACCATCTCTGCCCTTGTCCTTCTCTCTTTCCATCGTGTAGTCCCTCCACCATCTCTTGTCCAACCTGCAGAATTCAAACCAAAACATAAAATCAGTACAATTACAACCTCAATTCTCTCCATTACTCTGCATTTCTTTTCCACTATCTGTACCACAATTATTCACCACCAAGTTGATTCCTTTGATCTTATCCATTTCTTCAACCCAAATTCCTCTATTTACCCTCACTCTTCCACTGCTATATAACACACCTTCAACCTCTATTGAAAAGGACACCAACAATACATTACCTCTGCATTTTTTCCTCAGCTTTCCCAGAACCACTTCCATCGGACTTCCTTTTAACTCTCAACCAAACCATAAACCATACTAACAACTTAACCTCCACCTTCATAACCTTCATCTTCCTCCAAACCAATAACAGAAACATTCATCACCTTCATTCAACCTGCAGAAACATGCTTCCATCGTTGCTCGCCTTCACACTTTCCATTTTCCTACTTTAATCTGCAGACCCTTCATCCTGCTTCTTTTATACCTCTCTCTCGCCTCAACTGTCATGCTAACATCCTCCTTTCTGCCTCTCTTCTCCATCCACAGACCTTCCCACCTTCCTTCACAGCCGTGTCCAGCAACACCACCCTCAAACCTCTCAACATCAACACCCAGCAACTCAAAATCCAAATACCAATAACCTTTACCCACCTCTGTTCGACTACAAACCAACCCAACCATCATCATCCTCAAACAAACCCAGAAACAACTTAACCTTGTTCCACACCGAACAACCCTTCGACCATTCTTCCCAAACAACAACAGAGCCACACCAGACGAACAAAGATTCACATCCGCGATCTCAGAACGAAGAAGGAGACCAAATCGATACGCGTTAATCCGATTTGGGGTTCTTGAATTTCAATTTGGGATTAGGTTTTTTGGGTGTGTTTATTTTTCTCTTGATTGTTGTTGACAGCATAGAAGAGAATCGAGACATAAAGTAGAAGAGAGCGAGCGTGTAGAGAGGAACAAACAGAGGAAGTTGTCAAGACAAGCCATGGAGAAACAGAGAGCGTTCGAGAGGGAAGGTATGGCGAGAGAGATAATGCGTGAGTAACAGAGCGAGAGATAGGAGAGAGAAACGCTTTTCTTTTCTTCTTTTATTAAATTTCGAAAAAATATAAAAAAATATAGGATAAGAGAGCCGGCGGCTACACTCAGTTAATTAGGGTTTATTGGTTTTCTTCTCAAACAATTTGATTGGGCCTAACATCCTAAAAAATCGACCCATTAATTCATGCACTACCAGTTTGCATTTCACACCCCTCTTTTCTATTTTATTTTTTAGCATTTAATAAATCATTTTCATTTTAGTATTCATTTGAATTAGTAAAAATTAATTGACATGTAATTTATTTTTATTTATCCCCATTTGTAAATATGTATCCCTTTCCCCATGAGATGTAATAGTTTAGGTGAATATTTTATCGTTTTATCGTATTTAATTATTCATTCACAATACACAAACCAAAAACATTTTCAAACTAATACTCGTGCGAGCCATCTTTTAACCTTGAGTTGACAAAGCTTTGAAGCGTCACAACGGCCACACATTTGTGCACACACCACGCTTACTCTTGGGTTTACAATGAAACGTTGATTGATTAGTTAAACATTATTTAATTATCTAATTAAGTTATTTAAAATTGATTAGCCCATCTAATTAATTTCATTAAATTAATTACTTGATTAAATTTTATTTAATTAGTCGATTAAATTTATTTCGTGCATGCACTTACACAATTGTTAGTTGCTTTATCATTTATGTGAGCCACCTTGTATGGGCTTTTAATTCATTTTACTCACTTTATTTCATACTTGTACATATTTACCCGTCTCATTTCCATTCTCACACTTTGGTCCATATACCAATTTTAATCATAACCCAAATATCTTCTTCTTTTCATTCACCACTTTCATAATAAATTCTCAAACCTCGATCCAACGTCGAGTGTTTCTTTTCAAAAATATTTTCACAAATAAATACTCTACTTCTCTCTTCCCAAACGTATGGTAGTCAGTCCTGTTTTGACCCTCGATTGTACGTTTGGTTTCTTAAATGAATCTTAACAAGTGAAACCCGTTTCACCTCACTCTTTTCTCAATAAGACTTTTGGGTAGAAAAAGATGATTAGGATGGTTCTGTCCACTCATCTGAGTATTTGGGGCGTTAGCCGTTGAACGCTTATGGTCCAGTACTTGTCTCCCACATAAAATCAATTCAAACTCATCAAATCTTGCCCACGTGCAAGTCCCTTTTTCAAACTCACATCGCTCACACGCGATCTCCTTTCGCTCACACGCGAATTGCACTAGTGATGTCTTATCTTCCACGTACGATTAAGCTCCTATTTTACAAATAAAATCAACCAACCAACAAATGTTCTCGCAACCGAGAACTACGTAAGCTCTGACTTTCCCATCGCACTTGGGGAATACGTAGGCACGAGATTCTAACATCTTGGCGAGCACACTTTCAAAAAATTAAAACATGTTTCTCTTTTCATTTCTCTTTTTTCGCATAATAATTAGAAGATTGCAAATTTAATTTTAAACACACAAACACGCTTAGAACTAAATGGGTCCCATCGAGTACGATGGATGTGAGGGGTGCTAATACCTTCCCCTTGCATAACCGACTCCCGAACCCGCATCTCTTGGTCTCGAAGACCATTTCCTTTCATTTTCATTTCATGGGTTTTATCTATATTTTCCCTTTCCTCATTAGGAATAAATAAAGTTAGATGGCGACTTCATTGTTTCATTGTTCTTAATCGGAATTTTTTCGATAGCGTCGACAGTTTGGCGACTTCACTGGGGACAATTTTCTCAAGCGAGTCAACCCTAGTTTAGTTTTTCGTGTGTTTGCGAGTTACTTATTTTACTTTGTTTTCTTCTTGGTGCTTTAATTCTCACTTATGTTTATGTTTCAGTCATTTATTTCTTTATGCCTTGTTGATATATTCATTGTGTGGGAATGTTATGGATTAGATCATTTATATTATGAGATAAGCCCACTACCAAGGCTTGAGTGCACCAAAATTAGAGTGGTTGCGTAGTATCGATTTGCTAGACGGAAATGTCTTGTAAGTTGGTGCGAAGACCACACCTAGAGTAAGGTTCTTTCGTAGATGTTATTGCCGATTGCAAGTTATTTTTGCGTTGGCAATAATGTTGTTAGAAGGGATTATTTCTCTAGTTTAGGAATCCTTGGATTTTTGAACCATTGGACCTCTCTTAGAGCATACCATTTGGAGAATATTGTTGGCTCGCAAATTTTTAATCGCGATTGATAACAATATTTTCAAAAAGGATCTTTGACTCTAAAAGCCATAAAACCTTACACAGTAACCTTGTGAGGGGGTTCTTGGGTAAAATCCTATAGCCATCCTACAATAGGGAGTCCACCTAATTAGGTTGTCCTATTACCCGTTTACCAGTACCATCCTTGTTTCATATATGTATGAATTTGTTACTATCATTATGTTGCATTCCATATGTGACATTTCATCCCATAAACATCATTATTGCATATAAAAAATGTATGCATTTCGCATTCATCATCATACATGCATTTCACCATCAAAATACTTATTACATCTATTTCCATTCATCCAGTTAACAAAGCAAGCTGATTCCCCGACACCGCTACGAAACCAGAGCTGCTGTCAAATTGAGAATGGAGAATTTAGAACAACACAGTGTCGAATTCAGGATGGAGATTGATGATTTGAAATCTGGAATGACCAAGCTCACAGAAATGATGGAGGTAATTATGGCCAGAACTGATCCGCCTCAAAGGACTGTCATCTCTGAAGTCGATACTACTGTTGTGGAGCCACCACAAATTCAGAATGTTGCTACCACTTGGCCAGAATTTGGTCTACCACACAATTATTCTCCACAATATGAAATTAATCATGGAGTGGGCCAATCAGCTCAACAGACTGTTCAAATGCCCGTGGTCACCGAACAACGACCAATCATCCACACCATACCTCAAGTTCCCTTTGGAAATCACTTCACATACTAGGCTGATGGCTCCCAAAATGGCGATCAAGTGCAGAATGATGAAGTTGAAGAGGTGAAAGAGAAGTACAATGCTATTGAGAAGAGATTGAAGGCTATGGAAGGAAATGACACTTTTGGCTTCGATACCTCTAACCTCTGCTTGGTTTCTGACTTGACTATGCCTGCAAAGTTCAAAGTCCCTGAATTCGAGAAGTATAAGGGACTTACTTGTCCAAAAGATCATCTGACCATGTACTTTCGCAAAATGGCTGCTCATGAAAAGAATGACAAGCTGCTTATTCATTGCTTCCAGGATAGTCTGACCGGAGCTTCTCTAAAGTGGTATATGAGCCTGAAGAGGGGAAGACATCAACTCTACAAGGGATTTGGTTGAAGCTTTCTTGAAACAATACAAGTTCAACTTGGATATGGCGCCTGACCATAGACAGTTGCAAACTATGACCATGAAAGACAATGAAACATTTAGGGAGTATGCTCAACGTTGGAGAGAGCTAGCATCTCAGGTCAACCCTCCTTTAGGTGAAAAGGAACTCACAGGCATGTTCATGGACACTTTACAACCAATCTTTTATGAGAAAATGGTTGGAAGTATATCTTCTGGTTTTGCTGATTTGGTTACCATTGGTGAGCGTATTGAACAAGGTTTGAAGAATGGCAAAATTGTCAATACTACCGGATCATCCAACAACAATAATGCTAAGAAATTCCCTGGTATCTTCCAGAAGAAAAAAGAAGGTGAAACCAATGCAGTCAGTGGATCTCAGACACCACAACCTTACCAACCTGCAGTTGCTCAACAACCACCATTTGTGCCATACTATCCATACCAGTATGTTGCAGCAGCTCAATACCAGCAACCTAACTTTGCTTTGCCTCCATACCAACAACCATGGGTGGCTCCTCCTCAGAATGCTCCTCGGATTCCTCAACAGAATGTTAGGCCGAGTTATCCACAAAATGCTCAGCGAAATGCTCCTCAGAATCAGAATCAGCAGCAAAATAGAGTCCCCCGCTACCAGCAGAATGAGGCTCGCCGTATTGATCCACTTCCAATGACCTACTCTCAATTGTGGCCATACTTGGTCAGTTCAAAGGCAATAGAGCCCAGACCTACTCAGCCTAAGACATCAAATTTTCTTGAAGGGTACAACCCTAATGTCAAGTGTGATTTTCACAGTGGTGTAGCAGGTCATTCAATTGAAGACTGCAAGGTTTTGAAGGAAAAAGTTCAAGATTTGATTGATAAGAAATTACTCACTTTTGCGGACACCCCTCAAGTGATCGACAATACCTTGCCATGAGTAGCGCCAAGCACAAGCGACTCTCCTAAAGCCAGTTATCAGACGGGAAAGCTCATCCTTGTTGCTGATAGTCATTGCGCCTTTTATTATTTCAAGTTGCAATTTTCTTATTTGTAATTTGCTAGTTTGCATTTGAACTTTGTTATCTTTAATCGTAATTTTAATGAAATGAGCATTGCATCTTTTGAGTTAATCATGTCATTTTCTGGTTTTTTACTTTCTTGTTGTCACTCCAAAATTTTCAAAACAAAAAACAATATTATTTCTTCCGCCTCACCTTCTTTCTGTTTAAGCAAACATTGGAGGAAGGATGATGATAAACAAATACCCAATTTGCAACAGTATGCTTTTAAATAAGACTTTGCTGATGATATACAGGCATTGCTTCAAATCCCCCAAACAGTGGAGATATAAGGAAGATAATCCCTCGTTAACCCCTTCGAGCCTAGAAATAGGAGTTTCTTTATGCAAACAGTTAAAACCCTTAATCTTAACCCGAGGCAGGGTAGTTGTTCAGTTAAAGCATTTGATACATTCGGTTTCCAAGAGAATCATGTTATCATGGATCATTCCAGATGCCTTCACAAAGGTGAAGAAGTGAAGAATTCAAAGATTACAATGGTTGTTCCTCAAAGAACCATCAATATGGTAGTCACAACCATCAATTTCTCACATCAAACAAACAATTGTCGCACAAGTTGTTCAAACAAAAAGGGACGTATATAAAAAAAAAAACAAAACAAAAGAATCAAAAGAAAGGTCACCAAAGATCCCCAACAAATGCAAATAAAGAACAAGCTTGTGTGGCTTCCAAAGAAGAATAGGTGACTACCACCTCAAATGGCATTGGTTCTCAAGACATCACGTCGTCATTTGCAATTCCTCTTGGAAGTTGAATCAGTCAATTAACTGAACATAGGAATTGGAGAATATCATGAAGAATGGGTTGGGTACAAATCAAAATTTGAGCCTTCTATCCTTTGTTTCATAAACCGCGAACCAGACCACGTTACAACATTCAAAAGACCTAATTGAAGCAAGGTTTCTTTTGAAAGCATACTACAGCAAGGTTGCGTTAACCTGACTCCTCAGTGTTTGCTAAATTCATTGATGTTGATACCACGTTATCACATCACTTTTCAAATCTTGAATTTCAAATTATCATTGCATCCTCATCAGGATTTATCCATCTGTTTACCGCAATTTCATTTCAATAAATGATTTACTTTCAAAAGTTTGCATAATCATCGATTTAAAATTATCATTGTAAGAAAACAATTTCATTTGCAAGTTTAGCACTTTACATCAAGAGAATTTTAGCAGTTGAAGAACATTTCATCATCATCTTCAAGTTATCCCATCGGGAAAGCCATCCCTTCATGAGCTGATCACAATCAGAGGCATTCCATTTTCAGAGTTCCAAACGCTAGGGCATGTAATCTTCAAAGATCAACAGTTAGTTCTGAACTCCTGTTTATCTAAACTTTTCGAGAACCCATCATTCTGGGGCACTCAAGGCCAAGACCTATCCATCTTCAAATATACTCACAAGTATACCAGTTTACAAATCATCAGCAATTTCTGAACTCACAAGAAGTGTCGGGAAGTCATGCTTGCAGTATCCTGCTAAAGGACCACCTTCAGAATTCCTTCTAATTTCATTTTTACCTATAACCCTCCGTTGGGGCACTCGTCCAAACATTCAAATCATATTTCTCAATCATACTTGCATGCATTCATTAGTCATGCATTAAACCACGCATACCATTCATGGGGCATCTACTCATTACATAAATATTCAAAAAGCTTAAAACCTTGCTCGGCATTTTCCACTGAAACCCAAGCTCTACCATACAAAAATCCAATTCCCTTTGGCCACGTCCAAAAAACCATTTTTTGCATTGATCACTCATCATACGCATCATTTCATGTGCGTCAATCCACTGATTGAAGTTGTTATCATATTACCCATTGGTCAACCCACTGGTTGGATTTTTATCATTATTTCCTGATCAATTTGAATCAACACACTGGTTGAGGATAACCTTTCACTTCTTGTCAACCCACTGGTTGAATTTAATCATTTACTATCTAGTTAATTCAGAGCAACCCACTGGTTGAGAATAGTTTTTCAATTCACCTTCATCAATCCACTGGTTGATGTTGACTTCCTTCTTACTTTTTGAACTCAATCCACTGGTTGATATGTCGTGTCAACTTTCATTAACCCACGTGTTGATGTTTAAGTTTTTGTTGTCTACTTTCATTAACCCACGCGTTGATGTTAGTTCTTATTTGTTTACTTTCATTAATCCATGTATTAATGTTATTTCGTCTTTGATTACCTTCATTAGCCCACATGTTGATGATTGTTCTTGTTGTTTTCTTTCATTAACCCACGTGTTAATGTTAGTACTTGTTGGTTGACTTTCATTGATCCACGTATAGGTGTCAGTCTTTATTTTTGTCAATCCACTGATTGAAAGTTTTTGTTTTAACTTTCGTCAATCCACGCATTGAGGTCAGTCTTTATTTTTGTCAATCCACTGATTGAAAAGTCCTTGTGTTTACTTTCATTAACCCACGTGTTGATGATTATTCTTGTTTACTACTTTCATCAACCCACGTGTTGATGTTAGTTCTTATTTGTTGACTTTCATTAATCCACGTGTTGATGTTATTTCTTCGTTGTTTACTTTCATTAGTCCACGCATTAGTGTCAGTATTTATTTTTGTCAATCCACTGATTGAAAATTTTTGTTTCGACTTTCATGAATCCACGCATTGGTGTCAGTCTTTATTTTTGTCAATCCATCGATTGAAAGTTTTTGTGTACTTTCATTAACCCACGTGTTGATGATTGTTCTTGTTTGTCTACTTTCATTAACCCACGTGTTGATGATAGTTCTTTTTTGTTTCGACTTTCATTAATCCACGCATTGGTGTTAGTCTTTATTTTTGTCAATCCACTGATTGGAAATCTTTGTGTACCTTCATTAGCCCACGTGTTGATGATTGTTCTTGTTTGTCTACTTTCATTAGCCCACGTGTTGATGATAGTTCTTTTTGTTTCAACTTTCACTAATCCACGCATTAGTGTCAGTCATTATTTTTGTCAATCCATTGATTGAAAGTCTTGTGTCGAATTTCATTAACCCACGCGTTGATGTCAATTCTATGTTGTTTACTTTCATTGATCCACTGGTTAATGTCAGTTTTATTTCTTATTCTTTTCGAATCGATCGATTGATCAAGGACATCATATTGTTTTTCATCAACCCACGTGCTGATAGTTCTTTCGCAAATCATCTTATTTAGTCTTCGTAGAGTTTACGTTTCAATTTTAATTTCCCCAGTAGAATCCTTACATTCATGGCACATCATTTCATCGCATTTCATATCATTACATTTTGCACCAAGGACGAAATTAGGGTCTTTTGTATTTAATTACTTTCAGCCATTGATCCACGTTATCAAGCTAAAAGATAATTAAATAGGGGCAGCTGTCACACCCTAAATTTCACCCTTATTTATGTATCGGTCATTTGCGCATTCCATTTCACATTAATAAATTGAAGTTGCATTTGATTTCATTTTCAGGAAATTAATTTATTTTTTTAAACTGAAAAAATTTGAATTGTCTATTTACCTTATATCTTGCATTTGAATTTGTCTTTTTTGTTTTCACTTTTTGCATATTTCGTAAAAAAAAATGATGATGGTTAATTAAATTACAACTTTTAATAATAATTAGATTTGTTTCATTAAATAAATTGGTTATTATTTAATTAGTGTATTTAATTATTTGTGAAAGTTTTTTTTTATGAAAGTTGCATTTTTTTTACATAGGTAACTATTTTTTTTGTTATGTCCTCATCAAATTTTAGTTATGTGAAAATTAAATTAAGAGGTGGCCTTGTCTTTCTCCCTGCAAACCAATCGTACAGACCCTTTCCACTACTTCTCCTCCCACCATCTTGTACTACCTGTAAAACAAAACAACCAAAGCAATTCAGTACATATACAACTAGCCACTCCCTTCCGATTCATACCTCTCCACTACCCTGCAAAAATCATCACCATCTCTGCCCTTGTCCTTCTCTCTTTCCATCGTGTAGTCCCTCCACCATCTCTTGTCCAACCTGCAGAATTCAAACCAAAACATAAAATCAGTACAATTACAACCTCAATTCTCTCCATTACTCTGCATTTCTTTTCCACTATCTGTACCACAATTATTCACCACCAAGTTGATTCCTTTGATCTTATCCATTTCTTCAACCCAAATTCCTCTATTTACCCTCACTCTTCCACTGCTATATAACACACCTTCAACCTCTATTGAAAAGGACACCAACAATACATTACCTCTGCATTTTTTCCTCACCTTTCCCAGAACCACTTCCATCGGACTTCCTTTTAACTCTCAACCAAACCATAAACCATACTAACAACTTAACCTCCACCTTCATAACCTTCATCTTCCTCCAAACCAATAACAGAAACATTCATCACCTTCATTCAACCTGCAGAAACATGCTTCCATCGTTGCTCGCCTTCACACTTTCCATTTTCCTACTTTAATCTGCAGACCCTTCATCCTGCTTCTTTTATACCTCTCTCTCGCCTCAACTGTCATGCTAACATCCTCCTTTCTGCCTCTCTTCTCCATCCACAGACCTTCCCACCTTCCTTCACAGCCGTGTCCAGCAACACCACCCTCAAACCTCTCAACATCAACACCCAGCAACTCAAAATCCAAATACCAATAACCTTTACCCACCTCTGTTCGACTACAAACCAACCCAACCATCATCATCCTCAAACAAACCCAGAAACAACTTAACCTTGTTCCACACCGAACAACCCTTCGACCATTCTTCCCAAACAACAACAGAGCCACACCAGACGAACAAAGATTCACATCCGCGATCTCAGAACGAAGAAGGAGACCAAATCGATACGCGTTAATCCGATTTGGGGTTCTTGAATTTCAATTTGGGATTAGGTTTTTTGGGTGTGTTTATTTTTCTCTTGATTGTTGTTGACAGCATAGAAGAGAATCGAGACATAAAGTAGAAGAGAGCGAGCGTGTAGAGAGGAACAAACAGAGGAAGTGTTCAAGACAAGCCATGGAGAAACAGAGAGCGTTAAAGAGGGAAGGTATGGCGAGAGAGATAATGCGTGAGTAACAGAGCGAGAGATAGGAGAGAGAAACGCTTTTCTTTTCTTCTTTTATTAAATTTCGAAAAAATATAAAAAAATATAGGATAAGAGAGCCGGCGGCTACACTCAGTTAATTAGGGTTTATTGGTTTTCTTCTCAAACAATTTGATTGGGCCTAACATCCTAAAAAATCGACCCATTAATTCATGCACTACCAGTTTGCATTTCACACCCCTCTTTTCTATTTTATTTTTTAGCATTTAATAAATCATTTTCATTTTAGTATTCATTTTAATTAGTAAAAATTAATTGACATGTAATTTATTTTTATTTATCCCCATTTGTAAATATGTATCCCTTTCCCCATGAGATGTAATAGTTTAGGTGAATATTTTATCGTTTTATCGTATTTAATTATTCATTCACAATACACAAACCAAAAACATTTTCAAACTAATACTCGTGCGAGCCATCTTTTAACCTTGAGTTGACAAAGCTTTGAAGCGTCACAACGGCCACACATTTGTGCACACACCACGCTTACTCTTGGGTTTACAATGAAACGTTGATTGATTAGTTAAACATTATTTAATTATCTAATTAAGTTATTTAAAATTGATTAGCCCATCTAATTAATTTTATTAAATTAATTAGTTGATTAAATTTTGTTTAATTAGTCGATTAAATTTATTTCGTGCATGCACTTACACAATTGTTAGTTGCTTTATCATTTATGTGAGCCACCTTGTATGGGCTTTTAATTCATTTTACTCACTTTATTTCATACTTGTACATATTTACCCGTCTCATTTCCATTCTCACACTTTGGTCCATATACCAATTTTAATCATAACCCAAATATCTTCTTCTTTTCATTCACCACTTTCATAATAAATTCTCAAACCTCGATCCAACGTCGAGTGTTTCTTTTCAAAAATATTTTCACAAATAAATACTCTACTTCTCTCTTCCCAAACGTATGGTAGTCAGTCCTGTTTCGACCCTCGATTGTACGTTTGGTTTCTTAAATGAATCTTAACAAGTGAAACCCGTTTCACCTCACTCTTTTCTCAATAAGACTTTTGGGTAGAAAAAGATGATTAGGATGGTTCTGTCCACTCATCCGAGTATTTGGGGCGTTAGCCGTTGAACGCTTATGGTCCAGTACTTGTCTCCCACATAAAATCAATTCAAACTCATCAAACCTTGCCCACGTGCAAGTCCCTTTTTCAAACTCACATCGCTCACACGCGATCTCCTTTCGCTCACACGCGAATTGCACTAGTGATGTCTTATCTTCCACGTACGATTAAGCTCCTATTTTACAAATAAAATCAACCAACCAACAAATGTTCTCGCAACCGAGAACTACGTAAGCTCTGACTTTCCCATCGCACTTGGGGAATACGTAGGCACGAGATTCTAACATCTTGGCGAGCACACTTTCAAAAAATTAAAACATGTTTCTCTTTTCATTTCTCTTTTTTCGCATAATAATTAGAAGATTGCAAATTTAATTTTAAACACACAAACACGCTTAGAACTAAATGGGTCCCATCGAGTACGATGGATGTGAGGGGTGCTAATACCTTCCCCTTGCATAACCGACTCCCGAACCCGCATCTCTTGGTCTCGAAGACCATTTCCTTTCATTTTCATTTCATGGGTTTTATCTATATTTTCCCTTTCCTCATTAGGAATAAATAAAGTTAGATGGCGACTTCATTGGTTCATTGTTTGTAATCGAATTTTTTCGATTAGCGTCAACAGTAAGCAATAATCGAGGGACTAGATCATGCGTTCGTAGGCAACATTGAGGGACTATGATCTTTGTTTCGAAGGGACTATGATGATATGTTTCGTAGGCAACTTGTGCTAGGATACCTCTATGTTCGAGGGACTTGACCATTTATTCGAAAGGCAACGAGAGAGAATAACCTAGGGGGTGCATGTGTGAAGAGAGTGTGTTAAATTCAGGTAATTTATCTTGGAATTAGCAGTGATCTATGTTGTTTTTATCCTGCCATACACGCCTAGTTACTAGTTGTGTATATAGGTGCGGAAAGTAAATTGCGGAAAGTAAATGTGCGGAAAGTAAATCCTACGCTATTACATGGCTTTGGGGCAGTTACATAATTGAGGAGTGCGGAAAGTAAATCCTAATTAAGCTATTACATCCAATGAGCAGTTACATAATATTGAAAAAAAGAATGCGAGAAAATTAACCTAACTATTACAAACTAGAAGCAGATACATAATAATCGGAATAAAGAATCGAATTGCAAATAAGAGAAAAAATGTTATTGAAAAATATTTGAGTTAGGAAAAAGTTTTTAGGGTTAGTAAACCTAATTAGATGAGAAAATAATTTTTGGGAATTTTCAGGATTGATTTTTGTAAGGAAAAATAAGTAAAAGTCAATTTTTTGATTAATTAACAATTAATTAAAATACGCATGCAAAATATAATTTTTTTATGTCAAAAATTAAATAATTTTGTTGTGATTTTTTAATGCATTAGAAAACTATTTGAAAAGAAATTAAATTGAAAAGAAAATATGAAATGAAATATGAAAATATGTTAGTTTTGCAAGGTGATAAAAAAGAAAGTGAGGAGTCAAGGTTCGAACCAAGGACCTCAGAGTCACACGCGCGTTGCCTTTGCCACTGGACCAACCTGTAGATCGTGTTAGTGATATGAAACAAAAACAATATAAGGGAATTAATTTTCTGGAAAACCAATTCAAAACACACGCCAAGAACATCTTCTTCTTCGTTTGAATCTTCAAACCTTTAGCTACGGTTTTTGTCTGTTGCAATAACCTTTACGAACAGTTTGTCCGTAGCTATAACACCTGTGAATCACAAACCTCAAAAATATGCAATGTAAATATGTTAGGGAGACATGAATCGACTCGGTTTGATCTCCTGAACACGATGGTGCCCATGGTTTGGTCCAATTTTGGCTAATTTGAAGGATCCCAATTTAGAGCTTCTGAACCCTAACAATGGCATCATGGTATTCCTGCACTTAAAACTCAATTGAACGATTCAAATAGCTTCAAAATATCATCCTAAACACAGATATGCAATCGAATCATGTTAAAAATGCATGTAAGTACAGAATCGATTTTAAGAGAAAAGTGTGAAAACCGTGAGTTTAATTTCGTGTTTCTGGACGTTTCAAGGCTTGGTGATGGCTTGGTTAGGTTCAAAAAACACCAAGGAATTGATTGGTAACATTTGTTTGGCTTCTACTTCCTTGTGTAACACGGTTTTTTGAAGCTTTTTTCGGGTTCTTTTTGGTCAGAATTTCGTCCCTTGTGCATGTAGGATCATTGTCTATTTATATTGTAATGAATTAGGTCAAGAATTGTAAGAAAATACCATGCCATTCAATGAAAAAAGATTTGATTTGGAATCAAACCAAATATTTCTTTTTTTGAGCCAAATCACTTGCCAATCATGATTATTTCGAAATAATCAGATTAAATGGCTTGCTTGGACCTCAAGGATGAGAGAAAATCCATCTTGCACTTAATTTTTTATTTTAATTAAATTGGTTTTAAATGATTAAAAATCCAAAATAAATAAAAAATAAAGGATAAATTTGTGGCCTTGGGCTTGGAGGTTCCAATTCAGCTAAGGAACATGTTTGAATCAAGAAAAGTTAGGCCCATTTGGAAAATGTTTGATTTTCTCAAGAATTTCTCTTTGTGCACCTCCTCAAAAATGCTCAACTTGCATAAGGTGTATCTTGCTCAATTTTTAACATTTTTGGGTGTTCTTGGACTTTTTGGAAAGCTCAAGATGTCCTCTAAACATCCCTTTTGGTTTCATCTTCATTGAAGTTTCCATGATCATGAACACTTCTTTACAAAAAGATGATTTTTTGTTGACTTTTAAAAGGACCTGTAATATTTTGACCCATAACTTCAAAATGAGGCATTTTTTGCCCAAGCTTGTGAGACATGAAGTTGTAGATAATTGAATTCTCTTTAAAATGATATGTGGTGGAAATATTTCTGATAAAGTATGTGAAAGTTATGCCTGGTCAAAGTTCTGTTGACTTTTGTCTAAAAAACCCTAATTTAGAAACTTTGACTTTTGATCAATTCTTGACTTTTCTTGATGAATCATGATCAACCCTTGATCAAATAATGAATATTACTTCAAAATATTGATGTTGACCAAAAATTATGAAGTTTGACTGTGTGTTGACCACAGTTGACTTTTTGTCCAATATAGCTGATTTTCATCCATCTGAGCAATTGTCTGAGCAAACTTGACTTGTAAGGCTTGAAACTTGTCATGGAGATTCTTTGAAGCATATAATGAGGCATGATGATCACTTGAAATGTTGGATGTCCATCTTGACTTGAGAATGGAAAATCCCTAGTTTGGATTGATTGCTTAGGAGAGGGTTTATCTGGTCAACCCTTGTGAAATCCTTGAGTATGGACATGTGAAATGTCTTGAGAAATGGGAGGGAAAATTTTGGGGTATAACAGTTTCCCCTGTTCAATCCTCTTGTACTGGAAGGGTTAGATTGGCATGCTTTCCTTTCTTGACCTGAAAGTAGAAGATGATTGAACACTCGAGTACACCTGAAAATTTGCACTCGTTGTTGGTTGATGATGTGCTGGAATGGGCTTATAGATGCCATTTGGAGAAGCTGAGTTGGAGAGTAAGTCGTATGCTAGACTCGCAAACATCATTTGAATAGGAGAAACATCGAAGATGGGCTTAAGATGCCATTAGGAGAGACTGAGTCGTACGCTAGGCTCAGTAGGTGTTTTTGAAAATAGAAGAAAGCACGGAGATGGGATTAAGATTCCATCCGGGAGAGACTGATGCTGGGGAATGAGTCATACGTTAGACTCTGTAGGGGTTTTTTGAGCAGAAGAGGCGACAGAGATGGGCTTAAGATGCCATCCGGGGCGGCTGATGTTGAGTCGTACGTTAGACTTCACGCTCGTCTTTGAATGAGGTTATTGGTATGTATTGATTTTGAACCAAATATGCAACATTCTTAAGGTGGAGAGATGTTGACAAGTAGTCGGAGATGGGCTTAAAGATGCCATCCGGGGCAACTGAGTCGTATGCTAGACTCTGTAGATGCTGTTGATAATAAGAGAGAGTCAGAATAAACCTTCGTCTTGGCTATTCTCCAGGTGGATAGTCGGCAGGATGTGGATAGCTTTCCCGTCTTGCTTCGGGTGTTAATCCAACGTCTGTTGCCTGGAGACAATCTGTATTGTCTTTCAGATAGGTTTCCCGTCTTGTTTCAGGCATTAATCTTTGACCTGTTGTCTGGAAATAATTTTCATGGTCGTTCCGATAGTTCTCCCGTCTTGTTTCGGGTATTAATCTTTGACCTTTCATTTGGAATATAGCTTTTCATGGTCGTTCATTTAGTTCTCCCGTCTTGTTTCCGGTATTAATCTTTGACCTTTCATTTAGAAAATAGCTTTTACCTGCTAGGAAAATAAATCTTGACAGGATATGGTTAGTTCTATGCAAATTATGATACATGCGGATGTATGGCAATATTATGATGCGGCTATATGAATATAGATGTATGAATGCATATGTATTTCAAAACATATCCATCTTGAAGAAAGTGGGAATGTCCTGTTGGAGATTTTATGATGCTCGCTTGGGAATAGGGTTGTTGCGAACCCTGACTCTGAGAGGAAAAGAGATGTTTTTGATTCCTTCGATGCACTATCTGACCAAGTTTCGTGTCTAGATATTAATGTTGTTGGAAGAATAATCATTGGGAGATACTCTGCTGGGGATCTTGTGCGTAGATCTTGCTGGGGAATATCTGATTACTGCTTGGAGACTGGCGTAACGTGGCAAAGTTGATAAGGACGTAAAAGATGACGAGGCTCGAAGAGTCCTTTGAGGTGATGAATCTGAAGTCTGTAGGTTTCCCAGATGTATTATCTGACCAAGTTTCGATTCTGGACACTGTTGCTACCGGAGAGTGATAATCATCGGGAGATATTCTACTGGGGATAAATAACTCTGTGTATATGAGGTAAACTGTTACTGCTCGGGGACTGATATAACGAGGTGATGTTGATTAAGATCACTGCTCGGGGACTGATATAACGAGGTGAAGTTGATTAAGATCACTGCTCGGGGACTAATGTGATGAAGCTTGAAGTGTTGGAACACTAGTGGGAGGATATTAGTACTTCGTCGGAGAAGGTTTGTCTTTGATAGGGAGAGCGATGGCCCTGTGGGATTCGTACTCTTGTGAAAGTAACCTTGTGAAAGTGACTCTGCGGCGGGGGATGTATTGCTGACTTTAGTCGTCATCTCAATTCCTAGAGTTTATAGTAATTATTTTTGTTCGTTCGCTTTTCGTATGTTTGTGAACAGATGTCTATTGTCAAATGCATATAATCATTCAAAGCAATCATTGGGACTTTATGCAAAACAACAATAAAAATTAACACTGTAAAGGAACTTGTACTGATTTCGAAAAGTGGCGTATGGCCAAGCAGTTGGTATACAAGAGACGAATAAAAGTAAAAACTATACGGAAATAATCTCGTCGAGTTTCAACTATGTTATTGCTCATATATTTCGACCATCTCATCTCCTTGTTGTTAGTAGAAAGCGAGTGAATTGATTTTCGCCATTTGAACCTTGAAGCTGATAGTAGTGTAGTCTGTAGGTAGGTGATATGGTCGAGACATAGTCGTACGCTTAAATCCCTAACTTTTGCCTAGACCTCCCCTTCGGGTTTTCAGTCTACCGGGATATCCTTTTTTGCCCAAGCCGCCGTTACAAGTTTTCGACTTGTCGGGTGTACATTTTTGCATATATCCTTAACTTTTGCTAGAACCTTTTGGTTCGCCGAGATGCCCTTATTTTCGCCTAGGCCGGTCGACCTAGTGGGTCTCGTTCATGTGTAGTATTTTTTGACTATGTCTGTGCTCACAGGGTGTGGGAGTTTTTCTCCATCCACGGTGTTAAGTATCATAGCTCCGCCGGAAAATACTTGTTAGTGTTTTAAGTTGGCATCAATTTTGGTAAAACTAGGCTTTAGAAATGTCTTGATAGATGTCATGACATTCAGAGATTGAAGATAAATCCTACTGGACAAGGATGGTAAAAGTACCAACGGGAAGCTAAAGTCAGGCGGAAATCAGAATACGATGTCATAACGGATGTTATGACATTCAAGATGACATTCTGCTCGTAATCGCTTTTTCCCGAGATTTTCGTGAAGTTTGTTGAGCATTTTATTTATGTTTTCTGTTATTAGAAAGCATGCTCACGTGGCTGCTAGGTTAATCTTAATTAAACCTAAATTGGTTGTTGAACAAACCATGTTTTTAGGAGAGAATTAAGTAAACCCTAGCTATCTTTATGGAAGCCCAAATCAAGATTCGGATCGCTTCTATATAAAGAAATCAACCCTTACTCTACAGCCACGCCTCTGGATTCCATTGAAGACATTGAAGGCTTTTCTTTGTGTACTGTTAAAGGTTTTAACAGTTGGTCTTTGTAATTCTAGTTTCTCTTGTGAGCCAAGCAACCTTCAATTGATAAGTGCATTGGACTAGGATTTGTTGTAAGGGTAGTTAATCACTCAAAGCTTTAAAGCACGAGTGTTTGTCGCTTGATTAAAGCTTTGAAGCAAGATCAAGATATTTTATTGAAGTGTGTCTTCACAATTCAATTAGTCAATAGGTTGATATCATCGCGGTGATTGAGGGGAGTGAGTAGGAACTCGGATCTAAGTAGGACTTAGGTTGAAGTGTCATTGGGTAGGGATTAAGTGAGGAGTTGTAAACGGCGAGTTTAACTCTGAATTGATACTACTAATAGTGAATTCCTCCCGGCTTGGTAGCCTCAGACGAGGTTTGTTAGAACCGAACCGGTGAACAACTTATTGTGTTATTTATCGCTTTCTATATTTACCGTGTGAATTGTCAAAGCAGGTCGAATCGTGTCATAACATTCTCTGTGACTTTAAGTATCCGCTGTGAATTTCAATTGGCATCGAGCGTGCACCCGCTTGTTATTTCCGGGTGAGATCTAGGGATTATAGTTTCCGCTGATGGATAAGGAGACAGATTTGGAGGTAGACCACCCATTCGGATGGGTCTAATTATGAGTACGGAAGCCTCGTATGGTTGCCTTCTTAAGATCGGATATCAAGGCTTGAGAGTCACGATAAAGGATGGAAACATCCAACCAAGGTTGAGAAAGATGGGACTACTGTCTTGAAACCTGAGGAAGAATGGAGCAAAGAGGAAGAGGAGCTTGCCCTGGGGAATTCTAAAGCAATGAATGCTTTATTTAATGGTATTGACAGAAACATCTTCAGATTGGTTCATCAATGTGAACTGGCCATGGATGTTTGGGACACCCTCAAAACCACTCATGAGGGAACATCCAAGGTGAAGATGTCAAGACTTCAGATGCTCACTACCAAATTTGAGAATTTGAAGATGAAGGAAGATGAGACTATTCATGAGTTTCACATGAATGTTTTGGAGATTGCCAATGCCTCAGGAGCTCTTGGTGAAAAGATGTCAGAGGAGAAGCTAGTGAGGAAAATTCTATCCTTGCCTAAAAGATTTGCAATGAAAGTAATCTAATAGAGGAGGCACAGACATCACCTCGAAAGTTGAAGAGCTTATCGATCTCTTATGACTTTTGAGATGGGAATCTGAAATGAGGTGAAGAACAAAGCATAGCACTTGTATCCAATATCAAGAAGGATGCAAGGTGGAAGATGAGGAGAAGATATCCAAGCTATAGCTATGCTTGGAAGACAGCTCAACAAACTCATCAAGAGGATTGATCCAAAGTCAAGGTCAAATGTCAAGGACATTCCATCTCGACATCAATGATCTTATGACTCCAGAAGATCCAGTGTCAAGAAAAGGAAGTCAAAGCAGGAGTCCAATGTCATGAATGTGAAGGATATGGACACATTAAAGCTGAATGTCCCACCTTTCTTAAGAAACAAAAGAAAGGAATGGCTGTTACTTGGTCTGATTCAGGAAGTGAATCTGAGGAAGAAGCAGCTAATCTTGTCACTGCATCTTCTGGAAGTTGTAATTCAGATAATAACTCTAGTGATGAGGAAGTGACCTTTGAAGAACTTGCTGATACTTACAAGAAACTGTGTATCAGAAGTGGTGAAGTATGTCAGCTGAATGAAAAACAGAAAAAGCTGATTGAGAAGTTGGAGGCAGAAAATGTGAAGCTGGAAGCTGAAAAGAAGGAGAATACAAACACTATAAGACATCTCAACAGTGAAATTACAGTGTTAAATTCCAAGCTTGATCAGATGACTAAATCACAAAATGACCTCGAATGAAAAATTGAAGAAATTCTTCACTTGGGCAAAATGTCGGAAACAAGCATGGTCTAGGATATGTAGTGCAAAGGAACTGTTAGTGACAAGAAAAGAAGAGGCCTAGGAAACCAAAGTCAAGGCAGATGTCACAACATTGGAATCAACATCGATCGAGAAACATGAACAAGAAGTTTCAAAGATGGAGATGTCATTGTGGAAGGTTTGGACACATAAACCCTTCATTGTAGGCTACATGGATACCCTAATCGACTCCTATGTTAAGCCTAAAACATCAAAGTACCATACACTCAAAAGTGGAAGAAGAGGATGAAGCAATGATTGCTCACACTTCTTAGAGTGTCTGCCAAGGAAGATTGGTACTTTGACTGGGTGTTCTAAGCATATGACCGAATAAAAACTCATGAATAATGTCAAACCTCATTCCACCACTTTGTTACCTTTGGAGATGGAGCTAAAGGAGAAATCAAAGGTGTTGGAAACTTAGACCGCTCCGAGTTCCAAATCTAAGTGGAGTTTGGTAAAAGGCTCGATCGCTAACCTCATAAGCATAAGTCGGCTATGTGATATGGGATTCAAAGTTAACTTCACTAGATCCGAATGTCTGTAATCAATGATCAACAAGAAGTAGTTATGAGAGGAATCGATCAAAAGACAACTGTTACATGTGGGAATCGAGAACACCAACCTCTCATCCGTATGTTCCAACAAAGATGAAAAGGAGGTCAAATTGTGGCACCAAAAACTAGGACATCTGCATCTCGGAGGAATGAAAAGATCATCTCAATGGAGGCGTCGAGGGATACCAAGACTTCACATTGATGAAGGAAGGTGTGTGGTGAGTGCCAGTTGGAAAGCAAACCGTAATGTCACACCCAATGTCTAGACATCGCACCACATCTAAAGTATGGAGCCTGACATGGACTTGATGGGGCCTATCAGAGTTGAAAGCCTTGGTGGAGAAAGATATGCCTATGTTGTTGTGGATGACTTCTCCAGATTTACCGGATAAACTTCATCAAAGAAAAATCAAGTGTTTGATGTCTTTATGAGTTGTGCAAAAGACTCGAGAGAGAAGGAAAGTCGTATTGTCGAATAAGAAGTGACCATGGAAAAGAATTTGAGAATAGCAAGTTTGATGAACTCTTCCTCTAAGGGATCAACCATGAGTTCTCTTCTCCTATAACACCACAACAAAATGGGGTTGTGGAAAGAAAGAATAGGACTACAGAATCGCCGAGCAATGATTCATGCTAAGAAACTTCCTATTCATTTTTGGGCTGAAGCTATGAATACAGCTTGCTATGTTCACAACAGGGTTACCTTAAGAAAGGGAACTGTCTCCACCCTGTATGAGCTATGGAAAGGAAGAAAACCAACTGTGAAATACTTTCATGTGTTTGGGAGCAAATGCTATATTCTGACAGATCGTGATCAAAGGAGAAAAATGGATTCTAAGAGTGATGAAGGCATTTTTCTGGGATACTCCACAAACAGCAGAGCATATAGGGTATTCAACTCCAGAACCCAGGTTATGATGGAGTCTATTAATGTCATTGTTGATGATCATTATCAGGAGCACAATGTCCCATATGATGTTGAGACATGGTTTGAGACATCACCTCAAGTACCTGATAAGGAAAATGTTCCTACTCCTACTTCACCTAAATCTGAACCTGAGGAAGCAAACAAAGATCCCTCAATCAGGATTCAGAAAGATCATCCAAAGGATCTCATCATTGGAGACCCAACCAAAGGTGTTGTTACAAGATCCAGAGAAACTGTCTCAAACTCCTGCTTCGTGTCAAAAATAGAGCCAAAGAGTGTCAAAGAAGCTCTATGTGATGAATTTTGGATTGGAGCAATGCAAGAGGAATTGAACCAGTTCAAGCAACATGAAGTATGGGAATTAGTTCCTAGACCAGAAGGAACCAACATCATTGGCACTAAGTGGATCTACAAGAACAAGTCTCGATGCGTATGGACCGTCACCGTGAATAAAGCAAGACTTGTTGCTCGTGGTTACACTCAAGTGGAGGAATTGACTTTGATGAGACCTTTGCACCGTGGCTAGACGGAATCAATCAGCTTCTACTAGAGTTGCTTGCATTCAAATTCAAATTATTTCAGATGGATGTGAAAAGTGCCTTCCTAAATGGCTACTTAAATGAGGAAGTATATGTAGAACAACCTAAGGGATTTGTGGACTCAAGTTTTCCTAAACATGTCTACAGATTAAGGAAAGCCCTATATGGTCTAAAACAAGCCCCTAGGGCCTGGTATGAAAGACTGACCAAGTTTCTTACGCACAAAGGATACAGGAAAGGAGGATTGATAAAACTCTTTGTCAAGAATGAAGGTGGAAAGGTTATGGTGGCTCAAATCTATGTTGATGACATAGTATTTGGAGGAATGTCAGAGACAATGGTGAAAAAATTTGCCATTCAAATGCAAGCAGAGTTTGAAATGAGTCTCATGGGAGAGTTAACTTACTTCCTTGGATTGCAAGTCACACAGATGGAAGATTCAACATTTCTTTCACAAAGCAAGTATGCAAGGAATATTGTCAAGAAGTTTGGAATGGAGAATGCCATAAAAGGACTCCTGCTCCTACACATTTGAAGTTGACCAAGGATGCAAGTGGAGAAAAGGTTGATCAAAGTTTATATAGAAGCATGATAGGGAGCTTGTTGTACCTAACAGCCAGCAGACCTGACATTGCTTATGCAGTTGGGGTATGTGCAAGATATCAAGCTGAGCCTAAAGTAAGTCACATTAACCAGGTGAAAAGAACTCAAATATGTGTGGAACTTGCAATTATGGTATCTTATATTCCCATGGATGTGAACCAATTCGTGCGGATACCGTGATGCCGATCGGGCTGGAGGTCTTGATGTGAAAAGTACCTCGAGGATGCTTCTTGGGAAACAATCTTGTTTCTTGGTTTAGCAAGAAGCAAAACTGTGTCCCTACCCATCTGAAGTGAATACATAGCACCGGTAGCAGTTGTTCTCAAATGGTCGGATGAAGCATATGCCCGAGTACAATGTCACAGTGATGTCATGACATTGTCGTGACAACTGAAAGCTATTAATATATCAAAGAATCCTATACAACACAGTAGGACTAAGCACATAGACATCAGACATCACTTCATCAGAGAACTTGTGGAGGAGAAGGTGATTAAATTGGATCATGTAGTCACAGAACTTCAACTGGCTGACATTTTTACCAAGGCTCTTGATGCTAGTCAATTTGAAAACTTAAGGAGCAAACTGGGCATTTGTCAGTATGAGGAATTGTAGCAATTAAGATTGCCTCCAAGAAAGGGAAGAGACCATTTATTAATTATAAGTGGGTCAGTTGATTATTTGCCTCTTATTTGTATAGGGTTCAAGAATGTGAAAAGACTCCTCCATATAATAGCCTTTTCATTTGAAAGTATCATACCTTCTCCATCCAACAGATACTCTCAATCGCTGTGTCACTCTTGGTCTCTGATTCTCAACCTTTCCCAGAGAAATATGTCTTCCTCATCCTCCTCAGATTCTGACTGTTCATCTCCCACCATGGCTGAGATTAGGGCATTTGCTGAAGCCATGGATATTGAACGATGAAGGTCTCCCCTCAGCGTTCAATGGCAACTGACTCCCAGAATCAACATGCACAGAAGGATCAAGGTTCATCAGCGTCTACTGGTAAGACTACTGCCTCTTCTGTTCCCCTTGAGATAAGAAATAGGGAAGGTACCAAGTATGTAGAGGAAGCCATTGCTAGGATAGTCACCAGAATCCTAGACGAACATCACTCTGTTCCTGGAATTTCAGTTCCCCTTAATCAAAGACCTGCTAGCCCTAGTTTAGCAGATGATCCAGATGTCACAAAGAATGTCATGACATCTGATGATCACGTCCAGGCAACTCATGTGAACCCTGATTCTTCTGATTTCCCTGTCAAAGCAAAGGGAGGTATTCCTGGTTCTCAAGTTGAGCAAATAACCAGAACTGGAACTTCCTCAAAGAAGTATAGAGCTAAATTTGCTGGTTGTTCAAAATGCAAAAGGACACCAATGGTCAAGAAAAGGAAAGCTCCTGAACCTGCAAAGCCTGAACTAGCTTCTGATAAGGCAGATGATGCTGATGCTGCTGACAAAGAAGATGCCTCTTCAGCAGAGGAGAGACACTAATTAAGTTGTTGTGTTGCTTTCTTTATCTGTTTTGTATTCTGTCCATTTCCCTGTTGCTGTTATTTGTATTCTGTTCTGTTTTGTGTCCATTTGTTCTTCCTTTTGGATGACTGTAAACATTGTCCTGACTGTGATGTATCCCTGTTATACTTGCTGGTACTTAATTACTTGCTGGTATATTTTTTTTTTGTTGCTGATGACACTTTTGATTAAAAGGTTTGGGGACAATTGTATGGTTTCCTTTGGCCCTTTGTGGCTAAAAAGGGGGAGAAGAAATACTGTGGGAAGTATTACTGTTTGGGAAATTGTATGGGGGAATTGTATGGCCTGAAATTTTATGGCCTGTTTGTTTGTGGGCAATTGTATTTGGGGCAACTGTGGGAAGTTTGGGACTTGTGTATGGGTAGAATTTATCTTCTCTTAGTTCTAGTTCTTGAAGCTTAGGAAAGCTTAGGAAAACTTAGAACTAGGTTGTTAGTCTTCTGCATTTGTACTGATAGGTCAAGAAGTTTTAGCCAAAAATGTGCCAAAGGGGGAGTTTGTTAGTGTTTTAAGTTGGCATCAATTTTGGTAAAACTAGGCTTTAGAAATGTCTTGATAGATGTCATGACATTCAGAGATTGAAGATAAATCCTACTGGACAAGGATCGTAAAAGTACTCAGGCGGGAAGCTAAAGTCAGCTGGAAATGAAAATACCGATGTCATAATGTATGTTATGACATTCAAGATGACATTCTGCTCGAATCGCTTTTTCCCGAGATTTTTCAGGAAGTTTGTTGAGCATTTTATTTATGTTTTTCTGTTATTAGAAAGCATGCTCACGTGGCTGCTAGGTTAATCTTAATTAAACCTAAATTGGTTGTTGAACAAACCATGTTTTTAGGAGAGAATTAAGTAAACCCTAGCTATCTTTATGGAAGCCAAACTCAAGATTCGGATCGCTTCTATATAAAGAAATCAACCTTACTCTACACCACGCCTGGATTCCATTGAAGACATTGAAGGCTTTTCTTTGTGTACTGTTAAAGGTTTTAACAGTTGGTCTTTGTAATTCTAGTTTCTCTTGTGAGTCAAGCAACTATCAATTGATAAGTGCATTGGACTAGGATTTGTTGTAAGGGTAGTTAATCACTCAAAGCTTTAAAGCACGAGTGTTTGTCGCTTGATTAAAGCTTTGAAGCAAGATCAAGATATTTTATTGAAGTGTGTCTTCACAATTCAATTAGTCAATAGGTTGATATCACTACGGTGATTGAGGGGGAGTGAGTAGGAACTCAGATCTAAGTAGGACTTAGGTTGAAGTGTCATTGGGTAGGGATTAAGTGAGGAGTTGTAAACGGGCGAGTTTAACTCTGAATTGATACTACTAATAGTGAATTTTCTCTGGCTTGGTAGCCTCCAGACGTAGGTTTGTTAGAACCGAACTGGGTGAACAACTTATTGTGTTATTTACTGCTTTCTATATTTACTGTGTGAATTGTCAAAGCAGTGTCAGATACTGTGTCATAACATTCTCTGTGACTTTAAGTATCTGCTGCCAGGAATTTCAATACTGTTTTGACTACAAATGGTCCCTCATAGGTGGGAGTCCATTTTCCCTTGGGATCACCTTGTGGAAGGATGATGCGCTTGACTACTATATCACCGTCTTGGTAGACTCGGTGCTTGACTTTTATGTTGAATGCTCTGATCATTCGCTTCTAATAGATCTGTCAATGGCAGATGGATGCAAGACATTTTTCATCGATCAAGTTGATCTGCTCGAGGCGAGTCTGGATCCATTCGTCTTCACCTAGTTCTGCGTCCTAGAGGACTCTGGTTGAGGGTATCTGAACCTCGATTGGTAGGACTGCATCCATACCGTTTACGAGAGAGAAGGGGGTTGCCCCTGTAGATGTTCATACTGTAGTGCGATAACCGTGGAGAGCAAATGGCAACATCTCGTGCCAATCCTTGTAAGACATTATTATCTTCTGTATGATCTTCTTGATATTCTTGTTGGCGGCTTCCACTGCGCCGTTCGTTTTTGGCCGATATGAAGAAGAGTTGTGATGCTTGATCTTAAACTGCGTGTAGAGTTCAGTGATCATTTTGTTATTGAGATTGGTACCATAGTCTGTGATAATCCTTTCGGGGATGTGTAATACGGTGAACTGACTTTGAGATTTTTTGTATCGCAAATGTGCGGATAGCAAGAGTCGCCACCGACTTTTCTTTTATCCAATTAAGGGAAGGTGAAAAGAACAGGAAAAGACCTTCGTTAGATTCTGAGTAAGGGAGAAGGTTATGAAAAGGGAAGGTATTAGCACGTGTTTCCATCCGTAGTTATCTACGGGCTCTTAGTTGCTCTTAGATCAAAAAAGTGCTTTCTTTGTGTTTGACAAAAATGTTTTTGAAAAGGCATTTCGCTTTGGCTTTGTAATGATTCATGTAGGAATGTATACAAAGTGTTCGGAAATGTTTCGTTTTGAAAAGAGTTTGAACTTTGACAAAAGTGTGTGGTGTGAAAAGTGTTTGTTTGAGCAAGCAACTAAAAGTCTTATTACCTACTCAGAATGGTCGTTTTCGTGTTGTTTTACGTTCCTTTAAAATAGTGTTATCCATACCATTAGTTTGTAGGTAACCCTATTTGTTGGATGTAGAAGGGACTTTCGAAGGGACATCGAATGGTCATAGAAGGCAACTTGTAGGAAGTATCCTAGCACATTCGAAGGGACGATCATCACTTTTCGTAGGCAACAATCGAGGTACGAGATCATGTATTCGTAGGCGACACCGTGGGTCTATGATCTTTGTATCAAAGGGACTATGATGATATGTTTGTAGGCAACGGTGCTAGGATACCTCTACGTTCGAGGGACTTGACCATTTGTATTCGTAAAGGCAACGAGAGAGAATTACCCTAAGGGGTGCATCTGTGAAAAGATTGTGTCAAATTCAGATATGTATTATCTTGAAATTATGAGTGATCTGTGTCTAATTTTATCTTGCCATACACGCCTAATTACTAGCAGTTTATAGGGTGCAGAAAGTAAATTGCGGAAAGTAAAGTGCGGAAAGATAAATGTCATACGCTATTACATGGCTTTGGGGCAGTTACATAATAAGAGTGCGGAAAATAAAAATTCCTAATTAAACTATTACATCCCATAGGCAGTTACATAATTGGAAAAGAAAAGTAAGAAAAATCGTCCGAAACGCTACAACCTGTGAACAGATACATAATCGGAAATACGAGAAAATTGCATAAGAAGAAAATTTTAGTAAAAACATGATTTTTGAATCAGGAAAAAGGTTTTATGCTAGTAATGACATTAATATGATAAGATAAATTTTTGGTAATTTTCTGGATCGTTTTGGTAATTTAAAAACAATTAAAAGTCATTTAAATGATTAATTAATAATTAAATTAAATATGCATGCAAAAATAATAATTTTAATATTAAAAATTAAATAAGTATCTTTCTGATAATAATGCAAAAAAGAAATATTTTTGGAGTTTTTTAGATGCATGATAAATTTATCTGAAGATAAATTAAATAACATAAAAAATATTAAAGAAAAAGAAAATAGAAAAAAGTTGATTTTGCAAAGAAGCAAAAAAGAAAGGTCTTGCTAGGATTCGAACTGGAGACCCTTGGATGAAAACTCTAATCTGCTTGCCTTTACCACTGAGCCAACGCGCTTTTGGTGTTTGGAAAATAGAAACATTGGATTATAAGCGAATACGTGTCAGGATTTCTGATTTCAACGCACAGTCAGCCGCGTGGGGTCCAGGTTGAATGGATGGACGAATCGGATCGCTGGGAATTGCCACGCTAGCCACGCCGGAGTCAACACATTCAACGACGCCGGAGCCCTAGCTCCGGTCGTCTTCTCCGACCAAGCAAATTTCAATCCTGCAAAACTAAGCAAAATAAAAAGGAAAAAGGTACCCTACCCCCCTAAATCGATGGCTGCGAGTTCAATGGTGGTGTTAGTTTTGATTGAAAACGCCTGTAGTATCCAGTTCGAAGCTCAATAGTTTTCAAACCCTAAACATGGCAAATCGTGTTTCAGACGTTCAAGCTATGAAACGATGATCCAGATCTTATCTATTGCATCTCATGAACACATTGGAATGGTTAGTTTCGATTAAAACACACAGATAATAAAAATGCAAATTCAAGAAAGATATGAATATGTATGAACATGTATGGCTCGATTCAAGCTGTTTCAACCATGGGCAATGATGTATACTTACTCCAAATTACCTCAGGAACACAATGGAATGCTCATATTGGATTGAAAACGGCTGGAGAATGAAACACGATTTTCACAACTTTGAGAAAAATTTTGAAAATAAGGGTTGCTTGTATGGGCTAGGGTTTCGTCCTTGGTCTTGTGCAATGTGATCAGTATTTATAGAGTGAGGAATTAGAGCAAAAAGAATGAAAAAATATATCCTCTTTAATGCAAAAAAAATTCTCTTTCAAATCAAATCAAATCTTTTGAAAATTTGATTTTCTCTTCCATGTGAGAGCTAGCACGAAATTGGCAAGTTGTATGGGCTATCTTGGACCTCAAGTTTGATAAAAATCCAACCCATTTGAAAATATACCTTGTTTTCATATTTTATATAATTTAAATTTGAATTAAATGCTTTTAAATTCAAAAATAAATCAAAAAAATAAAAGTTGGTCGTGGCAAGGCATCAATAGATCACAAATAATATTATGATCAAGTTTGGATCATAAAATTATAGGCCCATTTGGAAAAAATTGGATTTTGAGAAGTATCTCTCTTTGTGCAATTGTCCAAAAATGCCCAACTTGTACAAGGTGTATTTTGCTCAATTTTCAACATTTTTGAGTTTTCTTAGACTTTTTAGAAAGCTCTAGGTGTCCTCTAAACAACCTCTTTGGTTTCATCTCAATTGGAGTTTCCATGCTCAATAAATCTTCAATACAAAAAGTTGACTTTTTGTTGACTTTGAAAAGGACCTGTAATGTTTTGATCCATACCTTCCAAATGAGGCATTTTTTGAACATTATTGTGAGACATGAAGTTGTAGAGAATTTAATTCTCTTCAAAATGAGAGGTGGTGGAAAATTTCGAGAAAGTATGAAGAAGTTATGCTCAGTCAAAGTTCAGTTGACTTTTCACTGAAAAACCCTAATTTGGAAAGTTTGACTTTTGAGCAAATCCTGAGTTTGCTTGATTAATCTTGATCAACCCTTGATCAAATGATGAATATGACTTCAAAATGAGGATGTTGACCAAAAATCAGGAAATTTGACTGTATGTTGACCACAGTTGACTTTTGTCCAATACAATTGATTTTCAACCATCTGAGCAATTGTTTGAGGAAATTGGACTTGTGAGGCTTGAATCTGGACATGGAGAATCTTTGAAGCATATGAGGAGGCATGATGACCATTGGAGATGCTGGAAATCCAGTTTGATCTGAGAATTGCCAAATCCTAGTTTGGGTTGATTGTTTAGGAGACGGCTTGTCTGATCAACCCTTGAGGTATCCTTGAGCATGGAGGTATGAAATGTCTTGAGAAGTAGGAGGGAAAATTTTGGGGTATGACAGTTGCCCCTGTTCAATCTTCTTGTACTGGAAGGTTTAGATTGGCATGATTGCCTTTCGTGACCTGGAGGTAGAAGATGATTGAACACTCGAGTACACCTAAAAATTTGCACTCGCTGTTGGCTGATGGCGCAGGAATGGGCTTACAGATGCCATTTGGAGAAGCTGGAGATTTCGCTGGGGAATGAGTCGTACGCTAGACTCAAGAGTGTCGTCTGAATAGGAGAGTTGTCGGAAATGGGCTTAAGATGCTATCTGGAATGATCGATGCTGGGGAGTGAGCCGTACGCTAGGCTCGGTAGATTTTCCGGAGAGTAGAAGGGGGCACGGAGATGGCCTTAGGATGCCATCCGGAGGGAGTCGTACGTTAGACTTCGTGCTCATCTTTGAATGAAGTCATTGGTTTGTATTGGTTTTTTAACCAAATATGCAGCATTCTGAAAGCGGAGAAATGTCGACAAATAGTCGGAGATGGGCTTAAGATGCCATCTAAGGCAACCGGGTCGTACGCTAGACTCTGTAGTTGTTGTTGATAATAAGAGAGAGTCAGAATAAATCTTCGTCTTGATTACTCTGAGAGGATAATAGTCGGCAAAATGTGGATGGCTTCCCTATTGTGCTTCGGGTATTGATCCAATGCCTGTTATCGGAGGATAACTTGTGCGATCGTTCGGATAGGGTTTCCCCGTCTGGCTTCGGGTATTAATCCTGGATCTGTTGTCGGAGGACAACTTGGGCGTTCGTTCGGGATAGGGTTTCCCGTCTGGATTCAAGCATTAATCCTGGACCTGTTGTTTCAGAAGTGATTTTCACCTGTTTTGGAAAAAACAAAAGAAACTTTGATAGAATATGGTTAGTCTTATGCAGATTATGATGCATGATGTAATGTGTATGAATGACATATGCACAAATCATGACTTTTATGAGTAATGTATGAATGATAGATGTTGTGGTATTTCAAAACATATCCATCTTGAAGAAGATGCGGACGTTCTGCTTGGGGATTTCTGGCCTCCTCTTGGGGACGAAGCGAATGGAAACCCTGCTTTTGAAAGAGAAGAAAGATATCCTTGATTCCTCCGATGTACTATCTGACAAAGTCTTGAGCCTGGATATTTTTGAGGATAGTAGAGATCAAGAGGTACCCTACCGAGGATCTTGTGTGTAGACCCTGCCGGGGAAAGATTTAGGAGGCGCTCTACTGGGGATCTTGCGCATAAATCCTTGCTGGAGAGCATTTGGTTGTTGCTAGGAGACAAGGCTGGGGGGATCTGGAGCCCGTTGAGACCTCTGGATGGGGAATAAAATGTAGGTTTCCTCCGATGCACTATCTGACCAAGTTTCAAGTCTGGATACTGCTGCTGCCGGGGGATCGATGATCGTTGAGATATATTCTACTAGGGATAAATACCTTAGCTGGGGATGAAACGTCATGCTTGAAGATTGATGTAACCGGTTAAGTTGACTGGGATCGCTGCTCGGGGACTAACGCGATGTTTGAACAACTGGAAAGAAAATTGTACTCCGCTGAGGGACGATTTGTAGTGAGCGGCATCTCTTGTGGGGATCGTGCTCTGTAGGGGAACGTATTGGTGACTTTCGTCGTCATCTCAACTCCTAGAGCCTGTAGTAATTACCCTTGTTTGTTCACTTTTCGTATGTTTGTAAATAGATTTTTATTGTCAGATGCATATAATCATTCAAGGCAAACGTTGGACTTTATGCAAACAACAACAATGAGAATTGTAAAGAGAAAGAACTTGTATTAATTTGAAAGGTGGCGTATGGCCAAGTAGTTTGTACACAAGAAAAGTAAAAAGCTATGCGGAAACAATCTCGTTAAGTTTCAACTATGCTAGTACTCATATATTTTGACTATCTCATCTCCTTGCTATCAGTAGAAAGTGAGTGAATTAATTTTTTCCATTTGAATCTTGAATGTTGATAGTAGTCTGTAGATAAGTGATCGAGACATAGTCGTACGCTTAAATCCCTAACTTTTGCCTAGACCGCCCTTTCGGGTTTTCAGTCTACCGGGATACCCTTTTTTGCCCAAGCCGCCTTTGCAGGTTTCCGACTTGCCGGGTGTACATGTTTTGTATATATCCTTAATTTTTGCCCGAACCCTTTTGGTTCGCCAGGATGCCCTTATTTTTTCCTAGGTCAGTTAGCCTAGCGGGTCTCTTTTATGCGTAGTATTTTTTGACTATGTCTGCGTGCACAGGGTGCGGGAAGTCTTCACCATCCATGGTGCTAAGTATCATAGCTCCGCCGGAAAATACTGTCTTGACTACAAATGGTCCCTCATAGGTGGGAGTCCACTTGCCCCTGGGATCGCCTTGTGGAAGAATGATGCGCTTGACTACTAGGTCACCGACTTGGTAGACTCGATGCTTGACCTTCTTGTTAAATCCTCTGATCATTCGTTTCTGATAGATCTGTCCATGGAAAATGGATGCGAGCCGCTTCTCGTCAATCAAGTTGATCTGATCAAGGCGAGTCTGGATCCAATCGTCTTCGCCTAACTCTGCGTCCTGGAGGACTCTGGTGGAGGGTATTTGAACCTCGATGGGTAGGACTGCTTCCATACCGTATACAAGAGAGAAAGGGTTTGCCCCTGTCGATGTTCGTACCGTAGTGCGATAACCATGGAGAGCAAATGGCAACATCTCGTGCCAATCCTTGTAGGTCACTGTCATCTTCTGTATGATCCTCTTAATGTTCTTGTTGGTGGCTTCCACTGCGCCATTCATCTTAGGCCGATACGGAGAAAAATTGTGATGCTTGATCTTGAACTGCGTGCAGAGTTCGGTGATCATTTTGTTGTTGAGATTAGAGCCATTATTTGTGATAATCCTTTCGGGAGTGCCATACCGACAAATAAGATTATGCTTGATGAGTCGAGCCATAACATTCTTAGTAACAGATGCGAACGAGGCTGCTTTTACCCACTTGGTGAAATAATCAATTGCCACAAGAATGAAACGATGTCCGTTGGAAGCGGTGAGCTTGATTTCTCCGATCATGTCAATGCCCCACATCGCAAAAGGCCAAGGAGCTGTTAGAATATTCAATGGTACTGGAGGTACGTGCACTTTGTCTGCATATATCTGGCATTTGTGACAAGATCGAGCATAGCGGTGACAATCAGCTTCCATGGTGGACCAATAGTAACCTGTCCTCAAAATCTTCTTAGCCATAGTATGTCCACTGGAGTGGGTACCAAATGCGCCCTCGTGTAATTCTTCCATGATACGTTCCGCTGTTTTCTGGTCTACACAGCGAAGTAAGCATAAGTCGTGGTTGCGCTTGTATAAGATGTCGTTGTTGAGGAAGAATTTGGATGCAAATCTTCTCAAGAACTTCTTATCATTGATAGATGCCCCTGCGGGATATTCTTGAGTCTCAAGATACCTCTTCACGTCGTAGTACCAAGGTTTCTTTTCTATATCAAGCTCATAACAATACGATGGTTCGTCAAACTTTTCGATGATGATCTGGGAGCCTCGTTGTCCCATCTGACCTTGAACATAGACGACATAGTAGCCAATGCGTCTGCCAACTAATTCTCTTCTCGTGGAATGTGATTGAAAGTGATTTCTTCAAAGTAGGGGATCAAACTCAGAACATGCTCTCGATACGGAATGAGATTCGGATGCTTCGTATCCCACTCGCCCTTAATCTGACTGATCACTAAAGCTGATTCTCCATACACTTGTAAGAACTTGATTCTTAAGTCAATAGCAGCTTTGATACCCATGATGCACGCTTCGTATTCGGCCATGTTGTTGGTGCAGCTAAAACATAATCTGGCGGTGAAATGAGTATGTCCGCCTGTAGGAGATGTAATGATGGCGCCAATGCCATTGCCAAGTCCGTTTGAGGCTCCATCGAAGACCATGGTCCATCGGGATCCTTGTTCAGGTCCTTCACCTGGGCCTGGTTCTTTGCAATCTGTAACTAGTAAAACATCTTCATCTTGAAATTCGAACTGCATAGACTGATAGTCATCTACAGCTTGATGAGCCAAATGCTCGGGTACTACACTTCCTTTGGTCGCTTTCTGAGAAGTGTACTGGATGTCGTATTCGGTCAGGATCATTTGCCATCTTGCTATTCTTTCGAGAGAGCTGGTTTCTCAAATATGTATTTTATCGGATCCATCTTGGAGATCAACAAAGTAGTGTGAGTCAACATATACTGTCTTAGTCGGCGAGCAGCCCAAGCCAAAGCGCTGCAAGTTTTCTCGAGCTGTGAGTATCTTGTTTCACAGTCGGTAAACTTTTTGCTAAGGTAGTATATTGCATACTCTTTTCGACCAGACTCATCATGTTGCCCCAACACGCACCCCATTGAGTTCTCTAACACTATCAAGTACATGATAAGAGATCTTCCATCGGCAGGCGGCATCAGGATAGGAGGATTCTGTAGGTACTCCTTGATTTTTTCAAAAGCGATCTGGAAATCATCATTCCATTCCACCACTTGATCTTTCTTTAGTAACTTGAAGATTGGCTCACAAGTAGCAATTAAATGTGCAATGAATCTGGCAATGTAATTCAAACGTCCCAAGAAACCCCTGACTTCCTTCTAAGTGCAGGGCGCTGGAATTTCTGGAATAGCTTTAACTTTGGCGGGGTCAACTTCAATACCTTTCCCACTGACGACCAACCCTAGGAGTTTACCGGATCTGACTCCAAAAGTGCACTCGTTAGGATTAAGTCTCAGTCTATGCTTCTTCAACCTATCAAATAGTTTCCGCAAATGATCAAGATGTTCTCCTTCTGTCTGCGATCGAGCTATCATGTTGTCGAAGTAGACCTCTATCTCGTGATGAATCATGTCATGAAATAATGTCACCATGGCACGTTGGTAAGTGGCGCCTGCGTTCTTCAGTCTGAACGGCATAACCTTATAGCCGAAAGTGCCCCACTGTGTAACGAAAGTGGTCTTCTCCATGTCTTCAAGATCCATTTTGATCTGATTTTAGCCGGAGAAACCATCCATGAAGGAGAAAACCTTATGTTGAGCGGTGTTGTCAACCAGAACATCAATATGAGGTAGTTGGAAATCGTCTTTCGGACTCGCTTTGTTCAGATCTCTATAGTCCACACACATTCGTACCTTTCCATCCTTCTTGGGCACAGGCACCACGTTAGCAACCCACTGTGGATAAGAAGTAACAACTAAGAAACCGGCGTTGAACTGCTTCATAACTTCGGCTTTGATTTTCTCGGACATCTCAGGACACATGCGACGAACCTTCTGTTTCACTGGAAGAAAAACTTCTTTTGTCGGTAACCGATGTACCACAATATCAATGTCCAAACCTGGCATGTCTTCGTATGAGCAAGCAAAAACCTCAATATAGTCTCGTAGCATCTGAACCAATCTTTCTTTGACACTGCTCTCAAGACCTGCTCCTATCTTGATCTCTTTCCTGTCTTCATCAGTACCCAAATTCACACCTCAACTTGCTCTTCGTGTGGCTGTATAACTCGATCTTATTGCTGTAGCAGTCTGACAAGTTCTCCTGGCACTTCACAATCTTCCTCACCTTCGTCTTCGGCTTGGTAGATCGGATTATCGAAGTCATATTTAGCAATAGCATAGCTGTTATCAACGAGATTCGGAGTGATTCTGCAGTGTATCACGTGGATGTGTGTAAGAAACACATAGCTTTTTGAAGGGGTGATGAAGTAAAAGAAAGAAAGAAACAATTAAATGTAAAATTCCAACGATTTTATTGAATGAAAATATGCAAATGACAGATAATAACGCTCACAAACGAGCCATCATGCCCCGGGCAAGGCACTAGGCTTTAGAGTTTATTGTTCAAAGCGTAGAAAATACGAAAAGCAAAGCAAAAACAAAAGAAATTACTCATGTCTAAAGGAGATTGGTATGACGTCTTCAGTCTTCCAATTGCTGAGTCCGTTGTCGGAAGTTGGGAAGATCCATTTGCTGATGTCGAAGTCGCTGTCGTCGTCTTCTATAGCATGGATCCACTCTGGCTGATGCGGAAGGGAAGTTGGCCGGCACGTTCGCAGCGTATCATCTTCTAACCTCTGATAGTGAAGCCTAAACCAGTCTTGTCAGATTTGAAAGGAAGATCAGGGTGCTGACCCCAAATAGTACTGCCTCCTTCTTCAACTGCAGCTTGAGCATCCTTCAGCGAAGCCATCCTCGGCGGAATTTGTGTAACTTCAGGAGTGACGGGAGAGTCAACAGGCATGATTCTGGGGATTGTTTCAAAATCATGACAGGGAGTCTCGAAGAATTCACCCTCTATCTCGAGATATCAGAATGACTGTAAATGACTGACCATAAATTCCTCTTCACCATATATTGTAATAACCTTCCCCTTCACCGGGTATTTCAACTTCTGATGTAAGGTAGAGGTAACAGCGCCTGCCCCATGTATCCAAGGGCGTCCGAGTAGGCAAAAATAAGCCGGACGGATATCCATGACAAAGAAAGTGGAATCGAAAGTATGGGAACCGACTTTAATAGGTAGAATGAGCTCTCAAAGTACTGTTCGCTTAGAACCATCAAAGGCTCTCACAACAATGTCACTGGGTTTCAGAACCAATCCTTCAACATCAAGCCGATCAAAAGCAGTCTTTGGTAGGATATTCAGAGCAGAACTGGTATCCACCAAAACATGAGATAATGTAACGCCCTTGCATTCAACAGAGATGTGCAAGGCTTTGTTGTTTTTCTTTCCTGCAGGAGTCAAATCAGCATCAGAGAAACCTAGGTCGTTGTTGGCAGCCAGGCTAGCAATACAAACTTCAAACTGGTCAGTAGTAGTGCCTTGCGGCACGTGAGCATTCTTTAGAAACTTTACCAAGGCTTTAGCATGAGCCTCAGAGCACAAGAGCAGAGCAAGCATGGAGATCTTGGACGAAGTCTGTCCCAACTGTTCCACAACATTATAGTCACTCTTCTTGATAATCTTCAGAATTTCCTCCATTTCTCGTTTGGAGGTGTCTTCAGCCACTTCCTTTGGTACTTCTGTCTGAGCAGGATGAGCTACTGGTTCTTTCCCACTAGCTTCGGGAACTGGTTGAATAGCTGGAATGCGAGCTGGAGTCGTAGTGTCTTTTGGAGGAGAGATCTCTGGAGAGAAGACTCTTCCGGTTCTGGTCACCTTACTTGATCCGGTGATGTTGTCAATGTCAGGAATTGTAGCTTCAATTGTAAGATCTTCAATGGTAAGAGGATCTTGCTTGACGCCATGATAGTAAACCTCAGATCCATAATTCCAAGGAATAGCTTTGTTAGAGGAATATGGAACTGGTCTGAGAGAAGTAATGATGAGAGGTGCCACTCTAGGCACAGGATCAGTAGAGGAGATTCTTATCGTATTAACATCAGCATAGTCTTCTGAGAAATCGTCACCCCATCCGGTTGCCTTAACATCTTCAATAGGAATCTTGTAGCTTTCAGGAACAGTGTACTTCACCATGTAATCAAACTTTCCACTTGGCTGCCCCAAGGTATCCCACACATTCGGTACAGTTTCATTCACATCTTCAATCTTCAGTTTCTTAGACATGTCTTCGCACAAATTCTCCACAGGTGGTTTCAGGAATAGTATTTCACGGTTATCCATCATGCACTGAACACGTTTTCTCAACCAAGCACAGCCATCAGGTGCAGATGGGCACCAGCGACAATTCTCTAGGCATCCTGGGTTGACACCGGCTTGTAGAAAATTCTTCTTAACAGTCATCAGAGGAATGGTCAAGTCATCTATGTTGAAAACGTAAGAGTTATCGCCAATAGCATTGGAACTTTTGTCATGGTTAGGCATGGGAGCGTTGATCACATTCGGAGTTTCAACAGGAGGGTCAAACTCAATCTGCTTAGCTTCAATCATATCTTGAATCTTGTTCTTCAAAGCCCAACAGTTGTCAGTGTCGTGCCCTGGCCTGTTGGAGTGATAAGCACACTTAGCATTAGGATTGTATCTCGGAGAGGAAGTGTTCACATTCTGAGGAGGATCCCTCAAAGTAATCAGCTCTGCTTTCAACATGTGTTGCAAGACTTGCGACAAAGGCATGTTGAACTTTGTAAACTGTCTTCGTGGCGCGTTCTGGTTACGCGCGTTGTCTCGTTGAGGTTGTGCTGGTGTAGGATTGGAGATCACAACTGCCCCTACAGATTGAGCACGGTTGGTCTTGGCTCGGCTTTTCTGACCATACACAGCATTAGTTTCTTTCTTACCACCAAAAGATCTCTTCGCAGCATTTGTAGATGACTCTATCTGGATTTTTCCGCTCTTGATACCAATTTCAATACGCTCTCCTGTCAATATCAGCTCGATGAATCCGGCTGAAGAGTTTCCAATCAAATGATTGAAGAATGGGCCTGTCAGTGTTCCCATAAACATATCAACCAACTCCCTATGGGACAAGGGCGGTTGAACTCTGCCTGCTAAATCTCTCCATTTCTGAGCATACTCTTTGAACTTCTCATCACGACCCATGGACATGCTCTGTAGTTGCGTACGAGTGGGCGCCAATTCAGCATTGTACTCATATTGTCTGTAGAAAGCATCCGCTAAGTCGCTCCAAGTACGGATACGGTCATTCTCTAGCTGATAATACCACTCCAATTGAGTCCCGGACAGACTCTCTTGGAAATAATGCATCCACAACTTTCTATCATCAGTGTGGGGGTTGATCTTTTGAACATAGGACTTCAAATGCAGCTTCAGACAAGAAATGCCATTATACTTGGCAAAAGTCGGAACTTTGAATTTGGGAGGAATCACCACACCAGGAACAAAACTCAGATCATAAAAATTCAGCCCAGACATTTTCAGGTTTTCCACAGCATTCAGACGGTCTTCAAGCTGCTTGTACATGTCATCTTCATTAGAGTATTGATCCTCATAGTCTTCTCCTTTCTTCTCAGGCTCACGCTGATCGTCTTCGTCATTTCCCTTGACACTCCCCTCAGTCTTGACACTTTCCGAGAGCTCTATCCGGCTAACCACTTTTGGACCACCTTTGTAACGTCTGCCCATGTTGAGAACACCAACGACCCTCTTCTTTCTGTTGATGAGCTTCTTCAGATCTTCTTGGCCTTGGACCAAGCTGGTGAACATCTCCTGGAACTGAGCATTCTGAGCCTGAAGATCTTTGACAGTCTGTTCAAGAGCCATTTCTGCTAAAATAAATAGCGAGAAAATGAGAAAACCAATCTTCAATGTACCTGTTATGAGAAGTTATGCCATGATATGCGATGTTTATGCGAATGCAATGTTCTCAAGGACCTTAAGGATTTAAATTTGTTAAACAAGCACGAACAAACATTTATTAGTTCTCTTTTTATTCTTTTTCTTTTTGAGTACAAAAGATAGTTCAAAACAATAAAATAAAAGAACAAAAATCCTAGAGCTCTAAGTCTCCCATGGGCGCTTCCTCTTGGTGCCGAGGTAGGCGTTGATGTTTCGCTCCTCGTGAAGTAGCTTGGTCAACTCTAGTACCTTCTTCTCGCTTGCATAATATTGAGCTTCGAATGTATCCCTTTCTTCTTTAAGCTGAATCCAGGATCTCTTCAAGTCTTTAAAATCAGTAGGCATGTCAGGATGGAGAACAGTATCGGGTACGTCACCTATAGCAACAGGTTCCATAATTACTGGTAACACGGGTGTAAACGGCATCGTGAGGTTTTGAGCTCGAGCTCGCACCCATTTGAGGTAAGGTTCCCAAGGAATGGAGTTCTGGTGCCCCAAAGTCTTGGTATCAGTCTTCTTCACAATGCCCCAAGCGTGTATGAACCTTCGTCGGTAATTCTGGAGAACGTGGATGTAGTCGAACACGATATCTTGGAGAAGCATATCATGCGGACCATCTCTTCGAGTGAAACCAAACTGACGTAGAGCTAGAGAAGGGTTGTAAGTAATACCTCCCCTTATACCAAGTAATGGTACATTAGGGAATTCTCCACAACGCTCAATGAATGTGAACTCCTTTTGAGAGAAGAGACACCAACGAATATCTGAATGAGAGAGTGACATCAGTCTTTGAGACCACTTCAACCTTTGTTCGTTCTTCAAAACTGATGGAGGAAGGTGCGAAATTAACCACCTGGAAAGTAACGGTATGCAACACATGAGAGTTCCTTGTCTTTTGATAGTACGAGTGTGGAGAGAATGTAGAATATCTCCAAGTAAAGTAGGCACAGGATTGCGAGTAAGGAATAAATTGATGGCGTTGACATCTATGAATTGATCCGAGTTAGGGAATAGAACCAATCCATAGATTAGCAAGGCCACAATGTCTTCGAATGCATGGAAACTCATAACTTTGAGGAATTCTCGGGCTTTCTTTATTAGGAACTTAGCAATGTCTGAGCGCTTTAGATGTAGTGCTGATGCAATGTCTTCGTACTTATGAACCTTTTCTAATCCGGTGAATGGCATTTGGTCAAGAATAGGTATCCCAAGTAGCTTAGAGAACTCTTCCAAGGTAGGAACCAACTGATAATCTGGGAAGGTAAAACAATGGTGTTTCGGATCAAAGAACTGGAATATGACGTGCATCATATCTTCTTCAAAACCGGAGATAACCAAGTTAAGTAGATAACTATGTCTTTTGACAAACTGAGCATGATCAGGAATTTCTGAAACCAATTCTTTGAGCTGAGAAGGTATACCCATGATGTTGATTCGGATAGTCTTTCTAGAAGTCATAATCCCTACAAAACAGAGCAAAGATAAATCCCTAGGTCCATGAAATAGTTAGAAATGATATGCAATGCGATGATGTCATGATGTCATGTTTAGCACACACAAACAATTCACACAATGAGCCTAGGTTTAAGGCTTGCATGAGGTATAGGTAATTACCCACCAAAAGTTTGAGTTGGTTCATCCTGTCCTATAATAGTAACCAGGTTCTATGAATCTCATATCATTGATCTTTCTCGTAGGCGTTTATTTCAATACGACTACCAAGTGGTCGACCGAAAATATCCCAAAAGTCTGATCTTAATGAGCGTAGCATCGAGTATCGACCAACCTCGGTCTACACCAAATTCGGCCATCTCACTACCTTCTAATGGCCAAGATGGGTCAATTAAGGTTCTAAAAGTTTAGTTAGTGCTGATGACACCACACAGAAGCCAAATACTATCCTCAACTTGGAAATGAAGAGTATCAGGACATCCAAACTGTCACACTAACGTAGCCATCATGTTGACCCTTTCGGTATACGCCTAATGGTCGCGACGATTTATTGCTACTTACCTAAAGGAAACCTGGATCTGGGTGTAGGATCCCCCACAAATATAATACCCAAGCAACCCTTAAAGATAAAGCAAGCAAGTCAAACAGAAAGCAGTAAAAGTGATCTAAAAATCCCTAAGGTATTCTCTCTTTTAGGGTGTCTCCCTGGCAGAGTCGCCAATTTTGTAATACGCTGAACTGACTTTGAGATTTTTTGTATCGCAAATGTGCGGATAGCAAGAGTCGCCACCGCCTTTTCTTTTATCCAATTAAGGGAAGGTGAAAAGCACAGGAAAAGACCTTCGTTAGATTCTGAGTAAGGGAGAAGGTTATGAAAAAGGAAGGTATTAACACCCCTTTCCATCCGTAGTTATCTACGGGCTCTTAGTTGCTCTTAGATTAAAAAAGTGCTTTCTGTGTGTTTGACAAAAATGTTTTTGAATAGGCATTTTGCTTTGACTTTGTAATGATTCATGTAGGAATATATACAAAGTGTTCGGAAATGTTTCGTTTTGAAAAGAGTTTGAACTTTGACAAAAGTGTGTGGTGTGAAAAGTGTTTGTTTTAGCAAGCAACTAAAAGTCTTATTACCTACTCAGAATGGTCGTTTTCGTGTTGTTTTACGTTCCTTTAAAATAGTGTTATCCATACCATTAGTTTGTAGGTAACCCTATTTGTTGGATGTAGAAGGGACTTTCGAAGGGACATCGAATGGTCATAGAAGGCAACTTGTAGGAAGTATCCTAGCACATTCGAAGGGACGATCATCACTTTTCGTAGGCAATAATTGAGGGACGAGATCATGTATTCGTAGGCGACATCGTGGGTCTATGATCTTTGTATCGAAGGGACTATGATGATATGTTTGTAGGCAACGGTGCTAGGATACCTCTACGTTCGAGGGACTTGACCATTTGTATTGGTAAAGGCAACGAGAGAGAATTACCCTAAGGGGTGCATGTGTGAAAAGAGCGTGTCAAATTCAGATATGTATTATCTTGAAATTATGAGTAATCTATGTCTAATTTTATCTCGCCATACACGCCTAATTACTAGCAGTTTATAGGGTGCAGAAAGTAAATTGCGGAAAGTAAAGTGCGGAAAGATAAATGTTCTACGCTATTACATGGCTTTGGGGCAGTTACATAATAAGAGTGCGGAAAATAAAAAGTCCTAATTAAACTATTACATCCCATAGGCAGTTACATAATTGGAAAAGAAAAGTAAGAAAAATCGTCCGAAACGCTACAACCTGTGAACAGATACATAATTGGAAATACGAGAAAATTGCATAAGAAGAAAATGTTAGTAAAAACATGATTTTTGAATCAGGAAAAAGGTTTTATGCTAGTAATGACATTAATATGATAAGATCAAATTTTGGTAATTTTCTGGATCGTTTTGGTAATTTAAAAACAATTAAAAGTCATTTAAATGATTAATTAATAATTAAATTAAATATGCATGCAAAAATAATAATTTTAATATTAAAAATTAAATAAGTATCTTTCTGATAATAATGCAAAAAAGAAATATTTTTGGAGTTTTTTAGATGCATGATAAATTTATCTGAAGATAAATTAAATAACATGAAAAATATTAAAGAAAAAGAAAATAGAAAAAAGTTGATTTTGCAAAGAAGCAAAATAGAAAGGTCTTGCCAGGATTCGAACTGGAGACCCTTGGATGAAAACTCCAATCTGCTTGCCTTTACCACTGAGCCAACGCGCATTTGGTGTTTGGAAAATAGAAACATTGGATTATAAGCGAATACGTGTCAGGATTTCTGATTTCAACGCACAGTCAGCCACGTGGGGTCCATGTTGAATGGATAGACGAATTGGATCGCTGGGAATTGCCACGCTAGCCACGCCGGAGTCAACACATTCAACAACGCCGGAGCCCTAGCTCCGGTCGTCTTCTCCGACCAAGCAAATTTCAATCCTGCAAAACTAAGCAAAATAAAAAGGAAAAAGGTACCCTACCCCCCTAAATCGATGGCTGCGAGTTCAATGGTGGTGTTAGTTTTGATTGAAAACGCCTGTAGCGTCCAGTTCGAAGCTCAACAGTTTTCAAACCCTAAATATGGCAAATCGTGTTTCAGACGTTCAAGCTATGAAACGATGATCCAGATCTTATCTATTGCATCTCATGAACACATTGGAATGCTTAGTTTCTGAAGCAACTCGATTTTCAAAAATCTTTTAATTCTCGAAAACAGTGAAATCGCCACCTAATTTTATTTGTTCTAAGAAGAACGGGAAAATATAGATAAAACCCCAAACAAGCGGATAAGGCGGTCTACGTGACCAAAAAGTGGGATCGGGAGTCGGTTATGTAAGGGGAACGTATTAGCACCCCTTACATCCATCGTACTCGATGGGACCCATTTAATTCTACGCGTTTTGTGTGTGTCTTTATTGCTAAGTTATGGATGCTAAAAGAAAAAGAATTGTTTGTTATTATTTTGAGTTTGACACGGTTTTAGAACCGCGTGCCTACATATTCCCTCGTGCAATGGGAAAGTCAAAACTCTGTAGTTCCTCTCAAAAAGGTTTTAAATTTGTTGTATTGATTTTATAAGAAAAACCGTGCATTTAGACATTTCAAATACTTTGAACTAGGACTTGTTATGTTTGTTTGAAAAGCTTAAGTCCTCGTTCGTATTTGAAATGACTATTACACCCTCTTTATCCGAAAAGAGTTTTTTTACGATCGCATATGAGCGAAAAAAGAATTTGAATGAGTTGAATTGTTTTTTATGTGGATTAAAAAGTACCGAACAACGAGGCTAACATCTCACGATTCAAATACTAGAAACCCGAGGAACTAATGCTCGCACGAGTCGTCTATCACCCAAAAAGTTTTCTTGAGAAAAAGTGAAGTGAAACGAGTTCACGTTATTTAGGAGTCTTTAAGCAACTGGTGTAACGTCCAATGACTTAAAGACTAAAGTTTATTTGGGGGACAAGTTTTTTAGCAATTAGTCTAGCGTCCAACGACTAAAAAACTTGTACTTTATTATGAAAAAGTTTTGAAAATGCACTCGACGTTGGATCGAGGTTTGAAACTTTAATTGCGAAAGTATTTTTTTTAGATGCGAGTTATGGTTAATTGAGCATATGGACTAAGGTGCGATAACGGAAATGAACAAATAATTGTATACAAGCATTAAATAAAGCGAGTAAGTAAATTAAAAGCCCATACAAGGTGGCTTGCACAAATAAATGAACGATTTATACTGTGTAGGTGCATGCACGAAATGAATTTAATCGACTAATTAAACGAAACTTAATCAAGTAATTAGTTTACTAAAATTAATTAGGTAGACTAATTAATTTTAAATAACCTAATTAGATAATTAAATAATGTTTAACTAATCAATTAAAGTTTCATTGTAAGCCCAAGAGTAAGCGTGGTGTGTGCACAAATGTGTGGCCGTTGTGACGCTTCAAAGCTTTGTCAACTCAGGGTAGTAAAAAATGGCTCGCACGAGTATTAGTTTGAAAATGTTTTTGGTTTGTGCTTTGTGAATGAATAATTAAACAATAAAGCAATAAAAATATTTACTAATTATTACATCATGTGGGGAATGGGGGTACAAATTTACAAATGGGGATAAAAAAAAATGCTAAAATCTCCTAATAATAATAATAAAAAAAAGCCTAATTAATATTAACATTATTTTTTTTTGTATTTTTGAGTATTAATAATTTTAATGGTTAAAATGTAATAATTATAATTTTTTTAATTAAGAAAAATAGTACTAGTTGGTAACAATGATAATAATAGCTACTAATGGTAAGAATAAGGTTAGTAATAACAAATAGTTATAGTAATAATAAGTAATAATAATAATAGTTAGTAATAATATAATAATAATTAGCAATTTAGAAAATAATAATAAGGGTTGGCAATAACAATAATACTAATTAGTAATAACAATAATAATAACTAGATTATAATATACTAATCCTATACTAATAAACAAAATTAAAAAGTAAAAGACAAAAAGGAAATCCAGACACTCACACTCTCCTCTCTTCTTCACGATGAAAACACCCAGAAAACCCCAACCTCAAACCCTTCTCTCTCAAAACGCGAACATGCAGCAAACGAAGACCTCATCTCTCTCATGATCTCACGGTCTCTCATCAGTCCCTCTGAGCCGCGATTTCGTCTCTCTCTCACCGTCGCCGCGATTTCTGTCTCTCTCTCGATCTCACTGTTTGCATGTTTGATTTCTGATTCTTAATGTTTGTTTTGATTTCTGTTTCAGATCGTAAATGGAAAGGGAGAAGGACGGCGATGGAGTTCGCAACCTCTTCGTCAAAACCCGGTATTACCTTTCTAAACCTCTTCTTCTTTCTCGATTTTCAAAACTGGATTTCTGAGAAAATAAGTTCTGAAGGCTGTTTGGCGTAGGAAAATGATGATTAGGCTAGCTGGTTGGTTTTTTGTGTTGCTGTTTTCGTTTTTTACGATTTCTGGTTTTGGGGTTTTGGTTGTTTTGAACTGGCTTCATCTGCTACGATTTCTTTTCTGGTTTTTGAAATGGTTTGGGTTTGGAATAGTTAGAACAAATACTTCTTTTTTTTTTGGTTATGGCCTTTTGAGGTTTTTCTTTGAACTGGTATTTTGAACAGATGCCTCTCTCTCTGGTATGTTGAACTGATATAGATACTCACTTGGTCCTTGTCTGTTGAGTTTTCTTGAAAATCCTCTCTTGCCTTTGAGAACAGACCTGCTGCCTTGAGGACAGACCTGCCACTTTCTTTTTTTGAACTGATGCTTCACATGTTGATTATATCTTCTTCTCTTTTTCTGATTGGTATATGCTTTAAACATGAATGCAAGCTAGCCTTTGTCTTCTGCCCACAGTCTTTCATCAGCAATGTTGACTGTTTCTGTTTTCCCTTTTTCACTTTTGGGTGAAAACATAACTTTGAATCCACTCTTTTCCTTTTTCATGCTGCTGCTATATGTTACTTGTATGGGTTATTTTACCTCTTCTGTAGCTGCTAAATTATGCTGATAACCACATCCCTTTGCCTTTCTTGTTGCCTATTGGGATTAATGATCATTGTTGCCTTGATTATGCTTGCTGGTGGGAATTATTAGACTATTGATTATGCTTGCTGTGAACATTGCTGCCTGTTTGGGATTAGTGAAATGTTGCCTGTTGTTGGTTTATAGTGTTGGATTAATGGATAATGATGCCTGTTGGAATAAATTATGATTTCTTGAACTGTTGGGATAATTATAACTATGATGAATAACTGAGTTAGGTTTATTTGTGAACCGAGTTAACTCGCGATTTGCAAATAAACTCTATTTCGCCGATGATTAATCTTTAAGCAAGATTCTGAGGCTCAGCATTCAAAACCTGATTCCCGCCAAACGCCTAGTGATGAGTCTCTCGACAAAAAAAAGAATAATCTTTTGATAATTTCTCGTATTCTTTTATGTTTTGTAACCTCTAATTTATGTTCTTTTCTCTTGTTTCATGTAACGAGAATTGGCAAGCTTGAAGAGAAGATGGCGGAGGATGAAGAAGTAACTCAAGATGACCGCTGAGTTGAAAGTCTTGTAACTCGAAGAAAAAGGCCAAGACACTTAGAAACTTCAAGACTTTCCTTGTAGAAATTGTAGAAATTGCTTTAGAAATTTGTAGAATTATAATATGTTGTACTTCTTTGTAACTTGAGATAAATGAATACAAACTTGAATACCATTCCTTGTAAATTGAACAAATGAAAGAAAAACATCCTGAATGATTCGGATTCTATGGATTTGACCATTTGTAATTTGAAATCTTGAACAATATACCATGAATGAAATTTAAGTCTTATCCTTCAATATTGAATGAATATTATTACAAGGTTTCCTTTCTTTCTAAGTTGGAAAATGTATTTCAACGAACCAAACACGGATGAATCTATCCGCTTTATCATGAATCAAGATTTGAATGAATGTTTGAATACCTTAATGTCATGATGAATCAAAGGAACATTACCACACAACTTGAATGATAAGTATTTGAATGGTTTGAGTAGAGCACAAAACTTTGATTCGTAAATAAGAAGAAGCAATTCCTATTTAAAAATCGTAAAGATTCACTTGACATTTGAAAGATTTGAAAAGGAGTCCATTTGAATTATTGCATAGAACAGCTGGAGCACCAATCTTCTTTTGAAACATGTATTTTTAAGCAAATCAACTGTAATGTATCAAGTAGACACTTATAAGTCCGAAACATGGATTATCAAATCCAAATTTACTTATACTTCAAGAATATCCAAATAATTCAACTTTGACCTAATGCATAACAAACCAACAACTTCAATTCTTATGGAACATAGCCAACTGTTCATGTAACTGCAATAACCCTTAAATCAATTAAAGTCAATCCTGAAGACGAAGTTCTGAACTTAGGAGGGTAAATTTTGGGGTGCGACAGTTGCCCCTATTCAATCATCTTAAACCTGATGAGCGAGAAAAAGCGATAGCTTTTGAACATTCCAGGTGGAAGAGGATTGAATACCAGAGAACCCCGAAAATTTTCCCTACGTGGGAAACCGATGTCACAAAAGAAAGTGGATAACATATCTTGACTACGGAGCCAAGAAAAAAAAACACTTGAAGAGAACACTTGCTAAGCACCAACGGAATGCTTTAACACAACAGTGCCCAACTAGGAGATTTTAACAACACTGGGAATAACCGTGTACACAAATGAAAGTGCTATGAGAAAAAACCCCGAACTTCTCAAGTGACAAGAAATAAAGATAATACTATGAGAAGAAAACCGAACATCTCTGCGACAAGAAACAAAGACAATGCTATGAGAAGAAAACCGAGCTTCTCAAGCGACAAGAAATAAAAATTAAGAATTTGATGTGATTGAGAACTTAACAAAGAGTTCCCTGATAATTAAGGAATACCTACAGACCTTAACGAAAATAAAATTGAGAAATTAACATGATTGAGAACTTAACAAAGAGTTCCCTGATAATTAAGGAATACTTGGAGACCTTAATAAAATTGAGAAATTGACATGATTGAGAACTTAACAAAGAGTTCCCTGATAACTAAGGAATACCTAGAGACCTTAATAAAAATAAAATTGAGAAATTGACATGATTGAGAACTAAACAAAGAGTTCCCTGATAATTAAGGAATACTTGGAGACCTTAATAAAAATAAAATTGAGAAATTGACATGATTGAGAACTTAACAAAGAGTTCCCTGATAATTAAGGAATACCCGCAGACCTTAACAAAGATATATGGCTAGAACAATCTCGGAATTGTTGGTGCACGAAGGTGCGAGGAGCCATGGCATGTTGAAAGTCTTGACCATGTAACTTTCGAGTTACCAGCAGAACAAATTCAGTAGCGCACCCGAGAGTACAATTCTCTGGGGATAAACAAAACAATATCCAGCACACCGGTGTGATATAGATGTTTATTAAGTCGGTAAATCTTGTTTTCGACGTTTCTACTGACGAGATCTCACTGAACATGTACGGACATGTTGAACAACTTCTGAGTTGACAAGATCTTCAATTTGTATGCAGATAGCTTTACCGGTAATAGAAGAATCAGATTCAGCACCTGTGACTGAAAAACTTCTAGGGTAATGAGCTTCAATTTGCTGGCATTTGTATAGACAATGCGTCGTAGCAAGTGGATATGTGGATCAACGTCTGAGTCGGAGAAATATCCTGTGATTGAATAAACATCCTACCTGGAGGACGCTTATTTGTTGAGTAGTTGATGACTTACTGGGGAAATAAACGCACCAGAAGTTCGATGTAGTTTTCAGAGAACAGCTCAGAGGAGTATATTGCAGAAGCCATTGGGAGTAAATTAAGCTTCGCTGGGGAAACTCTGTAAGGAGACCGTGTGGAAAATTCACTAGGGAATCCCGGTTGATAATTTTGCTGACGTGAGAGTCCATCTGAAAGAGACAACTGTTTTTCTGGGGAAGAAATCTCAACTGGAGAAACCATCAGTTATTGAGATCCATACAAGTATATAATTCGTGCTTGTAGAAAAGAGGATAATTTCGTCGTCTGAGAACTAATCCTTCAATTCTGATCCTTACGAGGAAAATTACAGTTTCAGCTGAAAGACCTGCAAAATAAATAGCTGAAGCTAATGCATGAGTATGATATGCATGATATGATTTTTTTTAATGCAAATAGTATATCATTTCCTGATACTGCTAAGAGAAGGAAGACATCACTGGGGAATCCAATTTTGAACAATCCTGTTGTCACAAGAATTCACTGGGGATGATCGATCACTTCTCTGGGGAAGAGACTTTACTAGATAATTGACACTACTGTCGATTGTTTGTCACCCAAGCAATCACATGGCACTGGGGAGAAAAGCTAGATTATTATCGTAAACAGCTTTGGCTTCCATATCCAACATTTTCCTGAATAGATTCCAAGTTCTGGCAAGGGTTCATGCATGACTGTACCGTGATATGACATGAATGGATGAATGAATGAATGCATGAGTATACTAGTTGATGTGTTGGATTATCAACTGAATTCCCGACACCGCTGAAAGAAATCAAATGAAGGGCAACGACCATAATCCAGGTCACAAATGCTAATGCAAATAGTTTCTCACAGGGAAAAAATCTTCTGATTACTCGCAATCATCAAGATGGATACGGAGATACTTCCAAATCAGAGGAAAAGCGTAACACTTAGGAAATCAGTCACCCCCAACATTCCGTAAATCAAAGCGATTTTATGTTTCAAAATTTATTGTTTCGTCATTTTGAATGATTTTAATTTTATCTAAAACAACAGCAGCATTAAGTTAATCATGCAGAAAAGATAAAACAAAAAAAGCAAGACGAGAAAAGAAGTTCCACTAAACAATTTATTTAAAATATGAGAAAAGTAACTCATAAGTAGGGATTTTGTACACGAAGATGCACATTCCTTTAGGAGGAACATACAGAAAGAGTGAATCTATTACACATTTCGTTAAAACAACAACAAAATTGACACTGAACTTCATTGAACCAAAACATGCTATCCCCCCTTCTGACTGCTATTCTTCATCACTTCGCTTCTGAAGATGGTGATTGAACTAATCCCCTCCATCTGAGCTTCTGGTGCGGCACGGAGGCACACACAGCAGTATTATGTCTTTATAAATTCCCTAACTTTTGCGTGAACCACTTTCAGAAGATCTTGGTTCACCGGGATATTTACCCTTTTTTGCTTAAGCCGCCCTTTCGGGTTTTCAGCTTATCGGGCTTAACTTTTTTCTTTTTTTTTTAGACATAATACTTCTTGACTGCGTCTTAGTTGATAGCGTGTGCCAAGTCTTCTCCATCCATGTTGGTGAGAATAAGAGCTCCTCCCGAGAAAACTTTCTTTACCACGTATGGTCCTTCATAGTTTGGCACCCACTTTCCACGAGGGTCTCTGTGTGCGGAGATTATCCTCTTTAGCACCAATTCGCCCACCTTGAACTCGCGGGGGCGTACTTTCTTGTCAAAAGCCCTCTTGATTCTTTTCTGGTAAAGTTGGCCATGACAGATTGCTGTCAACCTCTTTTCTTCGATCAGATTGAGTTGGTCATATCTATTCTGGACCCATTCTGCTTCTTCCAACTCTGTTTCCATCAGAACTCTAAGAGAAGGAATCTCAACTTCTATAGGAAGTACTGCCTCCATGCCATAAACAAGAGAGTAAGGTGTCGCTCCGGTCGAAGTGCGGATAGACGTTTTGTACCTGTGCAAAGCGAAAGGCAACATCTCGTGCCAATCCTTATACGTCTTCACCATCTTCCGAAGGATCTTCTTGATATTCTTATTAGCTGCCTCAACAGCACCATTCATCTTTGGTCTATAGGGAGATGAGTTGTGATGGTCGATCTTGAATGTGTCACATAACTCCTTCATCAACTTGTTGTTCAGATTTGTCCCATCGTCGGTGATGATCTTGCTAGGAGTACAGTAGCGACAGATTATGTTATTCTTGATCAAACGGGTAACCACTTGTCGTGTCACATTTGCATATGAAGCAGCCTCAACCCACTTGGTGAAATAGTCTATGACTAGTATGAAGCGATGTCCATTGGAGGCTTTCGGCTCAATCATTCCGATCATGTCAATTCCCCACATAGAGAATGGCCATGGAGAGGTCAAAACATTCAGAGGTGAGGGTGGCACATGCATCTTATCAGCGTGAATCTGACACTTGTGACATTTCATTGCATAAACAACACAATCTGTTTCCATGGTCATCCAATAGTAACCAGCCCTGAGGATCTTCTTTGCCATAGCGTGTCCATTTGCGTGAACACCGAAAGAACCTTCATGAATTTCTTTGATGAGTTGATCTGCTTCGTGTCTATCCACGCATCTGAGCAAGACCAAATCAAAATTCCTCTTGTACAATACCCCACTACTCAAGAAAAAGTTGGCAGACAACTTCCTCAAAGTCTTCTTATCAGTAATAGATGCCCCTTCTGGGTACTCGCCCGTTTCTATGTATTGTTTGATGTCGTAGAACCAAGGTTTACCGTCAGTTTCTTCATCAACCATCATATAGTAGCCAGGTTCGTCTAGACGCTCGATAGTGATGGAAGGTGCTTCATTAGCCCACTTGACTTTGAACATTGAAGACAAAGTGGCTAAAGCATCAGCTAACTGATTTTCCTCTCTAGGAATATGATGGAAAGTAATCTCATCAAGGTATGGTATCAGCTTCAAGACATGATCTCTGTACGGAATCAACTTTTCATTACAAGTTTCCCACTCTCCTTTGACTTGGAAAACGACGAGTGCTGAATCTCCATAAACTTCAAGAATTTTGATTCTCAAATCAATGGCTACTTCTATTCCAAAAATACAAGCTTCATATTCTGCCATGTTGTTGGTACAATCGAAACAGATTCTGGCAGTGAAAGGAATATGAAAACCTGTCGGAGAAGTTATAATTGCCCCTATTCCGTGACCTACTGCGTTGGATGCCCCATCAAACACAAGTGTCCACCGGGATCCTGGCTCGGGTCCTTCCTCTGGTCCGGGAATGTTGCATTCTCTGATAAACATGACATCTTCGTCTGGGAAGTCAAACCTCATCGGTTGATAGTCCTCCATAGGCTGATGGGAGAGATATTCTGATACCACACTTCCCTTGATAGCTTTCTGAGTTACATATTGAATATCGTATTCAGATAGTAACATCTGCCAACGTGCAATCCTTCCAACCAAAGCTGGCTTTTCTAAGATATATTTGATAGGATCCATCTTGGATATCAACATTGTAGTGTGACACACCATGTATTGTCTCAAACGACGAGCAGCCCATGCTAAAGCGCAACAAGTTTTCTCTAACAGGGAGTACCGACTTTCGCATTCTGTGAACTTCTTACTCAGATAATAAATTGCATGCTCTTTTCTTCCCGTTTCATCGTGTTGCCCCAGAACACAACCCATAGATCCTTCGAGTACGGTGAGGTAAATTATGAGAGGCCTTCCGGGTACAGGCGGTATCAAGATAGGTGGTTCTTGTAAGTACTCCTTGATCTTATCAAATGCTCGCTGACAATTATCATTCCATATGATGGCTTGATCTTTCTTCAACAACTTGAACAAAGGTTCACAAGTAGCTGTCAAATGTGATATGAAACGGGAAATGTAATTCAAACGTCCCAAGAAACCACGAATTTCCTTCTCCGTTATTGGTGCTGGCATTTCTTGAATAGCTTTTACTTTGTCAGGATTCACCTCGATACCTCGTTGGCTCACTATGAATCCAAGTAACTTCCCGGACCGGACTCCGAAAGTGCACTTGTTAGGATTCAATCGAAGTTTGTACTTTCTTAATCTTTCAAACAGCTTTCTGAGATGGACAATGTGCTCCTCTTCAGTCTGAGACTTGGCGATCATATCATCCACATAGACTTCAATTTCTTTATGCATCATATCATGAAAAAGAGATACCATGGCTCTTTGATAAGTCGCCCCTGCGTTCTTCAATCCGAAAGGCATGACCTTGTAACAGAAAGTGCCCCACGGGGTGGTGAATGTGGTCTTCATCATGTCTGTAGGATCCATCTTGATTTGATTATATCCGGAGAAACCATCCATGAAGGAGAAAACTGACGACTGAGCGGTGCTATCGACCAAGACATCAATGTGGGGTAAGGGAATGTCATCCTTCGGGCTAGCTCGATTCAAGTCTCTATAGTATACACACATCCGAACCTTTCCATCCTTATTGGGGACAGGTACAATGTTGGCAATCCAATCTGGATATACCCACACAGCAAGGAAACCGGCGTCGAACTGTTTCTTCACTTCGTCTCTGATCTTTTTAGCCATCTCAGGATGCGTCCGCCTCGGTCTTTGCTTCACGGGAGAGCATTCGGGCTTTAGCGGCAACTTATGCACAACGATATCTGTATCAAGTCCAAGCATATCCTGATACGACCAGGCAAACACATCTGCAAACTCTCGCAGTAAGTTGACCAACTCATCTTTTATCTCTTTCCCCAAGGCGGTTCCAACTTTGACTTCTTTGAGATCCTCTTCAGTACCCAGATTGATCACATCCACTAGTTCCTGATGAGGTTGGATCATCTTCTCCTCGTGCTCAATCAGACGCGCTAACTCTTCAGGGAGTTCATAGTCTTCTTCACCGTCATCTTCGGCTTGGTTGATCGGGAAATCGAAGTCAAAAGGAGTTATAGCATGGCTATGTTCAATAAGCTCAATTTCAGGTGATCTGCATAAATGATTGATTTTATCTTTTAGATATGTATGTTTATTTTAGCAGGAAAAACAGTGAAAGTGTTGTTGTTTTTATTATTTAAGATGCACTGGAAAGCAAAAGTAAAAACAATAAAAGGGATCTCAAACTGAATAACAAAATGCGCTTTTTATTGAAGATAAAATTTCAAGCCCTACAAAGCAATCCTTTGTGCCTTGGGCAGAGCACAGGATTTTTTTTAATTAAAAAACAAGAAATTACTTTGAAAATGAAATGAGAGGGGTAACATCCTTGACGCTCCAATTCTTAAGTGCCACACCGGGAGGAGTACGGAACACCATCTGAGAAAGCTCCACTGCACGCTCATCATCTTCAATGGCATTGATAGCCTTCTCGGAGCGGAAACCTTTTGCAACAAAAGTATCCTCTAGACGAGGGATCTTTCCTTTTCCTATCTCTGAACTTCTGCTGATCCCGGAGTATGATTGATAGCCGAGTCCGCTCTTGTCCTTCTTCTCCGCCACATTTATCACCGTACCCCAACCTTCAGGGTTTCCGGCCTCAATAAGAGCCTTGACATCTTGCCAACGGGTTATATTACCTCTAGGTTTTTCAGCAGTCTTGACTTCTTTTTGCACATTCCCCACAATCTCCAAAGCTTGAAAGAGGGTCTCATGCACCTCATCTCCGACATCCACATACTTGAATTCAGATAAGTGACTAACTAAGTAGTCTTCTTCACCACTAACCTCCACCACCTGGTTGTTTAGCAAGAACTTCAATTTCTGATGTAGAGTCGAGGTGACAACCTTTGCACCGTGTATCCAGGGTCTTCCCAATAAACAGCTATAAGCTGGAAAGATATCCATCACTTGAAAAGTAATATTGAAGAGTTGGGGTCCGATAAGTACTGGAAGATCAATCTCCCCCACCGCCATCCTGCGCGATCCATCGAAAGCCTTCACGATTAGGGAGCTAGGTTTCAAAATTGCCCCTTCTACCTGCAGCTGAGCCAATGTCGTCTTTGGGATTACGTTCAGAGCTGAGCCTGTATCAACTAGAACTCTGGCAAGAGTTGTTCCACCACATGTAACAGAAATATGAAGAGCCATGTTATGACTACCTCCATTCTGCAGGAGATCAGCATCGGTGAATGACAAACAGCTGCCATCATTTAAGCTCGAGATTGCAACATCTAATTGATTGATTGTAATATCCTCAGCCACGTATGAGCTGTCGAGAAACTTCAACAGAGCCATCTTGTGGGCTTCTGAACTTTTCAACAGGGACAAGATTGAGATTTTTGCTGGAGTCTGACTAAGTTGGTCAACTACTTTGTAGTCACTCCTCTTAATGATCTTTAACATCTCATCACTCGGCTTAAAGATATCCCTTAACTCTTCTGCATTCAAATCAACAACTTCATCTTTTCTTGGAGGAACATCTGACACTTTCTCTGCAGCTCGGTTCTTCATCGGATCTTGGTGATAAATTCGACCGCTACGGGTCATACCGCTCACACCAGTGATGTTCTCCACAGTGGACTCTCCTAAAACCATTGGCTTACCTCCAACAACGACTTCAGGTTCATAATTCTAGGGTACTACTTTCGTATTTTCATAAGGGATCCGGATGGGCAGGTAAACCATCATTGGTTCTACCGCCGCCGTAACAGGCTCTTCTTCTTGGATAGGAGATACACGAAGTCTCCTATTATTGATCAGAGGGACCACCACATCCACTTCCACTTCAGCGGGAACTCGACTAAACTGGATCAAATGTTGATACATCAATCCTTGCAAATACTTTTTGAACTTTTCACAGTGTTCTGGGTTGTCTTGGCAAATCAAACAGCCATCATGACCTTCTTCCAATAAATCGACATTCTTCAATTCCTCCAACACCTTCTTCAAAGACACTTTCAACTGCCCCACCTCCATAACCAGACCTCCTTCTTCAATCAAAGCATTCACTGATGACGACCCATGCCTCGGTAACGGATTATTAGCAATGTTGGGGACATCAGCGAAAGTTAACAGCTTTCGGTCAATTAATTCCTGGACTTTGCACTTGAAAGCGAAATAGTCTTCTGTGGTATGCCCGGGAGAATTAGCATGGAAAGCGCATCTGGCATTTTCATTAAACCATGGTTTAGGAGGCCCTGGAACAGGCTTCAATTCTCTTGGCAGCACTCTTCCATCTTGGATTAAGTACGGCAGTAGACTGGTGTAGGTCATTGGAATAGGCTGGATCTCCTCCTTGGTATACTTGTGATAGTGCGGACTCCTTTGTTGAACCGCACCCTTGTTTTGATTCTTGATTTGTTGTTGTTGTTGTTGAACTTGATTTTGAGGAACCTGATTTGAATACGGCATCCGCATCTGCATTGGTTGCTGATACGGCATACCGAGAAATTGCATGGCGGCCACATAGGGGTATGACATGTACGGAACCTGAACAGGAGCAGACCTAGCTGGTGGTCTTCCCCTTCCTCTACCTCTTGCTTCATATACAACATTAGCTTCAGCCTCCTTCCTCTTGAAACCATTAAACGTCTTCTTCACTGAAGATGGTCCTACATTCCCTCCGGAAATCTTTCCGGTCCTCAATCCTTCTTCAATCTTCTCACCCACCATCACCAGATTAGAGAAATCCGAGAAAGTGCTTCCAATCAACCTTTCATAATACTGCACGGGCAATGTTCCCATGAACAGATCATTCAATTCCCTTTCGGCTAACGCTGGTTGAACCCTCGAGGCCACTTCCCTCCACCTTTGGGCGTACTCCTTAAACGATTCCCTATCCTTCTGAGACATGTTCTGAAGCTGTACACGATTGGGGGCCATAGTTGTATTGAAGTGATATTGCTTGAAGAAAGTAGTAGACAAGTCGTCCCAAGAGTGGATATTTGCTTTTTCAAGTTGCATGTACCAATCTAAAGATGCCCCTGAGAGACTATCTTGAAAGCAGTGGATCATCAGCTTACTGTTATTAACATGTGCCGCCATCTTGCGGTAATACATCCTCAGATGGGTATCTGGACAGCTCACTCCTTTGTACTTCTCAAAGTCAAGCACTTTGAATTTCGGCGGAATGACAACATCGGGTACAAGACACATATCCGCAGCGCTTATACCAACAACATTCTTCCCTCTCAACTCCCTTACTTGCTCGACAAGCTCCTTGCACATCCTCTGGGCGGCCACGTCCTGGAAAGGAGTTGGGTTACCCATAGGTGCTGCATTCTGATAGAATTGCCTCATATAGTCGTCTTGCAGATCTTTCTCGCCTTGAGGAGTTGTTGACCACAGATTCTCTTGCTCGTCCTCATCTCGCCCTTGCTCATCATTCGCCATAGTTTGGGTGGCGGCATGAGCGGCAGCAACATTCCCTTGATTTTCTGCTCCATTGAAGAAATCAGCATGTACCCCATAAAATGGAGGAATGGGTGCTTGTACTCCTTGAAATGGAGCAACACCTCGAATGGTCCTCGCGTTCTCGGTGACGACTGGAGGAACAGTGGTAGCTGCGTTGTTGGCTATAGCGGGAGCGGCGGTTGCGGTTGCGGCAGCAGTAACGGCGGTAGCAGCGGCGGCGGCGGCCCGCTCCTCCTCTCTGGCATGTTGAGTCGTGAGCATTTCCAACAACTGATCCATTCTGGTCCTCAAGGTATCAATGTCGCCTTGCATGGTCGTCTGCCTTGTCTAATATTGATCCATTGCTCTTCTCAAGTTAGCTCTTGTCGCGTACGGGCGTCGGGTAGTCAGCTTGAATCTGGGTGAAATGACACGTAATGAGTTTGGCGTCCCCTTTTTAATAAAGTAATGCATGATTATGTATGATTAATGCAAAAATTCTTATGACCGTGTTCCCATTCCCAAGGATCTTTATCGGACTCATTCACTTGCAAATATTTAGTGCACACAAATGGATAATCAGCTCCTTCATTCAAACATAACAATTGAAATACAAACATTAGTCTTTGTAGAGAAATTAAAGAGCAAGACTCGCAGGTCTGCTTTTAGTTCAACAGGTACAATGGAGCTGGAAAAAACATAAAAGAAATAAAAGATCATAAGTGTTGTCCTCTTTGGGGCTTGAAATCTCTTATCTCTTGTTGGAAACACTCCACCATGTCTCTGCAAAGATAAATGAAGTATTCCACTGCCGGGGGCACTCGGTCTTCTAGATCCTCGACAGCTGATTGAAGCCTCCATGGGACCTCCACCATTAACTGCCTACAGAACTCCACCAAGCCTGAATAGTTATTATACAAGCTCTTGTTCTGCTCTTCCAAAATGAAAATAGTTTCTCCTCTATTTACCCAAAGCTCATTCTGACGCCGAGCTTCTTCTTGCCATCCCTCACATTGGACTTCCAACTCTCCATACGATGCCTCCCACCGGGCCACAAGATCTCTTGCAGTGTCCAACTCTTGGATTTTCTGAGCTAATTCTTCAGAGTCTATATTACGTGCCAAGCGAGCTTCTTCTTTGAGGTGAGTCTCACGCGCCAAACTGGATTCAATGTTCTCAGCGCAGCCTTCAACTCCAGAATCTGAGCAGTGAGAGTTGCTTTCAAATCTGACTTTGCTTGGATGGCCCTTTCTTCATCTGCGTAGGCTTTCCCTCTTTGTTGTTCGGCCCTGGCTAATTTTCGGTTGAACTCTCTTAGCTCAAAGTTTGCAGCATCCAAATTGTCTTTCACACGGAACATTGCTTTCTTTTCTTTTTCTACCTGCTCTTGACTCTTTAGCAGCTCATCATCCCTTTCTATGAGGCTTTGCATCAAATCATCCTTTTCTCAGGTAACACGAGTAAGGATAGCTTGTTGTCGACCCTCTTCAGCTTGCATCTCTGTGATAGTGAGCTTGAGTTTGTTGAACTCCTCAATAGGGACGTGAGTAACTTCAGGTTCTGGCACATCAAACGGAACTTCCAGAGTGAATGGTAACTTTACCTCCATTACTCTCCTAAATATCCAGGACTCGTAAGGTTCTCCATCACCATTTCCTCTTTTTCTGAGTTCTACTCCCTTCCTATGAACTTGAGCCCAAGCTTTCTGCATCTGTTTCAACAAACCAGGATCTTCCCTTCCGAAGTCTAATAAGATAAACTCTCTCAGAAATTCTTCCCTTGGTGCGGTTTCCATAGGACAACCCAATTGCTTGAGAACCAACCTAGGATTGTAGTTGATGCAACCATGGGATCCAATCAAGGGAACGTTAGGAAATGCCCCACAGTGTGTGATGACCTCCCACGTGTACCAATCTGGAGAGTACCAAAAAACACCATTAGCGGTAAGAGAAGCCAACTTTTGAGACCAACTCAAATTTTCTAAGATTTTGACCCACGGTCCTCGCTGAGGGATATGAGACTTCAACCATGAATAGAGCAAAACGGAGCAAAACATTACAACTCCCTTTTTCTTCTCATATCGGATATGGATGTTGAGGAGCATGTCTGCGAGTAATGCAGGCACAGGGTTGTCTGAGAGGAAAACACCAATGGCAGGCTGACTTACGTAATCATCATCATTGTTAGGAAACAAAACCACCCCATAAATTAGCAAGGCTAAAACAGCGCTGAACGACATCCAATCTTCTTCTAACACTGCCAATTCTTTAGCTCTCTGGTCCAAAAATCTCCTTGAGATACCCTTTTCTACTAACTTTGGCCCTATTTCTCTGATAGGGAGGTGTAGAGCAGCTGCTACATCCTTTGCATCCAAGCATTCTCCTAACCCGGTAAAAGGAACATCATCTTTCAAGGGCCAATTCAACAACCTTTCCAACTATTCAATTGTCGGACTAACTGAAAATCCTGGAATGTGAAACACCGTAGAGGAGCATCATAAAACTTCACCAAAGCTTTCAAAGCATCATGATCAACAGTAGTATCCAACAATTCTAAGATCCACCCATATCTGGCATGAAAGTTATTCAACTGAACAGATTTCACCTTCCTCCTAAGCTTCAACAGAGTTTGAGTATCAGGGATCTTGAATTTGAGACGAGGGTTATGTTTTTTGATTAAATCCATGTGTAATCCAATTGTTCCCAAGAATGAGCCCTTTAAAGATACCTGAAAATGGCAACACATATGATGAAAAATGAATGATTAATGCAAAAATGCAATGTGAATGAATTATGATGATATCCAATGAAAGTGTAGCTGTAGATCATATAAAAGGTCATTGGATGGCCGGACATGGCTTCGACGTCTACCCAACAATTCCCCAAACAAGGTTGGTTCTAGTGTTTTTATGCTAAATGCTTCTTGGAGTCTCAGATCCCCTTTTTAGAAATATTATCACCACGCGATCGGACTACGTGAGGATAATACTTCCAAAAGTATACTCCAAGAAGCGGCTCTTAAAGGGATACTCAAAAATCCTTTGAGCGGTCGGTTTGTTTTGGACATCCTAATACTTAGAGTTATAGGCCTTTCGTCCAAGAATTATCATCCCGCACTATCGTACGCTGCAATAACTCCCTTAAAAAGACCAACTCTAAGTTGTGGTCTTCACGTCGATCCAAAAGACACGGATGTCTAGTGGACCTAAGCTACTCAACCACTCTAAGCTTATGTTTCCTAGAAGCCTGGGTATTGGGCTTATCTATGAATCATAACCAATAAAATGCCCCAAAATTAAAATACATCACAGGATAGTAAATAAATATTAGAGCAAAAAATAAACACACAAGCGAAGAACTAAATTAGGGTTGACTCGCTTAGTCAAAAATAACTTTAAAAAAATCCCCAGTAAAGTCGCCAACTGAAGCAACTCGATTTTCAAAAATCTTTTAATTCTCGAAAACAGTGAAATCGCCACCTAATTTTATTTGTTCTAAGAAGAACGGGAAAATATAGATAAAACCCCAAACAAGCGGATAAGGCGGTCTACGTGACCAAAAAGTGGGATCGGGAGTCGGTTATGTAAGGGGAACGTATTAGCACCCCTTACATCCATCGTACTCGATGGGACCCATTTAATTCTACGCGTTTTGTGTGTGTGTTTATTGCTAAGTTATGGATGCTAAAAGAAAAAGAATTGTTTGTTATTATTTTGATTTTGACACGGTTTTAGAACCGCGTGCCTACATATTCCCTCGTGCAATGGGAAAGTCAAAACTTTGTAGTTCCTCTCAAAAAGGTTTTAAATTTGTTGTATTGATTTTATAAGAAAAATCGTGCATTTAGACATTTCAAATACTTTGAACTAGGACTTGTTTTGTTTGTTTGAAAAGCTTAAGTCCTTGTTTGTATTTGAAACGACTATTACACCCTCTTTATCCGAAAAGAGGTTTTTTACGATCGCATATGAGCGATAAAAGAATTTGAATGAGTTGAATTGTTTTTTATGTGGATGAAAAAGTACCGAACAACGAGGCTAACGTCTCGATTCAAATACAAGAAACCCGAGGAACTAATGCTCGCACGAGTCGTCTATCACCCAAAAAGTTTTATTGAGAAAAAGTGAAGTGAAACGAGTTCACGTTATTTAGGAGTCTTTAAGCAACTGGTCTAACGTCCAATGACTTAAAGACTAAAGTTTATTTGGGGGACAAGTTTTTTAGCAATTAGTCTAGCGTCCAACGACTAAAAAACTTGTACTTTATTATGAAAAAATTTTGAAAATGCACTCGATGTTGGATCGAGGTTTGAAACTTTAATTGCGAAAGTATTTTTTTGAGATGCGAGTTATGGTTAATTGAGCATATGGACTAAGGTGCGATAATGGAAATGAACAAATAATTGTATACAAGCATTAAATAAAGCGAGTAAGTAAATTAAAAGCCCATACAAAGAGGCTTGCACAAATAAATGAACGATTTATACTGTGTAGGTGCATGCACGAAATGAATTTAATCGACTAATTAAAGGAAACTTAATCAAGTAATTAGTTTACTAAAATTAATTAGGTAGACTAATTAATTTTAAATAACCTAATTAGATAATTAAAAAATGTTTAACTAATCAATTAAAGTTTCATTGTAAGCCCAAGAGTAAGTGTGGTGTGTGCACAAATGTGGGGTCGTTGTGACGCTTCAAAGCTTTGTCAACTCAGGGTAGTAAAAAATGGCTCGCACGAGTATTAGTTTGAAAATGTTTTTGGTTTGTGCTTTGTGAATGAATAATTAAACAATAAAGTAATAAAAATATTTACTAATTATTACATCATGTGGGGAATGGGGGTACAAATTTACAAATGGAGATAAAAAAAAATGCTAAAATCTCCTAATAATAATAAAAAAAAGCCTAATTAATATTAACATTATTTTTTTTGTATTTTTGAGTATTAATAATTTTAATGGTTAAAATGTAATAATTATAATTTTTTTAATTAAGAAAAATAGTACTAGTTGGTAACAATGATAATAATAGCTACTAATAGTAAGAATAAGGTTAGTAATAACAAATAGTTATAGTAATAATAAGTAATAATAATAATAGTTAGTAATAATATAATAATAATTAGCAATATAGAAAATAATAATAAGGGTTGGTAATAATGATAATACTAATTAGTAATAACAATAATAATAACTAGATTATAATATACTAATCCTATACTAATAAACAAAATTAAAAAGTAAAAGACAAAAAGGAAATCCAGAAACTCACACTCTCCTCTCTTCTTCACGATGAAAACACCCAGAAAACCCCAACCCCAAACCCTTCTCTCTCGAAACGCGAACATGCAGCAAACGAAGACCTCATCTCTCTCGTGATCTCACGGTCTCTCATCAGTCCCTCTGAGCCGCGATTTCGTCTCTCTCTCACCGTCGCCGTGATTTTTGTCTCTCTCTCGATCTCACTGTTTGCATGTTTGATTTCTGATTCTTAATGTTTGTTTTGATTTCTGTTTCAGATCGTAAATGGAAAGGGAGAAGGACGGCGACGGAGTTCGCAACCTCTTCGTCAAAACCCGGTATTACCTTTTTAAACCTCTTCTTCTTTCTCGATTTTCAAAATTGGATTTCTGAGAAAATAAGTTCTGAAGGCTGTTTGGCGTAGGAAAATGATGATTAGGCTAGCTGGTTGGTTTTTGTGTTCTTGTTACGTTTTCGATTTCTGGTTTTGGGGGTTTTGGTTGTTTTGAACTGGCTTCATCTGCTACGATTTCTTTTCTGGTTTTTGAAATGGTTTGGGTTTGGAATAGTTAGAACAGATACTTCTTTTTTTTTGGGTTATGGCCTTTTGAGGTTTTTCTTTGAGTGGTATTTTGAGCAGATGCCTCTCTCTCGTATGTTGAGCGATATAGATACTCACTTGGTCCTTCTGCAGAGTTTTTGAAAATCCTCTCTTGCCTTTGAGAACATACCTGCTGCCTTGAGGACAGACCTGCCACTTTCTTTTTTTGAATTGATGCTTCACTTGTTGATTATATCTTCTTCTCTTTTTCTGATTGGTATATGCTTTAAACATGAATGCAAGCTAGCCTTTGTCTTACGCCAGTCTTTCATCGACAATGTTGGTGGTTACATTTTCCTTTTTCACTTTTGGGTGAAAACATAACTTTGAATCCTCTTTTCCTTTTCATGTTCTTCTTTGTATGTTACTTGTATGGGTTATTTTACCTCTTCTGTAGCTGCTAAATTATGCTGATAACCACATCCTTTTGCCTTTCTTGTTGCCTATTGGGATTAATGATCATTGTTGCCTTGATTATGCTTGCTGGTGGGAATTATTAGACTGTTGATTATGCTTCTGTGAACATTGTCACTGTTTGGGATTAGTGAGATTGCTGTTGTTGGTTTATAGTGTTGGATTAATGGATAATGCTTCCTGTTGGAATAAATTATGATTTCTTGAACTGTTGGGATAATTATAACTATGATGAATAACTGAGTTAGGTTTATTTGTGAACCGAGTTAACTCGCGATTTACAAATAAACTCTATTTCGCCGATGATTAATCTTTAAGCAAGATTCTGAGGCTCAGCATTCAAAACCTGATTCCCGCCAAACGCCTAGTGATGAGTCTCTCGACAAAAAAAAGAATAATCTTTTGATAATTTCTCATATTCTTTTATGTTTTGTAACCTATAATTTATGTTCTTTTCTCTTGTTTCATGTAACGAGAATTGGCAAGCTTGAAGAGAAGATGGCGGAGGATGAAGAAGTAACTCAAGATGACCGCTGAGTTGAAAGTCTTGTAACTCAAAGAAAAAGGCCAAGACACTTAGAAACTTCAAGACTTTTCTTGTAGAAATTGTAGAAATTGCTTTAGAAATTTGTAGAATTATAATATCTTGTACTTCTTTGTAACTTGAGATAAATGAATACAAACTTGAATACCATTCCTTGTAAATTGAACAAATGAAAGAAAAATATCCTGAATGATTCGGATTCTATGGATTTGACCATTTGTAATTTGAAATCTTGAACAATATACCATGAATGAAATTTAAGTCTTATCCTTCAATCTTGAATGAATATTATCACAAGGTTTCCTTTCTTTCTAAGTTGGAAAATGTATTTCAAGGAACCAAACACGGATGAATCTATCCGCTTTATCATGAATCAAGATTCTTGAATGAATGTTTGAATACCTTAATGTCATGATGAATCAAAGGAACATTACCACACAACTTGAATGATAAGTATTTGAATGGTTTGAGTAGAGCACATAACTTTGATTCGTAAATAAGAAGAAGCAATTCCTATTTAAAAATCGTAAAGATTCACTTGACATTTGAAAGATTTGAAAAGGAGTCCATTTGAATTATTGCATAGAACAGCTGGAGCACCAATCTTCTTTTGAAACATGTATTTTTAAGCAAATCAACTGTAATGTATCAAGTAGACACTTATAAGTCCGAAACATGGATTATCAAATCCAAATTTACTTATACTTCAAGAATATCCAAATAATTCAACTTTGACCTAATGCATAACAAACCAACAACTTCAATTCTTATGGAACATAGCCAACTGTTCATGTAACTGCAATAACCCTTAAATCAATTAAAGTCAATCCTGAAGACGAAGTTCTGAACTTAGGAGGGTAAATTTTGGGGTGCGACAATTTCGATTAAAACACACAGATAATAAAAATGCAAATTCAAGAAAGATATGAATATGTATGAACATTTATGGCTCGATTCAAGTTGTTTCAACCATGGGCAATGATGTATACTTACTCCAAATTACCTCAGGAACACAATGGAATGCTCGAATTGGATTGAAAACGGCTGGAGAATGAAACATGATTTTCACAACTTTGAGAATTTTTTTGAAAATAAGGGTTGCTTGTATGGGCTAGGGTTTCGTCCTTGGTCTTGTGCAATGTGATCAGTATTTATAGAGTGAGGAATTATAGCAAAAAGAATGAAAAAAGATCTCCTCTTTAATGCAAAAAAATTTCTCTTTCAAATCAAATCAAATCTTTTGAAAATTTGATTTTCTCTTCCATGTGAGAGCTAGCACGAAATTGGCAAGTTGTATGGGCTATCTTGGACCTCAAGTTTGATAAAAATCCAACCCATTTGAAAATATACCTTGTTTTCATATTTTATATAATTTAAATTTGAATTAAATGCTTTTAAATTCAAAAATAAATCAAAAAAATAAAAGGTGGTTGTGGCAAAGCATCAATAGGTCACAAATAATACTATGATCAAGTTTGGATCATAAAATTATAGGCTCATTTGGAAAAATTGGATTTTGAGAAGTACCTCTCTTTGTGCAATTGTCCAAAAATGCCCAATTTGTACAAGGTGTATTTTGCTCACTTTTCCACATTTTTTAGTGTTCTTGCACTTTTTAGAAAGCTCTAGGTGTCCTCTAAACAACCTCTTTGGTTTCATCTCAATTGTAGTTTCCATGCTCAATAAATCTTCAATACAAAAAGTTGACTTTTTGTTGACTTTCAAAAAGACCTGTAATGTTTTGATCCATACCTTCTAAATGAGGGATTTTTTGAACATTCTTGTGAGACATGAAGTTGTAGAGAATTGAATTCTATTCAAAATTAGAGGTGGTGGAAAATTTTCTGAGAAAGTATGAAGAAGTTATGCTCAGTCAAATCCTGAGTTTTCTTGATGAATCATGATCAAACCTTGATCAAATGATGAATGTGACTTCAAAATGAGGATGTTGACCAAAAATCAGGAAATTTGACTGTATGTTGACCACAGTTGACTTTTTGTCCAATACAAGTGATTTTCAACCATCTGAGCAATTGTCTGAGGAAATTGGACTTATGAGGCTTGAATATGGACATGGAGAATCTTTGAAGCATATGAGGAGGCATGATGACCATTGGAGATGCTGGAAATCTATTTTGATCTGAGAATTGCCAAACCCTAGTTTGGGTTGATTGTTTAGGAGAGGGCTTGTCTGATCAACCTTTGAGGAATCCTTGAGCATGGAGGTATGAAATGTCTTGAGAAGTAGGAGGGCAAATTTTGGGGTATGACAAGATGCCGTACCAACAGATAAGATTATGCTTGATGAATCGAGCCACAACATTCTTTGTAACAGCTGTGAAGGAGGCTGCTTCTACCCACTTGGTGAAATAGTCAATTACCACAAGGATGAAACGGTGTCCGTTGGAGGAGGTAGGTTTGATTTCTCCGATCATGTCAATGCCCCACATTGCGAAAGGCCAAGGAGCGGTCAGAACATTCAATGGTACTGGAGATACGTGCACTTTGTCTGCGTATATCTGGCATTTGTGCCAAGACCGAGCATAGCGGTGACAATCAGCTTCCATGGTGGACCAATAGTAACCTATTCTCAAAATCTTTTTAGCCATTGTATGTCCACTGGAGTGGGTACCAAATGCGCCTTCGTGTAATTCTTCCATGATCCGTTCTACTGTTCTCTGATCTACACAGCGGAGTAAGCACAAGTCGTGATTGCGCTTGTATAAAATGTCGTTGCTAAGGAAGAATTTGGATGCGAATCTAATTAACAATTTCTTGTCATGGACAGATGCCCCTGCGGGATATTCCTGAGTCTCGAGATACCTCTTCACTTCGTAGAACCAAGGTTTCTCTTCTGTATCAAGTTCACAACAATATGCTGGTTCGTCAAACTTTTCGATGATGATTTGGGGAGCTTCATTGTCCCACCTGACTTTGAACATAGATGACATAGTTGCTCATGCGTCTCCCAGCTGATTCTCTTCTCGTGGAATGTGATCAAAAGTGATCTCTTCGAAGTAAGGGATCAAGCTCAAGACGTGCTCTCGATACAGAATGAGATTCAGATGCTTCGTATCCCATCTGCCTTTTATCTGACTGATCACTAAAGCTGAGTCTCCGTACACTTGCAAGAATTTGATTCTTAAATCAATAGCAGCTTTAATACCCATGATGCATGCTTCGTATTCGGCCGTGTTGTTAGTGCAACTAAAACATAATCTGGCGGTGAAAGGCGTATGTCCGCCTGTAGGAGATGTAATGATGGCACCAATGCCATTGCCAAGTGCATTTGAGGCTCCATCAAAGACCATGGTCCATTGGGATCCTTGTTCAGGTCCTTCGTCTGGTCCTGGTTCTTCGTAATAAGTAACTAACAAAACATCTTCATCTGGAAACTCAAACTGCATAGACTGATAGTCATCTACGGCTTGATAAGCCAAATGATCGGCTACTACACTTCCTTTGATCGCTTTCTGAGTAGTATACTGGATGTCGTATTCGGTTAAGATCATTTTTCATCTTGCTATTCTTATGGAGAGAGCAGGTTTCTCAAATATGTATTTTGTCGGATCCATCTTGGAGATCAATAAGGTAGTGTGAGTCAACATATATTGTCTTAGTCGGCGAGCAGCCCAAGCCAAAGCGCTGCAAGTTTTCTCGAGCTGTGAGTATCTTGTTTCACAGTCGGTAAACTTTTTGCTAAGGTAGTATATTGCATACTCTTTTCGACCAGACTCGTCATGTTGCCACAACACACACCCCATTGAGTTTTCTAATACTGTTAAGTACATGATAAGAGGTCTTCCTTTGGCAGGTGGCATCAGGATAGGAGGATTTTGTAGATATTCCTTGATCTTATCAAAGGCTGTTTGGAAATCTCGTTCCATTCCACTACTTGATCTTTCTTCAGTAACTTGAAGATTAGCTCACAAGTAGCAGTTAGATGCGCAATGAATCTGGCAATGTAGTTCAATCGTCCCAAGAAACCTCTGACTTCTTTCTCGGTGCGGGGAGGTGGCATTTCTTGGATAGCTTTAACCTTGGCAGGGTCAACTTCAATACCTTTACCACTGACTACGAAACCTAGGAGCTTAGCGGATATGACTTCGAAGGTGCACTTGTTGGGATTAAGTCTTAGTCTGTACTTCTTCAGTCTATCAAACAGTTTCTGCAAATGATCAAGATGTTCTTCTTCAGTCTGTGATCGAGCTATCATGTCGTCGACGTAGACCTCTATCTCGTGTTGAATCATGTCGTGAAATAGTGCCACCATGTCATGTTGATATGTGGCGCCAGCGTTCTTCAGACCGAATGGCATGACCTTGTAGCAAAACGTGCCCCACTGTGTAACGAAAGTAGTCTTTTCCATGTCTTCAAGGGACATTTTGATCTGGTTATAACCGGAGAAACCATCCATCAAGGAGAAAACCTTATGTTGAGCGGTGTTGTCAACTACAACATCAATATGAGGAAGTGGAAAATCGTCTTTCGGACTCGCTCTGTTTAGATCTCTGTAGTCTACACACATCCTCACTTTACCATCCTTCTTAGGTACAGGTACCACATTTGCAACCCACTGTGGATAAGAAGTAAAGGGTTAGGAAACCGGCATTAAACTGCTTCATGACTTCGGCTTTGATTTTCTCAGACATCTCAGGGCGCATGCGACGAACCTTCTGCTTCACTGGGAGGAAACTTTCCTTCGTCGGTAGTCGGTGTACCACAATGTCAATGTCTAAACCTTGCATGTCTTCGTATGACCAAGCAAAAACCTCGATATAGTCTCACAGCATCTGGACCAATCTTTCTTTGATATTGTTCTCAAGACCCGCTCCCATCTTGATTTCTTTTCTATCTTCGTCATTACCTAGATTCACAACCTCGACTAGCTCTTTGTGTGGCTGTATAACTTGTTCTTCCTGTTGTAGTAGTCTGACAAGTTCTTCTGGCACTTCACAATCTTCCTCACCTTCGTCTTCGGCTTGGTAGATCGGATTATTGAAGTCATATTTAGCAATAGCAAAGCTGTTATCAACGAGATTCAGAGTGAATCTGCAGTGTATCACATGGGTGTGTGTAAGAACACATAGCTTCTGAAGGGGTAATAAAGTAAAAGAAAGGAACGAAAACAGTATTTAAATGCAAAAGTCCCAATGATTTTATTGAATGAAAATATGCAAATGACAAATAATAACCCTCACAAACGAGTCATGATGCCCCGAGCAAGGCACTAGGCTTTTAAGTTTTATTGTTCGAAGCGTAAAAACGAAAAGCATAACAGAAAACAAAAAGCAATTACTTTTGTCTAAAGGAGATTGGTATGACATCCTCGGTCTTCCAATTGCTGGGTCCGTTGTCGGGAGTTGGGAAGATCCACTTGCTGATGTCGAAGTCGCTATCATCATCTTCTATAGCATGGACCACATCCTTGATGATGCGGGCGGGAAGTTTGTCGACACGTTCGCGACGTATCATCTTCTGACCTTTGGTGGTGAAGCCTAAACCAGTCTTGTCAGATTTGAAAGGAAGATCAGGGAGTTGACCCCAAATAGTATGACCTCCTTCTTCAATGGCAGCTTGGGCGTCTTTCAGTGAGGCCATTTTTGGTGGAACTTTAGTAACTTTAGGAGTGACAGGAGAGTCAATAGGCATGACTCGCGGAACTACTTCAAAAGCTTGACAGGGCGTTTCGATGAATTCACCTTTCATTTCGAGATATCGGAATGACTGCAGATGGCTTACCATATATTCTTCCTCACCGCATACTATAATAATCTTCCCCTTCACTGGGTACTTCAGCATTTGATGCAGGATAGAGGTAACAGCGCCTGCCCCATGTATCCTAGGGGCGTCCAAGTAGGCAAGAGTAAGCTGGACGGATGTCCATGGCAAAGAAAGTGGAGTCAAAAGTCTGGGAACCGAATTTAATAGGCAGGATGAGCTCTCCAAGTACTGTTCATTTAGAACCATCGAAAGCTCTTACAATTATGTCGCTGGGCTTCAAGACCAATCATTCAACATCAAGTCGGTCGAAAGCACTCTTTGGTAGGATATTTAGAGCAGAGCCGGTATCTACCAAAACATGAGACAATGTAATGCCCTTGCAATCAACGGAGATGTGCAAGGCTTTGTTGTGTTTCTTTCCGGAAGGAGTTAGATCAGCATCAGAGAAACCTAGGCCGTTGTTGACGGTCAGGCTTGTAATACAACCTTCGAATTGATCAGTAGTAGTGTCTTGCAGGATGTGAGCATTCTTCAGAAACTTCACCAAGGCCTTAGCATGAGCCTCAGAGCATAGTAGCAGAGCTAACATGGATATCTTGGACAGAGTTTGTCCCAACTATTCCACGACATTGTAGTCGCTCTTCTTGATGATCTTCAGAATTTCCTCCATTTGTTGCTTGGAGGTGTCTTTAGCAACTTCCTTTGGTACTTCTGTCTAAGCAGGATGAGTTACTGGTTCTTTCCCTCTTACTTCGAGAATTGGTTCGATAGCTGGAATGCGAGCTGGAGTCGCAATGTCTTTTGGTGGAGAGATCTCTGGAGAGAACACTCTTCCGGTTCTGGTTACCTTGCTTGATCTGGTGATGTTGTCGATGTCAAGATCAGAAGTTTCAATCGCAATGTCTTCAATGGTCAACGGGTCTTGTTTGACGCCATGGTAGTAAACTTCGGCTCCATAATTCCACGGTATAGCTTTGTTAGAGGAATACAGAATGGGTCTTGGAGAAGTAATGATAAGAGGTGTTACTCTCGGCGCAGGATCGACAAAGGAGATCCTTATTGTGTTTACCTCAACATAGTCTTCTAGGAAATCGTCTCCCCATCCGGTTGCCTTGACATCTTTAATAGGAATCTTGTAGCTTTCAGGAACGGTATACTTCACCATGAAATCGAACTTTCCACTTGGCTGCCCCAAGGTATCCCAGACCTCTGGTAAGGCTTCGCTCATGCCTTCGATCTTCAGATTCTTAGAAATGTCTTCGCACAAATTCTCCATAGCTGAAGGTTTCAGAAATAGTACTTCTCGGTTGACCATCATGCGTTGAATACGCCTTCTCAACCAAGCACATCCATCAGATTCGGATGCACACCAACGACAATCATCCGGGCATCCTGGAAAGACACCGGCTTGCAGCAGATCCTTCTTAACAGTCATCGGGGGAATAGTCAGGTTGTTCACATCATACACATAGGAGTCTTCGTCAATAGCATTGGAACTTTTACCGTGGTTAGGCATTGGTGCGTTGATCCCATTCGTAGTTTTGAAGGAGGGTCGAACTTGATTTCTTTGGATTTAATCATGTCTTGAATCTTGTTCTTCAGAGCCCAACAGTTGTCAGTGTCGTGCCCTGGGTTGTTGGAGTGGTATGCACACTTTGCATTAGGATTGTATTTTGGAGAGAAAGTGTTGATGTGTTGAGGAGGATCCCTTAAAGTAATCAGCTCTGCTTCCAACATGTGTTACAAAGCTTGTGACAATGGCATGTTGATCTTCGTGAATTGTCTTCATGGCGCGTTCTGGTTACGCGCGTTGCCTTGTTGAGGTTGCGCTGGTGTAGGATCGGAGATCACAATTGCCCCCACAGATTGAATACAATCGGCTTTGACACGGCTTTTCTGACCATATACAGCATTGGCTTCTTTCTTACCACCAAAAGATCTCTTCGCACCATTTGAAAATGACTCTACCTGAATCTTTCCGCTCTTGATTCCATCTTCAATAAGTTCGCCTGTCAATATCAACTCGGTGAATCCGGCTGAAGAGTTTCCAATCAGATGATTGAAGAATGGGTCTGTTAGTGTTCCCATAAACATATCAACCAACTCCCTATTGGACAAGGGTGGTTGAACTCTGCCTGCTAAATATCTCCATTTCTGAGCATATTCTTTGAACTTCTCGTCACGACCCATAGACATGCTCTGTAGTTGCATGCGGATGGGTGTCAATTCAGCATTGTACTGGTACTGCTTGTAGAAAGGATCTGCCAAGGCATTCCAGGTGTGAATATGGGTACTCTCTAGCTGATAATACCACTCCAATTGAGTCTTGGATAAACTCTCTTGGAAGAAATGGATCCATAACTTCCTATCTTCAGTATGAGGATGGATCTTATGAACATAAGACTTCAAGTGCAACTTTGGGCAAGAGATGCCATCATACTTGACAAAGGTAGGAACTTTGAACTTGCAGGGAATTACCATGCCAGGAACAAGACTCAGATCATCAAAATTCAGCCCGAACATTTTCAAATTTTCTACAGCATTCAGACGGTCTTCAAGTTGCTTGTACTTGTTGTTGTCAAGAGGATATTGCTCGTTCACATAGTCTTCATCTTCGTTTTCAGACCCATGATGGCTTCCTTCACTGTTCTTGACACTTCTCTCAGTTTCACCGCTCTTGTCTAAGATTTCGAACTGGCTGACCACCCTAGTTGCGCCCTTGTGATTTCTTCCCATGTTGAGGATACCGATGGTCTTCTTCTTTCTAGTGATGAGCTTCTTCAGGTCTTTCTGGCCTTGGGCCAAGTTGGTGAACATCTGCTGGAATTGAGCATTCTGAGCCTGGAGATCTTTGACAGTCTGTTCAAGAGCCATTTCTGCTAAAATAAATAGCGAGAGAATAAGAAAACTGGTCTTCAATGTACCTGTTATGAAATGTTATGCCATGATATGCGATGTTTATGCAATGCAATGCAACGTTTTCAAGGACCTTAGGAATTTAAATTTGTTAAACAAGCATGGACAAACTTTTATTAGTTTCTCTTTTTTCTTATTTTTCTTTTGAAGTACAAAAGATATGTTTAGAAAAATAAAAGAACAAATTCCTAAAGCTCTAAGTCTCCCATGGGCGTTACCTCTTGGTGCTGAAGTAGGTGTTGATGTTTCGCTCCTCGTGAAGTAGCTTTGTCAATTCTAGCACTTTCTTCTCGCTTGCATAGCAGAGCTTCGAACGTATCCCTTTCTTCTTTAAGTTGAATCCAGGATCTCTTCAAGTCTTCAAAATCATTAGGCATGTCTGGATGGAGAACGGTATAGGGTTCGTCACCTATAGAAACAGGTTCCATAATCACTGGTAAAACAACTGTGAACGGCATCATGAGGTTTTGAGCTCGAGCTCGCACCCATTTAAGGTAAGGTTCCCAAGGAATGGAATTCTTGTGTCCTAAAGTCTTAGTATCAGTCTTCTTTTCCATGCCCCTAGCGTGCACAAATTTTCGACAGTAGTTCTGGAGGTCGCTGTTGTAGTCAAACACAATGTCTCGGAGAAGCATATCATGTCGACCATCTCTTCAAGCATAACTAAACTGGCGCAGAGCTAAAGAAGGGTTGTAAGTGATACCTCCCCTTATGCCAAGGAGTGGTACATTAGGGAATTCTCCACAACACTCAATGAATGTGAAGTCCTTTTGAGAGAAGAGACACCAACGGATATCTGAATGAGAGAGTGACATTAGCCTTTGAGACCCCTTCAATCTTTACTCGTTCTTCATTACCGATTGAGGAAGGTGCGAAATAAACCACCTGGAAAGTAACGGTATGCAATACATGAGAGTTCCTTGTCGTTTGACGGTACGAGTGTGGAGAGAATGTAGAATCTCTCCAAGTAAGGTAGGCACTGGATTATGAGTGAAGAATATCTTGATGGCGTTCACATCTATGAATTGATATGGATTAGGAAATAGCACTAAACCATAGATTAACAAGGCCACAATGTCTTCGTATGCATGAAAACTCATAGCTTTGAGGAATTCTCGAGCTTTCTTTATCAGAAACTTGGCAAGCAAACCCTTAACTCCGCTTCTTGTTTCCCAATTAGCTTCAATGTTTGACCATTTTAGATGTAATGCTGATGCATGCCATCATACTTTGGAGCTTTTTCTGAACCGGTGAATGGTATCTGATCGAGGATAGGTATCCCGAGTAGTTTAGAGAACTCCTCTAATGTAGGAACCAACTGATAATCTGGGAATGTAAAGCAATGGTGTTTCGGATCGAAGAACTGGAATGAGATGTGCATCATCTCTTCTTCGAAACCGGAGATAACCAAGTCAAGCAGATAGCCATGTATTTTGATGAACTGAGCATGATCGGGAATTTCTGACACCAATTCTTTGAGTTGAGAAGGTACGCCCATGAAGTTGACTCAGATAGTCTTTCTTGAAGCCATAATCCTACAAAACATAGCAAAGATAAATTCCTAGGTCCTTGAAATAGTTAGAGATGATATGCAATGTTATGATGTTATGATGTCATGATTAAGCAGATAGCAAGCATAAGCAAATCACACCATAGCCCTAGGTTGAAGGCTTGCATGAGGTATAGGTGTTTACCTTACCAAAGTTTGAGTGATTTTATCCTTTCCTATAATAGTATATGGGTTCTAGGAATCTCATATCATTGATCTTTCTCGTAGGCTTTATTTCAATACGACTACCAAGTGGTCGACCGAAACATCTCGAAAGTCAGATCTTAATGAGCGTAGAATTGAGTATCAACCAATCTCAGTCTGCACCAAAGTCGACCATCTCACTACCTTCTAATGGCCAAGATGGGTCAATTAGGGTTCTAGAAGTTGAGTTAGTGTTGATGACACCACGCAAATGCCAAATACTTTCCTCAACTAGACATGAGGAGCATCGGAACATCAAAGTGTCGCACTAACGTAGCCATCATGTTGACCGTTTTGGTATACGCCTAACGGTCGCGACGATTTATTGCTACTTACCTAAGGAAACCTGGATTCGGGTGTAGGATCCCCCATAAGTACAATACCCAAGCAACCCTTAAAAGTAAAGAAAACAAATCAAGCAGAAAACAAAAAAATGATCTAAAATCCCTAAGGTATTCTCTCTTTAGGGTGTCTCCCCAGCATAGTCGCCAGTTCTGTAATACAGTGGGAGAACTGACTTTGGATTTTTTTGCGTTTGATCGCAAATGTTGCGGATAGCAAGAGTCGCCACCGACTTTTCTTTTATCCAATTAAGGAAAGGTGAAAAGAACAGGAAAAGAACTTCGTTAGATTCTGAGTAAGGGAGATGATAATGAAAAGGGAAGGTATTAGCACCCTTTCCATCCATAGTTATCTACGGGCTCTTAGTTTCTTTAGCTCATTTTTATAATTTGCTTTCTGTGTGTGTGTTTGAAAATGTTTTTGAAAAGGCATTTCGCTTTGACTTTGTAATGATTCATGCTGGAATGTATACAAAGTGTTTGGAAATGTTTTATTTTAGAAAAGGAACTTTGAGAAAAGTGTGAGGTGTGAAAAGCGTTTTTGATAGAGCAAACAACTAAAAGTCTATTACCTACTCAGAACGGTCATTTCCATGTTATTTTACTTTCCTTTAGAATAGTGATATCCATACCATTAGTTGGTAAGTAACCCTATTCGTTGGATGTGAAGGGACACTCGAAGGGACATTCGGATGGTCATAGAAGGCAACTTGTAGGAGTATCCTAGCACATTCGTAGGGACGATCATCACTTTTCGTAGGCAACAATCGAGGGACTAGATCATGCATTCGTAGCCAACATCGAGGGACTATGATCTTTGTTTCGAAGGGACTATGATGATATATTTCATAGGCAACTTCTGCTAGGATACCTCTACGTTCGAGGGACTTGACCATTTATTCGAAAGGCAACAAGAGAGAATAACCTAGGGTGTGCATGTGTGAAGAGAGAGTGTTAAATTCAGGTAATTTATCTTGGAATTAGCAGTGATCTATGTTGTTTTTATCCTGCTATACACGCCTAGTTACTAGCAGTTTATATAGGTGCGGAAAGTCAATTGCGGAAAGTAAATGTGTGGAAAGTAAATCCTACGCTATTACATGGCTTTGGGGCAGTTACATGATTGAGGAGTGCGAAAAGTAAATCCTAATTAAGCTATTACATCCCATGAACAGTTACATAATATTGGAAAAAAGAATGCGACAAAGTTAACATAACTATTACAAACTAGAAGAAGATACATAATAATAGGAAAAAAGAACCGAATTGCAAATAAGAGAAAAAATCTTAGTGAAAAAGATTTTTGAGTTAGGAAAAAGTTTTTAGGGTTAGTAAACCTAAATAGATGAGAAAATAATTTTTGGAAATTTTCTGGATTGATTTTACTAAGGAAAAACAATTAAAAGTCAATTTTTTGATTAATTAACAATTAATTAAAATATGCATGCAAAATATAATTTTTTTATGTCAAATTAAATAAGTATTTTTCTGACCTAAATGCAAAAAGAAATCATTTTTTTGTGATTTTTTAATGCATTAGAAAAATATTTGAAAAGAAATTAAATTGAAAAGAAAATATGAAAGAAAATATGAAAATATGTTAGTTTTGCAAGGTGATAAAAAAGAAAGTGAGGAGCCATGGTTCGAACCAAGGACCTCAGAGTCACACGCGCGCTGCCTTTGCCACTGGACCAACCTACAGATCGTGTTAGTGATATGAAACAAAAACAATATAAGGGAATTAATTTTTTGGAAAACCAATTCAAAACACGCACCAAGAACATCTTCTTCTTCGTTTGAATCTTCAAACCTTTAGCTACGGTTTTTGTCTGTTGCTATAACCTTTATCAACAGTTTATCCGTAGCTATAACACCTGTGAATCACAAACCTCAAAAATATGCAATGTAAATATGTTAGGGAGACATGAATCGACTCGGTTTGGTCTCCTGAACACGATGGGGCCCATGGTTTGGTCCAATTTTGGCTAATTTGATGGATCCCAATTTAGAGCTTCTGAACCCTAACAATGGCATCACGGTATTCCTGCACTTAAAACTCAATTGAACTATTCAAATAGCTTCGAAATATCATCCTAAACACAGATATGCAATCAAGTCATGTTAAAAATGCATGTAAGTACATAATCGATTTTAAGAGAAAAGTGTGAAAACCGTGAGTTTGATTTCGTGTTTCTGGATGTTTCAAGGCTTGGTGATGGCTTGGTTCGCTTCAGAAAACACCAAGGAATTGATTGGCAATCTTTGTTTGGCTTGAATCGGTGCAAATCCTTGGCTGCTACTTCCTTGTGTAACACAATTTTTTGAAGCTTTTTTAGGGTTCTTTTTGGTCAGAATTCCGTCCCTTGTGCATGTAGGATCATTGTCTATTTATATTGTAATGAATTAGGTCAAGAATTGTAAGAAAATACCATGTCATTCAATGAAAAAATATTTGATTTGGAATCAAACCAAATATTTCTTTTTTTGAGCCAATTTCAATCAAATCACTTGCTTGGACCTCAAGGATGAGAGAAAATCCATCTTGCACTTAATTTTTGATTTTATATCTTTTATTTTAATTAAAATGGTTTTAAATGATTAAAAATCCAAAATAAAAAAAAATAAAAGATAAATTAATGGCCTTGGGCTTGGAGGTTCCAATTCAGCTAAGGAACATGTTTGAATCAAGAAAAGTTAGGCCCATTTGGAAATTTTTTTATTTTCTCAAGTATTTCTCTTTGTGCACCTCCTCAAAAATGCTCAACTTGCATAAGGTGTATCTTGCTCAATTTTTAATATTTTTGGGTGATCTTGGACTTTTTGGAAAGCTCAAGATATCATCTAAATATCCCTTTTGGTTTCATATTCATTTAAGTTACCATGCTCATGAACACTTCTGTACAAAAACTTGACTTTTTGTTGACTTTTAAAAGGACCTGTAATGTTTTGATCCATAACTTCCAAATGAAGCATTTTTTGCCTAAGCTTGTGAGACATGAAGTTGTAGACAATTGAATTCTCTTTAAAATGAGCTGTGGTGGAAATTTTTTTGATAAAGTATGTGAAAGTTATGCCTGGTCAAAGTTCTGTTGACTTTTGTCTAAAAAACCCTAATTTAGAAACTTTGACTTTTGATCAATTCTTGATGAATCATGATCAACCCTTGATCAAATGATGAAATTACTTCAAAATATTGATGTTGACCAAAAATTATGAAGTTTGACTATGTGTTGACCACATTTGACTTTTAGCCCATAAAAGCTGATTTTCATCCATCTAAGCAATTGTCTGAGCAAACTTGACTTGTAAGGCTTGAAACTTGTCATGGAGATTCTTGAAGCATATAATGAGGCATGATGATCACTTGAAATGTTGGATGTCCATCTTGACTTGAGAATGGCAAATCCCTAGTTTGGATTGATTGCTTAGGAGAGGGTTTATCTGGTCAACCCTTGTGAAATCCTTGAGTATGGACATGTGAAATGTCTTGAGAAGTGGGAGGGCAAATTTTGGGGTATAACAGGTACACCGACTACCGACGATAGAAGGTTTTTTCCCTATGAATAAGAAGGTTCGTCGTATGCGTCTTGAGATGTCTGAGAAAATCAAAGTCGAAAATATGAAACAGTTCAATTCTGGTTTCCTAGCCATTACTTCTTATCCACAGTGGGTTGCAAATGTGGTGCCCGTCCCTAAGAAGGATGGAAAAGTACGTATGTGTGTGGACTACCGAGATTTGAACAAAGCAAGTCTGAAAGACGATTTCCCACTTCCACATATTGATGTCCAGGTTGATAACACCGCTCAACATAAGGTTTTCTCCTTCATGGATGGATTCTCTGGTTACAATCAAATCAAAATGGCTCCCGGAGACATGGAAAAGACTACTTTCGTTACACAGTGGGGCATATTCTGTTACAAAGCCATGCCGTTTAGACTAAAGAACACTGGCGCCACATATCAACGTGCCATGGTAGCTTTATTCCATGACATGTCTCATCACGAGATATAGGTCTACATCGACGACATGATAGCTTGATCACAAACCAAAGAAGAACATCTCGATCATTTACGAAAGTTGTTTGATAGACTGAAGAAATACAAACTAAGACTTAATCCTAACAAGTGCACCTTTGGAGTCAGATCTGGTAAACTCCTGGGATACGTTGTCAGTGGTAAAGGTATTGAAGTTGACCTTGCCAAGGTTAAAGTTATTCAAGAAATTCCAGCTCCCCGTACCGAGAAGGAAGTCATAGGTTTCTTGGGACGACTAAACTACATTGCCAGATTCATTGCACAACTAACTGCTAATTGTGAGTCAATCTTCAAGTTGCTGAAGAAATATTAAGTAGTGAAATGGAACGACGATTGCCAAACAACATTTGACAAAATCAAGGAGTACATACAAAATCCTCCTATCCTGATACCACCAGTCGAAGAAAGACCTCTTATCATGTATATGATTAGAGAACTCAATGGGATGTGTGTTGGGGTAACATGACGAGTCTGGTCGAAAAGAGTATGCAATATACTACCTTAGAAAAAAATTTACCAACTGTGAAACAAGATACTCACAGCTTAAGAAAACTTGCAGCGCTTTGGCTTGGGTTGCTCGCCGACTAAGACACTATATGTTGACTCACAATACCTTGTTGATCTCTAAGATAGATCCGATAAAATACATATTCGAGAAACCTGCTTTCTCCGGAAGAATAGCAAGATGGAAAATGATCTTGACTGAATACGACATCCAGTATACTACTCAGAAGGTGATCAAAGGAAGTATAGTAAATGATCATTTGGCTCATCAAGCCTTAGATGACTATCAGTCTATGCATTCCAAGTTTCTAAATGATGATATTATGTTAGTTACTGATTACGAAGAATATGGACTAGACGAAGGATCTGAACTAGGATCCCGATGGACTATGGTCTTTGATGGATCCTTAAATTCACTTGGTAATGGTATTGGCGCCATCATTACATCTCCTACAGGAGGAAACACGCCTTTCACCGCCAGACTATGTTTCAACTGCACCAACAACATGGCCGAATACGAAGCATGCATCATGGGTATCAAAGTTGCTATTGACTTAAGAATCAAATTCTTGCAAGTGTATCGAGACTCAGCTTTGGTGATCAGTCAAATTAAAGGCGATTGGGATACGAAGCATCTGAATATCATTCCATATCGAGAGCATGTGTTGAATTTTATCCCTTACTTCGAAGAAATCACTTTTGATCACTGTTGCACCCCAAAATTTGCCCTCCTATCTCGGTTTTATCTGGTTTAGGCTTCGCATTTATCATAACACTCACATGCATTCATATCACTGGGTCTATGGTTACGGATTGAAGTTGATTCCCAAAGATTTCTCATTGGCGAGAAAAGGCGTGGTGTTTTCGACCAATTTGGGGATATTTGAAAATGCGAGGTTTAATGTTAAATCTTATTCGTTCATATCTATCGGTTTCGGGGCTTGGTGTTCGATTGTTGAATTGAATGAGTACATTCTTGATGGAGCTACGGTGCGGTTATTTTGAATGTCATTACCTCCGATTCGGAGATCAATTCACCACGAGTTTGGGTTTTGTTGTTGTTTGAGTTCATTGTTCAAGATGTAGAAGGGTGGGTTATGATTATCCATTTATTGATCAACAATACAAGTTCTAGTACGTGTGGCTTACTCGTCAGCTTTGTTCGCTCTCGGCAATAGTGGGTGTATGTGAAGATATTCATCCAAAGGATTTGTTTACAAGATTTCTGACGTCAAGCGCCACATGTTGAGATCTTTTCCTGTCGCGTTCAACGCTCACAAGATTCGGGGCATTCTATGAAAAAACTAGAAGCTTCCTTTTGGAATTCGTTTGGTTCCGAATCTTACTCCACTACTGAATATGGTTCGATTTGGAAATGCGTTGATAATTCCATTAATTTCAAGTGGAATCTATCGATTAATTCAAAAAAAAGATGAAATCGTCAAGTTGACTAAGGTTTTTTGATCAAGAGCTTCATTTGAAGCTTGGAGTTTCAGTTTTTTTGTTTCAAGAAGCGAAAGGCTCCGAATTTCTACGAGAATGGATAAAAATGGAAACTTTGCGGCCGGGAAATTCAAATGGGATTAATTTAATTACAAGATAACTTGGATTTCGAGATTTTTGATCACAAGTTCAAAGCTTTTATAATGTGCATTATTGATTTCGAAGAAGGATTTAGAAAATTGAATACATATTCAAATTCCACTCATAATTCTCTTAAGACCTCATTCTTTTTTTAGAACGTGAATCAAGATCATACATGGCAATTTTTCTCAAGAATCTAAAGTGCATCAATCATGTTATCACTCGCTTGGTTCAAGGTTGTGGATTGGGGTTATGGATTGAATTGGGATTGGAATTGGAATTGAATGCATATCTCTAATCAACACTTCAACATGATATGTCTTAACCGAGTTAATTAGGGTTCATAACAAAGTGTTGGAATGCTTGGTTCATCACGAGTCTTCAACATTCGTGCAATTTTTAATTTTCATACACGAAGTGCTACAACATTGCAGATCACGATAGTAGTATTCAAGAATTCAAACTAGAACTCAAATTGGTACATAATCTTCAAACTTTGCATTCATGAAATTTCAAGAGCGTTAAAATACTCTAAGGTTTTACAAGAGTACAAGAATGAGTACATGGTTTTACAACTTATCAAATCTTCGAATACAAGTTCTAATCCAAAAGCCAAACAAGTTTCATTCAATATTCAACTTCTTTTTGTCATTCAAGTGTCAAAAATCTTGTTCGAATACAAAAGGACATTCGAAGAATGCCCGTTCACAAGTGAAATCAAACTTCCAAATTCAACATTCGTTTAACTGTGGTTTGTACAATTTCTACATGGATCATCAAAGTTACAATGTCAATTTGGATATTCGTGTTGATTACAAGTTTTTGTTGTTTTCCTTTCTACATCCTTGCTCTATCTTCAAACCCGGCCTTCTTGTCCAAAGCATTCCTTTGTCGTTCCTCCAAGCTTGCACCATTGCTCATGTTCATGAAACAAACAAGGAAATAATTAGCAAATGATCAAAGAATTCAAACATGAACATAAACAAGATACAAGATAATGCATTGTTTTCAAATCATCATTAGGGTCTTCTTTCCGGAATCAGGTTGCAAGGGTTTCGATCGTAACCAACCGGCCTCATAGCGAATCATCGGCCATAAACTCGCTATTGCAAATCCTCAAGAGTGTTAGCCCTTGGTTCACAATAGGAGGTGTAGAAAGAAGATGAGGAAAAGCAGTATAAAGCAGTTTGGGCATGACAGTACAAGAATTTTATACAGGGCAGCAAGGGTAGGCACCTGAAAAGGCAAATTTTACCATAAACAATACACCAGCAGCCTAACACAATCAGATATAGCAGTACTGATACATCAAAATAGCCAGAAGAATCAAAATTATCAGCCCAACAACAAAAGGATGCAAGCCCATCAAGCAAACAAAGGCCTTGTTTTTCAAAAATCAGAACAACCAAAGTTCAGCAAAACCCTAAACACTGACAGTATAAAAGCATTCAAGTTTATAACATAGACAGGCCACTGTTCACAAGCAAGAAACCCTAGCCGAAATTCCCCAATCAAAACCCTAACAGCATACTAACAAGCCAAAACCCAGAACAGATTCATCAAAAAACGCAGAACAACATCCAACATCATCATTTCCCGGTCAGAAAATCCTTCAGAAAGAGATATAACGAGGCAACAGAAGCAGAGAATAAGGTATACAGAAAGGTCTCACCGGGGTTGCGAGTACACATCGCCGTCCGCCGCCGTGTAGACTTCCTGATCTCAACTTTCCTTTTCTGTTCGTTGTTATTTTTTCCAGCATCCGTTTCCTCATAGCAACACCGTCCTAGCCAAATCAGAGTTAGGGTTTCACCCCCTTTCCATTCCCAAATCTGTAAACGCAAATCAAAACAAACTTTAAGAAAATCAAAAGTAACAATAACAGATCGTGAGAGCGATGCTTGAGTTTGAGAGAGAGAGGTGAGTTCGCAGTCGAATCACGACTTCCTGAGAGCGAGAGAGAGGATCAGAATCGCGAGTGAGAGGAACGGCGAGATCGGAACGGAGAGATCGAGAGATGAGAAGCGATTATCGGAATCACGGCGAAGGATCGGTGAGGCGTGGCGATGATGCGCGATCGTGAGGATCGAGTGAGGAGAGTTCGATGAGATGGAGAGGAAAGGGTTTGAGAGAGTGAGATCGTGAATTTTTTGCTTGTTCGTTTTTAGAGTTAGTTTAATATAATCGGTATTGTTTTTGTTTATTTGTTAATCTAATCGACTTAGTTTTTTGTATATAATATTTATTCTAGTAAAATGATTTTGTTGGTCACTAAAAAAAGGGTTGGTTTAGTGCTAAGTAAAAATAATAATATTTTTTGTAACTCAAGATTTATTTGTTAATATTAGGTTCGGTTTTTTATTTTATATACTTGAATTGAAGTAAAGTTTATTTTTTATTTTAAGTTTAAAATATAATATATAATAGTGTAATGATAATAAACTAATGTTTTTTATATATATTTTATTAGTATTATTATTTATTTAATTGGAGTTAGTATTATTTTTTTTTAATATAATTTATGATATAAAATGAGTATTTGGATGATACTAGAAAGTTTGGCCATGTGGGTTGGTTCAGGTGGTGACACTTGTCACCACACAGGTATCTATTCGAAATCTAGTGTGTACATGTATATTGTATATATTTTGCACCCTCTTGCATCAAACCATCAGATCTGCCAAAGTCCAGATCCAACGATCCAGAATGGTGGACCACAGCATGCTTCATGGGAGCTGCTACACAGGATCCAGCAGCATTGTTTTTGGGCTTGGGCTCAGATTGCTACTCACACCCTCCAGCTTAAAGCTTCAAACAGGCCCATTCCTAAACTTTTCTCTTTAAATTCAATTTTTATGCAAGTTTTTATATATAATGATGTATTAAATAATATTTGGCATATGGTAGTTTTTTATTTGTTGAATAACCAATTAAATTGGTAGTTGTTTTTTCATCAAGTAAAAAAATATCTATACTAATAATTATTTAAATTCCGATTTGTATTGTGTGTTAATTTATTTTCTTTTATTATCCGCTACTACATTATCCGCTTGTATGTTTATTACGCGATCGAACACTCCACTCTCACATTAATATGAAAACAACAACGCCTCCGCTCTCTCTTATTTTTGGTTACCCACACCAAATTCTCTAAGGGTCTCATGGTTGGGGATGGGCATGGCCATCCTCACGAGGTTAATCAAGTCCATATACTTGATTAATCATAACCCGAAAAATAATTGGTCCATATACCAATCACCATGCACCAGGGTCTCATAGTTGGGGATAGGAGCGCCTATCCTCACGAGGTTAATCAAGTCCATATACTTGGTTAATCATAACCCGAAATATCATTTCTCTACGTCCAACGCCGCAATATTCAACACACTTTCAAATCAAAAATAGTGTTATGGTACTTAATTAAATTGTTAGAGGTTCGCCCAACGATTTAATTAAAATGTAAAGTATTTGGGCCATTAGAGGGTAACCCAATGACTTGAATACTTTATTCCATACACTTGAACATTTACAACACTTTCAAATTAAATTAATTAATTGAATTTGTTTTCTAAATCAATTTTTTCCAAAAAAAACAAAAATACATAGTGATATGGAATTTAATTAAATTGTTAGAGGTTAGACGATTTAATTAAAATGTAAAGTATTTGGGCCATTAGAGGGTAACCCAATGACTTAAATACTTTATTCCATAACACTTAATAAAAGTGAACTTTGTTTCACCTCACTCCTTTCATAATAAAGATTTTGGACGAGAGAAGATCGGTTGACCTCAATCACCAATCTCGAGTATCGAATCGTTAGAGGATATCCCGACGTTTTGGTACTTGTCATCCACAACTAAAATCAATTCAACCCATTCAAATTCCTTTTCCGCTCATACGCGGTCATCAAAATTAAAAACATTTTCTTCTAAAATCAATACAAACAATCCAAGACATTTTCAACCAGAACTACGGAGTTTTGACTTTCCCATTGCACGAGGGAATACGTAGGCACGCGGTTTCGAAACCGTGTCAAACTCAAAATAATAACAAACAAATCCATTTTCCTTTTTTTCTTATTCATCATTTAGAAATTAGCGATTACACACACACAAACACATTTTGAACTAAATGGGTCCCATCGAGTACGATGGACGTAAGGGGTGCTAATACCTTCCCCTTGCGTAACCGACTCCCGAATCCATGCTTTTTGGTCTTGTAGACCGCCTTATCCGATTTTGTGGGTGTTATCTATATTTCCCCGTTCTTTCTAGAACAAATAAAATTAGGTGGCGATTTCATTGTTTTGAAAATTCATTTTAAATGATTTTTGAAAATCGAGTTGCCTCAGTTGGCGACTTCACTGGGGAAAATTTTAAAATCTTTTTGACTAAGCGAGTCAACCCTAGTTTAGTTCTTCGCATGTTTGTGTGTTTGTTTATCGCTTTCTTCTTTATGCTTATCTATTGTTTATTGATTATTATTCTCCTTACACTTTATGTATATTATTTTGTTGATATATTATTGTGTTGGGAATTCATGGGCATTGATACATAGATAAGCCCACTACCCAGGCTTCTAGGTCACCTTTTAGGAATAGAGGGGTTGCGTAGCCTAGGTCCACCTGACTCCATTGTCTTGTTGGCCCGGCGAAGACTCGGCTTAGAGTTGGTTGTTTTAAGGAGGTTGTTGGCCGCGATAGCGGGACATCAATCTTTGGACAAATGACCTATAACTCTAAGTTTGTTCATGTTGTCTAACCGAGACCAAAGCGCTCAAATTTGGATTTGAGCATCCGTTAAACCGTTTCTTGGGGTATACTTTTACAAATACTATCGCCATGTAGGCCTCTCGCGATGATAGTGTTTGTAAAGGGATCGAGACCCCAAGAAACATTTAGCCATAAAAACATAAGATTAGCCTTAGGGGAATTGTTGGGTGAGCGTCGAAACCATGACCGACCAATCCTATGAACCAGCTTTATTTAATTTGCAACATGCATTGCATTCCATTTGCACCAATCATAAAAAAAGAGAGTTTATTTCTCTTATTATCCATGCATCATCATGCATTTCATTCATTTCAATTAAAGGACTCATTTCAACCTGGCTTCTTATCCAGAATCTCAAGATTGCAATATTGATTTCCTGACATCGTCGTCATCATGGATCAACTTCAGGAAAGTGTGGCTGCAATGAATACTCATATAGATACCCAGATGGATCAACTCATGGAGATTATCCAGAACCTCGCCCGTGGACAAGAAGAGTTGAAGCAAGTTGTTCAGAGATCCGAAGTTGTTACTACTGATCATGTTAATCCACCAGGTGTTAATCTTAACCGTGGGAAGGTCCTTTCTGATCGAAATGTCAAAAACACCGTTCAGATGCATGTCAATGGAGCTCTTCACTGTGAGGACATCTTCGAGTCTTCGTTTGACACCTTCAGATTTCCAATTGAAGAGACCGAATCTGAGAAAAAGCTTCACCTCCTTGAGAAAAGGATGAAAGCTATTGAGGGTCGTGATTCCCTTGGTTTAGACGCTCCTAGTTTGTGCTTGGTGCCTAGTATCAAAATTCATGCAAAGTTCAAGGTCCCCACTTTTGAGAAGTATGGGTACCTCTTGTCCGATTACTCACGTCAAAGCCTATTGCAATAAGATGGCTCCTATGGGAAAATGACAAGCTCCTCATGCACTTTTTCAAGATAGCCTCAGTGGAGCATCTCTCGAGTGGTACACTCAGCTTGAACGAACTCACATCCAAACTTGGAAGGAATTGGCTGAAGCTTTCGTCAATCAATACGACTATAATAGTGACATGGCTCTCACGAATTCAACTGGGTTTAACTCGAAGATTGAAGAATCTTTCAAAAGTATCTTGAGAGATGGAAGAATTAGGCGCTAGAGTTCAACCTCCTCTTTTGGAAGGAGAACTCATTGAGATGTTCTCAATACCTTGCAGGTCCCTATCGATTCTTTGGATGTACTTCTCGTTTTCACACCTAGTTGTTGTGGGAGCGAATTGGCGTGGTCTCAAGATGGGTAAAATTCGGGATGTTGCTATTGCTTCTAAATTCATGAGCAAATTGATGAAGAGGAAAGTACAATTTTCGAGGGCGAGGAAGAAGTTCACCTTACCCTCAATTTCAAATTCCTAATCAAGTGACAAAAGCTACTTCTAATCGGTGTGCTCCACAAATCGTGTTTGCTGCATCTGTCAACACACATTCGAGTATGCTCCCCAGAAAAGCGCTACCGACAACAAACTTATCGACAAAATCGTCAGCAGGTGGGAAGAATCGATAAGGCCAAGAAAAGTGAATGATCAATCCTATGCCTTATAATGAATTGCTAACTCACCTACTCCAACATTCTTCGGTGGAGTTAAAGGAGCTCAGGACACCTCTTTTTCCGTATCCTTTGGGATATGATCCGGATGCCTACTGTGAGTTCCATTCTGGGGCACCTGGCCATACAATTGAAGGATGTAATCTTTTCAAAGGCACAGTTCAGAAACTCATTGATTCCAAAGCTATCACGTTCACTCCAGAGGGCCTAAGCATCAATTGAACTCTCTTTTGACTCAGAGAACGCCACAATTACAAAGTGCATCTTCTAAAGCAAGAAATCCATACGGAGACCAATCTCCTCAACATGGAGATTTCTAGTTTCATCTTGCATGCTCATTTGTAATCTTTCTTGTTTTGTTCAGTACTTTCTTGTATGCAAAACTTGCTCATTTCTGAATACTAATCATAATGCATTGAATATGTTTGTCTTGAATTGATTCATTCGTATTCACTCTTATTTGTTTTACTATGCTTTTGATATTCAACTCTTATTAATAAAGCAACACCTCTGTAGGGAGGATGACGAACAATTTACCAATAATCTCAAACGGTATGCTTTCGAGTAAGAACCCTGCTAATGATGTACAGGCATTGTTTCAAATTCCCAAACACCCCGGAGATATAAGGGAGAGTGAAACCCTCGTTAACCCCTTTTTGAGCCTCGAAGTAGGAGTTTCTTCTCTATTCAGAAAAAACCCTCATTTTTTTTAAACCTGGGGCAGGGTAGTGTTCAGTTAACCCGATCGAGCGTTCAAAAATCATCAAGAGTGCGCATCCAAGGATATAACAATGGTTATCTTTCAAAAGGTCGAGGTAAGTCAAAACCACAATGGTCAACCTTCGTCTATCATTAGTGTGCATCAAAAGAGGTTGAAACCATAATGGTTAATTCTTGCACATCAGGAAATCAACAGATGACGATACCACAATTGTTATCTCTCATCCGCCAAGGATTCAAGCAGTCAATATCACCTCCAATCAAACAAAGATGGAAGATCACACAACTTGTTCAAAAGAAAAGTAATATAAAAAATGACAAAAAAGCCCGCTAAGTCGAAACTTCATAGTAAGTCGCTTAGGCAAAAATGGCAAAAGAAAAGAAAATAAAAAAAAGGATTACAAAACAAATAAAATCCTCATCAAAAGAACAAAGGCGTGTGATCAAACACCAAAAGCAAAAGGTGAGTGACTGTCGTGTCCAAGAAACCTCAGTGGTTCCTCAACCATCATAAACTTCTCTCAAGAGATGAATGCTCGCATCAAATTATCTGAACTTAGGATTGGAGAACATCACGGAGAATGGGAGAGCACCAAATATTTTGAGCCTAAAAAACTTTTTTCTAAAAAACCCGTGAACCAGACCACATTACAACCGTTAAAAGTCCTAATTGAAGCATGGGTTAATTCGAAAGCAAAACTGTTACAAGAATACGGTAACCTGACTCCTAGGAGGTTTGCTAAACATTTGAGTTGGTATTACTCAATCTTTTACAAAAAAAATTCAATGTTTCAATATCTTTTCAATAAAAGTTTCTTTAACTTCAAGACAAACATGAACTTTGCATTAGAATTATCATTCGTAGAATAAAACATTCTTTGCATATAGACAAGTGCTTAAACATCAAGTGAGCTTGCATAATGAGCATCGACGGATAATTTGATTGTCCGAATGACATATTGCTTCAAGTATTTGATTGAGCACAAAGCAGCTCGAGTTGAGAAGTAAGGTTGTGAAGTAGCCTACTTTCAAGATGAAAACCACCCTGAGCAGGTGATGTCTTCTAATTTAGTCAATCTGGGGCATTTATGTCGAGATTCAGAGAACCTCTCAAAGGGCTGAGCAATCAGAGGCATTCATCCGAGCAAGGTTGAAACCTTCTTCACCTTTGGTCATCTAGGGGCAGTGTTTCCATGTTTATAATATTGGGGCAGATTATCTTGATGGTCCAGATCTCAGGAAGCTTTCTCGAGGCTATTTTCTTCAAAATCCCTATAAACTTGGGCAAAGCATTATGCAGGGGAATTCCTCCACCTCATAATTAATCAGGTCATGTCCAGGCGCAAGCTAAACAACCGTTGAAGTTTGAATGGCATGTTAGGATGTCAAGATCGTCACCCTTAGCTCATCAGAGATCTAAGTCTGTGTTGGATTTCTCCATCAGAAGTTCAGGATCAATATCTCCAATTCAAGTCAGGATCGTTATCCTCAGCTCATCAGAGATCAAGATTTTGTTATCCGAAGATTTTAAAATAAAGAGCGTGATACGCCTGAGCTATTAGTCAACTGACAAAGTTTCTTTCTCTCCAACAAGGGTTATCTATGGCATATGTGTGCCCTTGGATGTTATCATTCTTTCCACGACGCGGAAGATCGCAAAGAACGGTTTACACCAGCAAGATCATTTTCAAGGGCTCACTTGTGCCAGAAGATGGTGTTAACCCCGCTTATGCAAAAGCTTGTAATCGAGCTATTGAAATCGGGAACTCTCAACAAGATCATCATCCCAGATGAATGTTAATCTCTAAGAGTGACTTCCCCAATGATGTTGATCATTGAAAGTTGATGCTTCTATTCTACAATCCCCTGTTAGGGTCCAGACTATCATCTCTTTGATCAAGATCAGATGATTTATATTCAATTCATGGATGGTTGATGTTTCCTCGGCAACTCACAATTGCCTATAGTCCCAGGCGAAATATTAAAACATGCATCATTGCATTGCATAGCATCCTCAAAAAAAAAGAGCGTAGCATTTCCATTGATATGGAGCATTACGCCAAAAAATAATAGTCTCAAACATGCATCTAAGTATAAGCCAGATTAAAGTCTTTATCGAGTACCTTTTGCGTCTCCGAAGAGAAAGTCTATCCATAAAAATCCCCAAGTGGTATTCCTTGCCAAGGTTTCCCTCAAGAAATTCTTCTTGTTGTTGTTATCTGCATTTTTGACCCCGTGTCGGTCTCCTACATCATTCAAATTCAATATATTTACCAAGCGTCTTGCTTTTTGCAAATTCTTATTTTGGTTATCTTACCCGTGTTTGCCTCTTGTTAGAGTGCGGTAAAGTCGGTGTCTAACCTTTCTTGCTTCTCAATTATTTGAGTATCCATACTTGGTGTGTGGTAATTCATATAATTGCCACTCTTGAAGAATTACACCCCGCCTTTGGCCTGAGGGATATAGTATTTCTTGCACATTTGCAACCTTTTAAAAGACCAACATAGTTGGGCGATCCTTGCTAGAATCCCCATTGTTTGGCTTCTTTCCCCGTGACTTCGTCTTCGATCGACGATTTTACCATTCCATATATCTTTTCCCGGTGAGTGCCTTGATCGGTCTCATTCTTGCGTATGTCTAATATCCTTACCTGACATATGCTCCCTATATGTGTTCAATATCCTTACCGAACATGTATATTCGATCTTTATGTGTCCAATATCCTCACCGGGCATGTATACTTTCGAAACTTTTGTTATAGTCGTCTTCGGTCGGTCTCTTTCCTGTATATGTCTAATATCCTTACCTGACATATGCTCCTATATGTGTTCAATATCCTTACGAACATGTATATTCGATCTTTATGTGTCCAATATCCTTAGGGCATGTATATTTGAAACCTTTGTTAGAGTCGTCTTGATCGGTCTCTTTCCGTGTATGTCTAATATCCTTACGACATATGCTTCCTATATGTGTTCAATATCCTTACGAACATGTATATTCGATCTTTATGTGTCCAATATCCTTCTAGGGCATGTATTATTTGAAACCTTTGTTAGAGTCGTCTTGATTGGTCTCTTTCGGTTGTATGTCTAATATCCTTACGACATATGCTCACTATATGTGTTCAATATCCTTACCGAACATGTATATTCGATCTTTATGTGTCCAATATCCTTACGGGCATGTATATTTGAAACCTTTGTTAGAGTCGTCTTGATCGGTCTCTTTCGATGTATGTCTAATATCCTTACGACATATGCTCTATGTGTTCAATATCCTTACGAACATGTATATTCGATCTTTATGTGTCCAATATCCTTACGGGCATGTATATTTGAAACCTTTGTTAGAGTCGTCTTGATCGGTCTCTTTCGAGTATGTCTAATATCCTTACTTGACATATGCTCCTATCGTGTTCAATATCCTTACCGAACATGTATATTCGATCTTTATGTGTCCAATATCCTTACCGGGCATGTATATTTCGAAAACTTTGTTAGAGTCGTATTCGGTCGGTCTCTTTCCGGTGTATGTCTAATATCCTTACGACATATGCTCCCTATATGTGTTCAATATCCTTACCGAACATGTATATTCGATCTTTATGTGTCAATATCCTTACAGGCATGTATATTTGAAACCTTTGTTAGAGTCGTCTTGATCGGTCTCTTTCCGGTGTATGTCTAATATCCTTACGACATATGCTCTATCGTGTTCAATATCCTTACGGACATGTATATTCGATCTTTATGTGTCAATATCCTTAGGGCATGTATATTTGAAACTTTGTTAGAGTCGTGTTCGATTGGTCTCTTTTCGGTGTATGTCTAATATCCTTACGACATATGCTCCTATATGTGTTCAATATCCTTACCGAACATGTATATTCGATCCTTATGTGTCCAATATCCTTCAGGGCATGTATATTTGAAACCTTTGTTAGAGTCGTCTTGATCGGTCTCTTTCGATGTATGTCTAATATCCTTACGACATATGCTCCTTATATGTGTTCAATATCCTTACGAACATGTATATTCGATCTTTATGTCCAATATCCTTACGGCATGTATATTTTGAAACCTTTGTTAGAGTCGTCTTGATGGGTCTCTTTCGATGTATGTCTAATATCCTTACGACATATGCTTCCTATGTGTTCAATATCCTTATCGAACATGTATATTCGATCTTTATGTGTCCAATATCCTTAGGGCATATATACTTGAAAACTTTGTTAGAGTCGTCTTGATCGGTCTCTTTCAGTGTATGTCTAATATCCTTACGACATATGCTCCCTATATGTATTCAATATCCTTACCGAACATGTATATTCGATCTTTATGTGTCCAATATCCTTACAGGGCATGTATATTTGAAACCTTTGTTAGAGTCGTCTTGATTGGTCTCTTTCGGTGTATGTCTAATATCCTTACGACATATGCTACCTATATGTGTTCAATATCCTTACGAACATGTATATTCGATCTTTATGTGTCCAATATCCTTAGGGCATGTATATTTGAAACCTTTGTTAGAGTCGTCTTGATTGGTCTCTTTCCGGTGTATGTCTAATATCCTTACGACATATGCTCCTATATGTGTTCAATATCCTTACCGAACATGTATATTCGATCTTTATGTGTCCAATATCCTTAGGGCATGTATATTTGAAACCTTTGTTAGAGTCGTCTTGATTGGTCTCTTTCGATTATGTCTAATATCCTTACACGACATATGCTTCCTATATGTGTTCAATATCCTTATCGAACATGTATATTCGATCTTTATGTGTCAATATCCTTACGGGCATTATACTTGAAACCTTTGTTAGAGTCATCTTGATCGGTCTCTTTCGATGTATGTCTAATATCCTTACGACATATGCTCCCTATATGTGTTCAATATCCTTACCGAACATGTATATTCGATCTTTATGTGTCCAATATCCTTACGGGCATGTATATTTGAAACCTTTGTTAGAGTCGTCTTGATCGGTCTCTTTCGATTGTATGTCTAATATCCTTACGACATATGCTACCTATGTGTTCAATATCCTTACCGAACATGTATATTCGATCTTTATGTGTCAATATCCTTACGGGCATGTATATTTGAAACCTTTGTTAGAGTCGTCTTGATGGTCTCTTTCCGATGTATGTCTAATATCCTTACGACATATGCTCCTATGTGTTCAATATCCTTACGAACATGTATATTCGATCTTTATGTGTCCAATATCCTTGGGCATGTATATTTGAAACCTTTGTTAGAGTTGTCTTGATCGGTCTCTTTGGTGTATGTCTAATATCCTTACGACATACCAAAATCTTTGTTCAAATCCTGTTAAAAAAAAAATCACAAAAAATATAGAAAGTCAAAATTATCAAAAGATTAAAAATGCAAAAAAATATTTCCACTTGTTCTCGGGCGCAAATTTTGGGTTCTTGTAGTATTTAATCTTCTTCTACCTTGAAAGTTCAAAGGCTAGCCAATTTCACTTTCGGTTTAAGACGATTAAATAGGGGCAGCTGTTGCACCCAAAATTTGCCCTCCTATCTCGATTTTATCTGGTTTAGGCGCATTTATCATAACACTCACATGCATTCATATCACTTTGGGTCTATAGTTACGGATTGAAGTTGATTCCCAAAGATTTCTCTTGAGCGAGAAAAGGCGTGGTGTTTCGACCAATTTGGGGATATTTGAAAATGCGAGGTTTAATGTTAAATCTTATTCGTTCATATCTATCGGTTTTGGGGCTTGGTGTTCGATTGTTGAATTGAATAGTACATTCTTGATGGAGCTACAGTGCAGTTATTTTGAATGTCATTACCTCCCGATTCGGAGATCAATTCACCACGAGTTTGGGTTTTGTTGTTGTTTGAGTTCATTGTTCAAGATGTAGAAGGGTGGGTTATGATTATCCATTTATTGATCAACAATACAAGTTCTAGTGCGTGTGGCTTACTCGTCGACTTTGTTCGCTCTCGGCAATAGTGGGTGTATGTGAAGATATTCATCCAAAGATTTGTTTACAAGATTCTGACGTCAAAGCTGCCGCATGTTGAGATCTTTTCCTGTCGCGTTCATCGCTCACAAGATTCGGGGCATTCTATGAAAAACTAGAAGCTTCCTTTTGGAATTCGTTTGGTTCCGAATCTTACTCCACTACTGAATATGGTTCGATTTGGAAATGCGTTGATAATTCCATTAATTTCAAGTGGAATCTATCGATTAATTCAAAAAAAAAAGATGAAATCGTCAAGTTGACTAAGGTTTTTTGATCAAGAGCTTCATTTGAAGCTTGGAGTTTCAGTTTTTTTGTTTCAAGAAGCGAAAGGCTCCGAATTTCTACGAGAATGGATAAAAATGGAAACTTTGCGGCCGGGAAATTCAAATGGGATTAATTTAATTACAAGATAACTTGGATTTCGAGATTTTTGATCACAAGTTCAAAGCTTTTATAATGTGCATTATTGATTTCGAAGAAGGATTTAGAAAATTGAATACATATTCAAATTCCACTCATAATTCTCTTAAGACCTCATTCTTTTTTTAGAACGTGAATCAAGATCATACATGGCAATTTTTCTCAAGAATCTAAAGTGCATCAATCATGTTATCACTCGCTTGGTTCAAGGTTGTGGATTGGGGTTATGGATTGAATTGGGATTGGAATTGGAATTGAATGCATATCTCTAATCAACACTTCAACATGATATGTCTTAACCGAGTTAATTAGGGTTCATAACAAAGTGTTGGAATGCTTGGTTCATCACGAGTCTTCAACATTCGTGCAATTTTTAATTTTCATACACGAAGTGCTACAACATTGCAGATCACGATAGTAGTATTCAAGAATTCAAACTAGAACTCAAATTGGTACATAATCTTCAAACTTTGCATTCATGAAATTTCAAGAGCGTTAAAATACTCTAAGGTTTTACAAGAGTACAAGAATGAGTACATGGTTTTACAACTTATCAAATCTTCGAATACAAGTTCTAATCCAAAAGCCAAACAAGTTTCATTCAATATTCAACTTCTTTTTGTCATTCAAGTGTCAAAATCTTGTTCGAATACAAAGGACATTCGAAGAATGCCCGTTCTAAGTGAAATCAAACTTCCAAATTCAACATTCGTTTAAGCGTGGTTTGTACAATTTCTACATGGATCATCAAAGTTACAATGTCAATTTGGATATTCGTGTTGATTACAAGTTTTTGTTGTTTTCCTTTCTACATCCTTGCTCTATCTTCAAACCCGCCTTCTTGTCCAAAGCATTCCTTTGCCGTTCCCAAGCTTGCACCATTGCTCATGTTCATGAAACAAACAAGGAAATAATTAGCAAATGATCAAGGAATTCAAACATGAACATAAACAAGATACAAGATAATGCATTATTTTCAAATCATCATTAGGGTCTTCTTTCGGAATCGGGGTTGCAAGGGTTTCGATCGTAACCAACCGCCTCATAGCGAATCATCGGCCATAAACTCGCTATTGCAAATCCTCAGAGTGTTAGCCCTTGGTTCACAATAGGAGGTGTAGAAAGAAGATGAGGAAAAGCGATATAAAGCGGTTTGGACATGGATTACAAGAATTTTATCAGAGGCGCAAGGGTAGGCACACGAAAAGGCAAATTTTACCATAAACAATACACCTGACTAACACAATCGGATATAGCGATCTTGATACATCAAAATAGCGGAAGAATCAAAATTATCAGCCCAACAAAAAGGATGCAAGCCCATCAAGCAAACAAAGGCCTTGTTTTTCAAAAATCAGAACAACCAAAGTTCAGCCAAACCCTAAACACTGACAGTATAAAAGCATTCAAGTTTATAACATAGACAGGCCACTGTTCACAAGCAAGAAACCCTAGCCGAAATTCCCCAATCAAAACCCTAACAGCATACTAACAAGCCAAAACCGAGCATTCATCAAAAAGCGAACAACATCCAACATCATCATTTCCCGGTCAGAAAATCCTTCAGAAAGAGATATAACGAGGCAACAGAAGCAGAGAATAAGGTATACAGAAAGGTCTCACCGGGGTTGCGAGTACACATCGCCGTCCGCCGCCGTGTAGACTTCACGATCTCAACTTTCCTTTTACATTCGTTTTATTTTTCGACATCCGTTTCCTCATAGCAACACCGTCCTAGCAAATCGAGTTAGGGTTTCACCCTTTCCATTCCCAAATCGTAACGCAAAATCAAAACAAACTTTAAGAAAATCAAAAGTAACAATAACAGATCGTGAGCGATGTGAGTTTGAGAGAGAGAGAGGTGAGTTCCGGTCGAATCGCGACTTCACGAGGCGAGAGAGGATCGAATCGCGGTGAGAGGGCAGCGAGGATCGGAACGGAGAGATCGAGAGATGAGAAGCGATTCCGTCGGAATCACGGCGAGAGGATCGGCGAGGCGTGGCGATGATGCGCGATCGTGAGGATCGAGTGAGGAGAGTTCGATGAGATGGAGAAGGGTTTGAGAGAGTGAGATCGTGAATTTTTTGCTTGTTCAGTTTTTTTAGAGTTAGTTTAATATAATCAGTCTTGTTTTTTTGTTTATTTGTTAATCTAATCTGACTTAGTTTTTTTTTGTATATAATATTTATTCTAGTAAAATGATTTTGTTGGTCACTAAAAAAAAAAGGGTTGGTTTAGTGCTAAGTAAAAAATAATAATATTTTTTGTAACTCAAGATTTATTTATTAATATTAGGTTCGGTTTTTATTTTATATACTTGAATTGAAGTAAAGTTTATTTTTTATTTTAAGTTTAAAATATAATATATAATAGTGTAATGATAATAAACTAATGTTTTTTATATATATTTTATTAGTATTATTATTTATTTAATTGGAGTTAGTATTATTTATTTTTTAATATAATTTATGATATAAAATGAGTATTTGGATGATACTAGAAAGTTTGGCCATGTGGGTTGGTTGGTGGTGACACTTGTCACCACACAGGTGTGTCGAAATCTAGTGTGTACATGTATATTGTATATATTTTGCACCCTCACGCATCAAACCATCAGATCATAAAGTCGGATCAACGATCGAGATGGTGGACCACGGCATGCTTCATGGGGCTGCTACGAGGATCCAAGACATTGTTTTGGGCTTGGGCTCGGTTGCTACTCACACCCTCCGACTTAAAGCTTCAAGCAGGCCCATTCCTAAACTTTTCTCTTTAAATTCAATTTTATGCAAGTTTTTATATATAATGATGTATTAAATAATATTTGGCATATGGTAGTTTTTATTTGTTGAATAACCAATTAAATTGGTAGTTGTTTTTCATCAAGTAAAAAATATCTATACTAATAATTATTTAAATTCCGATTTGTATTGTGTGTTAATTTATTTTCTTTTATTATCCGCTACTACATTATCCGCTTGTATGTTTATTACAGCGATCGAACACTCCACTCTCACATTAATATAAAAACAACGCCTCCGCTCTCTCTTATTTTTGGTTACCCACACAAATTCTCTAAGGGTCTCATGGTTGGGGATGGGCATGGCCATCCTCACGAGTTAATCAAGTCCATATACTTGATTAATCATAACGAAAAATAATTGGTCCATATACCAATCACCATGCACGAGGTCTCATAGTTGGGGATAGGAGCACCTATCCTCACGAGGTTAATCAAGTCCATATACTTGGTTAATCATAACCCGAAATATCATTTCTCGTCCAGCGCAATATTCAACACACTTTCAAATCAAAAATAGTGTTATGGTACTTAATTAAATTGTTAGAGGTTAAGCCAGCGATTTAATTAAAATGTAAAATATTTGGGCCATTAGAGGTAACCAATGACTTGAATACTTTATTCCATACACTTGAACATTTAAAACACTTTCAAATTAAATTAATTAATTGAATTTGTTTTCTAAATCAATTTTTCCAAAAAACAAAAATACATAGTGATATGGAATTTAATTAAATTGTTAGAGGTTAGCCCACGATTTAATTAAAATGTAAAATATTTGGGCCATTAGAGGTAACCAATGACTTAAATACTTTATTCCATAACATAATAAAAGTGAACTTTGTTTCACCTCACTCCTTTCATAATAAAGATTTTGGATGAGAGAAGATCGGTTGACCTCAATCACCAATCTCGAGTATCGAATCGTTAGAGGATATCCAGCGTTTTGGTACTTGTCATCCCAACTAAAATCAATTCAACCCATTCAAATTCCTTTTCCGCTCATACGCGGTCATCAAAATTAAAAACATTTTCTTCTAAAATCAATACAAACAATCAAGACATTTTCAACGAACTACGGAGTTTTGACTTTCCCATTGCGAGGGAATCGTGACGCCGGTTTCGAAACGTGTCAAACTCAAAATAATAACAAACAAATCCATTTTCCTTTTTTCTTATTCATCATTTAGAAATTAGCGATTACACACACAAACACATTTTGAACTAAATGGGTCCCATCGAATCTGATGGGCGTAAAGTGCTAATACCTTCCTTGCGTAACCGACTCCGAATCCATGCTTTTTGGTCTTGTAGACCGCCTTATCCGATTTTGTGGGTGTTATCTATATTTCCCGTTCTTTCTAGAACAAATAAAATTAGGTGGCGATTTCATTGTTTTGAAAATTCATTTTAAATGATTTTGAAAATCGAGTTGCCTCGATTGGCGACTTCTTGGGAAAATTTTAAAATCTTTTGACTAATGAGTCAACCTAGTTTAGTTCTTCGCATGTTTGTGTGTTTGTTTATCGCTTTCTTCTTTATGCTTATCTATTGTTTATTGATTATTATTCTCCTTACACTTTATGTATATTATTTTGTTGATATATTATTGTTGGGAATTCATGGGCATTGATACATAGATAAGCCCACTACCAGGCTTCTAGGTCACCTTTTAGGAATAGAGGTTCGTAGCCTAGGTCCTGACTCCATTGTCTTGTTGGCCCAGGCGAAGACTCGGCTTAGAGTTGGTTGTTTTAAGGAGGTTGTTGGCCCGCGATAGCGGGACATCAATCTTTGGACAAATGACCTATAACTCTAAGTTTGTTCATGTTGTCCTAGAGACCAGCAGCTCAAATTTGGATTCGAGCATCCGTTAAACCGTTTCTTGGGGTATACTTTTACAAATACTATCGCCATGTAGGCCTCTCGCGATGATAGTGTTTGTAAAAGGGATCGAGACCCCAGAAACATTTAGCCATAAAAAACATAAGATTAGCCTTACAGGAATTGTTGGGTGAGCGTGAAACCATGACCGACCATCCTATGAACCGACTTTATTTAATTTGCAACATGCATTGCATTCCATTTACCAATCATAAAAAGAGTTTATTTCTCTTATTATCCATGCATCATCATGCATTTCATTCATTTCAATTAAAGGACTCATTTCAACACGGCTTCTTATCCGAATCTCAAGATTGCAATATTGATTTCACGACATCGTCGTCATCATGGATCAACTTGAGAAAGTGTGGGCGCAATGAATACTCATATAGATACCGGATGGATCAACTCATGGAGATTATCGAACCTCGCCCGTGGATAAGAAGAGTTGAAGCAAGTTGTTCGGAGATCCGAAGTTGTTACTCTGATCATGTTAATCCACGGTGTTAATCTTAACAGTGGAAGGTCCTTCGATCGAAATGTCAAAAACAGTTCGGATGCATGTCAATGGAGCTCTTCATGAGGACATCTTGAGTCTTCGTTTGACACCTTGATTTCCAATTGAAGACCGAATCGAGAAAAAGCTTCACCTCCTTGAAAAGGATGAAAGCTATTGAGGTCGTGATTCCCTTGGTTTAGGCGCTCTAGTTTGTGCTTGGTGCCTAGTATCAAAATTCACCGCAAAGTTCAAGGTCCCCACTTTTGAGAAGTATGAGGGTACCTCTTGTCCGATTACTCACGTCAAAGCCTATTGCAATAAGATGGCTCCCTATGCGGAAAATGACAAGCTCCTCATGCACTTTTTCAAGATAGCCTCGATGGAGCATCTCTCGGTGGTACACTCGGCTTGAACGAACTCACATCAAACTTGGAAGGAATTGGAAGCTTTGTCAATCAATACGACTATAATAGTGACATGGCTCTCACGAATTCAACCGGTTTAACTCGGAAGATTGAAGAATCTTTCAAAATATCTTGAGAGATGGAAAATTAGCGCTAGGTTCAACCTCCTCTTTTGGAAGGAGAACTCATTGAGATGTTCTCAATACCTTGCGAGGTCCCTATCGATTCTTTGGATGTACTTCTCGTTTTCACACCTAGTTGTTGTAGGGAGCAATTGGCGTGGTCTCAGATGGGTAAAATTCGGGATGTTGCTATTGCTTCAAATTCATGAGCAAATTGATGAAGAGAAAGTACAATTTTAGGGGCGAGGAAGAAGTTCACTGCTTACCTCGATTTCAAATTCTAATCAAGTGACAAAAGCTACTTCTAATCAGTGTGCTCCACAAATCTGTGTTGCAACTGTCAGTCAAACACCTGTTCAGTATGCTCCCCAGCAGCAAAAAGCTACCCGACAACAAACTTATCGACAAAATCGTCAACAGCGAGGTGGGAAGAATCGATAAGGCCAAGAAAGTGAATGATCAATCCTATGCCTTATAATGAATTGCTAACTCACCTACTCCAACATTCTTCGGTGGAGTTAAAGGAGCTCAGGACACCTCTTTTTCCGTATCCTTTGGGATATGATCCGGATGCCTACTGTGAGTTCCATTCAGGGCACTGACGCCATACAATTGAAGGATGTAATCTTTTCAAAGGCCTGATTGAAACTCATTGATTCCAAAGCTATCACGTTCTCGGAGCCTAAGCATCAATTGAACTCTCTTTTGACTCGAGAGCATACAATTACAAAGTGCATCTTCTAAAGCAAGAAATCCATCGGAGACCAATCTCCTCAACATGGAGATTTCTAGTTTCATCTTGCATGCTCATTTGTAATCTTTCTTGTTTGTTCGTACTTTCTTGTATGCAAAACTTGCTCATTTACGAATACTAATCATAATGCATTGAATATGTTTGTCTTGAATTGATTCATTCGTATTCACTCTTATTTGTTTTACTATGCTTTTGATATTCAACTCTTATTAATAAAACAACACCTCGTAGGGAGGATGACGAACAATTTACCAATAATCTCAAGCGGTATGCTTTGAGTAAGAACCACTGCTAATGATGTCAGGCATTGTTTCAAATTCCCAAACAGGAGATATAAGGGGTGAAACCCTCGTTAACCTTTTGAGCCTCGAGTAGGAGTTTCTTCTCTATTGGAAAAAACCCTCATTTTTTTAAACACAGGGGCGGGGTAGTGTTGATTAACCCGATCGGCGTTCAAAATCATCAAGAGTGCGCATCAAGGATATAACAATGGTTATCTTTCAAAAGGTCGGGGTAAGTCAAAACCACAATGGTCAACCTTGTCTATCATTAGTGTGCATCAAAGAGGTTGAAACCATAATGGTTAATTCTTGCACATCGGAAATCAACAGATAGCGATACCACAATTGTTATCTCTCATCCAAGGATTCAAGCGATCAATATCACCTCAATCAAACAAAGATGGAAGATCACACAACTTGTTCAAAGAAAAGTAATATAAAAATGACAAAAAGCCCGCTAAGTCGAAACTTCATAGTAAGTCGCTTAGGCAAAATGGCAAAAAGAAAAAAAAAAAAGGATTACAAAACAAATAAAATCCTCATCAAAAGAACAAAGGCGTGTGATCAAACACCAAAAGCAAAAGGTGGTGGTATCGTGTCCAAGAAACCTCGGTGGTTCCTCAACCATCATAAACTTCTCTCAAGAGATGAATGCTGCATCAAATTATCGAACTTAGGATTGGAGAACATCACGGAGAATGGGAGAGCACCAAATATTTTGAGCCTAAAAACTTTTCTAAAAACCGTGAACAGACCACATTACAACCGTTAAAAGTCCTAATTGAAGCATGGGTTAATTGAAAGCAAAGCTATTACAAGAATCGGTAACGACTCCTAGGAGGTTTGCTAAACATTTGAGTTGGTATTACTCAATCTTTTACAAAAAAAATTCAATGTTTCAATATCTTTTCAATAAAAGTTTCTTTAACTTCAAGACAAACATGAACTTTGCATTAGAATTATCATTCGTAGAATAAAACATTCTTTGCATATAGACAAGTGCTTAAACATCAAGTGAGCTTGCATAATGAGCATCAGACGGATAATTTGATTGTGCCGAATGACATATTGCTTCAAGTATTTGATTGAGCACAAAGCAGCTCGAGTTGAGAAGTAAGGTTGTGAAGTAGCCTACTTTCAAGATGAAAACCACCCTGAGCAGGTGATGTCTTCTAATTTAGTCAATCTGGGGCATTTATGTCGAGATTCAGAGAACCTCTCAAAGGGCTGAGCAATCAGAGGCATTCATCCGAGCAAGGTTGAAACCTTCTTCACCTTTGGTCATCTAGGGGCAGTGTTTCCATGTTTATAATATTGGGGTGATTATCTTGATGGTCCGGATCTCGGGAAGCTTTCTCGGGCTATTTTCTTCAAAATCCTATAAACTTGGGCAAAGCATTATGCGAAATTCCTCCACCTCATAATTAATCGGGTCAAGTCAAGCAAGCTAAACAACGTTGAAGTTTGAATGGCATGTTAGGATGTCAAGATCGTCACCCTTAGCTCATCAGAGATCTAAGTCAGTGTTGGATTTCTCCATCAGAAGTTCAGGATCAATATCTCCAATTCAAGTCAGGATCGTTATCCTCAGCTCATCAGAGATCAAGATTTTGTTATCGAAGATTTTAAAATAAAGGCGTGATCGCTGAGCTATTAGTCGGTGACAAAGTTTCTTTCTCTCCAACAAGGGTTATCTATGGCATATGTGTGCCCTTGGATGTTATCATTCTTTCCACGGCGGAAGATCGCAAAAGCGGTTTACACGCAAGATCATTTCAAGGGCTCACTTGTGCGGAAAATGGTGTTAACCCGCTTATGCAAAAGCTTGTAATCGAGCTATTGAAATCGGGAACTCTACGCAACAAGATCATCATCCGGATGAATGTTAATCTCTAAGTTACTTCCCAATGATGTTGATCATTGAAAGATGCTTCTATTCTACAATCCCGTGTTAGGGTCCAGACTATCATCTCTTTGATCAAGATCAGATGATTTATATTCAATTCATGGATGGTTGATGTTTCCTCGGCAACTCACAATTGCCTATAGTCCCAGGCGAAATATTAAAACATGCATCATTGCATTGCATAGCATCCTCAAAAAAGAGCGTAGCATTTCCATTGATATGGAGCATTACGTAAAAATAATAGTCTCAAACATGCATCTAAGCATAAGCCAGATTAAAGTCTTTATCGAGTACCTTTTGCGTCTCCGAAGAGAAAGTCTATCCATAAAAATCCCCAAGTGGTATTCCTTGCCAAGTTTCCCTCAAGAAATTCTTCTTGTTGTTGTCTGCATTTTGACCCGTGTCGGTCTCCACATCATTCAAATTCAATATATTTACCAAGCGTCTTGCTTTTTGCAAATTCTTATTTTGGTTATCTTACCCGTGTTTGCCTCTGTTGTTAGAGTGCGAGTAAGAGTCGGTGTCTAACCTTTCTTGCTTCTCAATTATTTGAGTATCCATACTTGGTGTGTGGTAATTCATATAATTGCCACTCTTGAAAATTACACCCGCCTTTGGCACGAGGGATATAGTATTTCTTGCACATTTGCAACCTTTTAAAGACCAACATAGTTGGCGATCCTTGCTAGAATCCCATTGTTTGGCTTCTTTCCCGTGACCGTCTTGATCGGCGATTTACCATTCCATATATCTTTTCCCGGTGAGTGCTTGGTCGGTCTCATTCTTGCGTATGTCTAATATCCTTACGACATATGCTCCCTATATATGTTCAATATCCTTACGAACATGTATATTCGATCTTTATGTGTCAATATCCTTCCGGGCATGTATACTTTGAAACTTTTGTTATAGTCGTCTTGATCGGTCTCTCTGTATATGTCTAATATCCTTACGACATATGCTCCCTATATGTATTCAATATCCTTACCGAACATGTATATTCGATCTTTATGTGTCCAATATCCTTCGGGCATGTATATTTGAAACCTTTGTTAGAGTCGTCTTGATCGGTCTCTTTCGGTGTATGTCTAATATCCTTACGACATATGCTTCCTATATGTGTTCAATATCCTTACGAACATGTATATTCGATCTTTATGTGTCCAATATCCTTAGGGCATGTATTATTTGAAACCTTTGTTAGAGTGTCTTGATGGTCTCTTTCGTTATTATGTCTAATATCCTTACGACATATGCTCACTATATGTGTTCAATATCCTTACCGAACATGTATATTCGATCTTTATGTGTCCAATATCCTTACGGGCATGTATATTTGAAACCTTTGTTAGAGTCGTCTTGATCGGTCTGTTTCGGTGTATGTCTAATATCCTTACGACATATGCTCCTATATGTGTTCAATATCCTTACGAACATGTATATTCGATCTTTATGTGTCCAATATCCTTCGGGCATGTATATTTTGAAACCTTTGTTAGAGTCGTCTTGATCGGTCTCTTTCGATGTATATCTAATATCCTTACGACATATGCTCCTATCGTGTTCAATATCCTTACCGAACATGTATATTCGATCTTTATGTGTCAATATCCTTCGGGCATGTATATTTGAAAACTTTGTTAGAGTCGTATTGATTGGTCTCTTTCGGTGTATGTCTAATATCCTTACGACATATGCTCCCTATATGTTCAATATCCTTCAGAACATGTATATTCGATCTTATGTCCAATATCCTTACGGGCATGTATATTTGAAACCTTTGTTAGAGTCGTCTTGATCGGTCTCTTCCGGTGTATGTCTAATATCCTTACGACATATGCTCCTATATGTGTTCAATATCCTTACCGAACATGTATATTCGATCTTTATGTGTCCAATATCCTTCACGGGCATGTATATTTTGAAACCTTTGTTAGAGTCGTCTTGATCGGTCTCTTTCCAGTGTATGTCTAATATCCTTACGACATATGCTCCTATCGTGTTCAATATCCTTACCGAACATGTATATTCGATCTTTATGTGTCCAATATCCTTACAGGGCATGTATATTTGAAAACTTTGTTGAGTGTTGATTCGGTCTCTTTCGGTGTCTAATATCCTTACGACATATGCTCCCTATATGTGTTCAATATCCTTACGAACATGTATATTCGATCCTTATGTGTCCAATATCCTTACGGGCATGTATATTTGAAACCTTTGTTAGAGTCGTCTTGATCGGTCTCTTTCGATGTATGTCTAATATCCTTACGACATATGCTCCTTATATGTGTTCAATATCCTTACGAACATGTATATTCGATCTTTATGTGTCAATATCCTTACCGGGCATGTATATTTTGAAACCTTTGTTAGAGTCGTCTTGATCGGTCTCTTTCGATGTATGTCTAATATCCTTACGACATATGCTTCCTATATGTGTTCAATATCATATCGAACATGTATATTCGATCTTTATGTGTCCAATATCCTTACCGGGCATATATACTTGAAAACTTTGTTGAAGTCGTCTTGATCGGTCTCTTTCGATGTATGTCTAATATCCTTACGACATATGCTCCCTATATGTTCAATATCCTTACGAACATGTATATTCGATCTTTATGTGTCCAATATCCTTCGGGCATGTATATTTGAAACCTTTGTTAGAGTCGTCTTGATCGGTCTCTTTCCGATTATGTCTAATATCGTTACGACATATGCTACCTATATGTATTCAATATCCTTACGAACATGTATATTCGATCTTTATGTGTCAATATCCTTACGGGCATATATTTGAAACCTTTGTTAGAGTCGTCTTGATTGGTCTCTTTCCGTGTATGTCTAATATCCTTACGACATATGCTCCTATATGTTCAATATCCTTACGAACATGTATATTCGATCTTTATGTGTCCAATATCCTTACCGGGCATGTATATTTTGAAACCTTTGTTAGAGTCGTCTTGATCGGTCTCTTTCCGATTATGTCTAATATCCTTACGACATATGCTTCCTATATGTGTTCAATATCCTTATCGAACATGCATATTCGATCTTTATGTGTCAATATCCTTCGGGCATATATACTTGAAACCTTTGTTAGAGTCGTCTTGATGGTCTCTTTCGATGTATGTCTAATATCCTTACGACATATGCTCTATATGTGTTCAATATCCTTACCGAACATGTATATTCGATCTTTATGTGTCCAATATCCTTACGGGATGTATATTTGAAACCTTTGTTAGAGTCGTCTTGATTGGTCTCTTTCCGGTGTATGTCTAATATCCTTACGACATATGCTACCTATATTCAATATCCTTACCGAACATGTATATTCGATCTTTATGTGTCCAATATCCTTAGGGCATGTATATTTGAAACCTTTGTTAGAGTCGTCTTGATCGGTCTCTTTCGATTATGTCTAATATCCTTACGACATATGCTCCTATATGTGTTCAATATCCTTACTGAACATGTATATTCGATCTTTATGTCCATATCCTTACGGGCATGTATATTTGAAACCTTTGTTAGAGTTGTCTTGATTGGTCTCTTTCGTGTATGTCTAATATCCTTACGACATACCAAAATCTTTGTTCCAATCCTTGTTAAAAAAAAATCACAAAAATATAGAAAGTCAAAATTATCAAAAGATTAAAAAAAAAAATATTTCCACTTGTTCTCGGTGCAAATTTTTGGGTTCTTGTAGTATTTAATCTTCTTCTACCTTAGTTCAAAGGCTAGGCCAATTTCACTTCGGTTTAAACGATTAAATAAGGCAGTATTGCACCCAAAATTTGCCCTCTATCTCGATTTATCTGGTTTGGCTTCGCATTTATCATAACACTCACATGCATTCATATCCTTTGGGTCTATAGTTACGGATTGAAGTTGATTCCCAAGATTTCTGTTGAGCGAGAAAGGCGTGGTGTTTTCGACCAATTTGGGGATATTTGAAAATAGCGAGGTTTAATGTTAAATCTTATTCGTTCATATCTATCGGTTTCGGGGCTTGGTGTTCGATTGTTGAATTGAATAGTACATTCTTGATGGAGCTACAGATGCAGTTATTTTGAATGTCATTACCTCCGATTAGGAGATCAATTCACCACGAGTTTGGGTTTTGTTGTTGTTTGAGTTCATTGTTCAAGATGTAGAAGGGTGGGTTATGATTATCCATTTATTGATCAACAATACAAGTTCTAATGCGTGTGGCTTACTCGTCGACTTTGTTCGCTCTCGGCAATAGTGGGTGTGTGAAGATATTCATCCAAGGATTTGTTTACAAGATTCTGAGCGTCAAGCGCCGCATGTTGAGATCTTTTCTGTCGCGTTCATCGCTCACAAGATTCGGGGCATTCTATGAAAAAACTAGAAGCTTCCTTTTGGAATTCGTTTGGTTCCGAATCTTACTCCACTACTGAATATGGTTCGATTTGGAAATGCGTTGATAATTCCATTAATTTCAAGTGGAATCTATCGATTAATTCAAAAAAAAAAGATGAAATCGTCAAGTTGACTAAGGTTTTTTGATCAAGAGCTTCATTTGAAACTTGGAGTTTCGGTTTTTGTTTCAAAAGAAGGCTCAATTTCTACGAGAATGGATAAAAATGGAAACTTTGCGGCCGGGAAATTCAAATGGGATTAATTTAATTACAAGATAACTTGGATTTCGAGATTTTTGATCACAAGTTCAAAGCTTTTATAATGTGCATTATTGAGTTCGAAGAAGGATTTAGAAAATTGAATACATATTGAATTCCACTCATAGTTCTCTTAAGACCTCATTCTTTTTTAGAGCGTGAATCAAGATCATACATGGCAATTTTCTCAAGAATCTAAAGTGCAGCAATCATGTTATCACTCGCTTGGTTCAAGGTTGTGGATTGGGGTTATGGATTGAATTGGGATTGGAATTGGAATTGAATGCATATCTCTAATCAACACTTCAACATGATATGTCTTAACGGTTAATTAGGGTTCATAACAAAGTGTTGGAATGCTTGGTTCATCACGAGTCTTCAACTTTCGTGCAATTTTAATTTTCATACGAGTGCTACAACATTAGGAATCACGATAGTAGTATTCAAGAATTCAAACTAGAACTCAAATTGGTACATAATCTTCAAACTTTGCATTCATGAAATTTCAAGGCGTTAAAATACTCTAAGGTTTTACAAGAGTACAAGAATGAGTACATGGTTTACAACTTATCAAATCTTGAATACAAGTTCTAATCCAAAAGCCAAACAAGTTTCATTCAATATTCAACTTCTTTTTGTCATTCAAGTGTCAAAAATCTTGTTCGAATACAAAAGGACATTGAAGAATGCCGTTCACAAGTGAAATCAAACTTCCAAATTCAACATTCGTTTAAGCATGGTTTGTACAATTTCTACATGGATCATCAAAGTTACAATGTCAATTTGGATATTCGTGTTGATTACAAGTTTTTGTTGTTTTCCTTTCTACATCCTTGCTCTATCTTGAAACCGGCCTTCTTGTCCAAAGCATTCCTTTGCCGTTCCTCCAAGCTTGCACCATTGCTCATGTTCATGAAACAAACAAGAAATAATTAGCAAATGATCAAGGAATTGAAACATGAACATAAACAAGATACAAGATAATGCATTATTTTCAAATCATCATTAGGGTCTTCTTTCGGAATCAGGTTGCAAGGGTTTGATCGTAACCAACGACCTCATAGAATCATCGACCATAAACTCGCTATTGCAAATCCTCAAGTGTTAGCCTTGGTTCACAATAGGAGGTGTAGAAAGAAGATGAGAAGCGATATAAGCGGTTTGGACATGACGGTACAAGAATTTTTATACGCGAAGGGTAGGCACACGAAAAGGCAAATTTTACCATAAACAATACACCGTGACTAACACAATCGAGATATAATCTTGATACATCAAAATAGCGGAAGAATCAAAATTATCATTAACAACAAAAGGATGCAAGCCCATCAAGCAAACAAAGGCCTTGTTTTCAAAAATCGAACAACCAAAGTTCACGAAACCCTAAACCAGTATAAAAGCATTCAAGTTTATAACATAGCAGACCGCTTTGTTCACAAACAAGAAACCCTAGCCGAAATTCCCCAATCAAAACCCTAACGACACTAACAAGCCAAAACCGAGCGATTCATCAAAAAGCAGAACAACATCCAACATCATCATTTCGGTCGGAAAATCCTTGAAAGAGATATAACGAGGCAGAGCGGAGAATAAGGTATGGAAAGGTCTCACAGGGTTGCAGTACACATACGTCGTCATGCCGTGTAGACTTCACGATCTCAACTTTCCTTTTACATTCGTTTTATTTTTCCGACATCCGTTTCCTCATAGCAACCGTCCTAGCCAAATCGAGTTAGGGTTTCACCCTTTCCATTCCCAAATCATGGCATAAATCAAAACAAACTTTAAGAAAATCAAAAGTAACAATAACGGATCGTGAGAGACGATGCTTGATTTGAGAGAGAGGTGAGTTCAGTCGAATCGCGACTACGAGAGGCGAGAGAGGATCGAATCGCGAGTGAGGAGGCAGCGAGATCGAGCGGAAGATCGAGATGAGGCGATTAATCGAATCACGAGGAAGAGATCGTGAGGCGTGGCGATGATGCGATCGTGAGGATCGAGTGAGGAGAGTTCCGATGAGATGGAGAGGAAAGGTTTGAGAGTGAGATCGTGAATTTTTTCTTGTTCAGTTTTTAGAGTTAGTTTAATATAATCGATCTTGTTTTTGTTTATTTGTTAATCTAATCGACTTAGTTTTTTGTATATAATATTTATTCTAGTAAAATGATTTTGTTGGTCACTAAAAAAAAGGGTTGGTTTAGTGCTAAGTAAAAATAATAATATTTTTTTGTAACTCAAGATTTATTTGTTAATATTAGGTTCGGTTTTTTATTTTATATACTTGAATTGAAGTAAAGTTTATTTTTATTTTAAGTTTAAAATATAATATATAATATGTAATGATAATAAACTAATGTTTTTATATATATTTTATTAGTATTATTATTTATTTAATTAGAGTTAGTATTATTTATTTTTTAATATAATTTATGATATAAAATGAGTATTTGGATGATACTAGAAAGTTTGGCCATGTGGGTTGGTTCGGAGTGGTGACACTTGTCACCACCGGTGTCTATTCGAAATCTAGTGTGTACATGTATATTGTATATTTTGCACCCTCCTGCATCAAACCATCAGATGCGCAAAGTCCGATCAACGATCCGAATGGTGGACCACAGCATGCTTCATGGGAGCCACGGATCAAAGACATTGTTTTTGGGCTTGGGCTCGGTTACTCACACCCTCCGACTTAAAGCTTCAAACAGGCCCATTCCTAAACTTTTCTCTTTAAATTCAATTTTATGCAAGTTTTATATATAATGATGTATTAAATAATATTTGGCATATGGTAGTTTTTATTTGTTGAATAACCAATTAAATTGGTAGTTGTTTTCATCAAGTAAAAAATATCTATACTAATAATTATTTAAATTCGATTTGTGTGTGTTAATTTATTTTCTTTTATTATCCGCTACTACATTATCCGCTTGTATGTTTATTACGCGATCGAACACTCCACTCTCACATTAATATGAAAACAACAACGCCTCCGCTCTCTCTCTTATTTTTGGTTACCCACACCAAATTCTCTAAGGGTCTCATGGTTGGGGATGGGCATGGCCATCCTCACGAGGTTAATCAAGTCCATATACTTGATTAATCATAACCCGAAAAATAATTGGTCCATATACCAATCACCATGCACCAGGGTCTCATAGTTGGGGATAGGAGCACCTATCCTCACGAGGTTAATCAAGTCCATATACTTGGTTAATCATAACCCGAAATATCATTTCTCTACGTCCAACGCCGCAATATTCAACACACTTTCAAATCAAAAATAGTGTTATGGTACTTAATTAAATTGTTAGAGGTTAGACGATTTAATTAAAATGTAAATATTTGGGCCATTAGAGGTAACCCAATGACTTGAATACTTTATTCCATACATGAACATTTAAAACACTTTCAAATTAAATTAATTAATTGAATTTGTTTTCTAAATCAATTTTTTCAAAAAAACAAAATACATAGTGATATGGAATTTAATTAAATTGTTAGAGGTTCGCGACGATTTAATTAAAATGTAAAGTATTTGGGCCATTAGAGGGTAACCCATGACTTAAATACTTTATTCCATAACACTAATAAAAGTGAACTTTGTTTCACCTCACTCCTTTCATAATAAAGATTTTGGACGAGAGAAGATCGGTTGACCTCAATCACCAATCGAGTATCGAATCGTTAGAGGATATCGACGTTTTGGTACTTGTCATCCACAACTAAAATCAATTCAACCCATTCAAATTCCTTTTTCGCTCATACGCGGTCATCAAAATTAAAAACATTTTCTTCTAAAATCAATACAAACAATCCAAGACATTTTCAACGGAACTACGGAGTTTTGACTTTCCCATTGCACGAGGAATACGTAGCACGCGGTTTCAAACCGTGTCAAACTCAAAATAATAACAAACAAATCCATTTTCCTTTTTCTTATTCATCATTTAGAAATTAGCGATTACACACACACAAACACATTTTGAACTAAATGGGTCCCATCGAGTACGATGGACGTAAGGGGTGCTAATACCTTCCCCTTGCGTAACCGACTCCCGAATCCATGCTTTTTGGTCTTGTAGACCGCCTTATCCGATTTTGTGGGTGTTATCTATATTTCCCCGTTCTTTCTAGAACAAATAAAATTAGGTGGCGATTTCATTGTTTTAAAAATTCATTTTAAATGATTTTTGAAAATCGAGTTGCTTCAATCACATCCCATGAGAAGAGAATCAGTTGGCAGACGCATTAGCTACCATGTCATCTATGTTCAAGGTCAGATGGGACAACGAAGCTCCCCAAACTACTATCGAAAGACTAGACGAACCAGCATACTATTGTGAACTTGATACCGAAGGAACAGAAGAGAAATCTTGGTTCTACGAAGTGAAGAGGTATCTTGAGGCTCAGGAATATCCCAGGGGCATCACATCAATGATAAGAAGTTCTTAAGAAGATTCACCTCCAAATTCTTTCTCAACAACGGCATCTTATACAAGCACAATCAAGACTTGTGCTTACTCTGTTGTGTAGATCAGAAAACAGAATCATGGAAGAGTTACATGAAGACGCATTAAGTACCCACTCTAGTGGACATATAATGGCTAAGAAGATTCTAAGAGCAGGTTACTACTAGTCCACCATGGAAGCTGATTGTTATCGATATGCTCGATCTTGTCACAAATGCCAGATATACGTGGACAAAGTGCACATACCTCCAGTCTCATTGAATGTTCTGACCGCTCCGTGGCCTTTCACAATGTGGGGCATTGACATGATTGGAGAGATCAAACCCACTGCTTCCAATGGAATCGTTTCATCCTTGTTACTGTTGATTACTTTACCGAAAGTATTATCACGAACAATGGTACCAATCTCAATAACAAAATGATCACCGAACTCTATACACAGTTCAAGATTAAGCATCACAACTCTTCTCCATATTGGCCAAAAATGAACGGTAAGTGAAGCCACCAATAAGAATCTCAAGAAGATCATACAGAGCAGCGGTGACCTATAAGGATTGGCATGAGATGTTTCCATTTGCTCTCCACGGTTATCGCACTACAATATGAACATCTACAGGGGAAACCCCATTCTATCTCGTATACGGTATGGAAGCAGTCCTACCTATCGAGGTTGGATACCCTCAATCAAAGTACTCGGGGACGCGAGTTAGGCGAAGCGAATGGGTCCGGACTGCTCTTGACCAAATCAACTTGATCGACAAAAATGGCTCATGACATCGCCATGGACAAATATACGAAGCCAATGATCGAGCATTCAATAAAAAGTCAAGCATCGAGTCTACCAAGTGGTGATCTAGTAGTCAAGCGCATCATTCTTTCACAAGGTGACCCGGGGCAAATGGACTCCCACCTATGAGTACCATTTGTAGTCAACAAGTATTTTCAGTAGACTATGATACTAAGCACTATGGATGGAGAATAATTTCCGCACCCTGTGAACGCATACATAGTTAAAAAATACTACGCATAAACGAGTCCCGCTAGGTTGATTGGCCTAGGAAAACATAAGGGAATCCTGGAAAACCAAAAAGGTTTGGGCAAAAGTAAAGGATATATATACAAAATGTACACGGTAACTCGAAAACCTACAAAGGCGACTTGGGCAAAAAAGGGTATTCCGGTAGACTGAAAACCCAAAATGTCGGTCTAGGCAAAAGTTAGGGATTTAAGCGTATGACTATGTCTCATGCAGATCACCTACTTACAGACTAAACTACTATCATGTTCAAGATTCGAATGGCACAAATTAGTTCAATCACTTTCTTCTGACAGCAAGGAGATGAGACAGTCGAAAATATATGAGCAATAGCATGGTTGAAACTTGACAAGATTGTTTCCACATAGCTTTTTACTATTTTGACAATTTCCTCTTACTAGGATATTTTCTCTTATATACAAACTGCCTGACTATAGGCCACTCTTCAAATTTAATGTAAATTCCTCTTTTCCAATTCCAATTTTCATTGTTGTATTTGAATAAAGTCCAATGATTGCTTTGAATGATTATATGCATCTGACAATAAACATCTATTCACAAACATATGAAAAGCAAACAGAAACAGTAATTACTACAGGCTCTACGAATTGAGATGACGACTAAAGTCACCAATACATCCCCACAAAGTCACTTTCACAAGAAATTCCTCCACAAGATCATCTCTACAATCCCTACAGAGCCATCGCTCTCCCAAAAAAGGCTAATCTTCTCTAACAAAGTATTACATTATCATCCCTCCAACAATGTTTAAACCCTTCAACATCATCATGTTAGTCCGACGTTGATCCTATCAACTTCATCACATTAGTCCCAGAAGTGATCCTATCGCCTTCATATTCATCACATTAGTCCCCAGCGTGATCCTATCGGCTTCAACTTTATCACGTTAATCCCCGGCGATGATCCTCTACATTCATCACGTTAGTCCCGGCGGTGATCCTCTATGTTCATCACGTCGGTCGGCGGTGATCCTATCGAGACTTATCTACATTCTCAAGTCATCACGTTACATTGGTCCCCGGCGTACACATCAACCAATTACATCGGTCTCCAAGCGAGAAGGTTATTCCATACCACATCGTCCTCCAGCAAGGTCTATACACAAGATATTCATCCTCAGCTGAGTATCTCTCAATGATTATCATTCCCCTAACGAGCAATATCGGACTCGAAACTTGGTTAGATAGTGCATCGGAGGAATCTGAATCTCCTTTATCCCCAATTAGGGCTTTCAACAACTTCATCCCCAAGCAGGAATCAAAGATCTCCCGCAGAATGTTCATATCTTCTTCAAGATGGATACATTTTGGGATACCACATCTACCTTCATATATTACCCATAAAAATAATAACGTGTGCATATATGATTCACGAACATTGTTATATACTCGCATGCATCATAATATGTATAGAACTAACCATATCTTGTCAAGATTTATTTCCTCAGCAGGTAAAAGCTATTTTCTAAATGGAAGGTCAAAGATTAATACCCAAAACAAGACAGGAGAGCTATCTGAACGACCGTGCAAATTATTTCCAAACAACAGGTCAAAGATTAACACCCGAAATAAGACGGGGAAACTATCAAGGCGACCAATCTGGTATTAATTCCCGAAACCGACGGGTTTACCAATAAAACAGGTTGTAGGTCAATTCCTGAAATAAGACATGGCAACTAATCTACATAAATCGGTGATTAACTCCAAAACCGGACGGGTTTACCAATTAATAGTAGACCATGGATTAATACACGAAACAAGACGGGAAAACTATCCACATGCTGACAACTATTCATCTCAGAAATAACCAAGACAAAGGTTTATTCTGACTCTCTCTTATTATCAACCATACGGATGGCATCTTTAAGCCAATCTCCGACTACACATCTTCATCTCTGGATGGCATCTTTAAGCACATCTTGACTACTTGTCGACATCTCTCCACCGAATCTTGCATATATGGTTAAAAGTCAATACATACCATCTCTCTCATTCAAAAGACAAACGAGAGTCTAGCATCGACTCACTCTCAGCATTAGCTTCTCCAAATGTAATCTATAAGCCCATTCAGTGAATCGTCAACGATCCCATTCCATCAACAGGTGAGTGCAAATTTTTCGGTGTACTCGAATGTTCAATCATCTTCTACCTTCGATTCTGAAGGCAAGCATACCAATCTAACCCTTCGGTACAAGAAGATTGAATAGGAAGGTCATACCCCAAATTTTCCCTCCCACTTCTCAATTTGCAACTCCATACTCAAGAATTTCTCAAGGGTTGACGAACAAACCTCTTCAAGCAATCAATCCAAACTAGGGTTTTGATTCTCTCAAGTCGAATGAATTTCAAGACTCAAGTGGTCATCACACATCATCATATGCTTCAAGGGATCACCATGTCAAGTTTCAAGCCTTACAAGTCAAATCTGCTCAGTAAATTTGCTCAAATGGTTGAAAATCAGTTGTATTGGACAAAAAGTCAATTGTCGTCAACATATAGTCAAACTTCATAATTTTTGGTCAACATCAATATTTTGAAGTAATATTCATCATTTGATCAAGGGTTTACTAGGATTCCTCAAGGAAAGTCAAGATTTGATCAAAAGTCAAAGTTTCCAAATTAGGGTTTTTCAGACAAAAGTCAGCAAAACTTTGACCAAGCATAATTTTCACATACTTTATCAAAAAAATTTCCACCAATGCTCATTTTGAAGGGAATTAAATTCTATAAAACTTCATTTCTCACAAGCTTTGGCCAGAAATGCTTCATTTGGAAGTTATAGACAAAGTATTACAGGTTCTTTTAAAAGTCAACAAAAAGTCATCTTCTTGCAAAGAAGTGTTCATGAACATGGAAACTTCAATGAAGATGATACCAAAAGGATTGTTTAGAAGACATCTTGAGCTTTCTAAAAAGTCCAAGAAAAGTCAAAAATGTTGAAAATTGAGCAAGATACAATTTGTGCAAGTTCGACATTTTTGAGGAGGCATAAAGAAAATACCTCAAATGCAAACATTTTTCAAATGGGCCTAAGATTTTATGATCCAAACTTGATCTTGACATTATCCATGGCCTGAAAATCAAGTACACACCTACTTTCCATTTATTTAATTTATTTTAGAATTAAATCATTTAAATTCAATTTAAATAAAATAAAATGTAAGGAGAAAGGTTATGACAAGTTGGGCTTGGTTTCTACTTGTCTTGAGGACCAAGGAAACCCATAAGAGATACCAAATTGTGCAGGCTACAAGGCAAGAAAAATACATTTTGGGAAAGATTGGATAAAATTTCAAAGGGAATATTCTTAAAGTCAAAGCAATATATTTCCTCATTATTGTTGATCAAATCACTTGCTCTCTATATATATCACAAGATCAGAAGCACAAACCATGAAGCCCTTGCCTCCAAGAGAAACCCTAAATTCACAAAAAAATTCATGCAAACTTGCAAACTTGAACTCAAGTTTCCACCAGGTTACAAGCCACTCAACCATCCATCCGTTATTTGGGGTTCCGAGATTCGATTCATACCATTGCACGGGTCCAAGGCATCCCAGAACGTGCAAACCGTGTAGCACCAGTTTGGTAAAGTTTTTGGTTTTGAATTCTTGAATTTATGCATTGTTAACTAATTTGATGATTCCACATGTGTTTATATATGTCATTAGAATAGGTTTGATGCATAACATGTGATCTTTGATGCAGAAATCACAACTTGCCATTGTTAGGGTTCCAAAACGGTGAAGCTTCGTATTGAATGATACTGGCAGTTTTAGATCATGAAAAGCATACCATTGGATTTGTAATGCCCTAAATATATAATCTGGACACTTTTCTTTCATTCTTTGATCGATTTTTGCAGGTTTCCAGAATCCTCCTCGCTGGAGAAGACGACCGAAGGGTTAACTCCGGCGTCATTGATGTCCTTTGACTCAAGCGGAGTCTATGTGGCACGTAGGCGTATCACGATTGGTTCACTTAATAATACACGGGACCCATAGCTGGCTTGCGTTGAAAATCAGAAATGAAACGTATGGAACATATTTGATCATACAGTTGCATTTACTTGACAACCAAAACAGGCAACTCAGATGGTCAAGGCGTTTGTGTGGCAACCCGGGGGTCCTGGGTACGATCCCTGGTGACCCCCTTTTCTTTTTTCTCACTTTTCTTTCTTTTCTTATTTTTTCCTATTTTCTTAAAATCATTTAATTTTCTTTTCAAAATTAATTTAACTATTTTAAAAAATCACAAAAATATTTTAATTTCAGATTTAAGTTAATTAAACATTTAATTAATTTTTGACATTAAAATATTTTATTTTTCTCAAAATTTAAATTATTTTCATAATTAATTAATAATTAACTTAAAATTAGGTTTTTTTACATTAAAATCAATCAAAAAATATCAAAAAATATTTTTTGTTTGCAATTAGGGTTTAGATATTTTCTCTTATCATTAGACATTTTTATTACTATTTATTTCTTTTATTTCACATTTAAATATTGGAAATCGATGTATAGGTCGCAAGGTCATTTTTGTAATAGCGTAGGATTTAAATTTCGCACCTTTACATTTCCGAACTTTACATTCCGCACTCCTATTATGTACCTGCCCCAAAGCCATGTAATAGCGTAGGATTTACTTTCCGCACTTTACATTTCCGTACATATTTAACTGCTAGTAATTAGGCGTGTATGGCAAGATTAAAAACCACCTAGATCACTTCTAAATACAAGATAAATATCTGAATACAACACACTCTTCACACTTGCACACCCCTTACGGTATCCTCTCTTGTTGCCTTTTGAAACACGGTCATGTCCCCTCGAACGTAGGGATATCTTAGCTAAGACGCTCACAAATAATATCATCATAGTCCCTCGATGACCCTCGATTGTTGCATACGAATACATGACCTCGTCCCTCGGTTGTTGCCTATGAAAATTGATGATCGTCCCTACGAATATGCTAAGGTATCTTTACGTGTTTCCTTCTATGACCATACGATGACCCTTCGAATGTCCCTTTACATCCAACAGATAGAGTTACCTACCAACTAATGGTATGGATATCGCTACCCTAAAGGAACGCAAAATAGCATGGAAACGACCATTTTGAGTAGTAATAAGTCTCTTAATTGCTTGCTCTATCAAAATAATTTTTACACCTCACATTATTTTCAAAAACTTTTCAAACACTTTGTATACATTCCAGCGTGAATCATTACAAAGTTAAACACTTTTCCAAAACAAAACATTTCCAAACACTTCGTATACATTGCAGCGAGAATCATTACGAAGTCAAAGAGAAATGTCTTTTCAAAAACATCTTTTCAAACACACACACATAAAGCAATTAATAAAGTGAGCTTAGCAATTAAGAGTCCGTAGATAACTACGGATGGAAAGGGTGCTAATACCTTCCCTTTTCATAATTGTCTCCCTTACTCAGAATCTAACGAAGGTCTTTTCACTTCTTTTTGCCTTCCTTAGTTGAATAAAAAGAAAATTGGCGACTCTTACTATCCACAACATATGGGATAAAATGCAAAACAAACAAGTTAGATCTCCAGTATCCGCAGAGTAGTATCTTGGATGTCGTATTCGGTCAAGATAATTTGCCATCTTGCTATTCTTACGGAGAGAGCAGGTTTCTCGAATATGTATTTTATCGGATTCATCTTAGAGATCAACATGGTAGTGTGAGTCAACATATACTGTCTTAGTCGTGACAGCCTAAATAGCGTACGCAAGTTTTCTCAAGCTGTGAGTATCTGATTTCACAGTCGATAAACTTTTAGCTAAGGTAGTATATTGCATACTCTTTTCGACCAGACTCGTCATGTTGCCCTAACACACACCCCATTGAGTTCGCTAATACTGTTAAGTACATGATAAGAGGTCTTTCTTTGACTGGTGGCATCAGGATAGGAGGATTTTGTAGGTACTCCTTGATTTTGTCAAAAGTTGTCTGGAAATCGTCGTTCCATTTCACTACTTCATCTTTCTTCAGTAAGTTGAAGATGGACTCACAAGTAGCAGTTAGATATGAAATGAATCTAGTAATGTAGTTTAGTCGTCCCAAGAAACCTCTGACTTCCTTCTCGGTAAAGGGAGTTGGCATTTCTTGAATAGCTTTAACCTTGGCAGGGTCAACTTTAATACCTTTACCTCTGACAACGTATCCTAGGAGTTTACCGGATCTGACTCCAAAGGTGCACTAGTTAGGATTAAGTCTTAGTCTGTATTTCTTTATTCTATCAAACAACTTTTGCAAATGATCGAGATGTTCGTCTTCAGTTTGTGATCGAGCTATCATGTCGTCGATGTAGACCTCTATCTCATGATGAATCATGTCATGGAATAAAGCTACCATGGCACATAGATATATGGTATGCGTTCTTCCATCTGAATGGCATGATGACTTTGTAACAGAATAACTTGCCCGTGTCATGGAAGTAGTCTTTTCCATGTCTTGAACCATTTTGATCTAATTGTAGGAGAAACCATCTATGAAGGAGAAAACCTTGTGTTGGTTGTTATCAACAAGGACATCAATATGTGGAAGTGAAATCGTCTTCCGGACTTGCTTTGTTGTTCATTAGTCCACACACATACGTGCTTTGCCATCCTTCTTAGGTACATGCACCACGTTCGCAACCCGATAAATATGACTCTGGCTTAGGCATTGAACATTTCATAACATTGGCTTTGATTTTCTCGACATCTCGGGACGCATCGATGAACCTTACGCTTACAGGAAAACCTTCTTTTCATTGAGTCGGTGTACCACAATGTCAATGTCTAAACTTGGAATGTGTTCGTAGGACCAAGCAAAAATCTCAATATACTCTCACGACATCTGGACCAATCTCTCTGACATTGCTCTCAGACCTGCTCTAACTTGATTTCCTTTATGTCTTCGTACCTAGATTCACAACCTTGACTGGCTCCTCGTGTGGATGTATAACCTGTTATTCCTGTTGTAGTAGCCTGGGAAGTTCACCTGGAACTTCACAATCTTCCTCACCTTCATCTTCGGCTTGGTAGAACGGATTATCGAAGTCATATTTAGAAATAGCAAAGTCGTTATCGACGAGATTCAAAGTGAATCTACAGTGTATTATGTGGGTGTGTGTAAGAACACATAGGTTTTTGAAAGGGTGATAAAGTAAAAATAAAGACAAAGAGCATAGTATATGAATGCAAAAGTCCAATGATTTTTTGAATGAAAATATCGAATGACAAATAATAACCCTCACAAGCAGCAGGTAGTGCCGGGCAAGGCACTAGCTTAAATTTTATTATTCGAAAGCATAAAAGTAGAAAAAGCAATTACTCCTGTCTAAAGGAGATTGGTATAACATCTTCAGTCTTCCATTTGTTGAGTATGTCATCTGGAGTTGGGAAGATCCAATTGTTGATGTCGAAGTCACCATCATCGTTATCTATAGCATGGACTACGCTTTTGTTGATGTGGAAAGGAAGTTTGGAGCATTCATGATATCATCTTGACCTTTGATAGTGAAGCCTAAACCAGTCTTGTTCGGTTTGAATGGAAAATCGGGGAGCTGACCCCAAATAGTATAGCCTCCTTCTTCAAACACATCTTTGGCATCTTCTAGTGAGGTCACCTTCGGCAAAACTCTAGTAACTTCAAGAGTGACAGGAAAGTCAACAGGCATGATTCGTGGAATTTCTTCAAAAGCTTGACATGGGGTTTCGATGAATTCACCTTCCATTTCGATGTATCAGAATGACTGCATGTGGCTTACTATATATTCTTCTTCACTGCATACTGTAACAATCTTCCCCTTCATTGGGTACTTTAGCTTCTGATGTAGGGTAGAGGTGACATCGCCTGCCCCATGTATCCAAGGGCGTCCGAGTAGGCAAGAATAAGCTAGACGAATGTCCATGACAAAGAAAGTAGAGTCAAAAGTGCGGAACCGACTTTAACTGGAAGGTTAAGCTCTCCAAGTACAGGTCTTTTCGAACCATCAAAAGCTCTTACAATTATGTCACTGGGCTTCATGACCACTACTTTAGTATGAAGCCGGTCAAGAGCGCTCTTCGGCAGAATATTCAGAGCAGAACAGTATCCACCAATACGTGAGACAATGTAGTGCCCTTGCATTCAATGGAGGTGTGCAAGGCTTTGTTGTGTTTCCTTACGGAAGGAGTTAAATCAGCATCAGAGAAACCTAAGTCGTTGTTGGCGGTCGGGCTAGCAATACAACCTTTGAATTGATGGTGATGGTGTCTTGCGTATGTGAGCATTCTTCATAAACTTTACTAAGGCTTTAGCATGAGCCTCAGAGCACAATAGAAGAGCTAGCATGCATATCTTGGATGGAGTTTGTCCCAACTGTTCCACAACATTATAGTCGCTCTTCTTGATGATTTTCATAATTTCCTCCATTTCTTGCTTGGAGGTATCCTCAACAACTTCCTTTGGTACTTATGTACGGCGGGATGAGTTACTTTTCTTTCCTCTAGCCGGAATTGGTTCGATACTTGAGAATGCGAATTGGTGTAGTAGTGTCTTTCGGAGGATTGATCTCGGGAAAATACTCTTCGGTTAAGTTACCTTGCTTGATCCGGTGATGTTGTCGATGTCGAGTTGGTAGCTTCAAGCGCAATGTCTTCATGGTCAAAGGTTTTGCTTGACTCCATGATAGTAAACTTTGTCCATAATTCCAAGGTATAACTTTGTTAGAGGAATGGTATTAGTGCGGGGAGGTAATAATAAAGTTGCCACTCTAGGTGCGGGATGGGAGGTGATCCTTGTTCACATCAACATAATCTTACGGGTAATCGTCTCCCCATCCATTTTCCTTGATGTCTTGATTAGAATCTTGTAACTTCGGGAGGCGGTATATTTAACCATGATCAAACTTTCCCGCCCGTGCCCAATTATCACGGACTTACGGTATGGCTTTGCTTCGTCTTGATCTTGATTTTCATAAACATCTTCACACCATTCTCCACGGATGGAGGTTTCAAAAATAGCACTTCTCGATTGTCCATGTACCGTCATACCCCAAAACCCTCCATCTTCTCAAGATATTTCATACATCCATACTCAAGGATTCTTCAAGGGTTGATCGACAAACCCTCTCCTGACAATCAACCCAAACTAGGGTTTGGTATTTCTCGAGATCAAGATGGACTTCAACATCTCCAATGGTCTTCATGCCTCCTCATATGCTTCAAAGATTCTCCATGTCAAGTTTCAAGCCTCACAAGTCAAGTTTCCTCGAACAATTGCTCGGATGGTTGAAAATCGGTTGTATGGACAAAAAGTCAACTGTGGTCAACATACAGTCAAACTTCATGATTTTTGGTCAACATCCTCATTTTGAAGTTACATTCATCATTTGATCAAGGGTTGATCATGATTCATCAAGAAAACTCAAGATTTGCTCAAAAGTCAAACTTTCCAAATTAGGGTTTCTCGATGAAAAGTCAACCAAACTTTGGTGAGCATAACTTCTTCATACTTTCTCGGAAATTTTCCACCACCTCTTGTTTTGAAGGAAATTCAATTCTCTACAACTTCATGTCTCACAAGAATGTTCAAAAATGCTTCATTTGGAAGGTATGGATCAAAACATTCTGGGTCCTTTTCAAAGTCAACAAAAGTCAACATTTTGTTTTGAAGATATATTGAGCATGGAAACTCCAATTGAGATGAAACCAAAGAGGTTGGTTAGAGGACTCTTAGAGCTTTCTAAAAGTCCAAGAACACTCAAAATGTGGAAAATTGAGCAAGATACACTATTCAGAAGTTGGGCATTTTGAACAATGTACAAAGAGATATTGGTCAAAATGCAAAATTTTCCAAATGGGCCTATAATCTTATGATCCAAACTTGTTCATGATGTTATTTGTGACCCATTAATGCTTAGCCATAAATTTTCTATTTTATTAATTTATTTTGGATTTAAACCATTTAATTCAAAATTAAATTATATAAAATATGAAAATAAGATATTTTTCAAAATGAGTGATTTATATCAAACTTGAGGTCCAAGGAAGCCCATGATACATGCCAATTTCGTGCTTGCTCTTACATTAAAAGAAAATCAAATTTTTCAAAAATTTGATTTTATTTGAAAATATTCAATGCACATTCAAAACCAAATCTTTTTCCTTCTTTTTCTCTCCTAATTCACTCTATAAATAGCCGATGATATGCCAAGCAAAGCACGAAACCCTAGCCCTTACAACAACCCACACTTTGCCAAATTTTTTCAAAATTGTCAAAATCGATTTTGAATTCTGACCACTCTCGTAAAACCATCCATCCAATCTTGTTCTGAGGTTCCCAGTCAAAACCATCCTTACTTGAAGCCAAGACTGCGAGCAGCGATCCACAACTTGCTCCGATTTGGTAAATTTTTAATCAATTTCATTATTCATGTGTTGCTAATGCTTTTTATGGGTTTATTTATGCTCGGAGGTTCATTAGAACATATTTGATACCTTACATGCAAAACATACACATTAGGAATCAGCTTTGCCATGGTTGATTATTTATTTGTTTGAATCGAGCAGGATTGTCTGACCCAGGCGTTTTCGAGCAAACCAATAACACCATTGAATTGAAGGTCCGATTTAGGTAAAATATCTGGGGCCCAGGAGGCGCTCCGGCGTGAATTGTTGGCAAGGCAAGTGAATATCATTAAGCAACTCTGGCGTTCGATTCTCTCTTTCGTTCAGCTTTGGACCCCAGCGCGGCGACTATGTTGAACCTTCCGAGGACCGCGTGATCACTTATATATTCAATGATTTTCCTTTTCAAACACCGGTCAAATGGCCTGATGGTTGGTATTCAAAAGATGCTCCAAGGGTCCCGGTTCGAACCATGCCGGGACCGGTTTGCTTTTCTTTTACAAACTTCATATTTCAACTATTTTCATATTTTCTTTTTTCTTAATATTTTCATTCATTTAATTAATTTCAATAATTTTTATCATGCATTTAAAAATACCAAAAATATTTTCTTTTTGCATTATTTTCAGAAAATGTTTATTTAATTTATAAAATTAAAAATATTATTTTGCATGCATATTTAATTTAATTAATTTATCATTTAAATCACTTTTAATTAGTTTTAATTATTAAATTAACCCAAAAATCCCAAAAATTATTTTAGCATATTAATGTTATTTCCACATGAAATATTTTCTCATTTAAAATTATCATTTTGCTAACATTTTCTCTTATTCGATTTCTTTGTATTTCCGATTTCTCATCTTTTCACAGGTTATCTTGTTTGGACGATTTCTTTTTATCGTTTTCTTTTTCAATTATGTAATTGCTCATGGGATGTAATAGTTTAATTAGGGCTTTTATTTTCCGCATTTTAAATTATATACGCCCCAAAGCCATGTAATAGCGTAGGATTTATCTTTCCGCTTTATATTCGCATTTAATTTCCGCACATAAGCGCTAGTAATTAGGCGTGTATGGCAAGATAAAATGAACATAGCTCACTCTAATTTTCAAGATAAAATACTGAATTTGACACACTTTCGTTGCCTTTCTACGAATTCAAATGGTCAAGTCCTCGAGCGTAGAGGTATTCTAGCACCGTTGCCTTCAAACAAATCATCATAGTCCCTTCGATACAAAGATCATAAGACCCACGATGTCGCCTCCGAATACATGATCTTGACCCTCGATTGTCGCCTCGAAAAATGATGATAGTCCTTCAAATGTGCTAGGATACTTCCTCTGAGTTGCTTTCTTGACCATCCGATGTCCTTCGAATGTCCGCTTACATCCAACAAATGAGGTTACCTACCAACTAATGGTATGGATAGCGCTATTCTAAAGGAGCGTAAAATAACAGCGACCAATTACAGTAGGTAATAAGACTTTTAGTTGCTTGCTCTATCAAAATACTTTTCACACCTCACTTTTTGTCAAAGTTCAAACTCTTTCAAAGCGAAATTTTAGAACACTTTGTATACATTCCTACATGAATCATTACAAAGTCAAAGCGAAATGCCTTTTCAAAACATTTTTGTCAAACACCGAAAGCACAATTTTAAAGTGATCTAAGAGCAACTAAGAGCCCGTAGATAACTACGGATGGAAAGGTGCTAATACCTTCCCTTTTCATAACCTTCTCCCTTACTCGAGAATCTAACGAAGGTCTTTTTACGTACTTTTTACCTTCCCTTAATTGGATAAAAGAAAAGTCGGTGGCGACTCTTGCTATCCGCACATTTGCGATACAAAACCTCAAAGTCGGTTCACCGTATTACGAGCTGGCGACTAGGGAGACACCCTAAAGAGAATACCTTGGGTTTTTAGATCACTTTTACTGCTTTTGTTTGACTTGCTTGCTTTATCTTTAAGGGTTGCTTGGGTATTATATTTGTGGGGATCCTACACCGGATCCGGGTTTCCTTTTAGGTAAGTAGCAATAAATCGTCGCGACCGTTAGGCGTATATCGAAGCGGTCAACATGATGGCTACGTTAGTGTGACACTTTGGATGTCTGATACTCTTCATTTCCAAGTTGAGGATAGTATTTGGCTTCTGCGTGGTGTCATCAAGCACTAACTAAACTTTTAGAACCTTAATTGACCCATCTTGGCCATTAGAAGGTAGTGAGATGGCGGCTTTAGTCTTGACCAAGGTTGGTGATACTCGATGCTACGCTCATTAAGATCGGACTTTTGGGATATTTTGATCGACCACTTGGTAGTCGTATTGAAATAAGCGCCTACGAGAAAGATCAATGATATGAGATTCCTAGAACCGGTTACTATTATAGGGCGGATGAACCAACTCAAACTTTTGGTGGGTAATCACCTATACCTCTTGCAAGCCTTAAACCTAGGCTCATTATGTGAATTGTTTGTGTGTGCTAAACATGACATCATGACATCATGCATTGCATATCATTTCTAACTATTTCAAGGACCTAGGGATTTATCTTTGCTCATTTTGTAGGGATTATGGCTTCTAGAAAGACTATCCGAATCAACTTCATGGGTATACCTTCTCATTTCAAAGAATTGGTTTGAAATTCCGACCATGCTTAGTTCATCAAAGACATGGTTATCTACTTGACTTGGTTATCTCCGGTTTTGAAGAAGATATGATGCATGTCTTATTCGGTTCTTTGATCCGAAACACCATTGCTTTACATTCCAGTTATCGTTAGTTCCTACCTTGGAAGAGTTCTCTAGCTACTTGGGATACCTATTCTTGACCAAATGCCATTCACGGTTTAGAAAAGGTCCTAAATGAAGACATCGACCTTACATCTTAAGCTCGGACATTGAAGCCAATTGGGAAACAAGAAGTGGAGTTAAGGGTTTACTTGCTAAGTTCTTAATTAAGAAAGCCGAGAATTCCTCAAAGTTATGAGTTTCCATGCATTTGAAGATATTGTGGCCTTGCTAATCTATGGTTTGGTTATTTCCTAACTCGGATCAATTCATAGATGTCAAGCCATCAAGTTATTCCTTACCCGTAATCCGTGCCTACTTTACTTGGAGACATCCATTTCTCTCCACACTCGTACTATCAAAAGACAAGGAACTCTCATGTGTTGTATACCATTACTTTCGGTGGTTTATTTAGCACCTTCCTCCATCAGTTTTGAAGAACGAACAAAGATTGAAGTGGTCTCAAAGACTAATGTCACTCTCTCATTCGGATATCCGTTGAGTCTTTTCTCTCAAAAGGACTTCACATTCATTGGCGTTGTGGAGAATTCCTAATGTACCACTCCTTGGTATAAGGAGGTATTACTTACAACTTCTCTAGCTACGTCGGTTTGGTTTTGCTCGAAGAGATGGTCCGCATGATATGCTTCTCAAGATATTGTGTTCGACTACAATCACGATCTCGAATGCAAGCGAAGGTTTATACGCTTGGGCATGGTAAAGAAGACGATACCAAGACTTTGGGGCACCAAACTCCATTCCTGGGAACCTTACCTCAAATGGGTGCGAGCTCGAGCTCAAAACCTCATGATGCCATTCACTTTGTTTTACGGTAATTATGGAACTGTTGCTATAGGTGGCGTATCTATACCATTCTCCATCCCGACATGCCTACTGATTTTGAAGACTTGAAGAGATCCTGGATTCAACTTAAAGAAGAGGATACATTTGAAGCTCGGTGTTACAAGCGAGAAGAAAGTGCTAGAGTTGACAAGCTACTTCACGAGGAGGCGAAGCATCAGCCTACCTGGCACACAGAGGAAGCGCCCATGGGAGACTTAGAGCTTTAGGATTTATATGTTTTCTTTTATTATTTTGAACTATCTTTGTACTTAAAAGAAAAAGAATAAAAAGAGAACTAATAAATGTTTGTTATTGCTTGTTTAACAAATTTAAATCTCTAAGGTCCTTGAAAACATTGCATTGCATTCGCATAAACATTGCATATCATAGCATAACATTGCATACAGTACATTGAAGATTGGTTTTCTCATTCTCTACTATTTATTTTAGCGAAATGGCTCTTGAGCGATCATCAAAATCTCCGAGTTGAGAATGCTCGGTTCCAACGAGATGTTCACTAGTTTGGTCCAAGGCCAAGAAGATCTGAAGAAGCTCATCAACAGAAAGAAAAAGGTTGTTGGTCTTCTCAACATGGGCAGACGCTACAAAGGTGGTCCTAAGAGGGTCGGTCGAATAGAGCTCTCGAAGGAAGTGTCAAGAATGAGGGAGTGTCGAGGTAATGAAGATAACCGGCGTAAGCCTAAGAAGGAGGAGAAGATCGCTCGACTATAGATACTCGATGAAGATGACAAGTACAAGCAACAAAGACCGTTGAATTGTGGAAAACACGAAGATGTCGGGCTGAATTTGATGATCTGAGTCTTGTTCACGGTGTGGTGATTCCTCCCAAGTTCAAAGTTCAACTTTTTCCAAGTATGATGGCATGTCTTGTCCAAATTGCATTTGAAGTCCTATGTTCAAAAGATCAACCCCACATGATGATGAGAGAAATTGTGGATGCACTATTTTCAAGAGAGTTTGTCCGAACTCGATTGGAGTGGTATTATCAGCTAGAGAATGAGTATCCGTACTTGGAGTAACTTAGCGGATGCTTTCTACAAGCAATATAGTACAATCTTGAATTGACACCCACTCGCATGCAACTCTGAGCATGTCTATGGGTCGTGATGAGAAGTTTAAGGTATGCTCGAAAATGGAGAGATTTAGCGAGGTTCACCACCCTTGTCCATAGGGAATTGGTTGATATGTTTATGGGAACAACAGGACCCGTTCTTCAATCATCGATTGGAAACTCTTGACCGGATTCACCGAGTTGATATTGACGGAGGAGAGCGTATTGAAATTGGTATCAAGAGTGGGAAGATTCATGTAGAGTCATCATCAAATCTTTGAAGAGATCTTTTGGTGGTAAGAAGAAACTAATCTTGTGTATGGTCGAAAAGCCGAGCCAAGACCGACCGTGCTCAATCTGTAGAGGCGATTGTGATCTCAATCCTACATCGGCACAACCTCGGCGAGACAACAGCGTAGCGAGCGCCACGAAGGCGGTTTATGAAGATCAACATGCCATTGTCACAAGCCTTGCAACACATGTTGAAAGCGGAGTGATAACCTTGAGGATCCTCCTCAAAATATCAACACTTCCTCTCAGATACAATCCTAATGCTAAGTGTGCTTACCATTCCAATACCCGAGGACAACGACAAGCTGTTGTTGGGCTCGAGGAACAAGATTCAAGATATGATTGAAGCTAAGCGATTGAGTTTGACCCTCTGTTGAGCCTCAAATGTGATCAAGCGCTACTATGCCTAACCATGACAAGTTCCAATCTTGTTGGGGAGGTGTTGGTGAAGATTTTGATATCTATGATTCGAATAAGAATCAGCGAGCTCGAGCGAAACAATATTAGTGTTCATTGGAGCGAAGGAAATGTCATGATTGGAGTGAAAGAATGGGTTCTTCGAATAAATATATTGTTGGAGCTTAGTATATTATGATGATACATGTGAAGGAGCTTGAAGTGGTAGTAAGCGTGGTGTTTGAGGAAGCAAGTTCGTCGAAGGTAGTTCGAGATATTTGAAATTCAAGCGTGAAGCGGGATAAATGGAAGTTCGAATATCTTGTACTGGAAAAAGCAGTTGACGTGGAGGCTGAAACATAGTATTCTGCATGTCAACGTGGCAGATCTCATAATCGGAACCGTTATGGTCAAAATAGTATAAATAAAGTCTTAGTGTTAGGATTTTGAATTATCATATCTATTGTACAAAATTGATAACATTCAAAAATACCACATGGCTAGGGAAGCGAATGCACGAATGATATACGTATGATTGCACCAAACTCTTTATTATGCAATAATGTCTTTATCTTTCAGTTTATCTTTATCTTGCTGATGCCTTTAAATCTTTTACATTGAGTCATTTAACTTTTCATGCATTTAAATGTTTTTCTTTCATTTCGAAGTCCTTTACTTTACGAAATCTTTACATTCATGCTCTTATTTTCGAACTTTTAAATACTTGCTTACATTCATGTCTTTTACATTTCATGCTTTACTTTGAAAGTTTCTACATTTACAATCATTTAAGCATTCTGCATTTATACTTTTTTCTACAATTTGAAATCTTTATGCGTTTACTTGTTCAAATTAGTTTTATACTGCTTCACATGATCATGTTATTAAGTCCTTGAACATCATAATCGAAATACATTTAAAACATATATAAAACATCCTAAACAAGTCTTGAGCGTTAACCATCATTTTAAGTCTATGCAAATGACCAATACCCATAGGATCAATCTAGTCGATCCTGCAAGTTACCAAAGGGATTAAACAACAATCATAACGCTTGTTTGATAGTTTGGAGGACTAGCGGTTGTTTCACCCGAAATCACTGTGAACAAATTGGCACGCCCAGTGGGATAAATTGGTTGTTGCTAATTAAAAGTAACGTTTAAAAGACATAATTATTGTTAAAAGGTTCTTTCTGAGTAAACAAAGTTCATTAGTATATGAACCTTAGGAGTGGTAGAATCACTATGATAACCAACCCTTACCCGGAAGAAGTCGAAGTAATAGGATGTCGAGATCCAAACAATCCACGAGGGAACAACGCCCCACACCGCAGGGCACTAATGCATCTGTTTTACGAGGGGCGTCAGTAGCGATCCCGAGCGCCAATCTGATAGCGTCTTCTACTAATAGTATGGCCACGAATGGAACAAGTGGCATGTCAACAAACAATTCGATCCTAGGTAGTACAAGAACCACTCGGCTATCACGGGGATTCATCCCACCATCGAGGCCAAACCCATTTCGCTACCCCACCACCAACTAGACCATTCGGTTTAAGCGGTACTAGACCCGAGAAATTCCCGATGAGAATGCCAACATCCTTTATGGCGGGTTTGCAAACTTCGACGTCAAGCGTCACCACACTTAGGGTCGGGTTAAGGGCTAATCAATTCATGACAAATAACCAAGGGTCGATGAGAGTTGTAGTGCAGCTGCCCATCTTAACCACGAGAAAATCAAATGGCTTTTAGGCGGTTAATGGATGATAGTAACCATAATATGATAGGAATATTAGCACAAACTATGCAAGAAATCTTTGCCTCAATAGTTCAAAGGTGGTGTGACAAGCAGGAGAAGCCTTGAACAATATGAGTCGAATAGCAAATTTCTTTGCTCCACAGCGTGGCGAGAAGGGCATTGGTTCGGCGAGCACCTATCATAGACAGTTATGCATGACCCACCTTATAGGCCAGCCGGAGGGGTTAACTTGGGGGCAAGAGCACAAAGGGTAGATGCCCGGTGATTCGAGAAGAACCACAAAGGGATTGATAGAACCACCCGGTGAAAGATTTGAGGCCCCAGTGATTCGAGAAGAACCACAAAGGGAATTATTGAACCCGGGCAAGGGTCGAAGACTAGGAGTCAATGCCGAGAAGAACAACCTAGAGGGTTGTCACGGTAGGTCGAAACCAAGATGTCTGATGGTTCATAGAGTTGAAATGACAATATCTGGCGGAAAATAACCTAACCACCATGATAGAAAGGATCATGGCCCAGCAGATAATGTCTGAAATTAGAAGGCCAAATTACGCTTCTCCCGCAGACTATGTAATCCATCTTGATTTGCCTAGAGGATACAAGATCCTAAATTTACAAAGTTTCTTTGGAGATACCAATGAGTCAGCATCGAACACATATCTAGGTATCTAGCGAGGCGGAGACATAGCAAATAACGAGAACCTTAGGATTAAATATTTCCCAAGTCCCTTACTAAAATGCTTTCACATGGTTCACTACTTTTCCCCACGGATCCATAGATACCTAGACCCTCTTAGAAAGGTTGTTCCATGAGCAGTTCTATATGGGACAATCCAAGATAAGTCTAAAGGAATTAGCAAGTGTTAAGAGAAGTTCGAACCTATAGATGAATACTTAAATAGGTTGGACTCTTGAAATCTAGATGTTTCACAGTGGTCTGAGCATGAGTTAGTCGAAATGGCGGTGGTCTCGACTATTCTATTCGAAGAAATTAGATACTCAATACTGGAACATGGCTCGCTTAGCATATAGGGTTCGACAGTCGAAAGGCTAAAGGCCGGGAAGGCGGGGCTTAAGAGTAATAAGAAGGAAAGAATTTCCTATGTCGAAGCGGAGGAAGGTGAAGCCTATCCCGAATTCGAAGAGGTCGAAATAGATTTCATTGAATTGAAGCGAGCTCCACCTTACTCTTGTAAACTCCTAGTCCCCAGGGAAAGAAATTGTTGAAAATGAGAAAATGACAAGTTTCCAAAGAAGGTGTATGCCTTGATATAACAAAGTGTGATGAAATCTTCGATTTACTTGTCAAAGATGGCCAATTAATTGTGCCCCAAGCGTCAAAATACCTCCTTTAGATCGAAAGAAAAGAGGATTTTGTAAATATCATAGTTTCTAGGCCACAAAACCTCACAGTGTTTTCTTTTCAGGGACTTGATTCAAAATGCAATTAAAGAAGGCAGATTAAAGTTTGTTGATAAACCAAAAATGAAAGTGGATGAAGACCCTCTGGATATTATAGACACCAACTACTCCGAGCATTGGAGACATCAATATGGTGGAAGCAGACCAAGGGGCCACTACATTGAAAGAGGAAAGCACTGCGAGTGAAAGTTGGGTGCTGGTCGAAGTCAACAATGGAGTCACTGAAGACGTCCACAAACGACTAGAGCCTTCGATCGAATAAACTCCAGCTGTTGTTTCAAAAGGAATCTAGGCTACTGAGGGTCAGGAAAATCGAAAGCAGTGACACAGGCTCTTGAGGCACGAGGCTCAAGCGGAGAAGGTTGATTACAAAACAAGCTTCCCTCAAAGAGATATGGGATACCTTGGGTGAACCTAGTGGGAAGTTCGACTATCGGTAAAATATTACGCTCCGAGAGTTCGAATCCGAATCGAAGACGTCAAACCATCAGGATGGGGAGATGATGATACAAAAGGGGAGGATAAAGATGGTAACATTCCTCAAAAAGAGATCTAGGATACCTTAGGGGAACCCAGTGGGAAATTTGATTATATGGTGAAATACTGCGCACGAGAGTTCAAAGATCGGATCGAAGACATCAAACCATCGGATGGGAGATGATGTTGAGAAAGAGGCGAGATGTGGATGTCAATATGGTGGACATGGAGAGACCTTGTTACGAGATGCAGGAAATGGAAAGATATCTCGAAAAATACAAAATGGAGGATGGTTATCTTTGCAGATACCACCCTAAAACAATATCTCATCTTTGTGCCACAAGGACATCTTGAAATGATGCTGTCCAATGCAGCATCATATGCGCGAGAGGATTGCTTTGAGTTGAACGAAAACAAAGAGCTCGAATGGAGTAAATTGGTGCCAAGACAACCAATTGTTCGGATGCTACCCAAGTTGAGGAAAGTTTGTTGGAATTCTTGTCTGTTGTCACAAAGGGGCAACCAAGTGCTTGATTTGCCCAAGATGTTCGAGCATACGACCGAACATGGGTGGAGCTTTAAAGCGATTCCCTTCGCCCGTCTGGAATCACAGGAAGTTGGTCGATGAGCCAGCTGATAGCCCATATCAAAGGGTGCTCGGGTGACATTTAAAATCCTATGAGTAAATACCAGGACAAATGGTCGCAAGGCAAAACCATAAAGGGAAGGATAAATGGGGAGGTAATGAGCGAAAGCGCGTCATGCCATGGTATACAGGAGACAATTCAACACGGCAAGAGGAGGGCGGGGTGGGAAATTATAAAGGTGAGAATCCCATGTCAAGATCCCAATGGCGAAGGCGACAGCAATTCGAAAAGTTGAGAGGAAAGTTTAGCGGACAAAGGAGTAGCTTCAACCAACAAAAAGAAGCATCGACACCAATCAACCAACAACAAATAAGCAACTTGAAGACAAACCTCCGGTTAGTAGGAGGCTCTTTTCGACACAAAACCGGATGAATCGAAAGAGTACACTCCAAGTCCACAAGAAGGCGAGGATATGCTTACGAGATAACGAATCGGAAGGAGAATCCTCATTAACCTAAACGCAATGTGGTATACGTATTATCCGAATTTAGCCAAGAGACGAAATCGAAGAGCAGGAGGAAGAAGACACCATTGATTTGATGAAACACGGACGATGCATTTTATGTAATGGATAATGGCGCGGTCGAAGAATAGAACGCATTCTTCGAACACCCAGATCCCACAATGAAGAATCATTTGAAGCCACTGTTCATTCGAGCAAAGGCTAGAGCCCACGGGGTGAACAAGGTCTTAGTGGATGGAGGCGCTGCAGTTAATCTTATGCCTAAATTCATGCTGGAAGAAGTTAGGCATTCAGAGGGTGATGTTAAACCTCACAACATGGTCTTATCCAACTATGAAGGGAAGGTAGGACAAACGTTGGGGGTAGTGCAAGTGGAGTTAACCGTCGGATCAAGCTGCAGGCCCACTATGTTCATGGTGATCGAAGCCAAGGCAAATTATAACTTGTTGTTGGGAAGAGAGTGGATTCATGGCGTAGGGGCAGTTCCTTCGTCGATGCACCAAAGGTTAGTCATCTGGAGAGAAGATGGTATAGTGGAAAATATCGAAGCAGACCAGAGTTACTTCATGACAACAGTCAATCTGGTTAACAAAAGGAATTATGACAAGTATCTGGCAAGAATAGCTCCCTGTACCCCAAGCGACGAAATGAATGAAACAAGAATGACGCATTACTATGACCCCGCCATGATGGCATGTATTGGGATAGGAAAATAATTAAGGGTGATGAAGGAGGCAACACTTTGCAAAGACGGCCACTAAATGGAGTCCGACGACCCTTCTCATGGTGAGTCTTCTTTCTTGAAGGATTTCGGCCTATATGGTGAGAATGAATGGAAAGCGACTTCAAAGGCGCAATAGAACATCTGGTTGAAGTAAACAAACTCGAGGAATGGTTCGAAAGAGTCACCACGGAAAAACGAAATAGATCAAAGGCTTGGCGCCATTTATAATCTGGAACCCTTGGGCTTGAGAAGGATCCCACAAACTCGGTGCTAAGATGTTGGCACGAACCCCTCGAAGGTGAATTTGGGGATATAAACACGAAAAGAATAACCTATATAAGTGAAACTCATCCCAAGTCTCAAGCAAGAGTGATCGAAGTCCTCAAGAAGAACAAAGATTGCTTTGCATGGGACTATGATGAAATGCTGGTTTGAAGAGAGTTAGTGGAGCCGGACTTCCGATTAAGGATGGCAAGAAGCCCATCAGCGAGACTCAGGAGGTTCGCGCCAGCGGTGCTCACAAAGATCAAAGCGAGAGGTCGAAGGTTCTGCGTTGCAAATTCATCGAGAACAAGGTATGTGAATGGTTAGAAAATATAGTACTGTTATTAAGAAAATGGTTCATTGAGAATATGCATAGACTTTAGGGATCTAAATCGCAACCCCCAAGATCAATACTCTATGCACATGGCGAGAAATGTTAATAGATTCTGCGGGAGTTGAATACCTAAGTATGTTAGATGGATACTACGGTTATAACTTGATTTTTATTCTTGAAGAAGATGTTGCTAAGACGGCATTTAGATTGCCCGGGGCCTGGCACCTATGAATGGGTAGTGATGCCTTTTGGTTTTAAAAAATCTTGGAAAGACTTACCAAGAGCAATGAACTCTATATTTCATGATTTTATTGAGACATTTATGCGGTGTACATTGATGATATAGTCATCAAATCTATCCGAAACTCATCTCATCATTTGAGCCAATCATTAGAAAGAATGAGAAAACATGGCTTAAAATGAATCCCATAAATGTGCATTTTTGTATGCGGGAGATTTCCGGCTTTGTAGTTCATAAAAAGGAATGAAATCAACGAGAATAAGACTAAAGCCATCATGGAGACTAAAGCCCCCACATCGAAAAAGGAGTTGCAGTCTCTACTGGGGAAGATTAATTTTCTCGGAAGATTCATCTCGAATCTAAGTGGAAAACACAAGCTTTCTCTCCACTACTTGTTTGAAGCAAGGCCGACCTTGGTGGGCGAAGCACATCGAGGCCTTCGACAAGATTAAAGATATCTCTCAACCTCCCATCTTGTCTCCACCTTCATGGGAAAACCCATGAGATTGTACATATCTACGAACTTACTATAGGTAGTATGTTAGTACAAGAAGATAATAATGGTATCGAAGAGCCATATATTATTTAAGTAGGGTGTTGAATGATGCGAAACTAGATACGATATATAGAAAAGTTGTGTCTTTGTTTATACTTTTCTTGTATGAAACTCAAGTATTATATAAAACACATTGATTTTTATGTTTCATCTCATTGATGTTATCAAACACATGCTTTCCAAGCCAATAATGCATAGAGAATTGGTAAATGGGCTTTGGCCTTGACGAGAATATGCTTTGACTTTCATGCCTTTAGGCAGTGAAAGGCCAAGTAATTCCCGATTTCATTGTGGACCATTCATTGGTCGAACATCCTCATGGGTTCGAAATGCAACCTTGGAAGCTATACTTTGATGGTTCGACCCACGGAGAGGCATGGTGTTGAGTTCTCATAATTTCTCTGAGGAATTCCAACAAAATTCAAGTATAAAATTAGAAGGTCCTCGTTGCTCGAACAATGAAGTCGAATCTGACGCTCATTGGTGGACTTGAAGCTTTGTTGGAATTGGGGCAACTGAAGTCAAAATCAAAGGTGATTCGAGAGTTAGTGGTCAAGCGGATAACTAAGGAATATAAATGCATAAAGGAAAATCGTTGACATATTTCGTCATAGTTATTAGGCTACTCAAAATATTCAAATACATGGACATTAAAGCCGCATACCAAGAATAAAAATCAAAAGCAAATGACCTAGCACAATTAGCTTGAGGTTATAAAGTTTACGCTAAAACTTAGAGGATTTGATCGAAATAAGAGGAAGAGTCATGGCTACTAGACTTACACCATCAGATCTAGAGAATATCAAAATAAGTTATGGTGATAAAGATGGTTGAAGTATTAGCCATAGACACTTTATGAGATCTGATTAGCGAAATCCATTAATAAGGTATTTAGAAAATCCAACATTGAATATGGTGAAAAATAAAATATAGAGCATTGTCATATGTCCTTATGGAAATGAATTGTTCAAAGACCCAAGAAGGCGTGTTACTAAAATGCTTGGGAGAAAGTGAGGCATATCTAGCACTTATCAGAAGTCCACAATGGGGCATGTGGGGCACATGTGAGCCACAAAATGAAGTGGTTGCTATTTCGATATGGTATGTCTTGTTGATGCTCAAAGATTGTATGGATTTTGCCAAAGGATGTGAAGAATTCCCGAAACATCCGAGTTCGCATGCTCACAGTGAGTTGCATTCGATCATTAAACCATGGCCCTTTAGAGGATGGGCATTAGATTTAATAGGAGAAATCAATCTGCTTCATCTAAAGGTCGAGGAAATATATCTGGTAGGAATAGACTATTTCACCAAAGAATGGATCGAAGCAATACCATTAGTAGGCTGCGACCAAGAGGCTATCATGAATCCGTACGAAACAAATTATCTATAGGTTTGGATTGCCCGAGAGAGCATAACCCACGAGACCAAGGATACATGTTCATTGAGTAAAAAAAGATACGAAATTTGCCCGAAATGGGATTCAAGTTGTTAACATCAACACCATATGCTCAAGCAAATAGTCGGGAGTTGAAAGCGACCAACAAAAGTAATAATAGGTTTGATTAAAAAACATGTTGGTAAAAACCAAGAAAATTGGC
>CM038796.1:63218801-63342693 GCA_021764765.1 Vicia sativa | reverse complement strand
AAGTGATCTCTTGATAAGGGATCAAGCTCAAGGCGTGCTCTCACGTCGAGAATGAGATTAGGGATGTTGTCCCATCGCCTTTTATCGGTGATCACTAAAGTGAGTCTCCGTACACTTGCAAGAATTTGATTCTTAAATCAATAATGGCTTTAATACCCATGCATGCTTCGTGTTCGGCCGTGTTGTTAGTGCAACTAAAACATAATCGGCGGTGAAAGTATATGTCCTTTGTAGGAGATGTAATGATGGCACCAATGCCATTGCCAAGTGCATTTGAGGCTCCATCAAGACCATGGTCCATTGGGATCCTTGTTCAGTCCTTAAATCGGTCACAGGTTCTTCGTAATAAGTAACTAACAAAACATCTTCATCTGGAAACTCAAACTGCATGGTGATAGTCATCTACTGACGATAAGCCAAATGATCAGCTACTACACTTCCTTTGATCGCTTTACGAGTAGTATGGATGTAGTATTCGGTTAAGATCATTTTCATCTTGCTATTCTTATGGAAAGCGGGTTTCTCAAATATGTATTTATCGGATCCATCTTGGAGATCAATAAGGTAGTGTGAGTCAACATATATTGTCTTAGTCGTGACGATGAAAAATATTTGCAAGTTTTCTCGATTGAGTATCTTGTTTCACGGTGGTAAACTTTTGCTAAGGTAGTATATTGCATACTCTTTGACCGGACTCGTCATGTTGCCACACACACATTGAGTTTTCTAATCTGTTAAGTACATGATAAGAGGTCTTCCTTTGGCGGTGGCATCGGGATAGGAGGATTTTGTAGATATTCCTTGATCTTATCAAAGGTGTTTGAAATCTCGTTCCATTCCACTACTGATCTTTCTTGATGGCAAAGATTAGCTCACAAGTAGCGATTAGATCTTAATGAATGCAGCAATGTAGTTCAATCGTCCCAAGAAACCTCGACTTCTTTCTCGGTGCGGGGAGGTGGCATTTCTTGGATAGCTTTAACCTTGGCGGTCAACTTCAATACCTTTACCAACTCTGAAACCTAGGAGCTTAGCGGATATGACTTGAAGGTGCACTTGTTGGGATTAAGTCTTAGTGCAGCCTTCTATCAAGCAGTTTGCAAATGATCAAGATGTTCTTCTTGCGTGATCGAGCTATCATGTCGTCGGCGTGACCTCTATCTCGTGTTGAATCATGTCGTGAAATAGTGCCACCATGTCATGTTGATATGTGGCGTAGCCTTCTTCGAACCGAATGGCATGACCTTGTAACAAAGCGTGCCCCAATATGTAGTAGTCTTTCCATGTCTTCAAGGGACATTTTGATCGGTTATAACAGGAGAAACCATCCATCAGAGAAAACCTTATGTTGAGCGGTGTTGTCAACTACAACATCAATATGAGGAAGTGGAAAATCGTCTTTGGACTCTCTTTAGATCTCTTAGTCTACACACATCCTCACTTTACCATCCTTCTTAGATACGGGTACCACATTTGCAACCATGTGGATAAGAAGTAAAGGGTTAGAAACCGGCATTAAAGCGCTTCATGACTTGACTTTGATTTTCTCGGACATCTCGGGCGCATCGGGACATACCTTCCTTTGGGAGGAAACTTTCCTTCGTCGGTAGTCGGTGTACCACAATGTCAATGTCTAAACCTTGCATGTCTTCATTATGACCAAGCAAAACCTCGATATAGTCTCCGACATCTGGACCAATCTTTCTTTGATATTGTTCTCAGACCGACTCCCATCTTGATTTCTTTTCTATCTTCGTCATTACCTAGATTCACAACCTCGACTAGCTCTTTGTGTGGTTTGTATAACTTGTTCTTCTGTTGTAGTAGTCGACAAGTTCTTGGCACTTCACAATCTTCCTCACCTTCGTCTTGCTTGGTAGATCGGATTATTGAAGTCATATTTAATAGCAAAGTCATTATCAACGAGATTGAGTGAATCTGCGATGTATCACATGGGTGTGTAAGAACACATAGCTTGAAGGGTAATAAAGTAAAAGAAAGGCAACAGATTTAAATGCAAAAGTCCAATGATTTTATTGAATGAAAATATGCAAATGACAAATAATAACCCTACAAACGAGTCATGATGCCGAGCAAGGCACTGGCTTTTAAGTTTATTGTTGAGGCGTAAAGCGAAAAGCATAACAGAAAACAAAAAGCAATTACTTTTGTCTAAAGGAGATTGGTATGACATCCTCGGTCTTCCAATTCTTTGGGTCCGTTGTCGGGGAGTTGGGAAGATCCACTTGCGATGTCGAAGTCGCTATCATCATCTTCTATAGCATGGACCACATCCTTGATGATGCGGCGGGAAGTTTGTCGACACGTTATGACGTATCATCTTGACCTTTGGTGGTGAAGCCTAAACGGTCTTGTCGGTTGAAAGGAAGATCGGGAGTTGACCCCAAATAGTATGACCTCCTTCTTCAATGGCGGCTTAGGCGTCTTCGGTGAGGCCATTTTGGTGGAACTTTAGTAACTTTAGGAGTACGGAGAGTCAATAGGCATGACTCGTGGAACTACTTCAAAAGCTTAATGAGGCGTTTGATGAATTCACCTTTCATTCGAGATATCGGAATGACTGGATCCTTACATATATTCTTCCTCACCGCATACTATAATAATCTTCCCTTCCTTTGGTACTTGACATTTGATGCGGATAGAAGTATGACCTTGCCCATGTATCTAGAAGCGTCCAGTAGGCAAGAGTAAGGAGACGGATGTCCATAGCAAAGAAATGGAGTCAAAAGTCGGGAACGAATTTAATAGGCGGATGAGGCTCTCAATCTTGTTCATTTAGAACCATCGAAAGCTCTTACAATTATGTATTTGGGCTTCAAGACCAATCATTCAACATCAAGTCGATTGAAAGCACTCTTTGGTAGGATATTTAGAGCGAGCGGTATCTACCAAAACATGAGACAATGTAATGCCCTTACAATCAGGAGATGTGCAAGGCTTTGTTGTGTTCTTTCGGAAGGAGTTAGATCGACATCGGAGAAACCTAGGCCGTTGTTGGCCAGTCGGGCTTGTAATACAACCTTGAATTGATCAGTAGTAGTGTCTTGCAGGATGTGAGCATTCTTCAGAAACTTCACCAAGGCCTTAGCATGAGCCTCGAGCATAGTAGCGAGCTAACATGGATATCTTGGACAGAGTTTGTCAACTATTCCACGACATTGTAGTAGCTCTTCTTGATGATCTTGAATTTCCTCCATTTGTTGCTTGGAGGTGTCTTTGCAACTTCCTTTGGTACTTGTCTAAGCGGGATGATTCTGGTTCTTTCCCTCTTACTTGAAATTGGTTCGATAATGGAATGCATTTAGTCGCAATGTCTTTTGGTGGAGAGATCTGGAGAACACTCTTGGGTTACGGTTACCTTGCTTGATCGGTGATGTTGTCGATGTCAAGATCGAGAAGTTTCAATCGCAATGTCTTCAATGGTCAGCGGTCTTGTTTGGCGCCATGGTAGTAAACTTGACTCCATAATTCCGGTATAGCTTTGTTAGAGGAATCTGAGAATGGGTCTTGGAAGTAATGATAAGAGGTGTTACTCTCGGCGGGATCGACAAAGGAGATCCTTATTGTGTTACCTCAACATAGTCTTCTAGGAAATCGTCTCCCCATCCGGTTGCCTTGACATCTTTAATAGGAATCTTGTAGCTTTCGAGGCGGTATACTTCACCATGAAATCGAACTTTCCACTGGCTGCCCAAGGTATCGGACCTCTGGTGAAGGCTTCGCTCATGCCTTGATCTTGATTCTTAGAAATGTCTTCGCACAAATTCTCCATAGGCTGAAGGTTTGAAATAGTACTTCTCGGTTGACCATCATCGTTGAATCGCCTTCTCAACCAAGCACATCCATCGATTCGGATGCACACCGCGACAATCATCGGGCATCACGGAAAGACACGACTACGCGAGATCCTTCTTAGTCATCGGGGAATAGTCGGGTTGTTCACATCATACACATAGTCTTCGTCAATAGCATTGGAACTTTTACCGTGGTTGAGGCATTGGTGCGTTGATCCCATTCGTAGTTTTGAAGGAGGTCGAACTTGATTTCTTTGGATTTAATCATGTCTTGAATCTTGTTCTTGAGCCCACGGTTATCGATGTCGTTACAGGGTTTGGAGTGGTATACACTTCATTAGGATTGTATTTTGGAGAAAGTGTTGATGTGTTGAGGAGGATCCCTTAAAGTAATCACTCTGCTTCAACATGTGTTACAAAGCTTGTGACAATGGCATGTTGATCTTCGTGAATTGTCTTCATGGCGTTACAGTTCTGGCGTTGCCTTGTGAGGTTCTTATTTGGTGTAGGATCGGAGATCTGGTACTGATTGAATACAATCGGCTTTGACACGGCTTTTCGACCATATCTGACATTGGCTTCTTTCTTACCACAAAAGATCTCTTAGCACCATTTGAAAATGACTCTACTGAATCTTTCCGCTCTTGATTCCATCTTCAATAAGTTCGCTGTCAATATCGACTCGGTGAATCCGGTGAAGAGTTTCCAATCGGATGATTGAAGAATGGGTGCATTAGTGTTCCATAAACATATCAACCAACTCTATTGGACAAGGGTGGTTGAACTACTCTGCTAAATATCTCCATTTAAGCATATTCTTTGAACTTCGTCACGACCATAGACATGCTCTGTAGTTGCATGCGGATGGGTGTCAATTCGACATTGTCTTGTCTTTGCTTGTAGAAAGGATCTGCCAAGGCATTCCAGGTGTGAATATGGGTACTCTCTAGCTGATAATACCACTCCAATTGAGTCTTGGATAAACTCTCTTGGAAGAAATGGATCCATAACTTCCTATCTTCAGTATGAGGATGGATCTTATGAACATAAGACTTCAAGTGCAACTTTGGGCAAGAGATGCCATCATACTTGACAAAGGTAGGAACTTTGAACTTGCAGGGAATTACCATGCCAGGAACAAGACTCAGATCATCAAAATTCAGCCCGAACATTTTCAAATTTTCTCCAGCATTCAGACGGTCTTCAAGTTGCTTGTACTTGTTGTTGTCAAGAGGATATTGCTCGTTCACATAGTCTTCATCTTCGTTTTCAGACCCATGATGGCTTCCTTCACTGTTCTTGACACTTCTCTCGGTTTCACGCTCTTGTCTAAGATTTGAGCTGGTGACCACCCTAGTTGCGCCCTTGTGATTTCTTCCATGTTGAGGATACGATGGTCTTCTTCTTTCTAGTGATGAGCTTCTTGAGTCTTTACGGCCTTGGGCCAAGTTGGTGAACATCTCTTTGGAATTGAGCATTACGAGCACGGAGATCTTTGTGATCTGTTCAAGAGCCATTTACGCTAAAATAAATAGCGAGAATAGAAAAGCGGTCTTCAATGTACATTATGAAATGTTATGCCATGATATGCGATGTTTATGCAATGCAATGCAACGTTTTCAAGGACCTTAGAATTTAAATTTGTTAAACAAGCATGGACAAACTTTTATTAGTTTCTCTTTTTCTTATTTTTCTTTTGAAGTACAAAGATATGTTTAGAAAATAAAGAACAAATTCTAAACTCTAAGTCTCCATGGTTACCTCTTGGTCTTTGAAGTAGGTGTTGATGTTTCGCTCCTCGTGAAGTAGCTTTGTCAATTCTTTTCTTCTACTTGCATTGAGCTTGAGCGTATCCTTTCTTCTTTAAGTTGAATCGGGATCTCTTCAAGTCTTCAAAATCATTAGGCATGTCGGATGGAGAGCGGTATGGGGTTAGTCACCTATAGAAGCGAGTTCCATAATCACTGGTAAAACAACTGTGAACGGCATCATGAGGTTTTGAGCTCGAGCTCGCACCCATTTAAGGTAAGGTTCCCAAGGAATGGAATTCTTGTGTCCTAAAGTCTTAGTATCAGTCTTCTTTTCCATGCCCCTAGCGTGCACAAATTTTCGACAGTAGTTCTGGAAGTCGCTGTTGTAGTCAAACACAATGTCTCGGAGAAGCATATCATGTCGACCATCTCTTCAAGCATAACTAAACTGGCGCAGAGCTAAAGAAGGGTTGTAAGTGATACCTCCCCTTATGCCAAGGAGTGGTACATTAGGAATTCTCCAACACTCAATGAATGTGAAGTCCTTTTGAGAGAAGAGACACCAACGGATATCCGAATGAGAGAGTGACATTAGCCTTTGAGACCCTTCAATCTTTACTCGTTCTTCATTCCGATTGAGGAAGGTGCGAAATAAACCACACCGGAAATATGGTATGCAATACATGAGAGTTCCTTGTGGTTTGTGATGCAGTGTGGAAGAATGTAGAATCTCTCCAAGTAAGGTAAACCTTTGGATTATGAGTGAAGAATATCTTGATGGCGTTCACATCTATGAATTGATATGGATTAGGAAATAGCACTAAACCATAGATTAACAAGGCCACAATGTCTTGTATGCATGAAAACTCATAGCTTTGAGGAATTCTCGAGCTTTCTTTATCGAAACTTGGCGACAAACCCTTAACTCCGCTTCTTGTTTCCAATTAGCTTCATGTTTGACCATTTTAGATGTAATCTTGATGCATGCCATCATACTTTAGACTTTTTCGAACCATTGAATGGTATCGATCGAGGATAGGTATCCCGTGGTTTAGAGAACTCCTCTAATGTAGGAACCAAGCGATAATGCAGGAATGTAAAGCAATGGTGTTTGGATCGAAGAAATGGAATGAGATGTGCATCATCTCTTCTTGGAAAGGAATAACCAAGTCAAGCGATAGCCATGTATTTTGATGGGTGAGCATGATCGGGAATTTACGACACCAATTCTTTGAGTTGAGAAGATACGCCCATGAAGTTGACTCGGATAGTCTTTCTTGAAGCCATAATCCTACAAAACATAGCAAAGATAAATTCCTAGGTCCTTGAAATAGTTAGAGATGATATGCAATGTTATGATGTTATGATGTCATGATTAAGCGGATATAAGCATAAGCAAATCACACCATAGCCCTAGGTTGAAGGCTTGCATGAGGTATAGGTGTTTACCTTACCAAAGTTTGAGTGATTTTATCCTTTCTATAATAGTATATGGGTTCTAGGAATCTCATATCATTGATCTTTCTCGTAGGCTTTATTTCAATCGACTACCAAGTGGTCGGAAACATCTCGAAAGTCGGATCTTAATGGCGTAGAATTGAGTATCACCAATCTCGATGCGCACCAAAGTCGACCATCTCACTACCTTCTAATGGCCAAGATGGGTCAATTAGGGTTCTAGAAGTTGAGTTAGTGTTGATGACACCACGCAAATGCCAAATACTTTCCTCAACTAGACATGAGGAGCATCGGAACATCAAAGTGTCGCACTAACGTAGCCATCATGTTGACCGTTTTGGTATCGCCTAGCGGTCATGACGATTATTTACTTACCTAAGAAACACTGGATTGGTGTAGGATCCCCATAAGTACAATACCCAAGCAACCCTTAAAAGTAAAAAACAAATCAAGCGGAAAACAAAAAATGATCTAAAATCCCTAAGGTATTCTCTCTTTAGGGTGTCTCCCACATAGTCCGATTACATGTCTGGTGGGGCCGACTTTGGATTTTGCGTTTGATCGCAAATGTTGCGGATAGCAAAGTCGCACCAACTTTTCTTTTATCCAATTAAGGAAGGTGAAAAGAGCGAAAAAGAACCCGTTAGATTACGAGTAAGGAGATGATAATGAAAAGGGAAGGTATTAGCACCCTTTCCATCCATAGTTATCTCTGGGCTCTTAGTTTCTTTAGCTCATTTTATAATTTGCTTTACGTGTGTGTGTTTGAAAATGTTTTTGAAAAGGCATTTCGCTTTGACTTTGTAATGATTCATCTGGAATGTATACAAAGTGTTTGGAAATGTTTTATTTTAGAAAAGGAACTTTGAGAAAAGTGTGAGGTGTGAAAGCGTTTTGATAGAGCAAACAACTAAAGTCTATTACCTACTCGAGCAGTCATTTCCATGTTATTTTACTTTCCTTTAGAATAGTGATATCCATACCATTAGTTGGTAAGTAACCCTATTCGTTGGATGTGAAGGGACACTCGAAGGGACATTCGGATGGTCATAGAAGGCAACTTGTAGGAGTATCCTAGCACATTCGTAGGGACGATCATCACTTTTCGTAGGCAACAATCGAGGGACTAGATCATGCATTCGTAGCCAACATCGAGGGACTATGATCTTTGTTTCGAAGGGACTATGATGATATATTTCATAGGCAACTTACGCTGGATACCTCGTTAGGGGACTTGACCATTTATTGAAAAGGCAACAAGAGAATAACCTAGGGTGTGCATGTGTGAGAGAGTGTTAAATTCAGGTAATTTATCTTGGAATTAGCAGTGATCTATGTTGTTTTTATCCTGCTATACACGCCTAGTTACTAGCAGTTTATATAGGTGCGGAAAGTCAATTGCGGAAAGTAAATGTGTGGAAAGTAAATCCTACGCTATTACATGGCTTTGGGGGATTACATGATTGAGGAGTGAAAAGTAAATCCTAATTAGCTATTACATCCATGAGCAGATTACATAATATTGGAAAAAAGAATCGACAAAGTTAACATAACTATTACAAACTAGAAGAAGATACATAATAATAGGAAAAAGAACCGGTGCAAATAAGAGAAAAAATCTTAGTGAAAAAGATTTTTGAGTTAGGAAAAAGTTTTTAGGGTTAGTAAACCTAAATAGATGAGAAAATAATTTTTGGAAATTTTCTGGATTGATTTTACTAAGGAAAAACAATTAAAAGTCAATTTTTTGATTAATTAACAATTAATTAAAATATGCATGCAAAATATAATTTTTTTATGTCAAATTAAATAAGTATTTTTCTGACCTAAATGCAAAAAGAAATCATTTTTTTGTGATTTTTTAATGCATTAGAAAAATATTTGAAAAGAAATTAAATTGAAAAGAAAATATGAAAGAAAATATGAAAATATGTTAGTTTTGCAAGGTGATAAAAAAGAAAGTGAGGAGCCATGGTTCGAACCAAGGACCTCAGAGTCACACGCGCGCTGCCTTTGCCACTGGACCAACCTACAGATCGTGTTAGTGATATGAAACAAAAACAATATAAGGGAATTAATTTTTTGGAAAACCAATTCAAAACACGCACCAAGAACATCTTCTTCTTCGTTTGAATCAAACCTTTAGCTCTGTTTTTATGCATTGCTATAACCTTTATCAACAGTTTATCCGTAGCTATAACACTATGAATCACAAACCTCAAAAATATGCAATGTAAATATGTTAGGGAGACATGAATCGGCTCGGTTTGGTCTCACGAACACGATGGGGCCATGGTTTGGTCCAATTTGGCTAATTTGATGGATCCCAATTTAGAGCTTCTGAACCCTAACAATGGCATCACGGTATTCCTGCACTTAAAACTCAATTGAACTATTCAAATAGCTTCGAAATATCATCCTAAACACAGATATGCAATCAAGTCATGTTAAAAATGCATGTAAGTACATAATCGATTTTAAGAGAAAGTGTGAAAACGTGAGTTTGATTTCGTGTTTCGGATGTTTCAAGGCTTGGTGATGGCTTGGTTACTTGAAAACACCAAGGAATTGATTGGCAATCTTTGTTTGGCTTGAATCGGTGCAAATCCTTGGCTGCTACTTCCTTGTGTAACACAATTTTTTGAAGCTTTTTTAGGGTTCTTTTTGGTCAGAATTACGTCCCTTGTGCATGTAGGATCATTGTCTATTTATATTGTAATGAATTAGGTCAAGAATTGTAAGAAAATACCATGTCATTCAATGAAAAAATATTTGATTTGGAATCAAACCAAATATTTCTTTTTGAACCAATTTCAATCAAATCACTTGCTTGGACCTCAAGGATGAGAGAAAATCCATCTTGCACTTAATTTTTGATTTTATATCTTTTATTTTAATTAAAATGGTTTTAAATGATTAAAAATCCAAAATAAAAAAAATAAAAGATAAATTAATGGCCTTGGGCTTGGAGGTTCCAATTCACTAAGGAACATGTTTGAATCAAGAAAAGTTAGGCCCATTTGGAAATTTTTTATTTTCTCAAGTATTTCTCTTTGTGCACCTCCTCAAAAATGCTCAACTTGCATAAGGTGTATCTTGCTCAATTTTTAATATTTTTGGGTGATCTTGGACTTTTTGGAAAGCTCAAGATATCATCTAAATATCCCTTTTGGTTTCATATTCATTTAAGTTACCATGCTCATGAACACTTCTGTACAAAAACTTGACTTTTTGTTGACTTTTAAAAGGACCTGTAATGTTTTGATCCATAACTTCCAAATGAAGCATTTTTTGCCTAAGCTTGTGAGACATGAAGTTGTAGACAATTGAATTCTCTTTAAAAGCTGTGGTGGAAATTTTTTTGATAAAGTATGTGAAAGTTATGCCTGGTCAAAGTTCTGTTGACTTTTGTCTAAAAAACCCTAATTTAGAAACTTTGACTTTTGATCAATTCTTGATGAATCATGATCAACCCTTGATCAAATGATGAAATTACTTCAAAATATTGATGTTGACCAAAAATTATGAAGTTTGACTATGTGTTGACCACATTTGACTTTTAGCCCATAAAAGCTGATTTTCATCCATCTAAGCAATTATGCGAGCAAACTTGACATGAGGCTTGAAACTTGTCATGGAGATTCTTGAAGCATATAATGAGGCATGATGATCACTTGAAATGTTGGATGTCCATCTTGACTTGAGAATGGCAAATCCTAGTTTGGATTGATTGCTTAGGAGAGGTTTATCAGTCGACCCTTGTGAAATCCTTGAGTATGGACATGTGAAATGTCTTGAGAAGTGGGAGGGCAAATTTTGGGGTATAACAGTTACACCGACTACCAAGCGATAGAAGGTTTTCCCTATGAATAAGAAGGTTCGTCGTATGCGTCTTGAGATATGCGAGAAAATCAAAGTCGAAAATATAAACAGTTCAATTACGGTTTCCTAGCCATTACTTCTTATCCAGATGGGTTGCAAATGTGGTGCCCGTCCCTAAGAAGGATGGAAAATGCGTATGTGTGTGGACTACGAGATTTGAACAAAGCAAGTCTGAAGGCGATTTCCCACTTCCACATATTGATGTCGGGTTGATAACACCGCTCAACATAAGGTTTTCTCCTTCATGGATGGATTCTCTGGTTACAATCAAATCAAAATGGCTCCGGAGACATGGAAAGACTACTTCGTTACGTGGGGCATATTCATTACAAAGCCATGCCGTTTAGACTAAAGAACAACGGCGCCACATATCAGCGTGCCATGGTAGCTTTATTCCATGACATGTCTCATCACGAGATATAGGTCTACATCGGCGACATGATAGCTTGATCACAAACCAAAGAAGAACATCTCGATCATTCGAAAGTTGTTTGATGGTGAAGAAATACAAACTAAGACTTAATCCTAACAAGTGCACCTTTGGAGTCAGATCTGGTAAACTCCTGGGATACGTTGTCAGTGGTAAAGGTATTGAAGTTGACCTTGCCAAGGTTAAAGTTATTCAAAATTCCGACTCCCGTGCGAGAAGGAAGTCATAGGTTTCTTGGGACGACTAAACTACATTGCCAGATTCATTGCACAACTAACTGCTAATTGTGAGTCAATCTTCAAGTTGCTGAAGAAATATTAAGTAGTGAAATGGAACAGCGATTGCCAAACAACATTTGACAAAATCAAGGGTACATACAAAATCCTCCTATCCTGATACCACCAGAAGAAAGACCTCTTATCATGTACTTAACAGTATTAGAGAACTCAATGGGATGTGTGTTGGGGTAACATGACGAGTCTGGTCGAAAAGAGTATGCAATATACTACCTTAGAAAAAAATTTACCAACTGTGAAACAAGATACTCACAGCTTAAGAAAACTTGCAGCGCTTTGGCTTGGGTTGCTGCGACTAAGACACTATATGTTGACTCACAATACCTTGTTGATCTCTAAGATAGATCCGATAAAATACATATTAGAAACACACTTTCTCGGGAAGAATAGCAAGATGGAAAATGATCTTGTTGAATCGACATCGGTATACTACTCGGAAGGTGATCAAAGGAAGTATAGTAAATGATCATTTGGCTCATCAAGCCTTAGATGACTATCAGTCTATGCATTCCAAGTTTCTAAATGATGATATTATGTTAGTTCTTGATTACGAAGAATATGGACTAGGCGAAGGATCGAACTAGGATCGATGGACTATGGTCTTTGATGGATCCTTAAATTCACTTGTAATGGTATTGGCGCCATCATTACATCTCCTACGGAGAAACACGCCTTTCACCGCGGACTATGTTTCAATTGCACCAACAACATGGCGAATCTGAAGCATGCATCATGGGTATCAAAGTTGCTATTGACTTAAGAATCAAATTCTTGCAAGTGTATCGAGACTCGACTTTGGTGATCGATCAAATTAAAGCGATTGGGATCTGGCATCTGAATATCATTCCATATCGAGAGCATGTGTTGAATTTTATCCCTTACTTGAAGAAATCACTTTTGATCCATTGCACCCAAAATTTGCCCTCTATCTCGGTTTTATCGGTTTAGGCCGCATTTATCATAACACTCACATGCATTCATATTTGGGTCTATGGTTACGGATTGAAGTTGATTCCCAAAGATTTCTCTGTTGGCGAGAAAAGCGTGGTGTTTTCGACCAATTTGGGGATATTTGAAAATAGCGAGGTTTAATGTTAAATCTTATTCGTTCATATCTATCGGTTTCGGGGCTTGGTGTTCGATTGTTGAATTGAATGGTACATTCTTGATGGAGCTACGGTGCGGTTATTTTGAATGTCATTACCTCCGATTCGGAGATCAATTCACCACGAGTTTGGGTTTTGTTGTTGTTTGAGTTCATTGTTCAAGATGTAGAAGGGTGGGTTATGATTATCCATTTATTGATCAACAATACAAGTTCTAATACGTGTGGCTTACTCGTCGGCTTTGTTCGCTCTCGGCAATAGTGGGTGTATGTGAAGATATTCATCCAAAGGATTTGTTTACAAGATTTACGAACGTCAAACTGCCACATGTTGAGATCTTTTCCTGTCGCGTTCAACGCTCACAAGATTCGGGGCATTCTATGAAAAAACTAGAAGCTTCCTTTTGGAATTCGTTTGGTTCCGAATCTTACTCCACTACTGAATATGGTTCGATTTGGAAATGCGTTGATAATTCCATTAATTTCAAGTGGAATCTATCGATTAATTCAAAAAAAAAAGATGAAATCGTCAAGTTGACTAAGGTTTTTTGATCAAGAGCTTCATTTGAAGCTTGGAGTTTCAGTTTTTTTGTTTCAAGAAGCGAAGGCTCGAATTTCTGAGAATGGATAAAAATGGAAACTTTGGTAGGGAAATTCAAATGGGATTAATTTAATTACAAGATAACTTGGATTTGAGATTTTTGATCACAAGTTCAAAGCTTTTATAATGTGCATTATTGATTTGAGAAGAAGGATTTAGAAAATTGAATACATATTCAAATTCCACTCATAATTCTCTTAAGACCTCATTCTTTTTTAGAGCGTGAATCAAGATCATACATGGCAATTTTCTCAAGAATCTAAAGTGCAACAATCATGTTATCACTCGCTTGGTTCAAGGTTGTGGATTGGGGTTATGGATTGAATTGGGATTGGAATTGGAATTGAATGCATATCTCTAATCAACACTTCAACATGATATGTCTTAACCAAGTTAATTAGGGTTCATAACAAAGTGTTGGAATGCTTGGTTCATCACGAATCTTCAACTTTCGTGCAATTTTTAATTTTCATACAGTGCTACAACATTACGGATCACGATAGTAGTATTCAAAATTCAAACTAGAACTCAAATTGGTACATAATCTTCAAACTTTGCATTCATGAAATTTCAAGGCGTTAAAATACTCTAAGGTTTTACAAGAGTACAAGAATGAGTACATGGTTTTACAACTTATCAAATCTTGAATACAAGTTCTAATCCAAAAGCCAAACAAGTTTCATTCAATATTCAACTTCTTTTTGTCATTCAAGTGTCAAAATCTTGTTCGAATACAAAAGGACATTCGAAGAATGCCGTTCACAAGTGAAATCAAACTTCCAAATTCAACATTCGTTTAAGCATGGTTTGTACAATTTCTACATGGATCATCAAAGTTACAATGTCAATTTGGATATTAGTGTTGATTACAAGTTTTGTTGTTTTCCTTTCTACATCCTTGCTCTATCTTCAAACCGGCCTTCTTGTCCAAAGCATTCCTTTGTCGTTCCTCCAAGCTTGCACCATTGCTCATGTTCATGAAACAAACAAGGAAATAATTAGCAAATGATCAAAGAATTCAAACATGAACATAAACAAGATACAAGATAATGCATTGTTTTCAAATCATCATTAGGGTCTTCTTTCCGGAATCAGGTTGCAAGGGTTTCGATCGTAACCAAGCGGCCTCATAGCGAATCATCGGCCATAAACTCGCTATTGCAAATCCTCGAGTGTTAGCCCTTGGTTCACAATAGGAGGTGTAGAAAGAAGATGAGGAAAAGCGATTATAAAGCAGTTTGGGCATGCGGTACAAGAATTTTATCTGGCGACAGGGTAGGCACACGAAAGGCAAATTTTACCATAAACAATACACCTAACACAATCGAGATATAGCGATCTTGATACATCAAAATAGCGAGAAGAATCAAAATTATCAGCCCAACAACAAAAGGATGCAAGCCCATCAAGCAAACAAAGGCCTTGTTTTTCAAAAATCAGAACAACCAAAGTTCAGCAAAACCCTAAACACTGACAGTATAAAAGCATTCAAGTTTATAACATAGACAGGCCACTGTTCACAAGCAAGAAACCCTAGCCGAAATTCCCCAATCAAAACCCTAACAGCATACTAACAAGCCAAAACCCAGAACAGATTCATCAAAAAACGCAGAACAACATCCAACATCATCATTTCCCGGTCAGAAAATCCTTCAGAAAGAGATATAACGAGGCAACAGAAGCAGAGAATAAGGTATCTGAAAGGTCTCATAAAGTTGCAGTACATCGTCCGCGCCGTGTGACTTCGATCTCAACTTTCCTTTTACATTCGTTTGTTATTTTTCGACATCCGTTTCCTCATAGCAACACCGTCTAGCCAAATCGAGTTAGGGTTTCACCCTTTCCATTCCCAAATCGTAGCATAAATCAAAACAAACTTTAAGAAAATCAAAAGTAACAATAACGGATCGTGAGCGATGCTTGAGTTTGAGAGAGAGAGGTGAGTTCCGGTCGAATCACGACTTCACGAGGCGAGAGAGGATCGAATCGCGAGTGAGAGGCGGCGAGATCGGAGCGGAGATCGAGAGAGATGAAGCGATTCGTCGGAATCACGGCGGAAGGATCGGTGAGGCGTGATGATGCGCGATCGTGAGGATCGAGTGAGGAGAGTTCGATGAGATGGAGAGAAAGGGTTTGAGAGAGTGAGATCGTGAATTTTTTGCTTGTTCGGTTTTTTTTAGAGTTAGTTTAATATAATCAGTATTGTTTTTTTGTTTATTTGTTAATCTAATCTGACTTAGTTTTTTTTTGTATATAATATTTATTCTAGTAAAATGATTTTGTTGGTCACTAAAAAAAGGGTTGGTTTAGTGCTAAGTAAAAATAATAATATTTTTGTAACTCAAGATTTATTTGTTAATATTAGGTTCAGTTTTTTTTATTTTATATACTTGAATTGAAGTAAAGTTTATTTTTTATTTTAAGTTTAAAATATAATATATAATAGTGTAATGATAATAAACTAATGTTTTTTATATATATTTTATTAGTATTATTATTTATTTAATTGGAGTTAGTATTATTTTTTTTTTTAATATAATTTATGATATAAAATGAGTATTTGGATGATACTAGAAAGTTTGGCCATGTGGGTTGGTTCAGGTGGTGACACTTGTCACCACCTGGGTGGTCTATTCGAAATCTAGTGTGTACATGTATATTGTATATATTTTGCACCCTCTTGCATCAAACCATCAGATCCAAAGTCGAGATCCAACGATCCAGAATGGTGGACCACAGCATGCTTCATGGGAGCTGCTACGAGGATCCAATGACATTGTTTTGGGCTTGGGCTCAGATTGCTACTCACACCCTCCAGCTTAAAGCTTCAAACAGGCCCATTCCTAAACTTTTCTCTTTAAATTCAATTTTTATGCAAGTTTTTATATATAATGATGTATTAAATAATATTTGGCATATGGTAGTTTTTTATTTGTTGAATAACCAATTAAATTGGTAGTTGTTTTTTCATCAAGTAAAAAAATATCTATACTAATAATTATTTAAATTCCGATTTGTATTGTGTGTTAATTTATTTTCTTTTATTATCCGCTACTACATTATCCGCTTGTATGTTTATTCTGATCGAACACTCCACTCTCATTAATATAAAACAACAACGCCTCCTCTCTCTTATTTTGGTTACCCACACCAAATTCTCTAAGGGTCTCATGGTTGGGGATGGGCATGGCCATCCTCACGAGGTTAATCAAGTCCATATACTTGATTAATCATAACCGAAAAATAATTGGTCCATATACCAATCACCATGCACGGTCTCATAGTTGGGGATAGGGCACCTATCCTCACGAGGTTAATCAAGTCCATATACTTGGTTAATCATAACGAAATATCATTTCTCTCGTCCAACGCGCAATATTCAACACACTTTCAAATCAAAAATAGTGTTATGGTACTTAATTAAATTGTTAGAGGTTATGATTTAATTAAAATGTAAATATTTGGGCCATTAGAGGGTAACAATGACTTGAATACTTTATTCCATACATGAACATTTACAACACTTTCAAATTAAATTAATTAATTGAATTTGTTTTCTAAATCAATTTTTCCAAAAAAACAAAAATACATAGTGATATGGAATTTAATTAAATTGTTAGAGGTTAAGGCGATTTAATTAAAATGTAAAATATTTGGGCCATTAGAGGTAACAATGACTTAAATACTTTATTCCATAACATAATAAAAGTGAACTTTGTTTCACCTCACTCCTTTCATAATAAAGATTTTGGATGAGAGAAGATCGGTTGACCTCAATCACCAATCTCGAGTATCGAATCGTTAGAGGATATCCAAGCGTTTTGGTACTTGTCATCCACAACTAAAATCAATTCAACCCATTCAAATTCCTTTTCCGCTCATCGCGGTCATCAAAATTAAAACATTTTCTTCTAAAATCAATACAAACAATCCAAGACATTTTCAACGAACTACGGAGTTTTGACTTTCCCATTGCGAGGGAATACGTAGGCGCGCGGTTTCGAAACCGTGTCAAACTCAAAATAATAACAAACAAATCCATTTTCCTTTTTCTTATTCATCATTTAGAAATTAGCGATTACACACACACAAACACATTTTGAACTAAATGGGTCCCATCGATACGATGGGCGTAAAAGTGCTAATACCTTCCCTTGCGTAGACTCCCGAATCCATGCTTTTTGGTCTTGTAGAGCCTTATCCGATTTTGTGGGTGTTATCTATATTTCCCGTTCTTTCTAGAACAAATAAAATTAGGTGGCGATTTCATTGTTTTGAAAATTCATTTTAAATGATTTTTGAAAATCGAGTTACCTCGATTGGCGACTTCAGGGAAAATTTTAAAATCTTTTTGACTAAGCGAGTCAACCTAGTTTAGTTCTTAGCATGTTTGTGTGTTTGTTTATCGCTTTCTTCTTTATGCTTATCTATTGTTTATTGATTATTATTCTCCTTACACTTTTGTATATTATTTTGTTGATATATTATTGTGTTGGGAATTCATGGGCATTGATACATAGATAAGCCCACTACCGGGCTTCTAGGTCACCTTTTAGGAATAGAGGTTGCGTAGCCTAGGTCCACGACTCCATTGTCTTGTTGGCGGCGAAGACTCGGCTTAGAGTTGGTTGTTTTAAGGAGGTTGTTGGCCAGCGATAGCGCTGGGACATCAATCTTTGGACAAATGACCTATAACTCTAAGTTTGTTCATGTTGTCTAAGAGACCAAAGCGCTCAAATTTGGTTTGAGCATCCGTTAAAACCGTTTCTTGGGGTATACTTTTACAAATACTATCGCCATGTAGGCCTCTCGCGCGATGATAGTGTTTGTAAAAGGGGATCTGAGACCCCAAGAAACATTTAGCCATAAAAAAAACATAAGATTAGCCTTACCCGGGGAATTGTTGGGTAGACGTCGAAACCATGACCGACCAATCCTATGAACCAGCTTTATTTAATTTGCAACATGCATTGCATTCCATTTGCACCAATCATAAAAAAAGAGAGTTTATTTCTCTTATTATCCATGCATCATCATGCATTTCATTCATTTCAATTAAAGGACTCATTTCAACCTGGCTTCTTATCCAGAATCTCAAGATTGCAATATTGATTTCCTGACATCGTCGTCATCATGGATCAACTTCAGGAAAGTGTGGCTGCAATGAATACTCATATAGATACCCAGATGGATCAACTCATGGAGATTATCCAGAACCTCGCCCGTGGATAAGAAGAGTTGAAGCAAGTTGTTCAGAGATCCGAAGTTGTTACTACTGATCATGTTAATCCACCAGGTGTTAATCTTAACCGTGGGAAGGTCCTTTCTGATCGAAATGTCAAAAACACCGTTCAGATGCATGTCAATGGAGCTCTTCACTGTGAGGACATCTTCGAGTCTTCGTTTGACACCTTCAGATTTCCAATTGAAGAGACCGAATCTGAGAAAAAGCTTCACCTCCTTGAGAAAAGGATGAAAGCTATTGAGGGTCGTGATTCCCTTGGTTTAGACGCTCCTAGTTTGTGCTTGGTGCCTAGTATCAAAATTCCTGCAAAGTTCAAGGTCCCCACTTTTGAGAAGTATGAGGGTACCTCTTGTCCGATTACTCACGTCAAAGCCTATTGCAATAAGATGGCTCCCTATGCGGAAAATGACAAGCTCCTCATGCACTTTTTTCAAGATAGCCTCAGTGGAGCATCTCTCGAGTGGTACACTCAGCTTGAACGAACTCACATCCAAACTTGGAAGGAATTGGCTGAAGCTTTCGTCAATCAATACGACTATAATAGTGACATGGCTCTCACCAGAATTCAACTTCAGGGTTTAACTCAGAAGATTGAAGAATCTTTCAAAGAGTATGCGCAGAGATGGAGAGAATTAGCTGCTAGAGTTCAACCTCCTCTTTTGGAAGGAGAACTCATTGAGATGTTCTCCAATACCTTGCAGGGTCCCTATCTGATTGCTGGATGTACTTCTACGTTTTCACACCTAGTTGTTGTAGGGGAACGAATTGAGCGTGGTCTCAAGATGGGTAAAATTCAGGATGTTGCTATTGCTTCTAAATTCGCAGAGCAAATTGATGAAGAGGAAAGTACAATTTTCGAGGACGAGGAAGAAGTTCCTGCTTACCCTCAATTTCAAATTCCTAATCAAGTGACAAAAGCTACTTCTAATCAGTGTGCTCCACAAATCTGTGTTGCAACTGTCTGTCAAACACCTGTTCAGTATGCTCCCCAGCAGCAAAACGCTACCCGACAACAAACTTATCGACAAAATCGTCAACAGCGAGGTGGGAAGAATCTGATAAGGCCAAGAAAAGTGAATGATCCAATCCCTATGCCTTATAATGAATTGCTAACTCACCTACTCCAACATTCTTCGGTGGAGTTAAAGGAGCTCAGGACACCTCTTTTTCCGTATCCTTTGGGATATGATCCGGATGCCTACTGTGAGTTCCATTCTGGGGCACCTGGCCATACAATTGAAGGATGTAATCTTTTCAAAGGCACAGTTCAGAAACTCATTGATTCCAAAGCTATCACGTTCACTCCAGAGGGCCTAAGCATCAATTGAACTCTCTTTTGACTCAGAGAACGCCACAATTACAAAGTGCATCTTCTAAAGCAAGAAATCCATACGGAGACCAATCTCCTCAACATGGAGATTTCTAGTTTCATCTTGCATGCTCATTTGTAATCTTTCTTGTTTTGTTCAGTACTTTCTTGTATGCAAAACTTGCTCATTTCTGAATACTAATCATAATGCATTGAATATGTTTGTCTTGAATTGATTCATTCGTATTCACTCTTATTTGTTTTACTATGCTTTTGATATTCAACTCTTATTAATAAAGCAACACCTCTGTAGGGAGGATGACGAACAATTTACCAATAATCTCAAGCGGTATGCTTTCGGTAAGAACCACGCTAATGATGTCTGAGGCATTGTTTCAAATTCCCAAACAGGAGATATAAGGTGAAACCCTCGTTAACCCTTTTGAGCCTCAGTAGGAGTTTCTTCTCTATTGGAAAAAACCCTCATTTTTTTAAACACAGGCGGGGTAGTGTTCGATTAACTTGACCCGAGCGTTCAAAAATCATCAAGAGTGCGCATCAAGGATATAACAATGGTTATCTTTCAAAGGTCGAGGTAAGTCAAAACCACAATGGTCAACCTCGTCTATCATTAGTGTGCATCAAAGAGGTTGAAACCATAATGGTTAATTCTTGCACATCGAAATCAACGAGATAGCGATACCACAATTGTTATCTCTCATCCGCCAAGGATTCAAGCGATCAATATCACCTCAATCAAACAAAGATGGAAGATCACACAACTTGTTCAAAGAAAAGTAATATAAAAATGACAAAAAGCCGCTAAGTCGAAACTTCATAGTAAGTCGCTTAGGCAAAATGGCAAAAGAAAATAAAAAAGATTACAAAACAAATAAAATCCTCATCAAAAGAACAAAGGCGTGTGATCAAACACCAAAAGCAAAAGGTGAGTATGTCGTGTCCAAGAAACCTCAGTGGTTCCTCAACCATCATAAACTTCTCTCAAGAGATGAATGCTCGCATCAAATTATCTGAACTTAGGATTGGAGAACATCACGGAGAATGGGAGAGCACCAAATATTTTGAGCCTAAAAACTTTTTCTAAAAACCCGTGAACGGACCACATTACAACCGTTAAAAGTCCTAATTGAAGCATGGGTTAATTCGAAAGCAAAACTGTTACAAGAATACGGTAACCTGACTCCTAGGAGGTTTGCTAAACATTTGAGTTGGTATTACTCAATCTTTTACAAAAAAAATTCAATGTTTCAATATCTTTTCAATAAAAGTTTCTTTAACTTCAAGACAAACATGAACTTTGCATTAGAATTATCATTCGTAGAATAAAACATTCTTTGCATATAGACAAGTGCTTAAACATCAAGTGAGCTTGCATAATGAGCATCAGACGGATAATTTGATTGTGCGAATGACATATTGCTTCAAGTATTTGATTGAGCACAAAGCAGCTCGAGTTGAGAAGTAAGGTTGTGAAGTAGCCTACTTTCAAGATGAAAACCACCCTGAGCAGGTGATGTCTTCTAATTTAGTCAATCTGGGGCATTTATGTCGAGATTCAGAGAACCTCTCAAAATTTGAGCAATCGAGGCATTCATCCGAGCAAGGTTGAAACCTTCTTCACCTTTGGTCATCTAGGGCGGTGTTTCCATGTTTATAATATTGGTGATTATCTTGATGGTCCGGATCTCGGGAAGCTTTCTAGGCTATTTTCTTCAAAATCCCTATAAACTTGGGCAAAGCATTATGCGAAATTCCTCCACCTCATAATTAATCGAGGTCATGTCGGAGCTAAACAACCGTTGAAGTTTGAATGGCATGTTAGGATGTCAAGATCGTCACCCTTAGCTCATCGAGATCTAAGTCATGTTGGATTTCTCCATCGAAGTTCGGGATCAATATCTCCAATTCAAGTCGGGATCGTTATCCTCACTCATCGAGATCAAGATTTTGTTATCAGAAGATTTTAAAATAAAAGCGTGATCACTTTGAGCTATTGTCAGTGACAAAGTTTCTTTCTCTCCAACAAGGGTTATCTATGGCATATGTGTGCCTTGGATGTTATCATTCTTTCCGGCGGAAGATCGCAAAGCGGTTTACCAGCAAGATCATTTTCAAGGGCTCACTTGTGCCAGAAGATGGTGTTAACCCCGCTTATGCAAAAGCTTGTAATCCAGAGCTATTGAAATCAGGAACTCTACGCAACAAGATCATCATCCCAGATGAATGTTAATCTCTAAGAGTGACTTCCCCAATGATGTTGATCATTGAAAGTTGATGCTTCTATTCTACAATCCCCTGTTAGGGTCCAGACTATCATCTCTTTGATCAAGATCAGATGATTTATATTCAATTCATGGATGGTTGATGTTTCCTCGGCAACTCACAATTGCCTATAGTCCCAGGCGAAATATTAAAACATGCATCATTGCATTGCATAGCATCCTCAAAAAAAAAGAGCGTAGCATTTCCATTGATATGGAGCATTACGCCAAAAAATAATAGTCTCAAACATGCATCTAAGTATAAGCCAGATTAAAGTCTTTATCGAGTACCTTTTGCGTCTCCGAAGAGAAAGTCTATCCATAAAAATCCCCAAGTGGTATTCCTTGCCAGGTTTCCCTCAAGAAATTCTTCTTGTTGTTGTTATCTGCATTTTTGACCCCGTGTCGGTCTCCTACATCATTCAAATTCAATATATTTACCAAGCGTCTTGCTTTTTGCAAATTCTTATTTTGGTTATCTTACCCGTGTTTGCCTCTGTTGTTAGAGTGCGAGTAAGAGTCGGTGTCTAACCTTTCTTGCTTCTCAATTATTTGAGTATCCATACTTGGTGTGTGGTAATTCATATAATTGCCACTCTTGAAAATTACACCCGCCTTTGGCTGGGGATATAGTATTTCTTGCACATTTGCAACCTTTTAAAGACCAACATAGTTAGGCGATCCTTACTAGAATCCCCATTGTTTGGCTTCTTTCCCGTGACCGTCTTGATCGCGATTTTACCATTCCATATATCTTTCCCCGGTGAGTGCCTTGATCGGTCTCATTCTTGCGTATGTCTAATATCCTTACGACATATGCTCCTATATGTTCAATATCCTTACGAACATGTATATTCGATCTTTATGTCCAATATCCTCACGGGCATGTATACTTTCGAAACTTTTGTTATAGTCGTCTTGATCGGTCTCTTTCTGTATATGTCTAATATCCTTACGACATATGCTCCTATATGTGTTCAATATCCTTACGAACATGTATATTCGATCTTTATGTGTCAATATCCTTACGGGCATGTATATTTGAAACCTTTGTTAGAGTCGTCTTGATCGGTCTCTTTCCGATTATATCTAATATCCTTACGACATATGCTTCCTATATGTTCAATATCCTTACTGAACATGTATATTCGATCTTTATGTGTCCAATATCCTTACGGGCATGTATTATTTGAAACCTTTGTTAGAGTCGTCTTGATTGGTCTCTTTCGGTGTATGTCTAATATCCTTACGACATATGCTCACTATATGTATTCAATATCCTTACGAACATGTATATTCGATCTTTATGTGTCCAATATCCTTACGGGCATGTATATTTGAAACCTTTGTTAGAGTCGTCTTGATCGGTCTCTTTCCGTGTATGTCTAATATCCTTACGACATATGCTCCTATGTGTTCAATATCCTTACGAACATGTATATTCGATCTTTATGTGTCAATATCCTTACGGGCATGTATATTTTGAAACCTTTGTTAGAGTCGTCTTGATTCGGTCTCTTTCGATGTATGTCTAATATCCTTACTTGACATATGCTCCCTATCGTGTTCAATATCCTTACGAACATGTATATTCGATCTTTATGTGTCCAATATCCTTACGGGCATGTATATTTCGAAAACTTTGTTAGAGTCGTATTCGGTCGGTCTCTTTCGGTGTATGTCTAATATCCTTACGACATATGCTCCTATATGTTCAATATCCTTACGAACATGTATATTCGATCTTTATGTGTCAATATCCTTACAGGGCATGTATATTTGAAACCTTTGTTAGAGTCGTCTTGATTCGGTCTCTTTCCGGTGTATGTCTAATATCCTTACGACATATGCTCTATCGTGTTCAATATCCTTACGAACATGTATATTCGATCTTTATGTGTCCAATATCCTTACGGGCATGTATATTTGAAAACTTTGTTAGAGTCGTATTCGGTCGGTCTCTTTCGGTGTATATCTAATATCCTTACGACATATGCTCCTATATGTGTTCAATATCCTTACCGAACATGTATATTCGATCCTTATGTGTCCAATATCCTTACGGGCATGTATATTTGAAACCTTTGTTAGAGTCGTCTTGATCGGTCTCTTTCGGTGTATGTCTAATATCCTTACGACATATGCTCCTTATGTGTTCAATATCCTTACGAACATGTATATTCGATCTTTATGTGTCAATATCCTTACCGGGCATGTATATTTTGAAACCTTTGTTAGAGTCGTCTTGATCGGTCTCTTTCGATGTATGTCTAATATCCTTACGACATATGCTTCCTATATGTGTTCAATATCCTTATCGAACATGTATATTCGATCTTTATGTGTCCAATATCCTTACGGGCATATATACTTGAAAACTTTGTTAGAGTCGTCTTGATCGGTCTCTTTCGGTGTATGTCTAATATCCTTACGACATATGCTCCCTATATGTATTCAATATCCTTACCGAACATGTATATTCGATCTTTATGTGTCCAATATCCTTACGGGCATGTATATTTGAAACCTTTGTTAGAGTCGTCTTGATTGGTCTCTTTCGATGTATGTCTAATATCCTTACGACATATGCTACCTATATGTGTTCAATATCCTTACGAACATGTATATTCGATCTTTATGTGTCCAATATCCTTGGGCATGTATATTTGAAACCTTTGTTAGAGTCGTCTTGATCGGTCTCTTTCCGATGTATGTCTAATATCCTTACGACATATGCTCCCTATATGTGTTCAATATCCTTACCGAACATGTATATTCGATCTTTATGTGTCCAATATCCTTCGGGCATGTATATTTTGAAACCTTTGTTAGAGTCGTCTTGATTGGTCTCTTTCGATGTATGTCTAATATCCTTACGACATATGCTTCCTATATGTTCAATATCCTTATCGAACATGTATATTCGATCTTTATGTGTCAATATCCTTACCGGGCATATATACTTGAAACCTTTGTTAGAGTCATCTTGATCGGTCTCTTTCGATGTATGTCTAATATCCTTACGACATATGCTCCCTATATGTGTTCAATATCCTTACCGAACATGTATATTCGATCTTTATGTGTCAATATCCTTAGGGCATGTATATTTGAAACCTTTGTTAGAGTCGTCTTGATCGGTCTCTTTCGATGTATGTCTAATATCCTTACGACATATGCTACCTATATGTTCAATATCCTTACGAACATGTATATTCGATCTTTATGTGTCAATATCCTTACGGGCATGTATATTTGAAACCTTTGTTAGAGTCGTCTTGATCGGTCTCTTTCGATTTATGTCTAATATCCTTACGACATATGCTCCTATATGTGTTCAATATCCTTACCGAACATGTATATTCGATCTTTATGTGTCCAATATCCTTACGGGCATGTATATTTGAAACCTTTGTTAGAGTTGTCTTGATCGGTCTCTTTACGGTGTATGTCTAATATCCTTACGACATACCAAAATCTTTGTTCCAAATCCTTGTTAAAAAAAAAATCACAAAAATATAGAAAGTCAAAATTATCAAAAGATTAAAAATGCAAAAAAATATTTCCACTTGTTCTCGGGCGCAAATTTTGGGTTCTTGTAGTATTTAATCTTCTTCTACCTTGAAAGTTCAAAGGCTAAGCAATTTCACTTTCGGTTTAAGGCGATTAAATAGGGACAGTTGCACCCAAAATTTGCCCTCTATCTCGGTTTATGGTTTAGGCTTCGCATTTATCATAACACTCACATGCATTCATATCCTTTGGGTCTATAGTTACGGATTGAAGTTGATTCCCAAAATTTCTCTGTTGGCGAGAAAAGGCGTGGTGTTTTCGACCAATTTGGGGATATTTGAAAATAGCGAGGTTTAATGTTAAATCTTATTCGTTCATATCTATCGGTTTTGGGGCTTGTTCGATTGTTGAATTGAATGAGTACATTCTTGATGGAGCTACAGTGCAGTTATTTTGAATGTCATTACCTCCGATTCGGAGATCAATTCACCACGAGTTTGGGTTTTGTTGTTGTTTGAGTTCATTGTTCAAGATGTAGAAGGGTGGGTTATGATTATCCATTTATTGATCAACAATACAAGTTCTAGTACGTGTGGCTTATCGTCGACTTTGTTAGCTCTCGGCAATAGTGGGTGTATGTGAAGATATTCATCCAAAGTTTGTTTACAAGATTCTGACGTCTGCCGCATGTTGAGATCTTTTCTGTCGCGTTCATCGCTCACAAGATTCGGGGCATTCTATGAAAAACTAGAAGCTTCCTTTTGGAATTCGTTTGGTTCGAATCTTACTCCTCTCACGAATATGGTTCGATTTGGAAATCGTTGATAATTCCATTAATTTCAAGTGGAATCTATCGATTAATTCAAAAAAAAGATGAAATCGTCAAGTTGACTAAGGTTTTTGATCAAGAGCTTCATTTGAAACTTGGAGTTTGAGTTTTTGTTTCAAGCGAAGGCTCCAATTTCGAGAATGGATAAAAATGGAAACTTTGCGGCCGGGAAATTCAAATGGGATTAATTTAATTACAAGATAACTTGGATTTCGAGATTTTTGATCACAAGTTCAAAGCTTTTATAATGTGCATTATTGAGTTCGAAGAAGGATTTAGAAAATTGAATACATATTAATTCCACTCATAGTTCTCTTAAGACCTCATTCTTTTTTAGAGCGTGAATCAAGATCATACATGGCAATTTTCTCAAGAATCTAAAGTGCATCAATCATGTTATCACTAGCTTGGTTCAAGGTTGTGGATTGGGGTTATGGATTGAATTGGGATTGGAATTGGAATTGAATGCATATCTCTAATCAACACTTCAACATGATATGTCTTAACCGAGTTAATTAGGGTTCATAACAAAGTGTTGGAATGCTTGGTTCATCACGAGTCTTCAACATTCGTGCAATTTTTAATTTTCATACACGAAGTGCTACAACATTACGAGATCACGATAGTAGTATTCAAAATTCAAACTAGAACTCAAATTGGTACATAATCTTCAAACTTTGCATTCATGAAATTTCAAGAGCGTTAAAATACTCTAAGGTTTTACAAGAGTACAAGAATGAGTACATGGTTTTACAACTTATCAAATCTTCGAATACAAGTTCTAATCCAAAAGCCAAACAAGTTTCATTCAATATTCAACTTCTTTTTGTCATTCAAGTGTCAAAAATCTTGTTCGAATACAAAGGACATTCGAAGAATGCCCGTTCTAAGTGAAATCAAACTTCCAAATTCAACATTCGTTTAACTGTGGTTTGTACAATTTCTACATGGATCATCAAAGTTACAATGTCAATTTGGATATTCGTGTTGATTACAAGTTTTTGTTGTTTTCCTTTCTACATCCTTGCTCTATCTTCAAACCCGGCCTTCTTGTCCAAAGCATTCCTTTGCCGTTCCTCCAAGCTTGCACCATTGCTCATGTTCATGAAACAAACAAGGAAATAATTAGCAAATGATCAAGGAATTCAAACATGAACATAAACAAGATACAAGATAATGCATTATTTTCAAATCATCATTAGGGTCTTCTTTCCGGAATCAGGTTGCAAGGGTTTCGATCGTAACCAACCGGCCTCATAGCGAATCATCGGCCATAAACTCGCTATTGCAAATCCTCAAGAGTGTTAGCCCTTGGTTCACAATAGGAGGTGTAGAAAGAAGATGAGGAAGCGATATAAAGCGGTTTGGACATGGCGGTACAAGAATTTTATCACAGGCGGCAAGGGTAGGCACGAAAGGCAAATTTTACCATAAACAATACACGGCACCTAACACAATCGGATATAGCGATCTTGATACATCAAAATAGCGGAAGAATCAAAATTATCAGCCCAACAAAAAGGATGCAAGCCCATCAAGCAAACAAAGGCCTTGTTTTTCAAAATCGAACAACCAAAGTTCGTGAAACCCTAAACAGCGGTATAAAAGCATTCAAGTTTATAACATAGACAGGCCACTGTTCACAAGCAAGAAACCCTAGCCGAAATTCCCCAATCAAAACCCTAACAGCATACTAACAAGCCAAAACCCAGAACAGATTCATCAAAAAACGCAGAACAACATCCAACATCATCATTTCCCGGTCAGAAAATCCTTCAGAAAGAGATATAACGAGGCAACAGAAGCAGAGAATAAGGTATACAGAAAGGTCTCACCGGGGTTGCGAGTACACATCGCCGTCCGCCGCCGTGTAGACTTCCTGATCTCAACTTTCCTTTTACATTCGTTTTATTTTTCGACATCCGTTTCCTCATAGCAACACCGTCCTAGCCAAATCGAGTTAGGGTTTCACCTTTCCATTCCCAAATCATAGCATAAATCAAAACAAACTTTAAGAAAATCAAAAGTAACAATAACGGATCGTGAGACGATGTGAGTTTGAGAGAGAGAGGTGAGTTCGGTCGAATCGCGACTTCACGAGGCGAGAGAGGATCGAATCGCGAGTGAGAGGAGCAGCGAGATCGGAGCGGAGATCGAGAGATGAGCGATTCCGTCGAATCACGGCGAGAGGATCGGTGGGCGTGGCGATGATGCGCGATCGTGAGGATCAGTGAGGAGAGTTCGATGAGATGGAGAGGAAAGGGTTTGAGAGAGTGAGATCGTGAATTTTTTGCTTGTTCAGTTTTTTAGAGTTAGTTTAATATAATCGATCTTGTTTTTGTTTATTTGTTAATCTAATCTGACTTAGTTTTTTTTTGTATATAATATTTATTCTAGTAAAATGATTTTGTTGGTCACTAAAAAAAAAGGGTTGGTTTAGTGCTAAGTAAAAAATAATAATATTTTTTTTTGTAACTCAAGATTTATTTGTTAATATTAGGTTCAGTTTTTTTTATTTTATATACTTGAATTGAAGTAAAGTTTATTTTTTATTTTAAGTTTAAAATATAATATATAATAGTGTAATGATAATAAACTAATGTTTTTTATATATATTTTATTAGTATTATTATTTATTTAATTGGAGTTAGTATTATTTATTTTTTTTAATATAATTTATGATATAAAATGAGTATTTGGATGATACTAGAAAGTTTGGCCATGTGGGTTGGTTCAGGTGGTGACACTTGTCACCACCTGGGTGGTCTATTCGAAATCTAGTGTGTACATGTATATTGTATATATTTTGCACCCTCCTGCATCAAACCATCAGATCTAAAGTCGGATCCACGATCCAGAATGGTGGACCACAGCATGCTTCATGGGAGCTGCTACACAGGATCCAGCAGCATTGTTTTTGGGCTTGGGCTCAGATTGCTACTCACACCCTCCAGCTTAAAGCTTCAAACAGGCCCATTCCTAAACTTTTCTCTTTAAATTCAATTTTTATGCAAGTTTTTATATATAATGATGTATTAAATAATATTTGGCATATGGTAGTTTTTTATTTGTTGAATAACCAATTAAATTGGTAGTTGTTTTTTCATCAAGTAAAAAAATATCTATACTAATAATTATTTAAATTCCGATTTGTATTGTGTGTTAATTTATTTTCTTTTATTATCCGCTACTACATTATCCGCTTGTATGTTTATTACGCGATCGAACACTCCACTCTCACATTAATATGAAAACAACAACGCCTCCGCTCTCTCTTATTTTTGGTTACCCACCAAATTCTCTAAGGGTCTCATGGTTGGGGATGGGCATGGCCATCCTCACGAGGTTAATCAAGTCCATATACTTGATTAATCATAACCCGAAAAATAATTGGTCCATATACCAATCACCATGCACCAGGGTCTCATAGTTGGGGATAGGAGCACCTATCCTCACGAGGTTAATCAAGTCCATATACTTGGTTAATCATAACCCGAAATATCATTTCTCGTCCAGCGCGCAATATTCAACACACTTTCAAATCAAAATAGTGTTATGGTACTTAATTAAATTGTTAGAGGTTAAGCGATTTAATTAAAATGTAAAATATTTGGGCCATTAGAGGTAACAATGACTTGAATACTTTATTCCATACACTTGAACATTTAAAACACTTTCAAATTAAATTAATTAATTGAATTTGTTTTCTAAATCAATTTTTTCCAAAAAAAACAAAAATACATAGTGATATGGAATTTAATTAAATTGTTAGAGGTTAGCCGGCGATTTAATTAAAATGTAAAATATTTGGGCCATTAGAGGTAACCCAATGACTTAAATACTTTATTCCATAACATAATAAAAGTGAACTTTGTTTCACCTCACTCCTTTCATAATAAAGATTTTGGACGAGAGAAGATCGGTTGACCTCAATCACCAATCTAGTATCGAATCGTTAGAGGATATCCGACGTTTTGGTACTTGTCATCCACAACTAAAATCAATTCAACCCATTCAAATTCCTTTTCGCTCATACGCGGTCATCAAAATTAAAACATTTTCTTCTAAAATCAATACAAACAATCCAAGACATTTTCAACGAACTACGGAGTTTGACTTTCCCATTGCGAGGGAATCGTGAGCGCACGGTTTGAAACGTGTCAAACTCAAAATAATAACAAACAAATCCATTTTCCTTTTTTCTTATTCATCATTTAGAAATTAGCGATTACACACACAAACACATTTTGAACTAAATGGGTCCCATCGAAATCGATGGACGTAAAGTGCTAATACCTTCCCTTGCGTAACCGACTCCGAATCCATGCTTTTTGGTCTTGTAGACCGCCTTATCCGATTTTGTGGGTGTTATCTATATTTCCCGTTCTTTCTAGAACAAATAAAATTAGGTGGCGATTTCATTGTTTTGAAAATTCATTTTAAATGATTTTGAAAATCGAGTTGCCTCGATTGGCGACTTCTTTGGGAAAATTTTAAAATCTTTTGACTAAGCGAGTCAACCCTAGTTTAGTTCTTAGCATGTTTGTGTGTTTGTTTATCGCTTTCTTCTTTATGCTTATCTATTGTTTATTGATTATTATTCTCCTTACACTTTATGTATATTATTTTGTTGATATATTATTGTGTTGGGAATTCATGGGCATTGATACATAGATAAGCCCACTGAGCTTCTAGGTCACCTTTTAGGAATAGAGGTTGCGTAGCCTAGGTCCACGACTCCATTGTCTTGTTGGCCCAGGCGAAGACTCGGCTTAGAGTTGGTTGTTTTAAGGAGGTTGTTGGCCAGATAGCGCGGGACATCAATCTTTGGACAAATGACCTATAACTCTAAGTTTGTTCATGTTGTCTAACGAGACCAAAGCGCTCAAATTTGGATTTGAGCATCCGTTAAGCCGTTTCTTGGGGTATACTTTTACAAATACTATCGCCATGTAGGCCTCTCGCGATGATAGTGTTTGTAAAGGGATCTGAGACCCCAGAAACATTTAGCCATAAAAACATAAGATTAGCCTTACAGGGAATTGTTGGGTGAGCGTCGAAACCATGACCGACCAATCCTATGAACCGGCTTTATTTAATTTGCAACATGCATTGCATTCCATTTGCACCAATCATAAAAAAAGAGAGTTTATTTCTCTTATTATCCATGCATCATCATGCATTTCATTCATTTCAATTAAAGGACTCATTTCAACCTGGCTTCTTATCCAGAATCTCAAGATTGCAATATTGATTTCCTGACATCGTCGTCATCATGGATCAACTTCAGGAAAGTGTGGCTGCAATGAATACTCATATAGATACCCAGATGGATCAACTCATGGAGATTATCCAGAACCTCGCCCGTGGATAAGAAGAGTTGAAGCAAGTTGTTCAGAGATCCGAAGTTGTTACTACTGATCATGTTAATCCACCAGGTGTTAATCTTAACCGTGGGAAGGTCCTTTCTGATCGAAATGTCAAAAACACCGTTCAGATGCATGTCAATGGAGCTCTTCACTGTGAGGACATCTTCGAGTCTTCGTTTGACACCTTCAGATTTCCAATTGAAGAGACCGAATCTGAGAAAAAGCTTCACCTCCTTGAGAAAAGGATGAAAGCTATTGAGGGTCGTGATTCCCTTGGTTTAGACGCTCCTAGTTTGTGCTTGGTGCCTAGTATCAAAATTCCTGCAAAGTTCAAGGTCCCCACTTTTGAGAAGTATGAGGGTACCTCTTGTCCGATTACTCACGTCAAAGCCTATTGCAATAAGATGGCTCCCTATGCGGAAAATGACAAGCTCCTCATGCACTTTTTTCAAGATAGCCTCAGTGGAGCATCTCTCGAGTGGTACACTCAGCTTGAACGAACTCACATCCAAACTTGGAAGGAATTGGCTGAAGCTTTCGTCAATCAATACGACTATAATAGTGACATGGCTCTCACCAGAATTCAACTTCAGGGTTTAACTCAGAAGATTGAAGAATCTTTCAAAAGTATCTTGTGAGAGATGGAAAATTAGCGCTAGAGTTCAACCTCCTCTTTTGGAAGGAGAACTCATTGAGATGTTCTCAATACCTTGCGGGTCCCTATCGATTCTTTGGATGTACTTCTCGTTTTCACACCTAGTTGTTGTAGGGAGCAATTGGCGTGGTCTCAAGATGGGTAAAATTCGGGATGTTGCTATTGCTTCTAAATTCGCGAGCAAATTGATGAAGAGGAAAGTACAATTTTAGGGGCGAGGAAGAAGTTCACACCCTCGATTTCAAATTCTAATCAAGTGACAAAAGCTACTTCTAATCGGTGTGCTCCAAATCGTGTTGCAGCATCATCAACACACATTCGTATGCTCCCCGGACAAAGCTACCCAACAAACTTATCGACAAAATCGTCAACGAGGTGGGAAGAATCGATAAGGCCAAGAAAAGTGAATGATCAATCCTATGCCTTATAATGAATTGCTAACTCACCTACTCCAACATTCTTGGTGGAGTTAAAGGACTCAGGACACCTCTTTTCCGTATCCTTTGGGATATGATCAGGATACCTCTTGTGAGTTCCATTAAGGGCACAGCCATACAATTGAAGGATGTAATCTTTTCAAAGGCACGATTCGAAACTCATTGATTCCAAAGCTATCACGTTCACTCGGAGGGCTAAGCATCAATTGAACTCTCTTTTGACTCGAGAGAGCATACAATTACAAAGTGCATCTTCTAAAGCAAGAAATCCATCGGAGACCAATCTCCTCAACATGGAGATTTCTAGTTTCATCTTGCATGCTCATTTGTAATCTTTCTTGTTTTGTTCGATACTTTCTTGTATGCAAAACTTGCTCATTTACGAATACTAATCATAATGCATTGAATATGTTTGTCTTGAATTGATTCATTCGTATTCACTCTTATTTGTTTTACTATGCTTTTGATATTCAACTCTTATTAATAAAGCAACACCTCGTAGGGAGGATGACGAACAATTTACCAATAATCTCAAGCGGTATGCTTTCGGTAAGAACCACGCTAATGATGTCTGGCATTGTTTCAAATTCCCAAACACGGAGATATAAGTGAAACCCTCGTTAACCTTTTTGAGCCTCAGTAGGAGTTTCTTCTCTATAGGAAAAAACCCTCATTTTTTTAAACTTTGGGGCGGGGTAGTGTTGATTAACCCGATCGGCGTTCAAAAATCATCAAGAGTGCGCATCAAGGATATAACAATGGTTATCTTTCAAAGGTCGAGGTAAGTCAAAACCACAATGGTCAACCTTAGTCTATCATTAGTGTGCATCAAAGAGGTTGAAACCATAATGGTTAATTCTTGCACATCGGAAATCAACAGGATAGCGATACCACAATTGTTATCTCTCATCCGCCAAGGATTCAAGCGATCAATATCACCTCAATCAAACAAAGATGGAAGATCACACAACTTGTTCAAAAGAAAAGTAATATAAAAAATGACAAAAAAGCCCGCTAAGTCGAAACTTCATAGTAAGTCGCTTAGGCAAAAATGGCAAAAGAAAAGAAAATAAAAAAAAGGATTACAAAACAAATAAAATCCTCATCAAAAGAACAAAGGCGTGTGATCAAACACCAAAAGCAAAAGGTGAGTACTGTCGTGTCCAAGAAACCTCAGTGGTTCCTCAACCATCATAAACTTCTCTCAAGAGATGAATGCTCGCATCAAATTATCTGAACTTAGGATTGGAGAACATCACGGAGAATGGGAGAGCACCAAATATTTTGAGCCTAAAAAACTTTTTTCTAAAAAACCCGTGAACCAGACCACATTACAACCGTTAAAAGTCCTAATTGAAGCATGGGTTAATTCGAAAGCAAAACTGTTACAAGAATACGGTAACCTGACTCCTAGGAGGTTTGCTAAACATTTGAGTTGGTATTACTCAATCTTTTACAAAAAAAATTCAATGTTTCAATATCTTTTCAATAAAAGTTTCTTTAACTTCAAGACAAACATGAACTTTGCATTAGAATTATCATTCGTAGAATAAAACATTCTTTGCATATAGACAAGTGCTTAAACATCAAGTGAGCTTGCATAATGAGCATCAGACGGATAATTTGATTGTGCCGAATGACATATTGCTTCAAGTATTTGATTGAGCACAAAGCAGCTCGAGTTGAGAAGTAAGGTTGTGAAGTAGCCTACTTTCAAGATGAAAACCACCCTGAGCAGGTGATGTCTTCTAATTTAGTCAATCTGGGGCATTTATGTCGAGATTCAGAGAACCTCTCAAAGGGCTGAGCAATCAGAGGCATTCATCCGAGCAAGGTTGAAACCTTCTTCACCTTTGGTCATCTAGGGGCAGTGTTTCCATGTTTATAATATTGGGGCAGATTATCTTGATGGTCCAGATCTCAGGAAGCTTTCTCGAGGCTATTTTCTTCAAAATCCCTATAAACTTGGGCAAAGCATTATGCAGGGGAATTCCTCCACCTCATAATTAATCAGGTCAAGTCCAAGCGCAAGCTAAACAACCGTTGAAGTTTGAATGGCATGTTAGGATGTCAAGATCGTCACCCTTAGCTCATCAGAGATCTAAGTCTGTGTTGGATTTCTCCATCAGAAGTTCAGGATCAATATCTCCAATTCAAGTCAGGATCGTTATCCTCAGCTCATCGAGAGATCAAGATTTTGTTATCGAAGATTTTAAAATAAAGGCGTGATCGCTGAGCTATTAGTCAGCGACAAAGTTTCTTTCTCTCCAACAAGGGTTATCTATGGCATATGTGTGCCTTGGATGTTATCATTCTTTCCACGGCGGAAGATCGCATGAGCGGTTTACACGGCAAGATCATTTTCAAGGGCTCACTTGTGCGGAAAATGGTGTTAACCCGCTTATGCAAAAGCTTGTAATCGAGCTATTGAAATCGGGAACTCTACATAACAAGATCATCATCCGAGATGAATGTTAATCTCTAAGAGTTACTTCCCCAATGATGTTGATCATTGAAAGTTGATGCTTCTATTCTACAATCCCGTGTTAGGGTCCAGACTATCATCTCTTTGATCAAGATCAGATGATTTATATTCAATTCATGGATGGTTGATGTTTCCTCGGCAACTCACAATTGCCTATAGTCCCAGGCGAAATATTAAAACATGCATCATTGCATTGCATAGCATCCTCAAAAAAAAAGAGCGTAGCATTTCCATTGATATGGAGCATTACGCCAAAAAATAATAGTCTCGAACATGCATCTAAGCATAAGCGGTTAAAGTCTTTATCGGTACCTTTTGCGTCTCGAAGAAAGAAGTCTATCCATAAAAATCCCCAAGTGGTATTCCTTGCCAAGTTTCCCTCAAGAAATTCTTCTTGTTGTTGTTATCTGCATTTTTGACCCCGTGTCGGTCTCCTACATCATTCAAATTCAATATATTTACCAAGCGTCTTGCTTTTTGCAAATTCTTATTTTGGTTATCTTACCCGTGTTTGCCTCTGTTGTTAGAGTGCGAGTAAGAGTCGGTGTCTAACCTTTCTTGCTTCTCAATTATTTGAGTATCCATACTTGGTGTGTGGTAATTCATATAATTGCCACTCTTGAAGAATTACACCCCGCCTTTGGCCTGAGGGATATAGTATTTCTTGCACATTTGCAACCTTTTAAAAGACCAACATAGTTGGGCGATCCTTGCTAGAATCCCCATTGTTTGGCTTCTTTCCCCGTGACTTCGTCTTCGATCGACGATTTTACCATTCCATATATCTTTTCCCCAGTGAGTCTGCTTCAGTCGGTCTCATTCTTGCGTATGTCTAATATCCTTACCTGACATATGCTCCCTATATATGTTCAATATCCTTACGAACATGTATATTCGATCTTTATGTGTCAATATCCTTACGGGCATGTATACTTTGAAACTTTTGTTATAGTCGTCTTGATCGGTCTCTTTCTGTATATGTCTAATATCCTTACGACATATGCTCCCTATATGTGTTCAATATCCTTACGAACATGTATATTCGATCTTTATGTGTCAATATCCTTACCGGGCATGTATATTTGAAACCTTTGTTAGAGTCGTCTTGATCGGTCTCTTTCGGTGTATGTCTAATATCCTTACGACATATGCTTCCTATATGTATTCAATATCCTTACGAGAACATGTATATTCGATCTTTATGTGTCCAATATCCTTAGGGCATGTATTATTTGAAACCTTTGTTAGAGTCGTCTTGATCGGTCTCTTTCCGGTGTATGTCTAATATCCTTACGACATATGCTCACTATATGTGTTCAATATCCTTACCGAACATGTATATTCGATCTTTATGTGTCAATATCCTTACGGGCATGTATATTTGAAACCTTTGTTAGAGTCGTCTTGATCGGTCTTTTCGTGTATGTCTAATATCCTTACGACATATGCTCCTATATGTGTTCAATATCCTTACGAACATGTATATTCGATCTTTATGTGTCCAATATCCTTAGGGCATGTATATTTTGAAACCTTTGTTAGAGTCGTCTTGATTCGGTCTCTTTCGTATGTCTAATATCCTTACGACATATGCTCCTATCGTGTTCAATATCCTTACCGAACATGTATATTCGATCTTTATGTGTCCAATATCCTTTAGGGCATGTATATTTGAAAACTTTGTTAGAAGTCGTATTTCGGTCTCTTTCAGTGTATGTCTAATATCCTTACGACATATGCTCCTATATGTGTTCAATATCCTTACGAACATGTATATTCGATCCTTATGTGTCCAATATCCTTACGGGCATGTATATTTGAAACCTTTGTTAGAGTCGTCTTGATCGGTCTCTTTCCGTGTATGTCTAATATCCTTACGACATATGCTCCTTATATGTGTTCAATATCCTTACCGAACATGTATATTCGATCTTTATGTGTCAATATCCTTACGGGCATGTATATTTTGAAACCTTTGTTAAGTCGTCTTGATCGGTCTCTTTCCGTGTATGTCTAATATCCTTACGACATATGCTCCTATCGTGTTCAATATCCTTACCGAACATGTATATTCGATCTTTATGTGTCCAATATCCTTACGGGCATGTATATTTGAAAACTTTGTTAGAGTCGTGTTGATCGGTCTCTTTCGTGTATGTCTAATATCCTTACGACATATGCTCCCTATATGTGTTCAATATCCTTACCGAACATGTATATTCGATCCTTATGTGTCCAATATCCTTACGGGCATGTATATTTGAAACCTTTGTTAGAGTCGTCTTGATCGGTCTCTTTCGGTGTATGTCTAATATCCTTACGACATATGCTCCTTATATGTGTTCAATATCCTTACGAACATGTATATTCGATCTTTATGTGTCAATATCCTTACGGGCATGTATATTTTGAAACCTTTGTTAGAGTCGTCTTGATTCGGTCTCTTCCGATGTATGTCTAATATCCTTACGACATATGCTTCCTATATGTGTTCAATATCCTTATCGAACATGTATATTCGATCTTTATGTCCAATATCCTTACCGGGCATATATACTTGAAAACTTTGTTAGAGTCGTCTTGATCGGTCTCTTTCGATGTATGTCTAATATCCTTACGACATATGCTCCTATGTGTTCAATATCCTTACGAACATGTATATTCGATCTTTATGTGTCCAATATCCTTACGGGCATGTATATTTGAAACCTTTGTTAGAGTCGTCTTGATCGGTCTCTTTCGATGTATGTCTAATATCGTTACGACATATGCTACCTATATGTATTCAATATCCTTACGAACATGTATATTCGATCTTTATGTGTCAATATCCTTACGGGCATGTATATTTGAAACCTTTGTTAGAGTCGTCTTGATCGGTCTCTTTCCGATGTATATCTAATATCCTTACGACATATGCTCCCTATATGTGTTCAATATCCTTACGAACATGTATATTCGATCTTTATGTGTCCAATATCCTTACGGGCATGTATATTTTGAAACCTTTGTTAGAGTCGTCTTGATCGGTCTCTTTCCGATGTATGTCTAATATCCTTACGACATATGCTTCCTATATGTGTTCAATATCCTTATCGAACATGCATATTCGATCTTTATGTGTCAATATCCTTACGGGCATATATACTTGAAACCTTTGTTAGAGTCGTCTTGATTGGTCTCTTTCCGATGTATGTCTAATATCCTTACGACATATGCTCCTATATGTGTTCAATATCCTTACCGAACATGTATATTCGATCTTTATGTGTCCAATATCCTTACAGGGATGTATATTTGAAACCTTTGTTAGAGTCGTCTTGATTGGTCTCTTTCCGATGTATGTCTAATATCCTTACGACATATGCTACCTATATGTGTTCAATATCCTTACCGAACATGTATATTCGATCTTTATGTCCAATATCCTTACGGGCATGTATATTTGAAACCTTTGTTAGAGTCGTCTTGATCGGTCTCTTTCGATGTATGTCTAATATCCTTACGACATATGCTCCTATGTGTTCAATATCCTTACGAACATGTATATTCGATCTTTATGTCCAATATCCTTACGGGCATGTATATTTGAAACCTTTGTTAGAGTTGTCTTGATCGGTCTCTTTACGGTGTATGTCTAATATCCTTACGACATACCAAAATCTTTGTTCCAAATCCTTTGTTAAAAAAAAATCACAAAAAATATAGAAAGTCAAAATTATCAAAAGATTAAAAATGCAAAAAATATTTCCACTTGTTCTCGGTGCAAATTTTTGGGTTCTTGTAGTATTTAATCTTCTTCTACCTATGAAAGTTCAAAAGGCTAGCGCCAATTTCACTTTCGGTTTAAGACGATTAAATAAGACAGCTGTTGCACCCAAATTTGCCCTCTATCTCGATTTATCTGGTTTAGGCTTGCATTTATCATAACACTCACATGCATTCATATCCTTGGGTCTATAGTTACGGATTGAAGTTGATTCCCAAGATTTCTCTGTTAGCGAGAAAAGGCGTGGTGTTTTCGACCAATTTGGGGATATTTGAAAATGCGAGGTTTAATGTTAAATCTTATTCGTTCATATCTATCGGTTTCGGGGCTTGGTGTTCGATTGTTGAATTGAATGTACATTCTTGATGGAGCTACGATGCAGTTATTTTGAATGTCATTACCTCGATTCGGAGATCAATTCACCACGAGTTTGGGTTTTGTTGTTGTTTGAGTTCATTGTTCAAGATGTAGAAGGGTGGGTTATGATTATCCATTTATTGATCAACAATACAAGTTCTAATGCGTGTGGCTTACTCGTCGACTTTGTTCGCTCTCGGCAATAGTGGGTGTATGTGAAGATATTCATCAAAGGATTTGTTTACAAGATTCTGAGCGTCAAGCGCATGTTGAGATCTTTTCTGTCGCGTTCATCGCTCACAAGATTCGGGCATTCTATGAAAAACTAGAAGCTTCCTTTTGGAATTCGTTTGGTTCGAATCTTACTCCACACTGAATATGGTTCGATTTGGAAATCGTTGATAATTCCATTAATTTCAAGTGGAATCTATCGATTAATTCAAAAAAAAGATGAAATCGTCAAGTTGACTAAGGTTTTTGATCAAGAGCTTCATTTGAAACTTGGAGTTTCGGTTTTTGTTTCAAGCGAAGGCTCAATTTCTACGAGAATGGATAAAAATGGAAACTTTGCGGTGGGAAATTCAAATGGGATTAATTTAATTACAAGATAACTTGGATTTGAGATTTTGATCACAAGTTCAAAGCTTTTATAATGTGCATTATTGAGTTCGAAGAAGGATTTAGAAAATTGAATACATATTCGAATTCCACTCATAGTTCTCTTAAGACCTCATTCTTTTTTTAGAACGTGAATCAAGATCATACATGGCAATTTTTCTCAAGAATCTAAAGTGCAGCAATCATGTTATCACTCGCTTGGTTCAAGGTTGTGGATTGGGGTTATGGATTGAATTGGGATTGGAATTGGAATTGAATGCATATCTCTAATCAACACTTCAACATGATATGTCTTAACCGAGTTAATTAGGGTTCATAACAAAGTGTTGGAATGCTTGGTTCATCACGAGTCTTCAACTTTCGTGCAATTTTAATTTTCATACAGTGCTACAACATTAGGATCACGATAGTAGTATTCAAGAATTCAAACTAGAACTCAAATTGGTACATAATCTTCAAACTTTGCATTCATGAAATTTCAAGAGCGTTAAAATACTCTAAGGTTTTACAAGAGTACAAGAATGAGTACATGGTTTTACAACTTATCAAATCTTCGAATACAAGTTCTAATCCAAAAGCCAAACAAGTTTCATTCAATATTCAACTTCTTTTTGTCATTCAAGTGTCAAAAATCTTGTTCGAATACAAAAGGACATTCGAAGAATGCCCGTTCACAAGTGAAATCAAACTTCCAAATTCAACATTCGTTTAACTGTGGTTTGTACAATTTCTACATGGATCATCAAAGTTACAATGTCAATTTGGATATTCGTGTTGATTACAAGTTTTTGTTGTTTTCCTTTCTACATCCTTGCTCTATCTTGAAACCGGCCTTCTTGTCCAAAGCATTCCTTTGCCGTTCCTCAAGCTTGCACCATTGCTCATGTTCATGAAACAAACAAGGAAATAATTAGCAAATGATCAAGGAATTGAAACATGAACATAAACAAGATACAAGATAATGCATTATTTTCAAATCATCATTAGGGTCTTCTTTCCGGAATCAGGTTGCAAGGGTTTCGATCGTAACCAACCGGCCTCATAGCGAATCATCGGCCATAAACTCGCTATTGCAAATCCTCAAGAGTGTTAGCCCTTGGTTCACAATAGGAGGTGTAGAAAGAAGATGAGAAGCGATATAAAGCGGTTTGGACATGAGTACAAGAATTTTATCACGAGGCAGCAAGGGTAGGCACACGAAAAGGCAAATTTTACCATAAACAATACACCAGAAGCCTAACACAATCAGATATAGCAGTACTGATACATCAAAATAGCCAGAAGAATCAAAATTATCAGCCCAACAACAAAAGGATGCAAGCCCATCAAGCAAACAAAGGCCTTGTTTTTCAAAAATCAGAACAACCAAAGTTCAGCCAAACCCTAAACACTGACAGTATAAAAGCATTCAAGTTTATAACATAGACAGGCCACTGTTCACAAGCAAGAAACCCTAGCCGAAATTCCCCAATCAAAACCCTAACAGCATACTAACAAGCCAAAACCCAGAACAGATTCATCAAAAAACGCAGAACAACATCCAACATCATCATTTCCCGGTCAGAAAATCCTTCAGAAAGAGATATAACGAGGCAGGCGAGAGAATAAGGTATCTGAAAAGGTCTCACAAGTTTGCAGTACACATCGCCGTCCGCCGCCGTGTAGACTTCCTGATCTCAACTTTCCTTTTCTGTTCGTTTTTATTTTTTCCAGCATCCGTTTCCTCATAGCAACACCGTCCTAGCCAAATCAGAGTTAGGGTTTCACCCCCTTTCCATTCCCAAATCTGTAAACGCAAATCAAAACAAACTTTAAGAAAATCAAAAGTAACAATAACAGATCGTGAGAGAGCGATGCTGAGTTTGAGAGAGAGAGGTGAGTTCCCAGTCGAATCGCGACTTCCTGAGAGCGAGAGAGAGGATCAGAATCGCGAGTGAGAGGAACGGCGAGATCGGAACGGAGAGATCGAGAGATGAGAAGCGATTCCGTCGGAATCACGACGAGAGGATCGCTGAGGGCGTGAGCGATGATGCGCGATCGTGAGGATCGAGTGAGGGAGAGTTCCGATGAGATGGAGAGGAAAGGGTTTGAGAGAGTGAGATCGTGAATTTTTTTTGCTTGTTCCAGTTTTTTTTTTAGAGTTAGTTTAATATAATCAGTCTTGTTTTTTTGTTTATTTGTTAATCTAATCTGACTTAGTTTTTTTTTGTATATAATATTTATTCTAGTAAAATGATTTTGTTGGTCACTAAAAAAAAAGGGTTGGTTTAGTGCTAAGTAAAAAATAATAATATTTTTGTAACTCAAGATTTATTTGTTAATATTAGGTTCGAGTTTTTTTATTTTATATACTTGAATTGAAGTAAAGTTTATTTTTTATTTTAAGTTTAAAATATAATATATAATAGTGTAATGATAATAAACTAATGTTTTTTATATATATTTTATTAGTATTATTATTTATTTAATTGGAGTTAGTATTATTTATTTTTTTTAATATAATTTATGATATAAAATGAGTATTTGGATGATACTAGAAAGTTTGGCCATGTGGGTTGGTTCAGGTGGTGACACTTGTCACCACACAGGTGTCGAAATCTAGTGTGTACATGTATATTGTATATATTTTGCACCCTCCTGCATCAAACCATCAGATCTGCCAAAGTCCAGATCCAACGATCCAGAATGGTGGACCACAGCATGCTTCATGGGAGCTGCTACACAGGATCCAGCAGCATTGTTTTTGGGCTTGGGCTCAGATTGCTACTCACACCCTCCAGCTTAAAGCTTCAAACAGGCCCATTCCTAAACTTTTCTCTTTAAATTCAATTTTTATGCAAGTTTTTATATATAATGATGTATTAAATAATATTTGGCATATGGTAGTTTTTTATTTGTTGAATAACCAATTAAATTGGTAGTTGTTTTTTCATCAAGTAAAAAAATATCTATACTAATAATTATTTAAATTCCGATTTGTATTGTGTGTTAATTTATTTTCTTTTATTATCCGCTACTACATTATCCGCTTGTATGTTTATTACGCGATCGAACACTCCACTCTCACATTAATATGAAAACAACAACGCCTCCGCTCTCTCTCTTATTTTTGGTTACCCACCAAATTCTCTAAGGTCTCATGGTTGGGGATGGGCATGGCCATCCTCACGAGGTTAATCAAGTCCATATACTTGATTAATCATAACCGAAAAATAATTGGTCCATATACCAATCACCATGCGAGGTCTCATAGTTGGGGATAGGGCACCTATCCTCACGAGGTTAATCAAGTCCATATACTTGGTTAATCATAACCGAAATATCATTTCTCTCGTCCAGCCGCAATATTCAACACACTTTCAAATCAAAATAGTGTTATGGTACTTAATTAAATTGTTAGAGGTTATAGCGATTTAATTAAAATGTAAAATATTTGGGCCATTAGAGGTAACCAATGACTTGAATACTTTATTCCATACATGAACATTTAAAACACTTTCAAATTAAATTAATTAATTGAATTTGTTTTCTAAATCAATTTTTCCAAAAAAACAAAATACATAGTGATATGGAATTTAATTAAATTGTTAGAGGTTTGACGATTTAATTAAAATGTAAAATATTTGGGCCATTAGAGGGTAACAATGACTTAAATACTTTATTCCATAACACTTAATAAAAATGAACTTTGTTTCACCTCACTCCTTTCATAATAAAGATTTTGGACGAGAGAAGATCGGTTGACCTCAATCACCAATCTCGAGTATCGAATCGTTAGAGGATATCCAGCGTTTTGGTACTTGTCATCACAACTAAAATCAATTCAACCCATTCAAATTCCTTTTCCATCATACGCGGTCATCAAAATTAAAACATTTTCTTCTAAAATCAATACAAACAATCCAAGACATTTTCAACCAGAACTACGGAGTTTTGACTTTCCCATTGCACGAGGGAATACGTAGGCACGCGGTTTCGAAACCGTGTCAAACTCAAAATAATAACAAACAAATCCATTTTCCTTTTTCTTATTCATCATTTAGAAATTAGCGATTACACACACACAACACATTTTGAACTAAATGGGTCCCATCTACGATGGGCGTAAAGTGCTAATACCTTCCCCTTGCGTAACCGACTCCCGAATCCATGCTTTTTGGTCTTGTAGACCGCCTTATCCGATTTTGTGGGTGTTATCTATATTTCCCCGTTCTTTCTAGAACAAATAAAATTAGGTGGCGATTTCATTGTTTTAAAAATTCATTTTAAATGATTTTTGAAAATCGAGTTGCTTCAATCACATCCCATGAGAAGAGAATCAGTTGGCAGGCGCATTAGCTACCATGTCATCTATGTTCAAGGTCGGATGGGACGAAGCTCCCAAACTACTATCGAAGACTAGGCAGACAGTACTATTGTGAACTTGAGAAAGGAAGAGAAATCTTGGTTCTACGAAGTGAAGAGGTATCTTGAGGCTCAGGAATATCCCGCAGGGGCATCTGTCAATGATAAGAAGTTCTTAAGAAGATTCACCTCCAAATTCTTTCTCAACAACGGCATCTTATACAAGCACAATCAAGACTTGTGCTTACTCTGTTGTGTAGATCAGAAAACAGCGGAGCGAATCATGGAAGAGTTACATGAAGACGCATTAAGTACCCACTCTAGTGGACATATAATGGCTAAGAAGATTCTAAGAGCAGGTTACTACTAGTCCACCATGGAAGCTGATTGTTATCGATATGCTCGATCTTGTCACAAATGCCAGATATACGTGGACAAAGTGCACATACCTCCAGTCTCATTGAATGTTCTGACCGCTCCGTGGCCTTTCACAATGTGGGGCATTGACATGATTGGAGAGATCAAACCCACTGCTTCCAATGGAATCGTTTCATCCTTGTTACTGTTGATTACTTTACCGAAAGTATTATCACGAACAATGGTACCAATCTCAATAACAAAATGATCACCGAACTCTATACACAGTTCAAGATTAAGCATCACAACTCTTCTCCATATTGGCCAAAAATGAACGGCGTAGTGGAAGCCACCAATAAGAATCTCAAGAAGATCATACAGAAGACGACAGTGACCTATAAGGATTGGCATGAGATGTTTCCATTTGCTCTCCACGGTTATCGCACTACAATATGAACATCTACAGGGGAAACCCCATTCTATCTCGTATACGGTATGGAAGCAGTCCTACCTATCGAGGTTCAGATACCCTCAATCAAAGTACTCCAGGACGCAGAGTTAGACGAAGACGAATGGGTCCAGACTCGTCTTGACCAAATCAACTTGATCGACAAAAATGGCTCGCAGACATCTGCCATGGACAAATATACCAGAAGCCAATGATCAGAGCATTCAATAAAAAAGTCAAGCATCGAGTCTACCAAGTCGGTGATCTAGTAGTCAAGCGCATCATTCTTTCACAAGGTGACCCCAGGGGCAAATGGACTCCCACCTATGAGGTACCATTTGTAGTCAAAACAGTATTTTCCAGCGGAGCTATGATACTAAGCACTATGGATGGAGAATAATTTCCGCACCCTGTGAACGCATACATAGTTAAAAAATACTACGCATAAACGAGTCCCGCTAGGTTGATTGGCCTAGGAAAACATAAGGGAATCCTGGAAAACCAAAAAGGTTTGGGCAAAAGTAAAGGATATATATACAAAAATGTACACCCGGTAACTCGAAAACCTACAAAGGCGACTTGGGCAAAAAAGGGTATCCCGGTAGACTGAAAACCCAAAATGTCGGTCTAGGCAAAAGTTAGGGATTTAAGCGTATGACTATGTCTCATGCAGATCACCTACTTACAGACTAAACTACTATCATGTTCAAGATTCGAATGGCACAAATTAGTTCAATCACTTTCTTCTGACAGCAAGGAGATGAGACAGTCGAAAATATATGAGCAATAGCATGGTTGAAACTTGACAAGATTGTTTCCACATAGCTTTTTACTATTTTGACAATTTCCTCTTACTAGGATATTTTCTCTTATATACAAACTGCCTGACTATAGGCCACTCTTCAAATTTAATGTAAATTCCTCTTTTCCAATTCCAATTTTCATTGTTGTATTTGAATAAAGTCCAATGATTGCTTTGAATGATTATATGCATCTGACAATAAACATCTATTCACAAACATATGAAAAGCAAACAGAAACAGTAATTACTACAGGCTCTACGAATTGAGATGACGACTAAAGTCACCAATACATCCCCACAAAGTCACTTTCACAAGAAATTCCTCCACAAGATCATCTCTACAATCCCTACAGAGCCATCGCTCTCCCAAAAAAGGCTAATCTTCTCTAACAAAGTATTACATTATCATCCCCTCCCAACAATGTTTAAACCCTTCAACATCATCATGTTAGTCCCCGAGCAGTGATCCTATCAACTTCATCACATTAGTCCCCGAGAAGTGATCCTATCAGCTTCATATTCATCACATTAGTCCCCAAGCAGCGATCCTATCAGCTTCAACTTTATCACGTTAATCCCCGCGATGATCCTCTACATTCATCCGTTAGTCGGCGGTGATCCTCTATGTTCATCACGTCAGTCCCCGTGATCCTATCAGACTTATCTACATTCTCAAGTCATCACGTTACATTGGTCCCCGAGCAGTAACACATCAACCAATTACATCAGTCTCCAAGCAGTAAGAGGTTATTCCATACCACATCGTCCTCCAGCAAGGTCTATACACAAGATATTCATCCTCAGCTGAGTATCTCTCAATGATTATCATTCCCCTAACAGAAGCAATATCCAGACTCGAAACTTGGTTAGATAGTGCATCGGAGGAATCTGAATCTCCTTTATCCCCAATTAGGGCTTTCAACAACTTCATCCCCAAGCAGGAATCAAAGATCTCCCGCAGAATGTTCATATCTTCTTCAAGATGGATACATTTTGGGATACCACATCTACCTTCATATATTACCCATAAAAATAATAACGTGTGCATATATGATTCACGAACATTGTTATATACTCGCATGCATCATAATATGTATAGAACTAACCATATCTTGTCAAGATTTATTTCCTCAGCAGGTAAAAGCTATTTTCTAAATGGAAGGTCAAAGATTAATACCCAAAACAAGACAGGAGAGCTATCTGAACGACCGTGCAAATTATTTCCAAACAACAGGTCAAAGATTAACACCCGAAATAAGACGGGGAAACTATCAAGGCGACCAATCTGGTATTAATTCCCGAAACCAGACGGGTTTACCAATAAAACAGGTTGTAGGTCAATTCCTGAAATAAGACATGGCAACTAATCTACATAAATCTGGCGGTATTAACTCCCGAAACCAGACGGGTTTACCAATTAATAGTAGACCATGGATTAATACCCGAAACAAGACGGGAAAACTATCCACATGCTGACAACTATTCATCTCAGAAATAACCAAGACAAAGGTTTATTCTGACTCTCTCTTATTATCAACCGCCCTGGATGGCATCTTTAAGCCAATCTCCGACTACACATCTTCATCTCTCTGGATGGCATCTTTAAGCACATCTTCGACTACTTGTCGACATCTCTCCACCTTCAGAATGCTGCATATATATGGTTAAAAGTCAATACATACCATCTCTCTCATTCAAAAGACAAACGCAGAGTCTAGCATACGACTCACTCTCCAGCATTAGCTTCTCCAAATGTAATCTATAAGCCCATTCCAGCGAATCGTCAACTGACGATCCCATTCCATACAACAGCGAGTGCAAATTTTTCAGGTGTACTCGAATGTTCAATCATCTTCTACCTTCAGGTTACGAAAGGCAAGCATACCAATCTAACCCTTCCGGTACAAGAAGATTGAATAGGGGAAACTGTCATACCCCAAAATTTTCCCTCCCACTTCTCAATTTGCAACTCCATACTCAAGAATTTCTCAAGGGTTGACCAGACAAACCCTCTTCTAAGCAATCAATCCAAACTAGGGTTTTGATTCTCTCAAGTCAGAATGAATTTCCAAGACTCCAAGTGGTCATCACACATCATCATATGCTTCAAGGGATCACCATGTCAAGTTTCAAGCCTTACAAGTCAAATCTGCTCAGTAAATTTGCTCAAATGGTTGAAAATCAGTTGTATTGGACAAAAAGTCAATTGTCGTCAACATATAGTCAAACTTCATAATTTTTGGTCAACATCAATATTTTGAAGTAATATTCATCATTTGATCAAGGGTTTACTAGGATTCCTCAAGGAAAGTCAAGATTTGATCAAAAGTCAAAGTTTCCAAATTAGGGTTTTGGACAAAGTCGGCAAAACTTTGACCAAGCATAATTTTCACATACTTTATCAAAAAAATTTCCACCAATGCTCATTTTGAAGGGAATTAAATTCTATAAAACTTCATTTCTCACAAGCTTTGGCGAGAAATGCTTCATTTGGAAGTTATAGACAAAGTATTAGGTTCTTTTAAAGTCAACAAAAGTCATCTTCTTGCAAAGAAGTGTTCATGAACATGGAAACTTCAATGAAGATGATACCAAAAGGATTGTTTAGAAGACATCTTGAGCTTTCTAAAAAGTCCAAGAAAAGTCAAAAATGTTGAAAATTGAGCAAGATACAATTTGTGCAAGTTCGACATTTTTGAGGAGGTGCATAAAGAGAAATACCTTGCAAATGCAAACATTTTTCAAATGGGCCTAAGATTTTATGATCCAAACTTGATCTTGACATTATCCATGGCCTGAAAAATCAAGTACACACCTACTTTCCATTTATTTAATTTATTTTAGAATTAAATCATTTAAATTCAATTTAAATAAAATAAAATGTAAGGAGAAAGGTTATGACAAGTTGGGCTTGGTTTCTACTTGTCTTGAGGACCAAGGAAACCCATAAGAGATACCAAATTCGTGCAAGAAGCTACAAGGCAAGAAAAATACATTTTGGGAAAGATTGGATAAAATTTCAAAGGGAATATTCTTAAAGTCAAAGCAATATATTTCCTCATTATTGTTGATCAAATCACTTGCTCTCTATATATATCACAAGATCAGAAGCACAAACCATGAAGCCCTTGCCTCCAAGAGAAACCCTAAATTCACAAAAAAATTCATGCAAACTTGCAAACTTGAACTCAAGTTTCCAGCCAGTTGCAAGCCACTCCAGCCATCCATCCGTGCAACTGGGGTTCCCAGGATTCGATTCATACCATTGCACGGGTCCAAGGCATCCCAGAACGTGCAAACCGTGTAGCACCAGTTTGGTAAAGTTTTTGGTTTTGAATTCTTGAATTTATGCATTGTTAACTAATTTGATGATTCCACATGTGTTTATATATGTCATTAGAATAGGTTTGATGCATAACATGTGATCTTTGATGCAGAAATCACAACTTGCCATTGTTAGGGTTCCAAAACGGTGAAGCTTCGTATTGAATGATACTGGCAGTTTTAGATCATGAAAAGCATACCATTGGATTTGTAATGCCCTAAATATATAATCTGGACACTTTTCTTTCATTCTTTGATCGATTTTGCGGGTTTCGAATCCTCCTCATTGGAGAAGGCGATAGAAGGGTTAACTCGGCGTCATTGATCCTTTGACTCAAGCGGAGTCTGTAGTGGCGTATCACGATTGGTTCATAATAATACGGGACCCATAGGCGGCTTGCGTTGAAAATCAAATGCGTATGGAACATATTTGATCATCGGTTGCATTTACTTGACAACAAAGCGAACCTTTCGGATGGTCAAGGCGTTTGTGGCAACAGGGGTCTGAGTACGATCCTGGTGACCCCCTTTTCTTTTTTCTCACTTTTCTTTCTTTTCTTATTTTTTCCTATTTTCTTAAAATCATTTAATTTTCTTTTCAAAATTAATTTAACTATTTTAAAAAATCACAAAAATATTTTAATTTCAGATTTAAGTTAATTAAACATTTAATTAATTTTTGACATTAAAATATTTTATTTTTCTCAAAATTTAAATTATTTTCATAATTAATTAATAATTAACTTAAAATTAGGTTTTTTTACATTAAAATCAATCAAAAAATATCAAAAAATATTTTTTGTTTGCAATTAGGGTTTAGATATTTTCTCTTATCATTAGACATTTTTATTACTATTTATTTCTTTTATTTCACATTTAAATATTGGAAATCGATGTATAGGTCGCAAGGTCATTTTTGTAATAGCGTAGGATTTAAATTTCGCACCTTTACATTTCGAACTTTACATTCCACTCTATTATGTACACCCCAAAGCCATGTAATAGCGTAGGATTTACTTTCCGCACTTTACATTTCCGTACATATTTAACTGCTAGTAATTAGGCGTGTATGGCAAGATTAAAAACCACCTAGATCACTTCTAAATACAAGATAAATATCTGAATACAACACACTCTTCACACTTGCACACCCCTTACGGTATCCTCTCTTGTTGCCTTTTGAAACACGGTCATGTCCCTCGAACGTAGGGATATCTTAGCTAAGACGCTCACAAATAATATCATCATAGTCCCTCGATGACCCTCGATTGTTGCATACGAATACATGACCTCGTCCCTCGGTTGTTGCCTATGAAAATTGATGATCGTCCCTGAATATGCTAAGGTATCTTCGTGTTTCCTTCTATGACCATACGATGACCCTTGAATGTCCCTTTACATCCAACAGATAGAGTTACCTACCAACTAATGGTATGGATATCGCTACCCTAAAGGCATAAAATAGCATGGAAGCGACCATTTTGAGTAGTAATAAGTCTCTTAATTGCTTGCTCTATCAAAATAATTTTACACCTCACATTAAAAACTTTTCAAACACTTTGTATACATTCCAGGTGAATCATTACAAAGTTAAACACTTTTCAAAACAAAACATTTCCCACTTCGTATACATTGCGGCGAGAATCATTACGAAGTCAAAGAGAAATGTCTTTTCAAAAACATCTTTTCAAACACACACACATAAAGCAATTAATAAAGTGAGCTTAGCAATTAAGAGTCCGTAGATAACTACGGATGGAAAGGGTGCTAATACCTTCCCTTTTCATAATTGTCTCCCTTACTCAGAATCTAACGAAGGTCTTTTCCTGTTCTTTTTGCCTTCCCTTAGTTGAATAAAAGAAAAGTCGGTGGCGACTCTTACTATCCACAACATATGGGATAAAATGCAAAACAAACAAGTTAGATCTCCCACCGTATCACAGAGTAGTATACTGGATGTCGTATTCGGTCAAGATAATTTGCCATCTTGCTATTCTTACGGAGAGAGCAGGTTTCTCGAATATGTATTTTATCGGATTCATCTTAGAGATCAACATGGTAGTGTGAGTCAACATATCATCTTAGTCGTGACGACCTAAGCCAAACGCAAGTTTTCTCAAAGTGTGAGTGTCGATTTCACGATCGATAAACTTTTAGCTAAGGTAGTATATTGCATACTCTTTTCGACCAGACTCGTCATGTTGCCCTAACACACACCCCATTGAGTTCGCTAATACTGTTAAGTACATGATAAGAGGTCTTTCTTTGACTGGTGGCATCAGGATAGGAGGATTTTGTAGGTACTCCTTGATTTTGTCAAAGTTGTGCGGAAATCGTCGTTCCATTTCACTACTTCATCTTTCTTGAAGTTGAAGATGGACTCACAATGTGATTAGATATGAAATGAATCTAGTAATGTAGTTTAGTCGTCCCAAGAAACCTCTGACTTCCTTCTCGGTAAAGGGAGTTGGCATTTCTTGAATAGCTTTAACCTTGGCAGGGTCAACTTTAATACCTTTACCTCTGACAACGTATCCTAGGAGTTTACCGGATCTGACTCCAAAGGTGCACTAGTTAGGATTAAGTCTTAGTCTGTATTTCTTTATTCTATCAAACAACTTTTGCAAATGATCGAGATGTTCGTCTTCAGTTTGTGATCGAGCTATCATGTCGTCGATGTAGACCTCTATCTCATGATGAATCATGTCATGGAATAAAGCTACCATGGCACATAGATATATGGCGCAAGCGTTCTTCCATCTGAATGGCATGATGACTTTGTAACAGAATGTGCCCCACTGTGTCATGGAAGTAGTCTTTTCCATGTCTTGAGAACCATTTGATCTAATTGTAACCGGAGAAACCATCTATGAAGGAGAAAACCTTGTGTTGAGCGGTGTTATCAACAAGGACATCAATATGTGGAAGTGGGAAATCGTCTTTCGGACTTGCTTTGTTCGAACTCATTCATCGTGCTTTGCCATCCTTCTTAGGTACATGCACCACGTTCGCAACTGATGATAAAGTAGCAGCTCTGAAACCGGCATTAGCTGTTTCATAACATTGGCTTTGATTTTCTCAGACATCTCAGGACGCATACGATGAACCTTCTGCTTTACAGGGAGAAAACCTTCTTTCGTCGGTAGTCGGTGTACCACAATGTCAATGTCTAAACTTGGAATGTGTTCGTAGGACCAAGCAAAAATCTCAATATACTCTCACAGCATCTGGACCAATCTCTCTATGACATTGCTCTCAAGACCTGCTCCTAACTTGATTTCCTTTATGTCTTCGTCAGTACCTAGATTCACAACCTTGACTGGCTCCTCGTGTGGATGTATAACCTGTTATTCCTGTTGTAGTAGCCTGGGAAGTTCACCTGGAACTTCACAATCTTCCTCACCTTCATCTTCGGCTTGGTAGAACGGATTATCGAAGTCATATTTAGAAATAGCAAAGTCGTTATCGACGAGATTCAAAGTGAATCTACAGTGTATTATGTGGGTGTGTGTAAGAACACATAGGTTTTTGAAAGGGTGATAAAGTAAAAATAAAGACAAAGAGCATAGTATATGAATGCAAAAGTCCAATGATTTTTTGAATGAAAATATGCGAATGACAAATAATAACCCTCACAAACGAGCAGTAGTGCCCCGGGCAAGGCACTAGGCTTAAATTTTATTATTCGAAAGCATAAAAGTAGAAAAAGCAATTACTCCTGTCTAAAGGAGATTGGTATAACATCTTCAGTCTTCCATTTGTTGAGTATGTCATCTGGAGTTGGGAAGATCCAATTGTTGATGTCGAAGTCACCATCATCGTTATCTATAGCATGGACTACGCTTTTGTTGATGTGGAAAGGAAGTTTGCAGGCACATTCGCAGCATATCATCTTCTGACCTTTGATAGTGAAGCCTAAACCAGTCTTGTTCGGTTTGAATGGAAAATCGGGGAGCTGACCCCAAATAGTATAGCCTCCTTCTTCAAACACATCTTTGGCATCTTCTAGTGAGGTCACCTTCGGCAAAACTCTAGTAACTTCAAGAGTGACAGGAAAGTCAACAGGCATGATTCGTGGAATTTCTTCAAAAGCTTGACATGGGGTTTCGATGAATTCACCTTCCATTTCGATGTATCAGAATGACTGCATGTGGCTTACTATATATTCTTCTTCACTGCATACTGTAACAATCTTCCCCTTCATTGGGTACTTTAGCTTCTGATGTAGGGTAGAGGTGACATCGCCTGCCCCATGTATCCAAGGGCGTCCGAGTAGGCAAGAATAAGCTAGACGAATGTCCATGACAAAGAAAGTAGAGTCAAAAGTCTCTGGGAACCGACTTTAACTGGAAGGTTAAGCTCTCCAAGTACAGGTCTTTTCGAACCATCAAAAGCTCTTACAATTATGTCACTGGGCTTCATGACCACTACTTTAGTATGAAGCCGGTCAAGAGCGCTCTTCGGCAGAATATTCAGAGCAGAACAGTATCCACCAATACGTGAGACAATGTAGTGCCCTTGCATTCAATGGAGGTGTGCAAGGCTTTGTTGTGTTTCCTTACGGAAGGAGTTAAATCAGCATCAGAGAAACCTAAGTCGTTGTTGGCGGTCAGGCTAGCAATACAACCTTTGAATTGATCAGCAGTAGTGTCTTGCGGTATGTGAGCATTCTTCATAAACTTTACTAAGGCTTTAGCATGAGCCTCAGAGCACAATAGAAGAGCTAGCATGCATATCTTGGATGGAGTTTGTCCCAACTGTTCCACAACATTATAGTCGCTCTTCTTGATGATTTTCATAATTTCCTCCATTTCTTGCTTGGAGGTATCCTCAACAACTTCCTTTGGTACTTATGTCTGAGCAGGATGAGTTACTTTTTCTTTCCCTCTAGCTTCGGGAATTGGTTCGATAACAGGAATGCGAATTGGTGTAGTAGTGTCTTTCAGAGGATTGATCTCCGGGGAAAATACTCTTCCGGTTCTGGTTACCTTGCTTGATCCGGTGATGTTGTCGATGTCAGGATTGGTAGCTTCAACTGCAATGTCTTCAATGGTCAAAGGTTTTTGCTTGACTCCATGATAGTAAACTTTGGCTCCATAATTCCAAGGTATAACTTTGTTAGAGGAATATGGTATTGGTCTGGGGGAGGTAATAATCCGGGGTGCCACTCTAGGTGCAGGATCGGCAGAGGTGATCCTTATTGTGTTCACATCAACATAATCTTCTGGGTAATCGTCTCCCCATCCATTTTCCTTGATGTCTTCGATTAGAATCTTGTAACTTTCAGGAGCGGTATATTTAACCATGAAATCAAACTTTCCACTTGGCTGCCCCAAGGTATCACAGACTTCTGGTATGGCTTTGCTTACGTCTTCGATCTTCAGATTTTCATAAACATCTTCACACCAATTCTCCACAGATGGAGGTTTCAAAAATAGCACTTCTCGATTGTCCATCTGTCATACCCCAAAATTTTCCCTCCATCTTCTCAAGATATTTCATACATCCATACTCAAGGATTCTTCAAGGGTTGATCAGACAAACCCTCTCCTAGACAATCAACCCAAACTAGGGTTTGGTATTTCTCAGATCAAGATGGACTTCCAACATCTCCAATGATCTTCATGCCTCCTCATATGCTTCAAAGATTCTCCATGTCAAGTTTCAAGCCTCACAAGTCAAGTTTCCTCAGACAATTGCTCAGATGGTTGAAAATCAGTTGTATTGGACAAAAGTCAATGTGGTCAACATACGATCAAACTTCATGATTTTGGTCAACATCCTCATTTTGAAGTTACATTCATCATTTGATCAAGGGTTGATCATGATTCATCAAGAAAACTCAAGATTTGCTCAAAGTCAAACTTTCAAATTAGGGTTTCTCATGAAAAGTCAACCAAACTTTGGTGAGCATAACTTCTTCATACTTTCTCGAAATTTTTCCACCACCTCTTGTTTTGAAGGAAATTCAATTCTCTACAACTTCATGTCTCACAAGAATGTTCAAAAATGCTTCATTTGGAAGGTATGGATCAAAACATTAGGTCCTTTTCAAAGTCAACAAAAGTCAACATTTTGTTTTGAAGATATATTGAGCATGGAAACTCAATTGAGATGAAACCAAAGAGGTTGATTAGAGGACTCTTAGAGCTTTCTAAAAGTCCAAGAACACTCAAAAATATGGAAAATTGAGCAAGATACACTATTGAAGTTGGGCATTTTGGGCGATTGTACAAAAGGAGATATTGGTCAAAATGCAAAATTTTCCAAATGGGCCTATAATCTTATGATCCAAACTTGTTCATGATGTTATTTGTGACCCATTAATGCTTGGCCATGGAAATTTTCTATTTTATTAATTTATTTTTGGATTTAAACCATTTAATTTAAAATTAAATTATATAAAATATGAAAATAAGATATTTTTCAAAATGGTGATTTTATATTAAACTTGAGGTCCAAGGAAGCCCATGATACATGCCAATTTCGTGCTTGCTCTTACATTAAAAGAAAATCAAATTTTCAAAAATTTGATTTTATTTGAAAAATATTCAATGCATTCAAAACCAAATCTTTTTCCTTCTTTTCCTCTCCTAATTCACTCTATAAATAGCCGACAATATGCCAAGCAAAGCACACGAAACCTAGCCCTTACAACAACCCACACTTTGCCAAATTTTTCAAGAATTATCAAAAATCGTGTTTGAATTTGACCACTCTCAAAAACCATCCATCCAATCTTGTTCCTGAGGTTCCCAGGAGTCAAAACCATCCCTTACTTGAAGCCAAGACTGCCCAGAACGCGATCCACAACTTGCTCCGATTTGGTAAATTTTTGAAAATCGAATTTCATTATTCATGTGTTGCTAATGCTTTTTATGGGTTTATTTATGCTCAGGAGGTTCATTAGAACATATTTGATACCTTACATGCAAGCATACACGTAGGATCGCGCTTTGCCATGGTTAGGTTATTTATTTGTTTGAATCGAGGTTGTCTGAGGCGTTTTCAGGGCAAACCAATAACACCATTGAATTCAGAAGGTCCGATTTAGGGGGGTAAGGTACTCTTTGTCCATTTATTTCACGTATTTTGCAGGTTTGGAGTTTATGGTCGCGGAAGGCAATAGGACTAGAACTCGGCGTGGTTGACAGGTGGACGCATGCGTGGCAACTCAGCGTTCGATTCTCTCTTCGTTCAACTGGACCCACGCGCGCTGACTATGTTTCAAACCTTCCGAGGACACGTGATCACTTATATTCAATGATTTTCACTTTTCAAACACGGATGTCAAATGGCCTAGTGGTTAAAGTATTGTTGTTCAAAGATGCTCAAAGGGTCCCGATTCGAACCATGCGGGACGGTTTTGCTTTTCTTTTCACAAACTTCATATTTCAACTATTTTCATATTTTCTTTTTCTTAATATTTTCATTCATTTAATTAATTTCAATAATTTTTATCATGCATTTAAAAATACCAAAAATATTTTCTTTTGCATTATTTTCAGAAAATGTTTATTTAATTTATAAAATTAAAAATATCATTTTGCATGCATATTTAATTTAATTGTTAATTTATCATTTAAATCACTTTTAATTAGTTTTAATTATTAAATTCAAAAATCCCAAAAATTTATTTTAGCATATTAATGTTATTTCCAGCATGAAATATTTTCTCATTTAAAATTATCATTTTGCTAACATTTTTCTCTTGTTCGATTTCTTTGAATTTCCCAATTTCTCATCTTTTCACAGGTTATCTTGTTTCGGACGATTTCTTTTTATCGTTTTCTTTTTTTCAATTATGTAATTGCTCATGGGATGTAATAGCTTAATTAGGGCTTTTATTTTCCGCATTTTAAATTATGTATCTGCCCCAAAGCCATGTAATAGCGTAGGATTTATCTTTCCGCACTTTATATTCCCGCATTTTAATTTCCGCACCCTATGAACTGCTAGTAATTAGGCGTCTATGGCAAGACTAAAATAAACATAGCTCACTCTAATTTTCAAGATAAAATACCTGAATTTGACACACTCGTTGCCTTTACGAATTCAAATGGTCAAGTCCCTCGAACGTAGAGGTATTCTAGCACCGTTGCCTTCAAACAAATCATCATAGTCCCTTCGATACAAAGATCATAAGACCCACGATGTCGCCTCCGAATACATGATCTTGACCCTCGATTGTCGCCTACAAAAAATGATGATAGTCCCTTCAAATGTGCTAGGATACTTCCTACAAGTTGCTTTCTTTGACCATCCGATGTCCCTTCGAATGTCCCTTTTACATCCAACAAATAGAGTTACCTACCAACTAATGGTATGGATAGCGCTATTCTAAAGGAACGTAAAATAACACGAAAACGACCAATTCTGAGTAGGTAATAAGACTTTTAGTTGCTTGCTCTTTCAAAACACTTTTTCACACCTCACACTTTTTGTCAAAGTTCAAACTCTTTCAAAACGAAACATTTCCGAACACTTTGTATACATTCCTACATGATTCATTACAAAGTCAAAGCGAAATGCCTTTTCAAAACATTTTGTCAAACACACGAAAGCACAATTTTAAAGTGATCTAAGAGCAACTAAGAGCCCGTAGATAACTACGGATGGAAAGGGTGCTAATACCTTCCCTTTTCATAACCTTCTCCCTTACTCGAGAATCTAACGAAGGTCTTTTCGTACTTTTACCTTCCCTTAATTGGATAAAAGAAAAGTCGGTGGCGACTCTTGCCATCCGCATTTGCGATACAAAACCTACAAAGTCGAGTTCACGTATTACAGGCTGGCGACTCTGAGGACACACCTAAGAGAGAATACCTTAGGGATTTTTAGATCACTTTTACTGTTTTTTGTTTGAATTGCTTGCTTTATCTTTAAGGGTTGCTTGGGTATTATGTTTGTGGGGGATCCTACACCCGGATCCGGGTTTCCTTTTAGGTGAGTAGCAATAAATCATCGCGACCGTTAGACGTATATCGAAACGGTCAACATGATGGCTACGTTAGTATGACACTTTGGATGTCCTGATACTCTTCATTTCCAAGTTAAGGATAGTATTTGGCTTCTGCGTGGTGTCATCAAGCACTAACTAAACTTTTAGAACCTTAATTGACCCATCTTGGCCATTAGAAGGTAGTGAGATGGCCGGCTTTGGTGCAGACTAAGGCTGGCTGATACTCGATGCTACACTCATTAAGATTAGACTTTTGGGATATTTTCGGTCGACCACTTGGTAGTCGTATTGAAATAAGCCTAGAAAGATCAATGATATGAGATTCCTAGAACCCGGTTACTATTATAGGACAGGATGAACCAACTCAAACTTTTGGTGGGGTAATTACCTATACCTCTTGCAAGCCTTAAACCTAGGCTCATTATGTGAATTTTTTGTGTGTGCTAAACATGACATCATGACATCATTCGCATTGCATATCATCTCTAACTATTTCAAGGACCTAGGGATTTATCTTTGCTCTGTTTTGTAGGGATTATGGCTTCTAGAAAGACTATCCGAATCAACTTCATGGGTATACCTTCTCAGCTCGAAGAATTGGTTTCAGAAATTCCCGACCATGTTTAGTTCATCAAAAGACATGGTTACCTACTTGACTTGGTTATCTCCGGTTTTGAAGAAGATATGATGCATGTCTTATTCCAGTTCTTCGATCCGAAACACCATTGCTTTACATTCCCAGATTATCGGTTAGTTCCTACCTTGGAAGAGTTCTCTAAGCTACTTGGGATACCTATTCTTGACCAAATGCCATTCACGGTCTAGAAAAGGTTCCTAAATCGAAGAATTACATCGACCTTACATCTTAAGCGCTCGGACATTGAAGCCAATTGGGAAACAAGAAGTGGAGTTAAGGGTTTACTTGCTAAGTTCTTAATTAAGCAGAGTTCCTCAAAGTTATGAGTTTCCATGCATTTGAAGATATTGTGGCCTTGCTAATCTATGGTTTGGTTCTATTTCCTAACTCGGATCAATTCATAGATGTCAGCGCCATCAAGTTATTCCTTACCGTAATCCGTGCCTACTTTACTTGGAGACATCCACATTCTCTCCACACTCGTACTATCAAAGACAAGGAACTCTCATGTGTTGTATACCATTACTTTCCAGGTGGTTTATTTGCACCTTCCTCCATCGATTTTGAAGAGCGAACAAAGATTGAAGTGGTCTCAAAGACTAATGTCACTCTCTCATTCGGATATTCGTTGAGTCTTTTCTCTCAAAGGACTTCACCTTCATTGGCGTTGTGGAGAATTCCCTAATGTACCACTCCTTGGTATAAGGAGGTATTACTTACAACCCTTCTCTAGCTCTCGTCGGTTTGGTTTTGCTCGAAGAGATGGTCCATGATATGCTTCTCCAAGATATTGTGTTCGACTACAATCACGATCTCGATTAAGCGAAGGTTTATACGCTTGGGGCATGGTAAAGAAGGCGATACCAAGACTTTGGGGCACAGAACTCCATTCCTTGGGAACCTTACCTCAAATGGGTGCGAGCTCGAGCTCAAAACCTCATGATGCCATTCGCTGTTTACGGTAATTATGGAACTGTTGCTATAGGTGGCGTATCCTATACCATTCTCCATCCCGACATGCCTCACGATTTTGAAGACTTGAAGAGATCACGGATTCAACTTAAAGAAGAGGGATACATTTGAAGCTCGAGTGTTATGCATAGCGAGAAGAAAGTGCTAGAGTTGACAAAGCTACTTCACGAGGCGAAGCATCAGCGCCTACCTCGGCACCAGAGGAAGCGCCCATGGGAGACTTAGAGCTTTAGGATTTATATGTTTTCTTTTATTATTTTGAACTATCTCTTGTACTTAAAAGAAAAAGAATAAAAGAGAACTAATAAATGTTTGTTCGTGCTTGTTTAACAAATTTAAATCTCTAAGGTCCTTGAAAACATTGCATTGCATTCATAAACATTGCATATCATAGCATAACATTGCATAGGTACATTGAAGATTGGTTTCTCATTCTCTCGCTATTTATTTTAGCAGTGGCTCTTGAGCGATGTCAAAGATCTCCGAGTTCAGAATGCTCGGTTCAACGGATGTTCACTAGTTTGGTCCAAGGCCAAGAAGATCTGAAGAAGCTCATCAACAGAAAGAAAAAGGTTGTTGGTCTTCTCAACATGGGCAGACGCTACAAAGGTGGTCCTAAGAGGGTCAGTCGAATAGAGCTCTCTGAAGGAAGTGTCAAGAATGAGGGGAGTGTCGAGGGTAATGAAGATAACCAGCGTAAGCCTAAGAAGGAGGGAGAAGATCGCTCTGACTATAGCCAGTACTCTGATGAAGATGACAAGTACAAGCAACTTAAAGACCGCCTGAATGTTGTGGAAAACCTGAAGATGTCCGGGCTGAATTTCGATGATCTGAGCCTTGTTCCTGGTGTGGTGATTCCTCCTAAGTTCAAAGTTCCAACTTTTTCCAAGTATGATGGCATGTCTTGTCGTGCATTTGAAGTCCTATGTTCAAAGATCAACCCCCACTTGAGAAAATTGTGGATGCACTATTTTCAAGAGAGTTTGTCCGGAACTCAGTTGGAGTGGTATTATCAGCTAGAGAATGACCGTATCCGTACCTGGAGGAGTAACTTAGCAGATGCTTTCTACAAGCAATATGAGTACAATCTTGAATTGACACCCACTCGCATGCAACTCTGAGCATTTTTATGGGTCGTGATGAGAAGTTTAAGGGTATGCTCGAAATGGAGAGATTTAGCGGTGAGTTCACCACCCTTGTCCAATAGGGAATTGGTTGATATGTTTATGGGAACAACAGCGGACCGTTCTTCAATCATCGATTGGAAACTCTTGATAGGATTCAGAGTTGATATTGAGGAGAGCGTATTGAAATTTGGTATCAAGGTGGGAAGATTCATGTAGAGTCATCATCAAATCTTGCGAAGAGATCTTTTGGTGGTAAGAAGGAAACTACTAATGTGTGTAATCGGAAAAGGAGCCAAGACCGACCGTGCTCAATGCGTGAGGCGGTTGTGATCTCGATCCTACATCGGCACAACCTCGGTGAGACACAGCGTGGCGAGCAGCGCCACGAGGCGGTTTATGAAGATCAACATGCCATTGTCACAAGCCTTGCAACACATGTTGAAAGTGATAACCTTGAGGATCCTCCTCAAAATATCAACACTTCCTCTCGAGATACAATCCTAATGCTAAGTGTGCTTACCATTCCAACAGCCCGAGGCACGACAACGACAATGTTGGGCTCAGGAACAAGATTCAAGATATGATTGAAGCTAAGCAGTTGTGTTTGACCCTCTGTTGAGCCTCCAAATGTGATCAGCGCTATGCCTAACCATGACAAGAGTTCCAATCTTTGTTGGGAGGTGTTGGTGAAGATTTTGATATCTATGATTGAATAAGAATCAAGAGCTCGAAGCGAAACAATATTAGTGTTCATTGGAGCGAAGGAAATGTCATGATTTGGAGTGAAAGAATGGGTTCTTGAATAAATATATTGAAATTTGGAGCTTGGTATATTATGATGATACATGTAGAAGGAGCTTGAAGTGGTAGTAGCGTGGTGTTTGAGAAGCAAGTTCGAATCGAAGGTAGTTCGGATATTTGAAATTCAAGCGTGGCGGGATAAATGGAAGTTCGAATATGCTTGTTGGAAAAGCAGTTCGAAGGCGTGGAGGCTAGAGAAGCATAGTATTATGCATGTCAAAGCGTGGCAAGATCTCATAAGTCGAGACCGTTATGGTCAAAATAGTATAAATAGAAGTCTTAGTGTTAGGATTTGGTGTCATATCTATTGTACTAAAATTCGTAACATTCAAAATACCACATGGCTAGGAAGCGAATGCACGAATGATATACGTATGATTGCACCAAACTCTTTATTATGCAATAATGTATCTTTATCTTTCCAGTTTATCTTTATCTTGCTTCAATGCCTTTAAATCTTTTACATTCTGAGTCATTTAACTTTTCATGCATTTAAATGTTTTTCTTTCATTTCGAAGTCCTTTACTTTTCTGAAATCTTTACATTCATGCTCTTATTTTCCAGAAAACTTTTAAATACTTGCTCTTACATTCATGTCTTTTACATTTCATGCTTTACTTTGAAAGTTTCTACATTTACAATCATTTAAGCATTCCTGCATTTATACTTTTTTCTACAATTTGAAATCTTTATGCGTTTACTTGTTCAAATTAGTTTTATACTGCTTCACATGATCATGTTATTAAGTCCTTGAACATCATAATCGAAATACATTTAAAACATATATAAAACATCCTAAACAAGTCTTGAACGTTAACCATCATTTTAAGTCTATGCAAATGACCAATACCCCATAGGATCAATCTAGTCGATCCTGCAAGTTACCAAAGGGATTAAACAACAATCATAACGCTTGTTTGATAGTTTGGAGGACTAGCGGTTGTTTCACCCGAAATCACTGTGAACAAATTGGCACGCCCAGTGGGATAAATTGGTTGTTGCTAATTAAAAGTAACGTTTAAAAGACATAATTATTGTTAAAAGGTTCTTTCTGAGTAAACAAAGTTCATTAGTATATGAACCTTAGGAGTGGTAGAATCACTAACAGTAACCAACCCTTACCCAGAAGAAGTCGAAGTAATAGGATGTCAGATCCAAACAATCCACGAGGGGAACAAAACGCCCCACCTGCAACAGGCACTAATGCATCTGTTTGACGGGGCGTCCGGTAGCGATCCTTGACGCACAATCATTGCGTCTTCTACTAATAGTATGGCCACGAATGGAACAAGTGGCATGTCAACAAACAATTCGATCCTAGGTAGTACAAGAACCACTGGCTATCCTGGGGGATTCATCCCACCATCAGGGGCACAAACCCATTTCGCTACCCCACCACCAACTAGACCATTCAGTTTCGACAGTACTAGACCCAGAAATTCCCAGTAAGGAATGCCAACATCCTTTATGGCGGGTTTGCAAACTTGACGTCAAGCGCGTCACCACACTTAGGGTCGGGGTTAAGGGCTAATCAATTCATGACAAATAACCAAGGGTCGATAGGTTGTAGTGCGCGCCCATCTTAACCACGAGAAAATCAAATGGCTTTTAGGCGGTTAATGGATGATAGTAACCATAATATGATAGGAATATTAGCACAAACTATGCAAGAAATCTTTGCCTCAATAGTTCAAAACGTGGTGTGACAAGCAGGAGAAGGAACAATATGAGTCGAATAGCAAATTTCTTTGCTCCACAGCGTGGCGAGAACGGGGCATTGGTTCGGCGACGCACCTATCATAGAACAGTTGCGATGACCCACCTTATAGGCCAGCGGAGAGGGGTTAACTTGGGGCAAGAGCACAAAGGGTAGATGCCCGGTGATTCGAGAAGAACCACAAAGGGATTGATAGAACCACCGGCGGTCGAAAGATTTGAGGCCCATGATTCGAGAAGAACCACAAAGGGAATTATTGAACCGGGGCAAGGGTCGAAGACTAGGAGTCCACGTTTGAGAAGAACAACCTAGAGGGTTGTCTGGTAGGTCGAAACCAAGATCTGATCTGATGGTTCATAGAGTTGAAATGACAATATCTGGCGGAAAATAACCTAACCACCATGATAGAAAGGATCATGGCCCAAAGCAATGTCTGAGGAATTAGAAGGCCAAATTCGCTTCTCCATAGCGAGACTATGTAATCCATCTTGATTTGCCTAGAGGATACAAGATCCTAAATTTACAAAGTTTCTTTGGAGATACCAATGAGTCAGCAGTCGAACACATATCTAGGTATCTAAGCGAGGCGGGAGACATAGCAAATAACGAGAACCTTAGGATTAAATATTTCCCAAGTTCCCTTACTAAAAATGCTTTCACATGGTTCACTACTTTTCCCCCTGGATCCATAGATACCTAGACCCTCTTAGAAGGTTGTTCCATGAGCAGTTCTATATGGGACAATCCAAGATAAGTCTAAAGGAATTAGCAAGTGTTAAGAGGAAGTTCCTTGAACCTATAGATGAATACTTAAATAGGTTCGGACTCTTGAAATCTAGATGTTTCACAGTAGTCCCTGAGCATGAGTTAGTCGAAATGGCGGCTGGTGGTCTCGACTATTCTATTCGAAAGAAATTAGATACTCAATACTTGAGGAACATGGCTCGATTAGCATATAGGGTTCGACAGTCGAAGGCTAAAAGCCGAGAAGGCGGGGCTTCTAAGAGTAATAAGAAGGAAAGAATTTCCTATGTCGAAGCGGAGGAAGGTGAAGACTATCCGAATTCGAAGAGGTCGAAATAGATCTATTTGAATTGAAGCAGGCTCCACCTTACTCTTGTAAACTCTAGTCCCACAAAGGAAAGAAATTGTTGAAAATGAGAAAAATGACAAGTTTCCAAAGAAGGTGTATGCCTTGATATAACAAAGTGTGATGAAATCTTGATTTACTTGTCAAAGATGGCCAATTAATTGTGCCACCAAGCGTCAAAATACCTCCTTTAGATCAAAGAAAGAAAAGAGGATTTTGTAAATATCATAGTTTCCTAGGCCACAAAACCTCACGGTGTTTTCTTTTGAGGACTTGATTCAAAATGCAATTAAAGAAGGGATTAAAGTTTGTTGATAAACCAAAAATGAAAGTGGATGAAGACCCTCGGATATTATAGACACCAACTACTCAGAGCATTGGAACATCAATATGGTGGAAGCGGACCAAGGGCCACTACATTGAAGAGGAAAGCTTGCGAGTGAAAGTTGGGTCTTGGTCGAAGTCAACAATGGAGTCGAAGGCGTCCACAAGCGACTAGAGCCTTGATCGAATAAACTCCATTGTTGTTTCAAAGGAATCCAGAGCTCTTGAGGTCGGGAAAATCGAAGCAGTGACGAGCTCTTGAGGCACGAGGCTCAAGCGGAGAAGGTTGGATTACAAAACAAGCTTCCCTCAAAGAGATATGGGATACCTTGGGTGAACCTAGTGGGAAGTTCGACTATCGGTAAAATATTACGCTCCGGAGGTTCGAAAATCCGAATCGAAGACGTCAAACCATCAGGATGGGGAGATGATGATACAAAAGGGGAGGATAAAGATGGTAACATTCCTCAAAAAGAGATCTAGGATACCTTAGGGGAACCCAGTGGGAAATTTGATTATATGGTGAAATACTCTGCACCAGAGAGTTCAAAGATTCGGATCGAAGACATCAAACCATCAGGATGGGGAGATGATGTTGAGAAAGGGCAGATGTGGATGTCAATATGGTGGACATGGAGACCTTGTTACGAGATGCGGAAATGGAAAGATATCTCAAAAGAAAAATACAAAATGGAGGATGGTTATCTTGCGGATACCACCCTAAAACAATATCTCATCTTTGTGCCACAAGGACATCTTGAAATGATGCTTTGTCCAAGATGCGACATCATATGCAACGAGAGGATTGCTGGAGTTGAGCGAAAACAAAAGCTCGAGCGGAGTAAATTGGTGCCAAGACAACCAATTGTTCGGATGCTACCCTAGAGTGAGGAAAGTTTGTTGGAATTCTTGTCTGTTTGTCACAAAGGGGCAACCAAGTGCTTGATTTGCCCAAGATGTTGAAGCATCGACCGAACATGGTGGAGCTTTAAAGCGATTCCCGCCCGTCTTTGGAATCACAAGGAAGTTGGTCGGATAGCCAGCAGCGATAGCCCATATCAAAGGGTGCTCGAGGGTGACATTTAAAATCCTAGAGTACCACGGACAAATGGCTGCAAAACCAATAAAGGGAAGGATAAATGGGGAGGTAATGGCGAAGCAGCGTCATGCCATGGTATCTGAGAACAATTCAACACGGCAAGGGAGGAGGCGGGGCTGGGAAATTATAAAGGTGAGAATCCCATGTCAAGATCCCAATGGCGAAGGCGACAGCAATTCGAAAGTTGAGAGGAAAGTTTAGCGAGACAAAGGGTAGTAGCCAACAAAAAAGCATCAAGCACCAATCAACCAACAACAAATAAGCAACTTGAAGACAAACCTCCGGTTAGTAGGAGGCTCTTTTCGACACAAAACGGATGAATCGAAAGAGTACACTCCAAGTCCACAAGAAGGCGAGGATATGCTTACAGATAACCCGAATCGGAAGGAGAATCCTCACTTAACCTAAGCGCAATGTGGTATCTGTATTACCATCGAATTTGGCCAAGAGGCCGAAATCGAAGAGCAGGAGGAAGAGACACCATTGATTTGATGAAACACGGACGATGCATTTACTATGTAATGGATAATGGCGCGGTCGAAGAATAGAGCGCATTCTTGAACACCGGATCCACAATGAAGAATCATTTGAAACCCTTTGTTCATTCGAGCAAAGGCTAGAGCCACGGGTGAACAAGGTCTTAGTGGATGGAGGCGCTGCGGATTAATCTTATGCCTAAATTCATCTTGAAGAAGTTAGGCATTCAAGAGGTGATGTTAAACCTCACAACATGGTCTTATCCAACTATGAAGGAAGGTAGGACAAGCGTTGGGGGTAGTGCAAGTGGAGTTAACCGTCGGATCAAGCTGCAGGCCCACTATGTTCATGGTGATCGAAGCCAAGGCAAATTATAACTTGTTGTTGGAAGAGAGTGGATTCATGGCGTGAAGGCGGTTCCTTCGTCGATGCACCAAAGGTTAGTCATCTGGAGAGAAGATGGTATAGTGGAAAATATCGAAGAAGACCAGAGTTACTTCATGACAACAGTCAATCTGGTTAACAAAAGGAATTATGACAAGTATCTGGCAAGAATAGCTCACACCCCAGCGACGAAATGAATGAAACAAGGCGGCGCATTACTATATGACCCTTCGCCATGATGGCATGTATTGGGATAGGAAAATAATTAAGGGTGATGAAGGAGGCAAAGACACTTTGCAAAGACGGCCACTAGGCTGGGAGTCCGACGACCCTTCTCATGACTGAGTCTTCTTTCTTCGAAAGGATTTCGGCCTATATGGCTGAGAATGAATGGAAAGCGACTTCAAAGGCTGCAATAGAACATCTGATTGAAGTAAACAAACTCGAAGGAATGGTTGAAAGAGTCACCACATGACAGAAATAGATCAAAGGCTTGGCGCCATTTGTAATCTGGAACCCTTGGGCTTGAGAAGGATCCCACAAACTCGGTGCTAAGATGTTGTACAGACCCACTCGAAGAAGTGAATTTGGGGGATATAAACACGAAAAGAATAACCTATATAAGTGCGAAACTCATCCCAAGTCTCAAGCAAGAAGTGATCGAAGTCCTCAAGAAGAACAAAGATTGCTTTGCATGGGACTATGATGAAATGCTGGTTTGAAAGAGAGTTAGTGGAGCACGGACTTCCGATTAAGGATGGCAAGAAGCCCATCAAGCGAGACTCCAAGGAGGTTCGCGCCGGTGATGCTCACAAAGATCAAAGGAGGTCGAAAGGTTGCTGCGTTGCAAATTCATCGAGAACCACAAGGTATGTCGAATGGTTAGAAAATATAGTACTGTTATTAAGAAAATGGTTCATTGAGAATATGCATAGACTTTAGGGATCTAAATCGCAACCCCAAGATCAATACTCTATGCACATGGCGAAATGTTAATAGATTACGCTGCGGGATTGAATACCTAAGTATGTTAGATGGATACTACGGTTATAAAGATTTTTATTCTTGAAGAAGATGTTGCTAAGGCGGCATTTCGTTGCCCGAGGGCCTTAGGCACCTATGAATGGGTAGTGATGCCTTTTGGTTTAAAAATCTTGGGGCAACTTACAAAGAGCAATGAACTCTATATTTCATGATTTTATTGAGACATTTATGCGGTGTACATTGATGATATAGTCATCAAATCTATATCTGCCGAAACTCATCTGCATCATTTGAGCCAATCATTCGAAAGAATGAGAAAACATAGCTTAAATGAATCATAAATGTGCATTTTTGTGCGGAGATTTCACAGGCTTTGTAGTTCATAAAAAGGAATCGAAATCAACGAATAAGACCAAAGCCATCATGGAGACTAAAGCCCCACATCGAAAAAGGAGTTGCGGTCTCTCTGGGAAGATTAATTTTCTCGGAAGATTCATCTCGAATCTAAGTGGGAAAACACAAGCTTTCTCTCACTACTTCGTTTGAAGCAAGGCCAAGCCTTGAGTGGGCGAAGCACATCGGAGGCCTTGACAAGATTAAAGATATCTCTCAACCTCTATCTTGTCTCCACCTTCATGGGAAAACCCATGAGATTGTACATATCCTTGAACTTACTATAGGTAGTATGTTAGTACAAGAAGATAATAATGGTATCGAAGAGCCATATATTATTTAAGTAGGGTGTTGAATGATCAGAAACTAGATACGATAATATAGAAAAGTTGTGTCTTTGTTTATACTTTTCTTGTATGAAACTCAAGTATTATATAAAACACATTGATGTTTATGTTTCATCTCATTTCGATGTTATCAAACACATGCTTTCAAGCCAATAATGCATAGCGAATTGGTAAATGGGCTTTAGCCTTGACGAATATGCTTTGACTTTCATGCCTTTAAGAGCAGTGAAAGGCCAAGTAATTTCTGATTTCATTGTGGACCATTCATTGGTCGAACATCCTGTCATGGGTTATGTCGAAATGCAACCTTGGAAGCTATACTTTGATGGTTCGACCCACAGAGAGGGCAGCGGTGTTGGAGTTCTCATAATTTCTCCTGAGGGAATTCCAACAAAATTCAAGTATAAATTAGAAGGTCCTCGTTGCTCGAACAATGAAGCTGAATACGAAGCGCTCATTGGTGGACTTGAAGCTTTGTTGGAATTGGGGGCAACTAGAGTCAAAATCAAAGGTGATTCAGAGTTAGTGGTCAAGCAGATAACTAAGGAATATAAATGCATAAAGGAAAATCTGATGACATATTTCGTCATAGTTAATAGGCTACTCAAAATATTCAAATACATGGACATTCAGCACGTACCAAGAATAAAAAATCAAGAAGCAAATGACCTAGCACAATTAGCTTCAGGTTATAAAGTTTCTGCTAAAAACTTAGAGGATTTGATCGAAATAAGAGGAAGAGTCATGGCTACTAGACTTACACCATCAGATCTAGAGAATATCAAAATAAGTTATGGTGATAAAGATAGGTTCGAAGTATTAGCCATAGACACTTTATGATCTGATTAGCGAAATCCATTAATAAGGTATTTAGAAAATCCAACATTGAATGTGGAGGAAAAATAAAATATAGAGCATTGTCATATGTCCTTATGGAAATGAATTGTTCAAGAAGACCCAAGAAGGCGTGTTACTAAAATGCTTGGGAGAAAGTGAGGCATATCTAGCACTATCAGAAGTCCACAATGGGGCATGTGGGGCACATCAAGCAGGCCACAAAATGAAGTGGTTGCTATTTCGATATGGTATGTCTTGGCGGTATGCTCAAAGATTGTATGGATTTTGCCAAAGGATGTGAAGAATTCCAGAAACATCCAGGGATTCCGCATGCTCCTGCAAGTGAGTTGCATTCGATCATTAAACCATGGCCCTTTAGAGGATGGGCATTAGATTTAATAGGAGAAATCAATCCTGCTTCATCTAAAGGTCAGAAATATATCCTGGTAGGAATAGACTATTTCACCAAATGGATCGAAGCAATACCATTAGTAGCTGCAGACCAAGAGGCTATCATCGAATCCATACAGAAACAAATTATCTATAGGTTTGGATTGCCAGAGAGCATAACCACAGACCAAGGATGTGTTTCTTGGTAAAAGATGCAAGAATTTGCCCAAGAAATGGGATTCAAGTTGTTAACATCAACACCATATTATGCTCAAGCAAATGGTCGGTTGAGCGACCAACAAAGTAATAATAGGTTTGATTAAAAACATGTTGGTAAAAACCAAGAAATTGGCATAAGACTTTAGATCAAATACTATGGGCTGCAGAACATCTCTAAAGAAGCTACTAACACTACACCTTTCCAACTAACATTTGGTCATGATGCGGTCTTACAGTAGAAATTCATCTACAATCCGTTCGAATCAAAGGCAAAATGAAATCTCATCTTCTTTATATTGGGAAATGATGATGAGTGAGTTGGTCAAATTAGATGAAGTTAGATTGCATGCATTGGAAATCTGATGAGGCAAAAGAGAGTGGCGGGGCATATAACAAAGGGTGAAAGGTAAAACATTCAGTATTAATGACTTAGTTTGGAAAGTTATATTGCCCATGGACAAGAAAAATAAAGCATTAGGTAAATGGTCACCTCATTGGGAAGGACCTTTTCGAATAGTAAAAACATTTTCAAACAATGCATATGAAATCGAAGAGTTGGCGGATGATAAACGAATCCTAAAGGTTAATGGGAAGTATTTAAAGAAATATAAACCATGCCTGCAGGAGATTCGAATAATAGCAACGTAATCATAAACATATAACTAGATGCCAAAATGGTGAATGGTGAAGTTAATTGCCAAAATGGCATTGTCAAGTGTTACAAACAAACATTCAATTAAAGTACAAGATTTATTAAATAAACAAGTTTCAGAAGTGGGTATTGTTCCTTAATCGATCGAAGATATTCTTAAAAGCTCAAGCTTGTGCTGAGTGGAGCGTTGGGCTCCTTCCAAGATAGCAACTTCTCCCTTCAGCTGCTCAGCCGCCTCCGTCTCTGCAAGCCCTTTATTCAGAAGCTCTTCGAATCGATTACCAAAAGTATTGGACTCATATGCAAGTTGTTGCTGCTGGGCTTCCTTGATTTTATGCTGAAGTTCCTGAATCTGTTTCTCCCAGTGAAGAATGGATTGAGCTCGAAGATCATAATCAACTTTAGCTTGCTTGATATGCATGGCATGATCTTCAACCTCTTTAGTAAGCTTGAGGCATGTTCATAGCGGCGTCCATTCGATTCGCTTCTCTTGGACTTTGTTGGCGCGATTCGTTTTGAAGAAGGCATCCGATTCGTTATCGATCGAGATTGAAGTTCAAACAAAATGGTGCTGACCTCCGGGGAACATGTGGTGAGATCGACTTGATTGAAGTCCCTTCATCCAAGCGGTTGTACTATCTTTTAGAGTACTTGAATAAATCCACATCAAGGATTGTTTTGAATCTTGTGAAGAAGGATAACCCTATCATCGAAGGCCTGGAGGTCGAACCAGTTAGCCTTAGGAGAGGTGTTTCTACGAGCTAGTTTAGCCTTCATGTACCCAATAGGGTCGATTCGTTTCAAGAGGGCTAACTCCTCTTCGGCTGTCTGGCATTTGGAAGACTCTGGAAGTTCCATGCGCAATGGAGTAACATCCATTTCAGCATCCATTGGTTCATTAGTGGGAACACCATCACCTTCGTTATTTGCTTCTTCGTCATCCTCTTCATCATCAATCAAGTCTACTACCTCAATGTCATTATCTTGATTACCATCAGCATCAGATTCAGTGCCCTCGCTCGAACCATCTTGAGCGTCTTCTCCTCCTTCGTCCTCAGATCCTTCATCACTGGAATCTTCACTCTCTTGAGAAGCATTGGTTTTTCCCTCTTCAGTTTGAGTTGCTTCTTTACCTTCTTGAGGGATTTCGAGAGGGGATTTTGGTCGAAGAGTTTCTGGAGGCACCTCCTCAGCAACTTCATGTGTTGGTTCATTTGTTTCTTTAAGAGGAGGCAAGGTGCCTTGGTCATCTGGTGTTCGAAGTTCAGTTGGAGCGCCATATTGGAAGAACCTTTATTACGCAGTTCTTGGAATCTCCATGAGGAGAAAAATGGATTGGAGCGATTGTTTGATGGAGTGGAGTCGAAGTGGTGAGAAGGAGTCGAATCATCCTAACATAAATAAAGAAAGATTAGAAACTTATAACTAAGGTACGAATAATCACTTTCAAAAATTGAAGTGAATTCACCCATGGATTATCTGCGAGATATATTGTTGTCTATGTGTTCCAACATTACGTTGGAGGTCGAAGGTGGATTTTGGATTGTTGTGAGGGCAACATCCACAGGCGAGTCGAGGCGTTAGTGTCTTTTGGAATGTCTTTCTTTTGCTTCTTTCTCAAAAATGTTGGTGAACTTTCCCCAGCCTTGAGAGTCTTTCCACTGGTACTAGGTTTTCTCTTCTTTGGAGTAGTTGGTGGGAGTTTACTAGTCTGAAATGGTACAAACATAAGTTAGATCTCAATCATAAACTCAAGCCTATTTGAAATACAGAATATTTACCTTTGGGGTCGGAGCAGTTGTTGGAATTGGAGAAATAATGGGAGTTGGAGCAATAGTGTTTGTTGTTGTTGTTGTTGTTGTTGTTGTTGTTGCAGGAGTAATTGTTGGAGTTGCTTTGGGCACATTGTCATCAGCTTCAATAGTTGTTTGGGAAATACTTCCTTCCTTGGTCTTCGATGCAATAGTCTTTATTCAGATAGCTGAAAAGTGAAACACATAAGACAAAATGTTAAAATAAAGTAAGTAAGACTTATTTGGGATTTCCCAAGCATTACTTTGCGCCTTCATTCGAAAGAATCGACATGGCGAAAGGTCATAGCGAAGATGCCACAGGAAATTATGGAGCCAATGTCGAGCCCATGTCACGGTCTCGGATGGCTTTAGTTTCCTTTGAGATTTGTACTTGGACATCTCTTTGCAAGTAAACCACAAGGGTATGGAAACCAAGCGAGGCAGTTAAGGTAGGTAGTTTGGGAAACTTAGGTGGATGCATTTGAGTGCCAACCTATACCTATCCTCGGGCAGAAAGTCGAACTTAGAGACTTTTTAAATTTTTCCTTCAAGGTTTGGGCCTTCGATATCTTGTGGACTCAAGCGTGTAGGATCATAAGTTGTTTGAAGTAAGTTTGAAAAGCTTTAATTTCTTGGCGTGAGTGAACATACCTTTCTTTTGTGTACTGCACATTGAGCGATCGGTTTATTTTGGATAGTGAGAGTATCAAACATACAAGGCTGGTAGAATTTACTCCACCAATCCGGAAAACCTTTGGATGAAAAATAAGATGGTTCAAAGAGATTAATTTGAATTGAGCAAATCCTTGATATTGTTCTTCTTTGTATTTTGCTTCTCTAGCCTTGAAGGTTGGGAGGTAATAGAGCTGTGAGTCGAAAGAGTGGTTCGAGAATCGGTTGGCATAAACCAAATTGTCTTGAGACGAAGTTGGGTTGATAGGCAAAAGGAGAATCTGATTTTTGGTGGGAGTGATCCTTGAAGAGATTAGTCTTGGGAGCAAAAGGCTTTCGAGATATCTTGAATTTCTTTAGTCTTAGCAGCCTCCGAAAGGGACATAGTGAACCATGATGGTCCATGAGTCCTCGAAGCAAAAGGCGCCATAGTCTCTTCGAACTTATGCTTCTTAGAAAAGAGCATAATGTATTGAGAAAATAAAATCTGGAAATCGGCCTTGTCATCACTCGGAGTCAGCCTTCTTAACCTTGTGCCTTCAACATTTCGATCCGCTATTTCTGGATCTTGCTCAACAATAGTGTCCACAATAGAAAGTGAAGATTCGAACATGGCGTTAAGCCATAAGGAAACAACAGAAAAGGCCCGCTAGCAAGATATTCTTGGGAGTGTGGGATTTTAAACTTGAAGCAGTGACCTCGGACTTTCATAAGGTCAACTAATAAGAGCTCACTTAAATTAATCCTCCTATTTTCATGTAAATCCCTTGCTAGAGGATAAACACCTAGCTACATAGTGACCTCTGCGAAAACATATCTTGATAACCAAAGAGTGAGAAAGGCAACATGTTCGATATCGGAAACACTATCACCTTGATATGATAATGGTGATAAACACGGAGAAGCTAGCCAATTTGATATCGAAGTCAATTATCTTTGGAATGTTCCTCGAGTCGGGGATGTATGTTTCTCCCTCTTGGTGATAGGCCGATGATAGCGACTATGTCAAAAAGGTGGGTGTGACCATTCCTCCCGGAAGGTGAAAGGTGTTGTAGGTACTATCCCAATGCGGGGATGCAAATAGCAAAGGATGGCTGTAGGTAAAACTGGTTTCGATAATTTGAGAAGATTGTAAATACCTAGTTCCTCCCAGTGGGATTTCTTAGCCTCTACTTTAGCAAACCAGTTCTGGTACGCTACATCAGTAGTAGGACAAGATCGAAATGGTTTAAAGTTACTTTTAACATAGTCCAAAATGAAAGGATCCTTTGGGAGAACCATAGGGGTCTCTATGTCTTTCGAAGCTGAGGGTTTATTCACATTATCAGTGTCTAATCTAGGGGTTTCCATTTTATTGAACAAAGGTTTAAAGTCATAACAAACAGGGAATATGGTTCTAGTATCCTTTAGAATCTCAAAAACTGCGAGAGGGCCCATTAGGGCAAACCTCTTTCCAGAGGCATTAGTCGGGATTAATACCTGGGAAGCGTACAGGATTTCCTGTTCTTTGGAGATGCCTCGAGGTATAAGCACGGATTGGCCTTGGTGAATATCAACCTTGCTTTCCAGGATCGTTCCAATGTTCTTGGTCTTCTTCTTGGAAATCTTTTTTACTTGAGATGTTGTTGAAGACATTGTTGGAAATTGTTAAGGTTTTAGGGTTTTGAAAAGAGAAGAAAAAGGTTGAGTGTGTAAAAGAGTAAAAGGACTAAGTGTGTTTGGTTATATAGTAGAAGTTGAAGCACTCATCAACTAAAGCCAAAAGCGTGGAGGGCGTGGGTTGGATACGGAGTGAGGTGGCGTAAAGTAAGCATTGAAATAAGCATGATTAAAGATAATCATTATCTTTAATAAGCACCATACCGTGGCAACCGTTTTGAGCGGTTTGGAAATCCAAACCGTCGTGGTAGCGTAATGGTAATCATGCAGTGTCATAATTACTCGAGGTCACATCAAAATCTTGTGGATATATTTAAAATAAGTATTTCTGGAAATGGATTGAAATACATATTTTAAAGGGGCATTTGTTGGTGAAGATTTTGATATCTATGATTCGAATAAGAATCAACGAGCTCGAGCGAAACAATATCGGTGTTCATTGGAGCGAAGGAAATGTCATGATTTGGAGTGAAAGAATGTGTTCTTGAATAAATATATTGAAATTTGGAGCTTGAGTAGCAATTATGATGATACATGTTGAAGGAGCTTGAAGTGGTAGTAGCGTGGTGTTTGAGAAGCGAGTTCGAATCAAAAGGTAGTTCGGATATTTGAAATTCAAGCGTGGCGGATAAATGGAAGTTGAATATCTGCTGGAAAGCAGTTCGAAGACGTGGAGGCTAGAAGCATAGTATTACGCATGTCAAAGCGTGGCAAGATCTCATAAGTCGAGACCGTTATGGTCAAAATAGTATAAATAGAAGTCTTAGTGTTAGGATTTGGTGTCATATCTATTGTACTAAAATTGATAACATTCAAAATACCACATGGCTAGGGAAGCAGATGCACGAATGATGTACGTATGATTGCACCAAACTCTTTATTATGCAATAATGTATCTTTATCTTTCAGTTTATCTTTATCTTGCTTCAATGCCTTTAAATCTTTTACATTCGAGTCATTTAACTTTTCATGCATTTAAACGTTTTCTTTCATTTGAAGTCCTTTACTTTTAAAATCTTTACATTCATGCTCTTATTTTCGAAAACTTTTACATACTTGCTCTTACATTCAAGTCTTTTACATTTCATGCTTTACTTTGAAAGTTTCTACATTTAATCATTTAAGCATTCTGCATTTATACTTTTTCTACAATTCGAAATCTTTATGCGTTTACTTGTTCAAATTAGTTTTATACTGCTTCACATGATCATGTTATTAAGTCCTTGAACATCATAATCGAAATACATTTAAAACATATATAAAACATCCTAAACAAGTCTTGAACGTTAACCATCATTTTAAGTCTATGCAAATGACCAATACCCCATAGGATCAATCTAGTCGATCCTGCAAGTTACCAAAGGGATTAAACAACAATCATAACGCTTGTTTGATAGTTTGGAGGACTAGCGGTTGTTTCACCAGAAATCACTGTGAACAGGAGGATACTTATGTTTTCAACATAGATGACTTGACCATTCCTCGATGGCTGTTAAGAAGAATTTGCTACAAGCCGGTGTCAATCCGGGATGCCTAGAAATTGTCGTTGGTGCCCATCTGCACACGATGGTATCTTGGTTGAGAAGGCGTGTTCATTGCATGATGGATAACCGTGAAATAATATTCTGAAACCACACAGGAAGTACGTGTGAAGACATGTCTAAAGCGAAGATCAAAGATGTGAATGAAATAGCACCCGTCTGCGTGGGATACCTTAGGGCAGCAAGTGGAAATATGATTACACAGTGAAGTACATTGTTCTGAAAGCTACAAGATTCCTATTGAAGATGTTAAGGCAGCCGGATGGGGTGCGATTTCCAGAAAACTATGGTGATGTTAACACAATAAGATTTCCTCTGTGATCTGTGCCTAGGTGGCTCTCATCATTACTTCTCCGGACCGTTCCATATTTCTCGACAAGGCTGTCCCTTGGAATTATGGGTGATGTTTACTATCATGGCGTCAACCAAGACCCTTTGATTGTTGAACATCTTACGATTGAAGTTACCATTCGACATTGACAACATCACCGGATCAAGTAAGGTGACGAGGAAGAGTATTCTCTCGGATATCTCTCCTCAAAGACAACTTGTGACACGGCTCGCATTCCGGCTATTCAATCCATTCCCAAGCTAGAGAAAGAACCGTGACTCATCTGCTTTCGCGGAAGTACCAAAGGAAGTTCGAAGACACCTCAAACAAGAAATGGAGGAAATTAAGAATTATCAAGAAAAGTGACTACAATGTGGTGGAGCAGTTAGAGACTCGTCCAAGATTTCCATGCTTGCTCTGCTCTTGTGCTCGAGGCCCATGCTAAAGCCTTGGTGAAGTTTACGAAGAATGCTCACGTCCGCAAGACACTACTTGACGGTTTGAAGTTTGTATTGCTAGCACTGGATGCCAACAACGGCCTAGGCTTCTCGATGCTGATTTGACTCTACTGGAAAGAAACACAAAACCTTGCACATCTACATTGAATGCAAGGGCATCACATTATCTCATGTTTTGGTGGATACCGATTACGCTACGAATATCCTTCGAAGGCGCTTTTGATCGGCTTGATGTCGAAGGGTTGGTTCGAGACCGGTGACATTATTGTGAGAGCTTTTGATGGTTCTAAACGAACAGTACTTGGAGAGCTCATTCTACTTGTCAAAGTCGGTTCCCAGACTTTTGACTCCACTTTCTTTGTCATGGACATCTGCCCCGCTTATTCTTGCTTACTTGGGCCTTGGATACATGGGGCGGATTACCTCTACCACGCATGCTGAAATACCCGGTGAAAGGGAAGGTTGTTCTGATATGTGGTGAAGAAGAATATGGTCGATCATCGCAATCATTCCGATACCTCGAGGTGGAGGGTGAATTCTTTGAGACTCCCTGTCAAGCTTTTGAAACAATCCCCAGAGTCATGCCTATTGACTCTCCCGTCACTCCCGAAGTTGATAAAGCTCCGCCTAGAATGGCCTCGCTGAAAGATGCTCAAGCCGCTGTTGAAGAAGTAGTACTATTTGGGGACAGCTCCGGATCTTCCTTTCAAACTTGACAAGGTGGTTTAGGCTTCACTATCAAAGGTCGAGAAGATGATCGCGTGAGCGTGCGGCCAACTTCCTTTCGCATCGGCAGTGGAATCCATGCTATAGAAGGCGGCGACAACGACTTGACATCGGCAAGTGGATCTTCGACTCGGACAATGGGCTCAGCAATTGGAAGGCTGAAGACGTCATACCAATCTCCTTTAGACAGGAGTAATTGCTCTTGTTTTGTTTTGCTTTTCGTATTTTTTATGTTTTGAACAATAAACTCTAAAGCCTAGTGCCTTGCCTGGGGCATCATGGCTCGTTGTGAGGTTATTATCATGTCATTTGCATATTTTCATTCAATAAAATCGTTGGACTTTTGCATTCAATTGTTTGTTTTCTTTTACTTTATCACCCCTTCAAAAGCTATGTGTTTCTTACACACACCCACGTGATACAACTGCGAATCACTCCGAATCTAGTTGATATGACTATGCTATTGCTAAATATGACTTGATAATCCGATCTACCAAGTCGAAGGCGAAGGTGAGGAAGATTGTGAAGTGCCGGAGAACTTGTCAAGCTGCTCTGACAAGAAGATCGAGTTATCTGACCACGAGAGCAAGTTGAGGTTGTGAATTTGGGTGCGATGAAGGCGAAAAGAGATCAAGATAGGAGGCGGTCTTGAGAGCGTGTTAAAGAAAGGTTGGTTCGGATGCTACAAGACTATATTGAGGTATTTGCTTGGTCATACGAAGACATGTCGGGTTTAGACATTGATATTGTGGTACGATTGCCGACAAAAGAAGGTTTCTCGGTGAAATAGAAGGTTAAATCGCATGCGTCACGAGATGTCGAGAGAAAATTAAAGTTGAAGTTATGAAACAATTCAACACGGTTTCTTAGTATTACTTCTTATCCACGATGGGTTGCTAACGTGGTGCTGTGCCCAAGAAGGATGGCAAAATGCAATGTGTGTAGATTAGAGATCGAACAAAGCGAGTCGAAAGCGATTTTCCACTTCCTCATATTGGCGTTACGGTTGACAACACTGCTCGGCATAAGGTTTTCTCCTTTATGGATGGTTTCTCCGATTACAATCAGATCAAGATGGCTCACGAAGACATGGAAGACCACTTTAGTTACGATGGGGCACTTTGTTACAAGGTTATGCCGTTCGGACTAAAAACGGCGCCACTTATCGTGCTATGGTGACATTATTTCATGACATGATTCATCACGAGATAGAGGTCTCGTCGGCGACATGATGGCTCGATCACGGTGAAGAAGAACACCTTGATCATTTGCGAGCTGTTTGATAGATTGAAGAAATACGAGTTGAGACTTAATCCTAACAAGTGTACCTTTGAGTCGGATCAGGAAAACTCCTAGGGTTTGTTGTCGATGGTAAAGGTATTGAAGTCGATCCGCCAAGGTTAAAGCGATTAGAGAAATGCCGACTCCGTGCCGAGAAGGAAGTCGAGGTTTCTTGGGCGATTGAACTACATTGCGATTCATTGCACATCTACCGCTGCTTGTGAGCCAATCTTTAAATTCTTGAAGAAAGATCAAGTAGTGAAATGGAGCAGCGATTGTCGGATCGCTTTTGACAAAATCAAGGGTACCTACAAAATCCTCCTATCACGATCGCCACGAAGGAAGACCTCTTATCATGTAGACGTGTTAGAGAACTCAATGGGGTGTGTGTTAGGGCAACATGGCGAGTACGATCGAAAAGAGTATGCAATATACTACCTTAGCAAAAAGTTTACATTGTGAAACAAGATACTCACGACTCGAGAAAACTTGCAGCTTTAACTTGGGCTCGCCGGCCAAGGCGTATATATTGACTCACACTACCTTGTTGATTTCCAAGATGGATCCGATAAAATACATATTTGAGAAACCGACTTTCTGGAAGAATAGCAAGATGGCAAATGATCTTGACCGAATATGACATCGGTACACTTCTCGAGCGATCAAAGGAAGTGTAGTAGCGATCATTTGGCTCATCAAGCCATAGATGACTATCGATCTATGCGATTCGAATTTCAGACGAAGATGTCCTACTAATGAAGAACCGGGCCGGACGAAGGACTGAACAAGGATCCCGATGGACCATGGTCTTTGATGGAGCCTCAAGCGGCAGCAATGGCATTGGTGCCATCATTACATCCTACGGCGGACATCGCCTTTCACGCAGATTATGTTTCGGTGCACTAACAACATGGCGGATCTGGCGTGCATCATGGGTATCAAAGGCGCTATTGACTTAGAATCAAGTTCTTGCAAGTGTATGGAGACTCAGCTTTGGTGATCAGTCAGATTAAGGGCAAGTGGGATACGAAGCATCCGAATCTCATTCCATATCGAGAGCATGTTTTGAGTTTGATTCCTTACTTCGAAGAGATTACTTTCAACCACATCCCACGAGAAGAGAATCAGTTGGCAGACGTATTAGCTACTATGTCGTCTATGTTCAAAGTCAGATGGGACAACGAGGCTCCCCAGATCATCATTGAGAGGTTTGACGAACCGGTATTGTTATGAACTTGATACGAGAGAAACCTTGGTACTATGGCGTGAAGAGGTATCTTGAGACTCAAGAATATCCCGAGGGCATCATCAATGATAAGAAGTTCTTGAAGATTTACATCTAAATTCTTCCTCGACAATGGCATCTTATACAAAGCGCGATCACGACTTGTGCTTACTCCGATGTGAAGGGAAAGCAGCGAGCGTATCATGGAAGAGTTACACGATGGTGCATTTGGTACCCACTCCGGTGGACACACCATAGCTAAGAAGATTTTGAGAACAAGTTACTATTGGTCCACCATGGAAATGATTGTCCGCTATGCTCGATCTTGCCACAAGTGCGGATATATGCGAGACAAAGTGCATGTACCTCGGTACCTCAGAATGTTCTAACATCCCTTGGCCTTCGCGATATGGGGCATTGACATGATCGGAGAAATCAAGCCCCACTTCCAGCGGACACCGTTTCATCCTTGTGGCAATTGACTATTTTACCAAGTGGGTAGAAGCGACCTCGTTTGCATACATTACCAAGAATGTCGTGGCTCGATTCATCAAGCATAATCTTATCGCCGGTATGGCACTCCGAAGGATTATCACACATAATGGCTCTAATCTCAACAACAAGATGATCACGAACTCTTGCCGATTCAAGATCAAGCATCACAATTCTTCTCCGTATCGGCCTAAGATGAATGGCTGATGAAGCCGCCAATAAGAATATCAAGAAGATTATCTGAAAAATGGTGACTTACAAGGATTGGCATGAGATGTTACCGTTGCTCTTTATGGTTATCGCACCATAGTACGAACATCAAGAGCAACTCCTTCTCTCTCTTGTATCGAGTTCAAATACCCTCGACGAGTCCTCGGGGCCTTGAGTTAGAGTGAAGAGATTGGATTCGGACTTGCCTTGACAGATTAACTTGATTGATGAGAAGCGACTCGCGTCCATCTACCATGGACGGATCTATCGAGCGAATGATCGAGCATTTAACAAGAAGGTCAAGCAAGGTCTACCAAGTCGGTGATCTAGTAGTCAGCGCATCATTTTCCACAAGGTGATCCGAGGAAAATGGACTCCCACTATGAGGGACCGTGTAGTCAAGGCAGTATTCTCGTGAACTATGATACTTGGCACCATGGATGGTGAAGACTTCCACACCACAGAGCGAGACATAGTCAAAAATACTACGCATAAAAGACGCTAGGTCGGTGGCCTAAAAAATAAGGGCATCTGGCGAACCAAAGGGTTGGGCAAAAGTTAAGGATATATACAAAACATGTACACACAAGTCGAAAACACGAAAAAGCGGCTTGGGCAAAAAGTATCGGTGGTGAAAACCGAAAGGCGGTCTAAGCAAAGTTAGGATTTAAGCGTACGACTATGTCCCGTCCCGATCATCTTACTTCCAGACTACTATCAACATTCAAGATTCAAATGGTGAAGATCAATCTACTCACTTTCCACTGACAGCAAGGAGATGAGATAGTTGAAATGTATGAGTACTAGCATAGTTGGAACTTAACGAGGTTGTTTCCGCATAGCTTTTCACTTTTCTTGTATACAGACTACTTGGCCATACGCCACCTTTCAAATAAATACAAGTTTCTTTCTCTTTACAATTTTTGTTGTTGCCGTTTGCATAAAGTCTAACGTTTGCTTTGAATGATTATATGCATCTAACGATAAAATCTGTTCACAAACATGCGAAAAGTGAACATGCAAAAGTAGCTACTACAGGCTCCAGGAATTGAGATGACGACGAAAGTCACCAATGCATTTCCTTGTAGAGCATAATCCCAGAGTGTCTCACCACAAAACCTTCCCAAAGAAGGAGAACCCCAAGCGGTGATTCCACTCAACTTAATCGGATTACACCGTCTTGAGCAATAACATTTCATCCCCGAGTATTTATCCCAACAAGATATCTCTCAACAATTTCCCTTTTCCCGGTAGTGTCCGGACTTGAAACTTGGTCGAGATAGTGCGGAGAAACCTACATCTATTATGCCTCGGTCGGAGATTACAACGGGCTCCACATTCTTCTAACCGGTCTCCGGCAACTACCAAATACTCCAGCGAGTTTACACAAAATCCCGGGGATACCCCTGGACTTCTCCCGGCCGAGTCTATACACAAGATCCTCGGCGGTGTATCTCTACGCCCTCAAGACTTGGTCGGATAGCGCCGGAGAATCAAGATTATCTTTCTTCTCGGGTTTTTGTCCCCAAACGAGAAGTCCTCAGCGAGAACATCGCATCTTCTTCAAGATGGATATGTTTTGAAATACCACGACATCTATCATTCATACATTTCTCATAAAGTCACAAAATATGCATATGTCATTCATACACATTGTCATGCATCATTCCTTGCATAAGACTAACAATATTCTATCAAAGTTTCTCTTGTTTTTCCAAAGCAATGAAAGTCATAAAGCGACGGTCCAAGATTAATACCGAATCGAGACGGAGAACTATCGAAAGACCGCCTTAGTTGTCCTCCGACAAGCGGTCCGGATTAAGACCGAATCAGACGGAAAACTATCCGAACGACCACCCTTGTTGTCCTCCGACAACGGATCCAGGATTAATACCCGAAGCTAGACGGGAAACCCTATCCGAACGATCACAAGTTATCCTCCGATAACAGGCATTGGATCAATACCCGAAGCACAACAAGGAAGCTATCCACATTTTGCCAACTACTACCCCCCAGAGTAGTCAGCACGAAGAACTATTTTGACTCATTCTTATTATCAACAGCAACTACAGAGTCTGGTGTACAACTCAGTTGCCTTGGATGGCATCTTAAGCCCATCTCCGACTACTTGTCAATATTTCTCCAATTTCAAAATGCTGCATATTTGGTTAAAAACCAATACAAACCAATAACTTCATTCAAAGATGAGCACGAAGTCTAACGTCGACTCCTTCCGGATGGCATCTTAAGCCCATCCCTTTCACTTCGAAACATCTGAGCCTAGCGTGCGGCTCACTCTGACCTTTCCGGATGGCATCTTAAGCCCATCCACGCCGGTTCTCTATCGATAATCTCAAGTCTAGAATCGACTCATTCCCGGTAAGTCTCCAAGTTCTCCAAATGGCATCGTAAGCCCATTCCGCATCATCGGTAGGCAGTAGTGCAAATTTTCAAGTGTACTCGGTGTTCAATCATCTTCTACCTCCGGTCACGAAGGCAAACATGTCAATCTAACCCTTCCAGTACAAGAAGATTGAACAGGGGCAGCTGTCATACCCCAAAATTTTCCCTCCATCTTCTCAAGATATTTCATACATCCATACTCAAGGATTCTTCAAGGGTTGATCAGACAAACTCTCTCCTAGACAATCAACCCAAACTAGGGTTTGGTATTTCTCAGATCAAGATGGACTACCAACATCTCTAATGGTCTTCATGCCTCCTCATATGCTTCAAAGATTCTCCATGTCAAGTTTCAAGCCTCACAAGTCAAGTTTCCTCAGACAATTGCTCAGATGGTTGAAAATCAGTTGTATTGGACAAAAAGTCAACTGTGGTCAACATACAGTCAAACTTCATGATTTTTGGTCAACATCCTCATTTTGAAGTTACATTCATCATTTGATCAAGGGTTTATCATGATTCATCAAGAAAACTCAAGATTTGCTCAAAAGTCAAACTTTCCAAATTAGGGTTTCTAGTGAAAAGTCAACCAAACTTTGGTGAGCATAACTTCTTCATACTTTCTCATAAATTTTTCCACCACCTCTTGTTTTGAAGGAAATTCAATTCTCTACAACTTCATGTCTCACAAGAATGTTCAAAACTGCTTCATTTGGAAGGTATGGATCAAAACATTACAGGTCCTTTTCAAAGTCAACAAAAAGTCAACATTTTGTTTTGAAGATATATTGAGCATGGAAACTCCAATTGAGATGAAACCAAAGAGGTTGATTAGAGGACTCTTAGAGCTTTCTAAAAAGTCCAAGAAAACTCAAAATATGGAAAATTGAGCAAGATACACTATTCAGAAGTTGGGCATTTTTGGACAATTGCACAAAAGGAGATATTGGTCAAAATGCAAAATTTTCCAAATGGGCCTATATTCTTATGATCCAAACTTGTTCATGATGTTAATTGTGACCCATTAATGCTTGTCCATGGCAATTTTCTATTTTATTAATTTATTTTTGGATTTAAAACCATTTAATTCAAAATCAAATTATATAAAATATGAAAATAAGATATTTTCAAAAGGAGTGATTTTATATTAAACTTGAGGTCCAAGGAAGCCCATGATACATGCCAATTTCGTGCTTGCTCTTACATTAAAGAAAATCAAATTTTCTCCAAAATTTGATTTTATTTGAAAATTATTCAATGCACATTCAAAACCAAATCTTTTTCCTTCTTTTTCTCTCTAATTCACTCTATAAATAATGATATGCCAAGCAAAGCACACGAAACCCTAGCCCTTACAACAACCCACACTTTGCCAAAATTTTTCAAAATTGTCAAAATCGTGTTTGAATTTGACCACTCTCGCCAAAACCATCCATCCAATCTTGTTCCTGAGGTTCCCAGGCGTCAAAACCATCCCTTACTTGAAGCCAAGACTGCCCAGAACGCGATCCACAACTTGCTCCGATTTGGTAAATTTCTGAAAATCGAATTTCATTATTCATACGTTGCTAATGCTTTTTATGTGTTTATTTATGCTCAGGAGGTTCATTAGAACATATTTGATACCTTACATGCAAGCATACACGTAGGAATCGCGCTTTGCCATGGTTAGGTTATTTCGAACTGTTTGAATCGAACCGGTTAATACAGGCGTTTTCAGGGCAAACCAATAGCACCATTGAATTCAGAAGGTCCGATTTAGGGGGGTAGGGTACACTTTGTCCATTTATTTCACGTATTTTGCGGGTTTGGGTTTATGGTCGGAGAAGGCAATAGGAGCTAGGGCTCCGTGGTTATTGGCGAACCGATGGGCATGCGTGGCAACTCTGCGTTCGATTCGCTCTTTCGTTCAACTGGACCCCACCTTGTTGTTGTGTTTCAAACCTTCCGGGACACGTGATCACTTATATTCAATGATTTTCACTTTTCAAACACCGGATGTCAAATGGCCTAGTGGTTAAGGTGTTGTTCAAAGATGCTCCAGGGGTCCCAGTTCGAACCATGCCGGGACGGTTTGCTTTTGTTTTCACAAACTTCATATTTCAACTATTTTCATATTTTCTTTTTCTTAATATTTTTCATTCATTTAATTAATTTCAATAATTTTTATCATGCATTTAAAAATACCAAAAATATTTTTCTTTTGCATTATTTTCAGAAAATGTTTATTTAATTTATAAAATTAAAATATCATTTTGCATGCATATTTAATTTAATTGTTAATTTATCATTTAAATCACTTTTAATTAGTTTTTAATTATTAAATTATTAAAAATCCCAAAAATTTATTTTAGCATATTAATGTTATTTCAGCATGAAATATTTTCTCATTTAAAATTATCATTTTTGCTAACATTTTTCTCTTGTTCGATTTCTTTGAATTTCCCGATTTCTCATCTTTTCACAGGTTATCTTGTTTCTAACGATTTCTTTTTATCGTTTTCTTTTTTCCAATTATGTAATTGCTCATGGGATGTAATAGCTTAATTAGGGCTTTTATTTTCCGCATTTTAAATTATGTATCTGCCCCAAAGCCATGTAATAGCGTAGGATTTATCTTTCCGCACTTTATATTCCCGCATTTTAATTTCCGCACCCTATGAACTGCTAGTAATTAGGCGTGTATGGCAAGACTAAAATCAACATAGCTCACTCTAATTTTCAAGATAAAATACCTGAATTTGACACACTCTTTTCACACATGCACTCCTTAGGGTAATTCTCTCTCTCGTTGCCTTTACGAATTCAAATGGTCAAGTCCCTCGAACGTAGAGGTATTCTAGCACCGTTGCCTTCAAACAAATCATCATAGTCCCTTCGATACAAAGATCATAAGACCCACGATGTCGCCTCCGAATACATGATCTTGACCCTCGATTGTCGCCTACAGAAAATGATGATAGTCCCTTCAAATGTGCTAGGATACTTCCTACAAGTTGCTTTCTTTGACCATCCGATGTCCCTTCCAATGTCCCTTTTACATCCTACAAATAGAGTTACCTACCAACTAATGGTATGGATAGCGCTATTCTAAAGGAACGTAAAATAACATGAAAACGACCAATTCTGAGTAGGTAATAAGACTTTTAGTTGCTTGCTCTTTCAAAACACTTTTTCACACCTCACACTTTTTGTCAAAGTTCAAACTCTTTCAAAACGAAACATTTCCGAACACTTTGTATACATTCCTACATGAATCATTACAAAGTCAAAGCGAAATGCCTTTTCAAAATTTTTTTGTCAAACACACAGAAAGCACAATTTTAAAGTGATCTAAGAGCAACTAAGAGCCCGTAGATAACTACGGATGGAAAGGGGTGCTAATACCTTCCCTTTTCATAACCTTCTCCCTTACTCAGAATCTAACGAAGGTCTTTTTCTGTACTTTTTACCTTCCCTTAATTGGATAAAAGAAAAGTCGGTGGCGACTCTTGCTATCCGCACATTTGCGATACAAAAACCTACAAAGTCAGTTCACCGTATTACACCATCATGCGTTGAATACGCCTCTTCAATCAAGCACATCCATCAGATTCAATTGCACACCAACGACAGTTATCAGGGCATCTTTGAAATACACTGGCTTGCAGCAAATCTTTCTTGACAGTCATTAGAGGAATAGTCAGCTCGTTCACATCATAAACATAGGAGTCATCGTCAATAGCATTGGCACTTTTACAATGGTCAGGCATTGGTGCATTGATCACATTTGGAGTTTCGACGGGAGGGTCGAATTCAATTTCCCTTTGTAAATTGTCTTCTTGGTGTGTTCTGCATACGCGTGTTGTCTCGTTGAGGTTGCACTGGTGTGGGATTGGAGATCACGACTACCCCCACAGATTGATTGCGATCAGCTTTGTCATGACTCTTCTGACCGTGCACATCATTGGCTTCTTTCTTACCACCAAAAGATCTCTTCGCACAATTTAAAGATGACTCTACTTGTATTTTTTCGCTCTTGATTCCAGCTTCGATATGTTCGCCTGTCAATATCATCTCGGTGAATCCGGCTAAAGAGATTCCAATCTGATGATTGAAGAATGGGCCTGTCAGTGTTCCCATAAACATGTCAACCAAATCCCTATTGGACAAGGAAGGTTGAACTCTGCCTACTAGATCTCTCCATTTTTGGGCATACTCTTTGAACTTCTTGTCACGACCCATAGACATGCTCTATAGTTGCATGCAGGTACGTGCCAATTCAGCCTTGTACTGGTATTGTTTGTAGAAAGCATCTACTAAGTCATTCTAGGTATGAATGTGGGTACTCTCTAGCTAATAATACCCCTCCAACTGAGTTCCGGATAAACTCTCTTGAAAGAAATGGATCCACAATTTCCTGTCTTCAGTATGAGGATGGATCTTCTGAACATAGGACTTCAGATGCAGCTTTGGGCAAGAGATGCCATCATACTTGGCAAAGGTATAAACTTTGAACTTGCGGGGAATTATCACACCAGGAACAAGACTCAGATCATCAAAGTTAAGCCCTGAAATTTTCAGATTTTCCACAACATTCAGACGGTCTTCAATTTTCTTATATTTTTCGTCATCAGGATACTGCTCACTCATATAGTCTTCTTCTCTGTTTTCAGACTCATGATGGCTTCCTTCATTGTTTTTTATACTTCCTTCAGTTTCGCCGCTCTTGTCTGAGAATTCGAGTTGTCTAATCACCTTGATTGGTCCTTTGTGATTTCTTCCCATGTTGAGAATACCAATGGTCTTCTTCTTTCTGGTGATGAGCTTCTTTAGATCTTTCTGGACTTGGGCCAAATTGGTGAACATCTCCTAGAATTGGGCGTTCTGAGCCTGGAGATCTTTGATAGTTTGTTCAAGGGCCATTTCGGCTGAAATAAGCAGCGAGAGAATAAGAAAACCGGTCTTCAATGTACCTATTATGAAATGTTATGCCATGATATGTGATGTTATGCAATGCAATGTTTTCAAGGACCTTAGGAATTTAAATTTGTTAAACAGAACGAACAAACTTTTTATTAGTGTATCTTTAGCAAGTACAAAAGAAATTTTAAACAAATAAAAGAAATTCCTAGAGCTTAGGCCTCCATTGGCCTTCCTCTTTGTGTTGAAGTAGGTATTGATGTTTCGCTCCTCGTGAAGTAGCTTTGTTAGCTCCAACACTCTTTTCTCGCTTGCATAGCACTGAGCTTCGAATGTATCCCTTTCTTCTTTAAGCTGAATCCAGGATCTTTTCAAGTCTTCGAAATTAGTAGGCATGTCTGGATGGAGAATGGTATAGGGTTCGTCACCTTCAACAACAGATTCCATAACCACTGGTAGAACAGCTGTAAATGGAATCATGAGGTTTTGAGCTCAAGATCACACCCATTTGAGGTAAGGTTCCCAAGGAATGGAATTTTTGTGCCCCAAAGTTTTGGTATCAGTCTTCTTCACCGTGCCCCAAGCGTGCACAAATCTTCGACGGTAGTTTTGGAGATCGTTGTCGTAGTCAAACACAATGTCTTGGAGAAGCATATCATGAGGACCATCTCTTCGAGCATAACCAAACTGACGTAGAGCTAGAGAAAGGTTGTAAGTGATACATCCCCTTATGCCAAAGAGTGGTACATTAGGGAATTCCCCACAACGCTCAATAAAAGTGAAGTCCTTTTGAGAAAAAAGACACCAACAGATATTTGAATGAGAGAGTGACATCAACCTTTGAGACCACTTCAATCTTTGCTCGTTCTTCATTACTGATTGAGGAAGGTGCGAAATAAACCACCTAGAAAGTAATGGTATACAACACATGATAGTTCCTTGTCTTTTGGTAGTACAAGTGTGGAGAGAATGCAGAATATCCCCAAGTAAGGTAGGCACAGGACTAAGAGTGAGGAATATCTTGATGGTGTTTACGTCTACGAACTGGTCGAGATTAGGAAATAGCACCAAGCCATAGATTAGCAAGGCCAAAATGTCTTTGAATACATATAAACTCATAGCCTTTAGGAATTCTCGAGCTTTCTTTATCAAAAACTTAGCAAGCAAACCCTTAACTCTGTTTCTTGTTTCCCAAAAAGCTTCAATGACCGATCGCTTTAGATGTAATGCTGATGTGATGTCTTCGTATTTGAGACTTTTGAACTGAATGGTATCGATCAAGGATAGGTATCCCAAGTAGCTTAGAGAACTCTTTCAATGTAGGCACCAACTAGTAATTTGGGAATGTAAAGCGATGATGTTTCGGATCGAAGCCGGAATACGACGTGCATCATATCTTCTTCAAAGTCGGAAATAACCAAGTCAAGTAGATAACCATCCCTTTTGATAAACTGGGCATGATCGAGAACTTCTGAAACTAATTCTTTGAGTTGAGAAGGTATACCCATGAAGTTGATTCGGATAGTCTTCCTGGAAGCCATAACTCCTACAAAATAGAGCAAAGATAAATCCCTAGGTCCTTGAAATAGTTAGAAATGATATGATGTTATGATGTCATGATGTCATGTTTAAAACAAGTAGCAAGCACAAGCAATTCACACAATAGCCCTAGGTTTAAGGCTTACATGAGGTATAGGTGTCTACCCTACCAAGAGTTTAAGTGGGTTCAACCTGTCCTATAATAGTAACCGGATTATAAGAATCTCATATCATTGATCTTTATCATAGGCTTATTTCAATATGACTACCAAGTGGTCAACCGAAACATCCCGAAAGTCGAATCTTAATAAGCGTAGCATCGAGTATCAACCAACCTCAGTCTGCACCGAAGTCGACCATCTCACTACCTTCTAATGGCCAAGATGGGTCAATTAGGGTTCTAAAAGTTGAGTTAGTGCTTATGACACCTCGCAGACACCAAATACTTTCCTCAACTGAACATGAGGAGCATCGGGACATCCAAAGTGTCGCACTAAGGTTGCCATCATTTTGATCGTTTCGGTATACGCCTAACGATCGCGGCTATTTATTGCTACTTACCTAAGGAAACCTGGATCCGGGTGTAGGATACCCCACAAGTATAATACCCAAGAAACCCTTAAAAGTAAAGCAGATAAGTCAAACAATGAAAGAAGTAAAGTGATCTAAAGCCCTAAGATAGCCTCTCTTTAGGGTATGTCCCCAGCAGAGTCGCCAGTTTTGTGATACGGTGGGAGAACTTACTTGTTTGTTTTGCGTTTTATCGCAAATGTTGCAGATAGCAAGAGTTGCCACCAACTGTTCTTTTATCCAATTAAGGGAAGGCGAAAAGAACATGAAAATACCTTCGTTAGATTCTGAGTACGGGAGGCAGTTATGAAAAGGGAAGGTAATAACACCCTTTCCATCCGTAGTTATCTACGGGCTCTTAATTGCTTAGCTCACTTTATAAATTTCTTTCTGTGTGTGTGTTTTAAAAGATGTTTTGAAAAGGCATTTCTCTTTAACTTCGTAATGATTCTCGCTAGAATGTATACGAAGTGTTTGGAAATGTTTTATTTTGGAAAAGTGTTTAACTTTGTAATCATTCACGCTGGAATGTATACAAAGTGTTTGAAAAGTTTTTTTTTTTTTTGAAAATAGTGAGGTGTGAAAAGTATTTTGAACTGATTGGAGCAAGCAAAAGAGTCTTATTACCTACTCAGAATAGTTGGTAGGTAACTCTATCCGTTGGATGTAAAGGGACGTTTGTAGGGTCATCGTATGGTCATAGAAGGCAACATGTAGGGATACCTTAGCATATTCATAGGGACGATCATCACTTTCATAGGTAACAATCGAGGGACAAGATCATGTATTCGTAGGCAACAATCGAGGGTCATCGAGGGACTATGATCTTTGAATTGAAGGAACTGTGGTGATATTATTCGTGAGCGTCTTAGCTAAGATATCTCTCGTTCGAGGACACGGTTCTTATTCGAAGGCAACAGAGAGGATACCCTAAGGTGTGAGTGGATGCAGAGAAAGTGTTTGTATTCAGATATTTATCTTGTATTTAGAAGTGATCTATGTTGTTTTTAATATTACCGTACACTCCTAATTACTACAACTTAAATATGTACGGAAATTAAATTGCAGAAAGTAAAGTGCGGAAAGTAAAGTGCGGAAAGTAAATCCTACGCTATTACATGGCTTTGGGGCAGATACATAATAGGAGTGCGGAAAGTAAAGGCAGAAAATGTAAATCTACGCTATTACATGATAAAAGTTTGCGACCTATACAACTTTTCTAGAATTGTAAATGCGCAATAAGAAATGGATAATCAGAATAATAAGAAAATTTTAGTAAAATGTTTTGAAAATTAGTAGAAAAAGGGTTTTAGGTTAGTAATCCTAATTACTAGAGAAGAAAATATTTTTGGGAATTTTTTGAATTAGTTTTAATGGGGAAAATAATTAAAGGTTAATTTAATGGTTAATTAATAATTAATTAAAATATTAATGAAAAATATTATTTTTTTTATGTTAAAAATTAAATAAATATTTTTCTAACCTAAATGCAGAAAAGAAATATTTTTTGTGATTTTTATGGTGTTAAAAAAATGTTTGAAAAGAAATTAAATTGGAAAAGAAATTGAAAAGAAAAATATGGAAAAAACATGGAAAATGGTTAGTTTTGCAAAAGGTAAAAAAAGATATCTAGGAGCCAGGGATCGAACCCTGGATCTTTCACACTCGCGCTGCCTTGCCATCTGAGCTAGCCTCCATTCGTGTTAGACATATGAAACAATAATATTATAAGGGAAATAATTTTACGAAAATAACTAAAACCAAATCGCGCGAAGGGATTATCTTCCCATTTGAATTTTCGACTTTTACCAATGACAGTTTCGTTGCTAAAACCTATGCCCACGGTTTTGTCATCACTATACCCCCAAGAAATCAAAATCAAGAAATATGCAATATAAATTTGTTATGGGACATGGATCAACTTGGTTTGATCCCCTGAGCACGATGATGCGTTTGGTTTCATCCAATTTTACCTATTTTAGAAGACCTCAATTCAAGGTTTCAAACCCTAACAATGGCATCTCTTCGTACCTGCGTCTAAACTTCAATCAAACTATCCAGAAAGCATCGAAATAGTTATACAAACACGAATATGCAATCAAATTAAGTTAAATATGCATGAATCATTGAAATTGATTTTGAGTTTTGAAGAGCAAACTGTGATCGTGATTTCTCATTTCTGGATGTTTTGGTTGATGATGAAGGTCTGGATCGACTCAGGGGACTCCCAGGAAGCGATTGGAATGCTTGGTTTGGCTTGAATCGGAGCAAAAATAGGTATGCCAATTGCTTGAAGGTCACATATTTTTGAAGTTAGGTTAGGGTTCCTTGAGCATGAATTTTTCGTTCTCTTGGCATCTGGGATCGGTGTATATATATAATGGATGGTATTAGGTCAAGAATCAATGAGAAAATATATGCTCATCAATGCAAAAATATTTGATTGGAATCAAACCAAAATTTGCCTTTTTTGAACCATTTTCAATCAAATCTCTTGCCAATATCAATAATTTCGAAAATATCATCTTATATGGCTTGCTTGGGCTTCAAGAATGTTGAAAAACAATCCTTGCACTTAATTCTTTGATTTTATATCTTTTATTTTAATTAAATTGATTTTAAATGAATAAAAATCCAAAGTAAATAAAAATTAAAGATAAAAGGCGTGGCCTTGGGCTTGGAGGTTTTAATTCAGATAAGAAACAAGTTTGAACCAAGAAAAGTTAGGCCCATTTAGGAAAAAAATTGATTTTTTTAAGTATTTCTCTTCATGCACCTCCTCAAAAATGTCAAACTTGCACAATTTGTATCTTTCACAATTTTCAACATTTTTTATTGTTCTTGGACTTTTTAGAAATCTCAAGATGTCCTCTAAACACTCCTTTTAGTTTCATCTTCATTTAAGTTTCCATGTTCAGGAACACTTCTTTGCAAAAAGATGACTTTTTGTTGACTTTTAAAAAGACCTGTAATATTTTGATCCATAACTTCCAAATGAAGCATTTTTGGCCAAAGCTTGTGAGACATAAAGTTGTAGAGAATTGAATTCCCTTCAAAATGAGCATTGGTGGAAAAATTTCTGTTAAAGTATGTGAAAGTTATGCTTGGTAAAGTTCTGTTAACTTTTGTCTGAAAAACCCTAATTTGGAAACTTTGACTTTTGATCAAATCTTGACTTTCCTTGAGGAATCATGGTCAACCCTTGATCAAATGATGAATATTACTTCAAAATATTGATGTTGACCAAAAATTATGGAGTTTAACTGTATGTTGACCACAATTCACTTTGTGTCCAATACAACTAATTTTCAACCATCTGAGCAATTGGATGAGCAAATTTGAGCTGTAAGGCTTGAAACTTGACATGGTGATCCTTTGAAGCATATGATGAGGTATGATGACCACTTTAAGCATTGGAAATATATTTTGACTTGAGAGGACCAAAATCCTAGTTTGGATTGATTGCTTAGGAGAGGGTTTGTTTGGTCAACCCTTGTGAAGTCCTTAAGTATGGAGATGTGAATTGTCTTGAGAAGTAGGAGGGAAAATTTTGGGGTATGACACCAGGAAAGGAAGCAACATGATTCGCGTGTGCGGGCTGACAGGGACTAGAACTTTGTGGGAGTCGATTACGGGCCCCTTTCTCTTACCCATCATATCATCATGACTCTATAGTAGGAAATGTAAAAAGTGGGACTTTACTTGGTGGTGCCACGTCGGGTTGCCTAACCACGCTGACCTATGCAAGCAAAAATATAAACACTTACTGAGAATGGCCTCCCTATGCACGGATGAGGACTTTAAACAAACCAAGCACAATTAGCACACAGAAGCGTCCTAAACGGGTCTTTAAATAAACCAGAGGGGTTCCTGAACATGCTCCAACTACGGAAGCCCCATCATGCATCTCCATTCCTACTTCTCATGGCAAGGAAAGCGGTAAAACCCTATTTCTCATGCTCTAGAAAAGCAGTAAAAGAATGTGATAAAAAGAAAAGTATAGCTAATACTAAACGGATAATAATTCCGAAGAGCACTACGAGCTAAAAATACTCAGGAAAACTTCAGGTAAACTGCCATCAATAAAGCAATAATCAGAAATAGCTCGATCAATATAATCCCAAGGTAATTTTGAGCAACATGTGTGTGTAGCAGACACATCCTCATAACAATCGAAACACCTGCACAAAGGTACATATCCATACAAAATAGAAGAATATGTGTTGCTCGTAAAATGAGAAAACACAAAGCAAAGTGCGTTTAAAACGCAACCAGAACTATAGGAGAAGCAGTATCCATGGGAGAAGTGGTGTGTTAGTGTACCAAGATTAGGTACCTAACCAAAATATCCTCAATGTACCTTGTACAAGTCAACAAACACATCAAAATTAACAAGGACGAGAGAAGATAATCGCACACTCACATCGCAAGTCAAAATATGATCCAAATGCGAAGAAATGGAATGTGAACATGTATAGCAACATAAGAGTGGAAAATCAGAAAGCCACGCATACATAATGCAAAATAACCCATGAACGATATCAAAACCGAGCTAAGTCCATCATAATAATTCTCAAATGCAATGCTAAACATAGTTAGAGACCTTGAGAAGTTGGAAACCAAAAATCTATACAAGAATGGCCAAAGAATGCATTATTCACAAAGGAATCGAGGCATGAAGTGTAACTTCTAATAGGGGGAAAAGATTACAAGCAAACGTACAAGAGGAACCTAGAAGAACTATACAAGTGTCAAATTAGTTCCTAAGATTTGAACCACTAAAGGTTTGATTCGAAGTTCTATTTACAACCTTAAGATGAGGTTTACATTTATCTACAATTAAGTTGGGAAAAATGTCCTAAAGTTTCTAAGAAACACATGGTATTATACTCCTACAACTAATCAATTCAAATGACAAAAGAGAAACATGCTTTTAAACATCTCAACAAGATTGAAACTTGAGAATTAGGTAAGTATTGAATTTAAACTAGATATGGAACTTTACAAGTCAGTAGCCCATTCACATTCAATGATCTCAAACAAAATATACAAGAAAAAACATAATTGAAACATATTTGTGCACCAAAACTAAGTCAAAGCAATCTATCGTTGCTCTAAAGGTTAATTATCATGGTACCCTAATCATATGACTCAATTATCAATTCTAAACCAAGATGAGAAATACCTAAACATGTCAACATGTTAATTAAGAGGATAGTTGAATATTAGAAAGGAAATTAGGCACCGTATGCAAAAGATCAATTCCTAACTTGGTGAAATAGCAAGCAATTATACATCTTTATGTTCACACAAAAGAAAACTCGGATAAAGACCTAAAAATATCTAAACAATTATGAGAAAAATATCTAAAAGCTCCTAATACATCATAGAATCAGAATGTTATTTTTAGGAATTTGTTGTTAAGAAACGATCAAAATCACATCTATATGCAAGTATTATGGGAAAAATCGCCTCTAAACATGTTATCGAAAATAATTAAAACGAGATCGAAATTTAATTACAAAAATCCCTAAAAATGCTAAAACTTTAAAATTCCTAAAGTATCGAACCTATTTATTCAAATTTTTATTGTCGAAAACGATCGAAACCTCATTGAAATGTGTGCATCATGGAGAAATCGCTTCTAAACATATTATCAAAAATTGATTAAAAATAAAGGAACTTAATTTAAAAATTCATTAAAAAATATCAAAAATATCCAAAGATGTTCAAAAGTCAGGAACCTATTTTTATGTATTTTTTATGTGTCGAAACAATCGAAATTACAGACGAAATTGAAAATGTATTGAAGTTGTAAGTCATGGAATCAAGGGGTGTAAAATTGAATTCCAGTTTGTACTATTCCTGTTATAACATTTGAATTGGGCCTAACGCTAGGGGTATAGCTACGAATTTGTTAATCTCAGTCTAAATTCTACACTAGGTCCATTCTTGTCCAAACTAAAATAACCTCTAGAGTTTCTTATTTTTATTACATTGTCACGTTTATTTTTCATGTATTACAAGCACTAGATCAATTGTTCATAGTTCTTGAGTTCATTCAGATTTTTAAATAAATAAAATACCAAAAAAACATGTGGCGAGTTCCAAATGGTCGATATGGAGCAATGCAAGAACCACAGGGAAAGGGCCACACTTAGGGCTCAGGAAAAGGGTTGCCAAAATCAACCTTCTTCTACGTTGACTCCAACGCCGCGACGCCAATACCACGCCAAATTGAAAATCAAGGCTTCAACCTTGCTCGAAATTTCGCGATAATTCTCAATCTAAACTCCATCTTCATCAAAACTCACACAAACTCAAACAAATCACGATAAAAATTGAGATCTAGAAGCGAGTATTCACATCGAAGCTCTCGCAGCGAAGCTAAGCTCTAATCTCTAATAGCTCAAAGCGCATAAATACGCATGAATATTCTTATTGACAAGCCTGAAATGCTGAAGAGAGTTCTAAAGATCTTACTAGCTTGTAGACTATGAGAAACTCCAAAAATCTCTACACGCACGTTCTTGATGCTTGAAGATATAGAAAGCTGCTCCAGTAAATTCCGAAGATCTTGAGAAATAGACTCAACTCGCTCTTGAGTCATATGAAGAATATCGAACGAAATCTGCAGAATTTTTCTTCGACGAAGCTGGTAAATGGAGGCGACTGGCTCTCAGGAGAAAACGCCGTGAAAAGACCCGATGAAGACGATGAACGTCAAGGAGAGAGGATCCGGCGAGAGGAGAGATGAAGAGAAAACGCCGAGACGATGAACGAGAGATGATGAAGTAGTGTGAACGGTAAATCCAGCTTGTTGTGTGGTGAAAGAAGATGGTTACGGAGGAGGAAGAATAATGGTGACGCTGGTGGCAATGGTTACGGCGAAGTTTGCCCGGAGGTTGTTGAGAGAAAAAAAAGTTTGTTGAGAGAGGGTGGCGATAAAGAGTTTTTGTTGTGGTTATCGTGCGATGAGAAAGATGAAGAAGAGTGTAGTCAATAAAGTTTGTTGCGGTTTTCGAGGAGGAAAAAAAGTTTGTTGAGAAAAAAAGTTTGTTGAGAGAGTGGCGAAAGAGAGTTTTTTTTGTGGTTATCGTGTGAGAAAGATGAAGGAGTGTAGTCAATAAAGTTTGTTGCGGTTTTGGAGGAGGAAGTTAGATGTGATGGAAGGTGGAGAAGAGTTTTGTTATGGTTGTTGGGGTTCGAGAGTTTGTTCCGTGAGGGTGGTAGGGTGAAAATGGTGGTGAGAAGAAAAAGATCAAGGAAGAGTGAGGCGGTTGTGAAGCGAAGAAGAAAGGTGGTTACGGTGGAGAGAAAAATTAGTTTTGTTGTTATAGTGGTGAATAAAAAAAAAGTCATGATGAAAAGAGAGTGATGAGAGGTGGTTGCTTTGTGAGAGGAAGTGGATCAGAGAATGGCCAGAACCCCCCAAAAAAGTTTGTAATTAAAACACGAGAGAAATAGCCAAACGATGCCCAATAGCGACACCTTTTACATATTTTAAAAACCTTTCTAGAATGCCACTTCGGTTTGCATGGCTAGATTGAGTAATAATGGCATGAATGTCACCACTTCTATAACAATATCTCGAAAATGCCACGCACTCAATTTCTTGAGTCTCTAATTCAATAATCCTTGGACCAAATGTTGCATTCTTGGTACCATGAGAAAAAGTGTGTAGAGGAAGATGTGGAAGTATGGTTGAAGAATGAGAGAAAAAAGAAAAAGAAAGAGAGCGTTATGATCGTTAGGAGCAAAAGTTCGGCCGTTGGAAGCGAAGTTACGGCGGGAGCGAAGTTCCGTTGGGGCGGAAGTTTTGGCCGTTAGGAGGTTCGATTTTCGATGAATCGTGTGGATTGATAAGTTGTATACATACACTTCAAGACTCACGAAGGCCATAGAATCACTTCAGGATCAAATATCCGACCACAACCAGATCTTGCTCGAAAACCTTAATCAATACCACATGAGAGGAATCAAAACCTCAAAACCTCGATTCGATGAGATAGTCAGAAGCTTCTGGATGCACACATCTTGTATATTGAGACGACGCTTGAAATAACAGAACCTCAGAAATTCAACTTTTGAGAATCAAACCTCTTCTTTAGAACAAGGTATACTCTCATAATCGGAAAATCCTGATCCCATGGTTAATTCACAAATGATATGCATGCAATGCACCTATTGATTAAGTGTAAGCCAATTATTTATAAAAAAATGAAGAGGGCGAATTCTAGGGTGCAACAACATTGAAGGAGAGCAATCATTTACGCGTTAGCTGCACTCATAAGATGGAGATGATAGAGAAGATGCACAACTCAATCTTGTTGATCCTTGGTGATAAGGTTCTTTGACAAGTATTAAAGGAGACGACAGCGGTAGGGTTAGGGGTGAAACTTGAAATTTTGTACATGACTAAATCGCTTGTAAATCGACTCTACCTGAAGCAAGTTTTGTATTCATTCAAGATGATTGAAGACAAAGTGTTAACTGAGCAGTTGAATATGTTCAAAAAGGTGATTTTTGATCTTGAAAATATTGATGTGAAGATCAAAGATGAAGATTAAGTGCTATGGTTGTTGTGTGCTTTGTCTAGAACGCATGCTCACTTTAAAGAAACTCTCTTGGATGCAAGGTAGTCCATGACCTTTGAAGAAGTTCGATCAGCCTTTTATTTTAAGGATTTGAACGAACGAAAATGAGCATAAACCTTCAACGGTTGGTGAAGGTTTGTCCATTAAGGGAAAATTCTTGCGAATGGATGGAAAGTTTGACAAGAAGAAAGGTAAAAGTCAACAAAAGTCTTACAATGGTATTTGATGCTGTCATTGTAAGAAGGTGGGTGTAACACCCTGATTTTTATTATTTATTTTATTAATTATTATATTATGTGGTAATTAAATTAATAATGTGTTTTTTGAATATTTGAATTATTTGAATATATTTTTTATTTAAATAATTGAGTTTATAAATAGAAATAACAATTAGTTAGTACTGCGCCTTGTGTTATATTAAGAATGAAAAATGAGTTAAGCCCATTTGTGAAATATAGTAGTAAGTATAGGAAATACGAAATTAGATGTCATAGTTGGAAGAAGATAAAAGAAGAGAATAGAAGAGGAAAAGAGGAGAAAAGGGAAAAAATGAAGAAAGAGCCATCAAGACTCTACACTTAAGGTAAGGGTGAGAATATCTGTTATTATGGGAGTATATATGATTATATATTGGGTAGTAACATGAAATAGGATTGGGTATGTGAATTTCTAGGTTTTGAATCACCCAATTTGATTTAGGAATTTTGAAATTAGGTTTTCGAAATCAAGTTTTCATGATGCAAATAGGTCCCTTATGATAAATACATGATATAATATGTTTTTTGGTAAAAAATGAGCATTAGCACATGATTTTATGGCAAAATTTGAAATTGGACAATACTGTTTCGTAGCAGATTTTCTGGTTTTTCATGAGGTCGCTTAGCGCGGTAGCCTGGAACTTGCTATTTTATTTTGGCATTAATGGCTTAGGGTCTTGTATGCTTATAATTTAGCATGGACTTACATGTATTTTAATAATTTATTTTACTTGTTTTAGATTGATTACTAATTTGTTTTGATGAGAAACTTAACACTTGAATTGTGTATGTAAGTGTTTGAATTTAATGTTGCTTGACTATAACATGATTTCTATCTAATTTCTATATGTTATAATGATGTGTTGAGATGATTTATACTATGAAATTGTGTATATGTGATTGATTGGCAAGAAAGATGTATGTTGTGCAAGTTATAAAGATAATTCAAAATATGTTGAATTATGTGATGAGTTGTTGAGATTTCACATGTACATGTATCATTTATGTCAAGCGACAATGTTTGGTAATTTACGGGGAATATTGAATTGTCCCAAACCTAACGCTGAATAGGATTTAAAGGCTTAATGATGAATGGGCTTTATTTGTGGTTATCGACTTGGTGATGTGGACTCGATAGGACCGTAAGGATAACATTGGTACCACATGCATATTGCATAGAATTGCATTCGAGTCACATATGTCAATGTGAAATATATGTTTTGGCATGATCTATATGATGAATGATGTGAATGTGGAATTTGTGATAATTGTGATTGAATTATCTTGAAATATTGAATGATTGAGCCATGTCTCATACGTGATTATGTGAAATGAACTATTTGATGTTGTCTACATGATTATATGAAACACGGTGAATTAAATTGTTATTTGTATGTAATACATTGCTTATGATTATATATATTTTTATGATGATATGAATTCTCAACCTTCTGTTGAAATGACGTTTTATACAATGTCGCTTAGGTATAAAAGTTAGTGGCGCTTCTAATAGGGATTAGGCAGAGGAGCTAGTTCTATTTGCCACTTTCCTAGGTAGTGATTCATTGCTCTGGTCTATGTAACACGAGGATTATTTAGACTCATGTTTTATTGTATTGCGAGATATTTGTATTTCTCTCTTTTATTCTGATATATGTATGAGATTATGCGATGATTGATCGTGGTGCCTAGTACTTTGTTATATGATTGTTATTATGGGATCTCAATTATGAATTATTTTATGAAGTGAAAATATTTTCCGCTGCGAGTTGCATATTACATTGATATTTTGGAACATGAATTTAAATATGTGTTATGATCATGACCAATATACATGCTTTAAAATGTTCTTTCGTGAAGTACATGGGACGCCCTCTTGGATTATGCATTAATTTACTCTGATATATGTTATATTATATGTTTTGGGTTAGAGGGTGTTATGTTAGTGGTATTAGAGTCTAGTTGGTCAGTTTCTCAGGTTATTAATGTGTCTATTTCCTCTCGTGTTCGATTTATGTATAAGGCACAATCAATATTGTTTGTCTAATGTGTGTTGTTGGTTGTTTTGGAATCTTAGGACGATGGTTGCTGGAAGGAATGACGATGCTATTGCTGAGGCGTTGGCAATGTAGGCCGGTGAAATTGGGAATCAACTGCATGTCAATGTTGGTAACAAGAATGAAGATGATGAGTTTCGTGCTTTGGAGAAATTTCATACGAACAATCCTCCAATCTTTGAAGGAGAGCATGAACCAAAGCACAAGTTTGGCTGAAAGCGATTGAGAAGATCTTCTGAGTCATGAATTGTACCGATGCTTACAAAGTGAAATTTGGTACTCATATGTTTGAGAAGGAAGTTGAGGATTTGTGGAATAACGCTATTCAGAGATTTTATGAGGATGGAATTGAGGTTACTTGGGAACTTTTTAGAGATTCATTTCTAGAGAAGTACTTTTCTGAGGATGTGCGTGGGAAGAAGAAAATTGAATACTAACTGTTGTGATATCGCACGCACTTTCCAGAATACTACAACGGTCCTATGACCGTGATTGTAAGTTACAAATTTACAACAATACTCTACATAACAATGTATGGACCCGCGTGATTATATGTCTTCTCCAATCATTGTAAAATATCTTTTCGTAGTAATCTTGAATGTGTCACACCCTATCTTGGTTCGGATGACCGAGGCTTTGAATTTCGGTGGTTTAGGGCAAGCTCACGGTGGTGAGGGCCCTTCTTCGAGGTGTTTCTGTTAGGTGAGAGCAAGCTCACGAGGGTGAGAAGCTCGTATTTTGACGTATTTCGTGGTGAATTGAATGCCCCTCTCAACTCTAAGGTTAAGGTATTTATAAAGGTCTTTGAGATAGGTTTTAGAGTTTCTTGGGAAATTGCAACCACCCACCTAGTAATGGTAGTAAACGGTTGAATTTCAATTTTCTAGAAAGATGTCGGTTATTCCATTGACTATTTCTCTGCATTATCTATAATTAAGATATCTCATTTTCCAAATTTCTCTATACCGGCGAGCGGAGAGTGTCGTGGGAGATATCATTACTCTAGTGGGCGATAAAATTTCGCCACCCCTTGTTGGCGACACGGTCATGTATCCTTCGCAAATATATCGCTACGAAGCTAAATCACAATTTAAATAAAAAAATAAGAAAAATATTATTTGATTTTTAGTCTAAGAAATCAAACATTTTTCTTAGGTTTATATTTAATATACCTCATTCAAGTTGACATTGAAAAAAATTACAATTTAGTAGTGTGTATATACTAGAGCTGTCAAAGTGGGCTACCCCATATGGGCCGGCCCACCCGACCCGAAAGTCATAAGGCTTGGACCTTTAAATTAGAGTTCCTATTTTCAACGGTCTTTTTAGCGCAGCCATAAAAAACCCTTGCCCATTAGGGGTAGCCCATATGGACCGTGGGTAACCCATATTGCTATAAAATTTAAAAAATTATATTAATTCTTATATTATGTTACTCCAAAATAATAAATTAATTTTTCTCACTTCCCTAGATTTTGTCTCTATTCAATTCAATTTTTATCTTTTAAATATTATACATTAATATAATCAACATTTTTAACTCATATTCTATTAGTTTCTCTTATGTTAAATATTTTGAGTATTATTTTCTATAATTTAGACATATATTATATGTAAAAACATATTAGAATATTTGTAAAAGATAATATATTACTTAAAAAATGTATTATATTTAAAATAATATAATTTTCTATTTTATTGGTAGTCAATATTATGAATTTTTTACTTAAATATTTTTATTAAAAAAAACTCGTTTAGGACCTGATAGCTCAAAGCCCATCTAAGGTCGGGCTCGGGTAATAATTTTAAGGCTCATATTACAATAGGACTTTTTTGACCCAACCCTCAAAAACCCAGGCCCATGAGAACCGACCTAAATACATTTTGACCGTTATAGTATATACTATATGCTATTATTCTTAATTAAGACTTTGCGATTCAAAGTAAACGTCAAATAGTTCTGAAGCATCTAGCTGCATCATCCCTTCTTATCCTATGATGAAAAGTCTTCGATTCAACATATACTTACGATTCACAAATAATGACGATTAACTAGTTAGAAATAGGAAATACTAATTTAATATTTGTCTTAGCTTGACTGACCCCAAATTATTGTTTATTTTACTACATGCATTCCTCGTGTGGCAAGGTACTGTCATACATTTGATATTTTGGGTAGATTCAATGTCAACTCCCTTGATAAAAAGACAAATAACTTGGTTGAATCGGTAAGGCTTGGACCATGCATGCTTTTTCCTAGTGTGTAAGTAGTAAGGTTGAAAGTCAAAGGAATTTGGCAAATCTATTGTTGCTTCTACAAGCAATGCATTGATTGTATTGAATAAGATCAGTAGAACAGTGAGCAAGTTTTATACACTTGTTAAAAGGATTGCATGAAGATCTTATGCTTTTCTTTTGTTTGAGATGAATAGCATTAAATGAATTCATTTTCTCTAATTCTTTTATCTACATATGCTACGATCTTGGTGTATAGGATTTTATATCATGAATCAAATGTTACCATTACATGATAGTTACACTACCTCTTCTACTAGGATATGAGAAACATTGCTAGTTTGCTAGTTATATAGTGTTGGTGTATATGATTTTATATCATGAATCAAATTTTACAATGAATATCATGTATTCTATTGTAACATTTCCCTAGCATTGTGGGGTGCCTTGTGATTCTATATGGACCAAATGAATCTTATGACATATAGGACCCGTTTGTTTTATTATTTAAAAAAAAATGATTTTTTAAGATTACATAATTTTGTAAATTAAAAAAAATTATAATTTTTTAATAAAATCTCAAATAAAAATTCGATTTGAATAGTAATTTTCAAAACTAGAATACGACTTTGCTGTGCAGTTGATAAATAGAACTCATTGAAAAAATAGATTTTATTTATTATAAATATTATTTATTATAAAAAAAGCTATACTATAAATAACTATATTTTCATAACAAAAGAAAATAGTCTAGTTTTAATTAAAAAGTAATATATTTATATATAATAAAAATGCAAGGTGAAATATTAAATTAAATTTTACAAGATTAAACAAGGTTTTAATATTGGAATCACTTCTTATACTTTCTTGTCGTTTTTTCTTAGATGAGACTTGTTTTTTCCTTTGTTTTGCTTTTATAGATTTTTGAATGTTTAATTTGTGTATGAGAAGGGATGTTTGATATATAAATCGCTACTATTATTTTTTGATTCCCTTGATATATGTTTGATAATAATGTTATGATAAGAGCTTTTGATAATATATGTTGTTAGTTATAGTTCATTGATGCGAGCTTTTGATTTTCTATTCTAGTATGATTTATTGTTGTCAGTGTCATCATCTCATTTCATTTTATATAGACAGTTGTATAGACGTATAGACTGTTGTATGTATTAATTATATTGTTAGTGTTAATAAAGTTAGTAGTATATTTGTGTGATTGTAGTACAAATTTAATTTTTCATGTATAATAGTGGTCGGTACAAAAATTCTTGATACGATGTAGATAATTTGCATATGATTGTGGTTATCTTGTGATACATTTTTAAATAAATGAGGAGATTAATATGAATTTATAATAAATAAGTGAACATATATAGGTCGATATTAGATGCTTGGACAAATCAGAGTAAAACAGAAGATAATATAATAGGGATCGGTACATGCTTAATATGTGGTCGGTACATGCTTAAATCAAATTTAGTTACATACTTAATAGTTAATATGTGTTTTTTCATGTAGAATAGTGGTCGGCAGAAAAGTTCTTGAAACATGTAGATTTGTATATGATTGTGGTTATCTTGTGGTACATTTTAACTAAAGATTTATTGTTTCTTTTTGCATTTTGCAAACATTGTTAGAATGAGGAACTTATAATGTGTCAAAATGTTGATATTATGAAATCAAACACAATGGGGATTTTTCATCCAATAGAATTACACTACATTGATGTTAAAATTAATTTACATCACTGTGATTATTTTAGGAAAGAATTACATGAGATGATAGAGCTAAGGATATGAAGTGCATCAATTAAAAAAGAAAATATACAGTGGTTTAGCTTCTATATATAGTATATTAAATTCAAGGCATCTATTTATATTATTAAAATTTAGTGCATCAAATTATTTTATGACACTTTAACTCCTCTCTTGTGACACTTTAACTCCTATTTTGTGCCACATTATTTATTTTTTAGGTGATATTTCTCAAAACTCATTTTCAATTTTCAAAGTTAAAATATATTATAACTCTCTTTAGAAGATTATGAGCTCAAATCCTCACAAATATAAAAATACAATAATCTAATATTTATTTATTAACTTTTATTATTTCAAAAAAATATCATACTAATTTAGTTACAATAAATTTATTATTATTATTATTATGTTAATGCAATATATTATTAGACAAATATAATTAAATTATAATTAAATCTCAACAAATCTTTTTCAATATACAACTAATTTGCTCACATATATTATTTTATAAACTTTATAAATTTTTTTTTTATTTGTCTTACAATAATTTTTTAATTATAAAAATTAAAGAAAAGATATTTTAATTTGTTTTTTACTTAATATTTCTAATATAATTTCATAATCTTTTAATTTAAAAAAAAAATAACTGAGATGGTACTTATTAATCATATATTTTAAATAAATAGTACTATCATTTAAAGACAGATTGGACATAAAGTTTAATTTTAAAAGCAAATGTAAAATCCCATATATTATTTTGTTGCATATTGATAAATAGTTTTGGGGTTCAACCCTTTACAATAATTTCATACTTATTTTAAATAATATTTGAAATAAAGAGATTCTTGACAATTTTTAATTAAATATCCTAACAACACAATAATTGCTCCAACTAAATATACTTTTTAAAATTTAAAAATAAAAGAGATACTCGGACCATACAGTTAAAATCATTTTTGTTTTCTTGAAATCATAGATACAAAAGTTTTAAGAATTACTTTTAATGTTAAACTATATATTCTCTAATTTTTCAGAATTTAATTATTATTAATTCATCTAGAATTATATTCGAAAATTCACATTCTTACCGAACCTATATATTATATCTCTACATTTTTCATATAGCAACAATTTCTTAATTATAAAAAATGAAAGAAAATAAATGAGATAGTACTTTTTCATCATATATTTATAAATGAGATAGTACGTCATCAATTATAAAAAAAATAAATGAGATAGTACTTCTTCATCATATATTTATAATAAATACTATTATCGTTTAAAGATGGTATTCGATTTAATGTTCAATTTTAAAATTACATTTTAAAAATTCAAATATGATACAATACATATATTCTTTTCTTACATATACTGATAAATAGTTTGGGGTTCAACCTTTATAATAATTCATCCATATGTTAAATAATATTTGTAGGAAAAAGAACCCTTCATAATAATTCATTCTTATTTTAAATAATATTTGAAAGAAAGAAATTTTAGATAATATTTAACTAAATATTCTAACACAAAAATTACTCGAATAAATATATTATTTAAAATTTCAAAAATAAAATAGACGTTTAGATCTGGATCCCCACACTTTAAAATATTTTTTTTCTAGAAATCATACAACAAAAGCAATACTAACAAAAATACTTTTAATGTTAAAGTATGTATTCCACAATTTTTCAAGGTTAAATTACTCTCAATTGACCTACAAATATAATAGAGAATACAACACTCTTTAATGAATCTATATATTTCATCTCTACAATTTTCTTTAAACACGATACAAATAAATTAAGGACAAATAATAAAATTTTTGATTTTTTATATATAACTAAAATTTGACGTTATAGACATAAATTTATAAACTTATTGAATGTTTTATTTAATAGTAATTGAAAATAAAGTTTAATTTTTATTTAAGATTAAAAATAATTACATGTGTTAAACAACTTATAATTAAATATCTAAAAGGGAGACAAACTAAAAAAAATTAGAATCAAAATAAAATACAAATTATTATCTTTTAAAATTATTTAAATTTACAAAATAAAATCTTGTATATCACTTTCAGCTTAGAATTAAAAGTTTCTTGTCTTTTAAATAAAATGTATATTTTTATTTTTGATTAATTCAAATCATTTAATTTGTCTCGATTATAATTCATAATAAATTATTCTAATATAAATTTGTAGACATTATTTTTTAAAAGTATATTTTTTTACATAATTAAAATTTGATACAAAATAAATAAAAATAAATTAACAACCGCGCATCGCGTGGGTCTAAATCTAGTTAAATATTATAATAAAACATCATCAATTATAATTCTAACACATCACTAAATATAATTCTAAATTTGTTACATCATTCTATAGTCTTATGTGGCACATCTCAAATATCAATTTATAATTCTATAAATTATGGGTCACGCGTTCAAATCCCCTCTCAAAGACAGAATAAAATATCATTTTGAACAAATTGATCTAACAAACAAATCATTAAACCAATTATTTTTATTTCCTTAAATTAAAAATATTCTCTCATATTTCAATTATAAAACAGACGTGGAAATTCAAATACAATAAAATATTTTTTATTTTCATGAAATTATAACCATAAAAGTAACACTTAAAATAAATATTTTTTTTATCTTAGTGTAGTTATTACATAATGTTCAAGTATAAGTCGCGTTAAACTTATTTAATATAATATATTATGCAAAAAAAATTACAGTGTCTATATACTTTACTATTATATCTTTTATATAATCTCAAATAATAAACTAATGACAAATAATAAAATACATACTACACAAATGATATAAGAAAATTCAAACACAATAAAATATTCTTATCTTATTCTAGACAAAGTGGTCTAAGAAGCCAATCATTACTCCAAAAATTTATATTTTCTTATTTTAAAAAATATTTCTCTCAAATTTCAAAAATCTAAGAGATGTCAAAATCTAAACACATTAAAATAATTTTTATTAAAATTATAGTAATATGTAATACTTAAAATAAATATTTTAATTTTAAAATAATTTTACAAAATTTTCAAATATAGTATGCAACAATCTTATAAAGTTCGACAAAATAGACATAAATTTTATAAAAAAATGAAAGTTTTATTTCATAATAAATATAAATAAACTTTTAATATTATTTAACACTAAAAGAAATACATATATTTAATAAATTAAAGTAAAATAAATAAATAAAAGATAAGTATAAAAAAACATTTAAATTTTAAAAGATATTTGGAAATTCAAATACAATAAAATCTATTTTTTCTGAATTTATCGCAATAAAAGTAACATTTGAAATAAATATTTTTAATCTTAAAGTAATTTTACATAATTTTCAAGTATAAGTCACTTTAAATTTATTTAAAATATAATATAGTATGCAACAGTTGTTTAAGGTGTCTATATACTTTATTGCTATATTTTTTATATAATATCAAATAATAAACTAATGACAAAAAACAAAATACTACACAAAAGATATAAGAGAATTCAAACACAATAAATGTTTTTATCTTATTTTAGACAAAATGGTTTAACAAATAATCATTAATTCAACTATGTATATTTTCTATTATTAAGAATATTTCACTCAAATTTTAAAAATAAAAGAGATGTCAAAATTCAAACACAATAAAATATTTTTATTTTCTTAAAATTATAGCAATAAAATAACCATTCAATTAAATATTTTAATCTTAAAGTAGTTCTTACACAATCTCAACTATAAGTCACTTTATGTTGATATGAAAGAAAAAAATATGATATGCAACAATCTTATAAAGTTAAACAAAATAGACATTGACTTTATAAAGTTATTGAAAATTTTATTTGATAATAATTATAAGAAAAGTTTATTTGATAATAATTATAAAGAAAGTTTTAATTTTGTTTAACATTATAAATAACTACATGTATTTAACAAATTAAAGTGAAATATCTAAATAAAAGATGAGTGCAAAAAAACATGAGAATCAAAACAAAACAAAAAAAAAGTATTTTATAGATATATAAGTTTGCAAATCTAAATTTTGGATATCACTATCAATTTATACGCATGTATTTTCTTTTTAAATAAAATATATATTTATCTATGTGATTAATTTATATTATTGTCTCTATTATATTTTATAAAAGAATTGTTTGTAATATAAACTAAGTAATCATATTTTGTAAAAACCAACTCTTAATATGTTTAAAATTCAATAAAAAATAAATAAATTAATTTACCACTGCGTATTGCGCAGGCCTAAATCTAGTTTAACAGTTAATTCGGAAGAATTTGAGTAAATGTCATTACGGTGCATAAATTAAAATAGAAAACATAATAATAGTGTGATTTTAAAAAGAAAATGTATAGTTGTTTGTTAATGTTAATTTGGAAGAATTTGAATAAATGACATTATGGTACATAAATTAAAATAGAAAACATATTAATAGTGTGATTTGGAATAATTTGAGTTAATTGACATTATAGAAAAATATAAAAAAAAATACTCTGTGGAGAGGTATTATGAAAAAGAAGTCGATAGAATTGTTATAAAGAAATATAACTAATAAGAAGATTGACACATCATACTTTTGCTGAGGAGGTAGAAATTTGATTATTTGGCACATAAATTGATGATGTTTCTGTGAAATGGTATATGGAAATTTTTAATGCATTATATTTAATAGATATAAATAGATGTTATTTTAGGTATTTTCTCTTATTGTAATTTGTTTTGGATATCAAAATTTCAAAAGAATCACTTAACTTTAAAGCTATTTCAAATAGACTTTCATAAAAATTAGTTTTAAAATATAACTTTTTTAAAAAAATTGCGATTTTGACTATATTTTAGTCTTCAATAATGTATTTATGTTATTGAATGTCAAAATTAGTGTTTCAATTTTGAAAAAACGAATATAAAAAATTTGTAATATTTTGAAAAATGGTTTTGTAAAATCTATTTTAAAAAATACAAAGAAAAAAATCCATTTTTTTTAAAGTTGAAACAAACGGGCTCATGTTTAACTTCGATGAGATGGGGAATTCTAACAATGTTTCCTTCATTTGTTCTTTCTCTACGTTGAAAAAAAAAGGGTGATACCTACAAACACTCGATGTTCAAGCGGTGACTAAATGAGCCATAAGAGAGTGTTTTTTAGGTTTTTAAAATAACGTGTACCTTAATTATGATGTTTAACCTCTAATATTGATAGACTTTAGGAGTTTTGGAAATTCATAATTTTTCTTATTTAAAAACATGTCATAGTATTACTAGTTATGTAATATGAAAGTCTGCATTTAATCACACATCCTATGAGAGTTTTTTAGGTTTTTAAAATAATATGTATCTTAACTATGATGTTTAACCTCTAATGTAGGTAGATTTTAGGGTTTTTGGGAATTCATAATCTTTCTTATTTGAAAATGTGTCATAGTATTACTTGTTGTGTGATATGATAACCTTCATTTAATCACACACCCTATTTGAGTGCATTCTTAGGGTGAAATTTAAATGCTCATGAGGTCTTACGCTCTTTCTCTTTTAGTTTGCATTTCCTTTGTACCCTTGATCTAACTTTTCATGATGGTTACACTACTATAAAATCAACATTTAGTGTCGATCATTTGGCGACGCTAAACGCTAAAAGAACGATGATATTACCTATTTAGTGTCAAATTAATGTCGGTGTCGGATCAGTCTAAATCGGTCGAAGTTAACATCGTAGCATCGCTCATACATGGTGGTGTCTATGGTAGATTCGGTTAAACTTATTCTATGCTGAGGCTACTCTTAACCCAAGGCTAAAAAGACAAAATTTAAAAAGAACCAAAAAACTAGTATCGGTTGGGCGGAGACTAATGTCAACTTTTTTAAAATTCAAAGAGTCTGTTAGACTTCGTTGGGTTGAGGCTAAAGTTAATTTAAAAAAAAAAGTAAAAATAAATGTCAGTGTCATCTAGGACGACGCTAAAGTCAACTTTTCAAAAGTCAATAAAACGCTCAACTTCGTCTAGGCCGAGGATAAAGTTAACTTTTCAAAAGTCAATAAAAAATAAGACTTCGTGTGGCCGAAGCTAAAGTAAAAATATATGACACGTCATATGTTGCACCCCTGGATTATAGACACTACTACAAAACACGTAAACAACAACACCATGGTCACCACGGTTCTTCCCGACATCGCGGTGACATCTCAAAACTAAGGCGCTACCATATTATTTTTGGATTAAAAATTAATTGTATATAACAATGGTTGTGGAGCCAACTATAGTGATACCATCAAGCTTTCATGGGTTTTAACTTTAGCGCTCTCATATATATTATTCCTTTAATGTTAATGCGCACCTTTTCCTTTTATGTATTTTAAATTAAAAATTAAAGGGGTATGACTATGGTTTATGTGTTCCACCGTTGTGACACGTTTTTATATATATATATATATATATATATATATATATATATATATATATATATATATATATCACGGTTGGTATTGTAAATCGTTGTGAGTATATTTATATAAGCGAATTAACACTCACTCTTTAATAGTAATGTCGTATCTTTCACAACACAATTCTAGAACCCAATTTTCTCTTATTCTTCATCATTAGCATTCATATTATACACTATAGCCCAACCTTCTTCTTACATAAAGGTATTCTTCTTTTTCCTTATTCTCTAATTTTCGTGTATGTTGTTGTTATGTTTCACATGATTTATTGTTCTTTTCTAGTTATATGTTGTTCTATGTTATTATTTCAAGTTTTGTTGTAGACAAAAAAGCATGTGGTTTCACATATTGATAATATTTATTGTGTTTTAAGGACTCAAGAAACAACAACAACAAACTTCATCTAGTTTGAGCAACTATGAGAAGAAATATAAGAATTATGAAGTTATTGTGTAAACTTCATCCACCTTATATTTCTTTTTCATAGATTCACAAACTAGATGAACCTCATAGGGTGATAATGGTGGTGGTTAAAAGTGTATAATATGAGATGATAAGGTACACATGGTTTGTGTAGTAATAGAAAAAATACAAGAATTATGAAATCATTGTAGAAACTTCATCCACCTTGAATTTTTTCTATTGCTTCAATAATTAGATGAACTTCATAGTTCCACAATTATTTTCAATAAGAGGTGCGTTCTATAAACAACTTAATATGTTTTGTGATATTGTATGATGTTAGTGTTTTGTTGCTAAAATGTATGTTGTTGTTTTTTTTTTTGTGTTATTTCATGTATTTGTTGGGTTATTGTATGCTATTTTTGTTGACAACTATTCTCAAAACAAGAACAAAACATTGCTAACTCATAAGAAAAAGGCTTCTTGTGTCTTAGTAATGTTCTATTCTTTAAATTCTTAAACAGCTTGACATGTCAAGATGAAATATAGTTTCTTATATACAGTGTATATTTCTTATTTTACTAACCATTTAGTGAAAATAAAATCATTTAAATTGACATAGAAACTATAATATGAATACGAAGATGTATTTGAAGTGCTACCTATATCAATTATTGTATTTTGAACTGGATGTGTCTCATTCAACATATTTTATAATTCTTAACACATAATATATGGTTAAATGGTCAGATTCCTATAATACATCGATATCTATTATTCTACTTTTCCTCGTCGTCGTCACTTATAATCGTGACTGTTAAGATCATGATTGTTATGATGATAAGTCATCCTAACAATAACGATGATAAGCAACGATGATGAGACAAACAATAATAAAATATATTTATGCATTGAATGAATCCAACCATTGAACCATATATGTTAAAGAATATAAAATGTGCTAAATGAGACGCATGCAATTCTAAATAGAATTGTGTGTTTAAGTTGGTTTTCAAGAATAGTTTAATTTTTCAGATTATATAATTCTTTACCAATTTTAATGGTTGTATTTCTTATTGAGGTGTATGGTAAAACAAGAAAAATACATTTATATATATAATAAACTATAAGAATGTTTCTGTCATACCCCAATTTTTGACCTAAGATACCATCTAATATCATTCACATGTGCATCATTGCATCACTGACAATTTCAGAACAAGGTAGATCGCGTGTGTGCTCCTTGAGCCAAATTAGGGTTATGATCAAAAAATTTCATCTGTTCAAGATATGATCAAATTAGGGTTTGAGTCTCCATTAAAATGAAATGATATATCTTCACCAATCATCAACATTTGATCTTCAAATTCCCATCATTTCCTCAAGATCTATCTTGAATCGACCAATTACGGTTTTGATCGAGGATGGTGTATCTTTGACTTTTTTCTCAATGAATGACCTAATTGCTTGGATATTGATCTAAAAATCATCAATTCAATATCTTGACCTAATTTTCTTGATTCAAAACATTTCAAAAGTCGTGATTGATCATCAGAGAAATTCTGAATCATCTAACAAAAATTCAACTGTTCAGATCAGTCAAACTTTGACTTTTGGTCAACTTTTTGAAATTCAAATTTTTTCAATCATAAAAGCATTTCAAATTATCCATTATGATCATAAAAAATCAAAATGTGTGAAAAATTCAACAAAAAGTCAAATTTGAAATTTTTTCTGACACTTAGAAAAATTTTCAAGTGTTAAAAAACATGGATTTTCACCATTTTCATGGCTATTTTTCACCTAGATCCATTTTGATTCAAGAAAAACTCAAAATATGAAAGTTTTAGATCTTGTTCCAATCTTTCCAAAATGTCCAAGAACTTGGAAAAAAAATTTGTGTAGCTAGGATTTTGAATTTGAAACATATTGGTCCATAACCATGATTTTAGGTCATTTTTCACCAAAATTGTAAGTCATTTTTGCAACTTTCTCTTCTAGAAGCCTTGTCATTATTGAGAGATAAATTATAACTTGCAAATATATGATAGCAATGATTGAGATAAGGATTGGATAAAGAGAGAATTTTAACCATGGTTAAAGAAGTTAACCATGTGCATTAAATGTAAAAGATTCTTTCTTACCCTTTAAGGCAAGTTGCTAATTCTACCAAGCCTATCCTTGTCTTGCTATTCAGAATTCTTGGCCTATAAATAGAGGTCATTATTCCATTCAAAATCACACCAAAACATCTCAAATAACATGTTTTCTCTTTCTTTCTTGGATTGTAAGTAATTGGTTTTCAAAGAGGCAAGAATAACAACTCTCAATTCTTGCAATTTATGAGAAAACCAATGCTTCAAACACGTTCTAGACATCATTTATAAGTTGTTTCAAACTTAAATCCATCACAAAAACTAGCCAAACTCATAAGCATGTTCAAACCTTCATATATGCACAAATTGAGCCTTAACTATCAAACTCTCAATCCACTTGTGCAAGCTCCAATTTATCACTTCAAACATCATCCATATACTCCATAAAAGTTATCCAAACCCTTGAATCACTGCTGGAACCTCAGAAACATCAAAATCGAATCACACCCTAAGAAACTGCAGTTGGACTTGGGCAGACTGATCCAGGCTATCTCTAAGCAAGCCAAGCATCTATACACATTCCATATGGTTCAGTGATATTGTAGCAATCATCAAACAACTTTTGGAAACACTCCTTCGAAGAATCAGATTTCAACTTGAAGAGGTAAGAGCTTGAACTTTGAACTCTTTGATTTCTGAATTCCAGTTCAAAAATTGTTATGCCATCTTGTTTACCTCGAGGATCATAAACCCTCAATCAATTGCTTAATTTGTTGCGCAATCAATTTCAGACTTAGAGTTCTTCGTGTTCATGACAAAATTAATCATCTTAAACTTAAAATAAATGAAATTAAAGGCCATCATCGTGTTTCTGGGCTCAAAACGAGCAAGTTTCATTTTTACATGTTTTGATTTCATCAAGAAACGAGTGAGTTAGGAATCACTGAAGATTGAAGGTTAAAGATGAGTCATGCACGCTTCTTTTTTTGTTTTCAAAAACTTTAAATTTTCAGTTTACAATATATTTAATGGTTTGTGTTTTATTCACGGATGTATAGTCACCCCGGTGGTATCCAGCGCGCCTCTTAGTCACTTGCCATGCCAAGGTCTAGGGTTCAAATCCCCCTGAGACCTTTTTTCAAAACTCTTCCTTATTTTCTTCAGTTTTTAACTTAATTTCAAAACATTTTCCAAACTCATTTTCAAATATAATTCAATAGAATCGTGATATTAACAATCAACGCATGTGGCCCAATGGTTAATCTTTTCACCTTTGAGATCAAGGTCCTGAGTTCAAACCTCTCCAAGACCAAAACCAATTTTTTATCACTTGTTTTCTTCATTTTTCTATCAAACTTCAACATTTTCAAAAACCAATCAAAACTTCTCATTTTGAGATGATTTTTTGCATACTTGTCATTTAATATATCTATTTTATGATTATATCAAAAAATGTAAAAAATATTTTCTTTTCGATATATTTTCATTAGGTTAAAAATGAGACGTTTTTAAGTATTTTAAATACTTTCAAAAAATGTTTTCTTTCCTATTATCAAACCTAATATTTTTCAAAATCTTTTGTGAATATCTTTCAATTTTCAAAAATAATTTCAAGCCTTTCAAAAACATTTTAAACTTACATGCCTCTTTTCCATGATCGATTCGATTAATCTTTAAAATACAAACCGAACTAGGTTTTTCTTGAAATTCTTTCAATTCAAAATCAAATTGATCATGGCCTCCTCACGATGTAAGTCCCAACCCTTCTATGTACATATTTAATTTCTTTGTACATATCCACCTTTTGTGTACTTATTCAATTTCCTTGTACTTATTCAATTTCCTTGTACTTATTCAATTTCCTTGTCCATATTCAATCATTTTTGTAAATATTTAAGTATAATTAGCTTGCTCCGCTAATTTTTATTCACATGTTTATACACCGATTCCATTGGTATTAAGAGGAGCATTATTTTCGTGAAACTTCTCTTAAACTAACGGGCCTCCCTTAAGGTGTAAGTCCCATTCATTTGTATATTTCCAAGTATACTAGCTTATCCTCTTGTTTTAAACACTTGTTTATATATTGCTTTCACTCTTTTGTATATATCCAAGTTACACTAGCTTTTATTGGATTATTTTATACACTTGTTTATATATTTTCCTTCATAAACTTTTGTGAATGCACACACACACTTTGTCATATATATAATTGTTCATATACTTGTTCTTGTTATTTTATGTCATTACAACTAGTATAACAACTAGGTTCCTCATAGCCTCCCCTTGGGCTTCGTACAAAAGAACTCCCCTGTTGAGTTAGACTCCTCTTGGGCTTCGTACAAAAGAACTCCCTCGTTGAGTTTAGCCTTCTCTTGGGCATCATACAAGAAAGAGACCTGGAAATCTCTAATAGCATCCTATTGGGCTTCCAATACAAAGAATCACCTTCGCTAGGATAGAACCCTAAGGGTATGATTTCTTGATGAAATCACTCATGAACCCTAAGAGTATAGTTTCCCGGTGAAATCACTCTTAAAGCAAGCCAACCATACCCTATAGCCTTCTCTTGGGCTCACAATATAAGGACGCTTGTGAAGTAAATGGTTTTTAAAAATCATTTATTTTAAAACAATGAAGTCGCCACCTAATTTTATTTGTTCTAAAAGAACGGAAAATATAGATAAAACCCATGACATCGGATAAGGAGGTCTACATGACCAAGAGACATGGATTCTGGAGTCGGTTATGCAAAGGGGAAGTATTAGCACCCCTCACATCCATTGTACTCGATGGGACCCATTTAGTTCATGTATGTGTTATGTGTTATCACAATAATGCTATCTTCTAATTAGTGATCGAGAAAAGAGAAGGGAGAAAGGGTTTTTATTTTTAGTATTTTGAGTTCTCTGCGGTTTCAAAACCTTGTGCCTACGTATTCCCTCATGCAATGGGAAAGTCAAACTCGTAGTTCTTCTAGAAAATGCTAGAAGTTGGTTGATTGATTTTAAGAAAAATCGTGCATTAGATATTTCAAATGCTTGAACTTCGACTTGTATGCTCGTATGAGAGGCCAAGTCTTTATATGTTCGTGTTTGAAATGGCTAATGCACACTTTTGTAAGAAAATAGTTTGATGATCGCACGAGCGAAAAATATTTGAGTTAGTTGAATTGATTTTAAGCGGGTGAAAAGTACGAAATATTAGGTTATTCAAATACTAGAAATTGAACAAGTGTGCTCATCCAATCGTCTATTCATCCCAAATACTTTATTATGAAAATGGTGAAGTGAAACAAGGGTCACGTTATTAGGTGTTTCGAGTGAAATAAAATATTTAAATTATTGGGCTATCATCCAATAACCTAAATATTCTAAATTGATTAAATCGTCGGCTATCATCCAACAACTTAAATGAATGTCACTATGTTATTATTGACACGAATATATGTATTTAGTTTATTGGGCTATCATCCAACAACCTAAAGACTTCCAATTTGATTAAACCGTCGGGCTATCATCCAACAACTTAATCGAATACCGCTCTAGCTTTTTGACATGGATATAAGTTTTTAGCTTATTGGGCTATCATCCAACAACCTAAAGACTTGAGTTTGTTTAAAATATTAGGATATCATCTAACAATTTAAACAAACCTCATCCAAGTTTTCTTTTATGAAATTATTTTGGAAAACAAATTCAATTAATTAATTTAATTTGAAAGTGTTTTAAGAAGTTTGGTATATGGATAGGATGAATCGGGTCATGATTAATCAAGTATATGGACTTAATTAATCTTGTGAAGATAGCGCCCTATCTTCAACTATGAAACCCTTGTGCATGGATAATTGGTATATAGACCAATGTTTATTTTGGTTATGGTTAATCAAAGCAACAATGACTTTGATCAACCTCGTGAGAATGACCATGCCCATTCCCAACTATGAAACCCTAAAGGAATTTAGCGATCGCCAAGATGGGAAATTTAATTATTTGCATCACGTGTGGAGTGTACAATTGTGGAATATACCATACAAGCATATAAGATAGACAAGTAAAATAATTTAGCACACAGACACGTCCAAATCTTTTAAATAATTATTAGAACAACAATTTTATTTTGATAAATTTAATTAATAGTTTAATCAATACTATTCAATAAAATTATCTTAGACTAATAATTATTTAATACACAACAAAGTGTATTTGTGTGTGTAAATAAAAATAATTAAGAATAATTGAAAAGAGGTAAGGTTTAGAGATGGCCCGCTTTGAAGCTAGATTCGAGATGTAGGTTAGGAGGAGAATCACACCGTGTAGGCTTGGGATGCTTGGTAAAGGCATAGAGAATCAGCTAAACTAAACGTATCGGATGAAAGGTGGGTAGAAGTCCCTACATCATACGAGATACAAACAAAACCAACAACGCACAATGGAGAGAAACTACAAAGCTCGAATATCGATTATTAACCATTTGCATTTTTTGTAGAAATAAATTCTAAGAGACAACAACATTTTTCGTGTTCTCATGCATTAAAAAAATCAAAAATTGAATTCAAAGTTCGAAATTGCAACACAAAGAAGATTATTATAATATAATTTAAATTTATTGACAAATAAATTGGATAAAGTATGAGAATAAAAGTAATATATATAATTATATTTACGATATCAAAAATAAGAATAAAAATACTAAGTACTTTGCATATTTACAAAAATATTAAATAGAGATAGTAATTTAATATTTAGATGCTAATGATCAAGTTTAGGTGTGCTATTGAAAGTGAATGCTTTGAACAATCCTTGATAACTTCACTAATAATAAACTTGTTAGTAGCATAAGTGGGATGAAATTGAAGTTAAATGCACTTGCAATTAGAAGTTGGTTAGTAATCAAGATTATAAAATTGAATGAAGCTTACAAGAATCTATGTTGACCACCGTTGACTTTTGTCTAAACAACCGATTCTCAATCATCGAGTAGTTAATCGAGCAAACTTGAGTTGTGAGGCTTGAAACATGACTTGGTGATACCTTGAGACATATGAGGAGGTATGATGATCACATGAGGCAATAGAAACCATCTTTGACTTGAGAGAATCAAAACCCTAGTTATGGGGTTGATTGCTTAGGATAGGGCTCATCTGGTCAACCCTTGAGAAATTCTTTGAGTATGGAGATTTGAATTGACTTGAGAAATAGAAGAGAAAATTTTGGGGTATAACAGTTGCCCCTGTTCAATCTTCTTGTACTTGAATGGTTAGATTTGTATGCTTACCTTTCGTGACATGAAGGTAGAAGATGATTGAACACTCGAGTACACCTGAAAATTTGCACTCGCTGGTGTATGAAATGATCGTCAGTTGACGGTGTACTAGAATGGGCTTATAGATGCCATTTGGAGAAGCTGGTGTTAGGGAGTGAGTCGTACGTTAGACTCCATGTTCGTCTTTGAATGAGGTTACTGGTATGTATTGATTTTTAACTAGATATGCAGCATTCTACAAGTGGAGACATGACCATGTGTAGTCAGAGATGGGCTTAAAGATGCCATCTGGGTTAGTTGATGATAAGAAAGAGTCAGAATAAACCTTCTTCTTGACTTTATCTGAAATGAGTATTTTTTAGGATGTAGATATTTCCCCGTCTTGTTTCGGGTATTAATCTGTATCATGCTATCTTTTGGTAAGCTCATTCAGGTAGTTTTCCCATCTTGTTTCTAGCTTTAATCTTTGAAATTCTGTCTGGAAATTTGTGAATAACTCTCACCTGTTTGAGAATTCAAAATGAGAGAATGAGATTAGTTTTATGAAGATTATGATGCATGTAAGAATGTAATGAGTCTCATGAATGATATATGCACATGTTATGATTTTTTTTATGAATGATGTATGAATGTAGATGCTGTGGTATTTCAAAACATATCCTTCTTGACGAAAATAGGAATGTTCTGCCGAGGATCTTTGATTTCTGCTTTGGGATGAAGTTGTTGGAAACCTTGATTAGGGAATAAGAGATATGTGAATTCCTCCGCATTATCGACCAACTTCGTGTCCGGATATTGATGCTGTTAGAACGATAATCCTTGAGGGATACTGGGGGATAAACATCTCATGTACGAATCTTACTAGGGAATGACAAGATCTTGTATAACATATTACTGCTCGGAGACTGACATAATAAGTTGGTTGATGAATTGTTACTGCTCGGGGACCAATGTAACAAGGTTGACATTCACAACGCGGGGACTGGCGTGACAATGTAGAAGATCACTACTCGGGGACTAATGTGATAAGTTGATAGGATCACTTCTCTGGGACTAACGTGATGAGTTGATATGATCACTGCTCGGGGATTAATGTGATGAGTTGATAGGATCACTGCCCGGGGGCTAACGTGATGAGTTGATATGATCACTGCTCGGGGACTAACATGATGACTTGATACGATCATTGCTCGGGGACTAATATGATGAGTTGATACGATCACTGCTCGGGGACAAATGTGATGAGTTGATACGACCACTGCTCAAGGACTAATGTGATGATTTGATATGATCACTGCTCGGGGAGTAACGTGATGAGTTTATAGGATCACTGCTTGGGGACTAACGTGATGAGTTAATAGGATCACCGCTGGGACTAACGTGTTAAATAGAAGCGTTGGACATTTGAAAGAAGATGATAGAGTAGTAGTCTTGTTGGGAAATCGGTCTTTGTCGGGGAGCGATGGCGTTATGGGAATGTAGAGATTATTTGTAGGAATATTTGAACCGACTGGGGATGTGTTGGTGACTTGGTTGTTATCCCAATTCCTAAAGTCTAGTAATTGTTGTTTCGCTTCTTTTGTATATTTGTGAATAGATATTTATCGCCGATGCATATAATCATTCAAAGCAATCATTGTACTTATGTAAACAAAACAGATAAAAGTAACAAGTTTGGAACTAGAAAATGGAAATTGTATTAATTTTGAAAAGGGCCTATAGACAGAAGTTCGTATACAAAGAGACCAATATCCTAGTAAGAGGAAATTGTTTGAAATATTTGGAAAATAATAAACTCTATGTGGGAATAATCTCGTCGAGTTTCAGCTCTGCTATTTCTCATATATTTTTGATTATCTCATTTGCGTCCTGCCAGAAGAAGGTGATTGAACTAATCTCTGCATTTGAAGCTAATAGTAGTGTAGTATGTAAGTAGATGATCTCGTCGAGACATAGTTGTACTATTTAATCCCTAACATTTTCCTAGACCGCCCTTTCGGGTTTTCAGTCTAACGGGATACCCTTTTTTTCCCAAGCCGCCTTTGCAGGTTTTCGACTTGCTGGTGTACATTTTTTATATATATGTCCCTAAATTTTGCCCGAACCCTTTTGGTTCTCCAGGATGCCTTTATTTTTTCCTAGGCCACCGACCTAGCAGTCTCATTTATGTAGTATTGTTTGACTATGTCTGCGTTTACAGGGTGCGGAAGTCTTCTCCATCCATAGCGGTCATTATCATGGGTCTGGCGGGAAATATTGTCTTGACTACAAATGGTCCCTCATAGGTGGGAGTCCATTTTCCCCTAGGATCACCTTGTGGAAGTATGATGCGCTTGACTACTAGATCGCTAACTTGGTACACCTTGTTCGACTTTCTTATTGAAGGCTTTGATCATGCGCGGTATATCTTTCCATGGCGTGATTCGCGAGTCGCTTGTGTCAATCAAGTTTATCTGTTCAAGCCGACTGACCCATTCATCTTCGTCTAACTCGCGCCCTTCAATGCTCGGGAGGAGGTATTTGAACCTCAATAGGTAGAACCGCTTCCATACCATAACGAGAAAATAGGTTGCCCTGTAGATGTTCGTATTATAGTGTGATAACCGTGGAGATAAAATGACAACATCTCATGCCAATATTTATACGTCACTTTCATTTTCTATATAATCTTCTTAAGATTCTTGTGGAGGCTTCCACTGCGCCACTCATATTTGGCCGATATGGAGAAGAGTTGTGATGTTTTATCGTGAACTGCGGTAGAGTTTGGTGATCATTTCGTTATTGAGATTGTGTTTGATGAATTTAGCCACCACATTCTTGGTAACAAATGCGAATGAGGCTGCTTCTACCCATTTGGTAAAGTAATCAATAGCAAGGAGGATGAAACGGTACCCATTAGAAGCGGTAGGTTTGATTTCTCCAATCATGTCAAGGCCCACATCCCGAAGGCCACATAGCTATTTGAACATTCAATGGAACCGGAGGTACATGCACCTTATCTACGATATCCGCATTTGTGACAAGATTGAGAATAGCGATAACAATCAGCTTCCATAGTGGACCAATAGTAACCTGCTCTCAGAATCATCTTAGCCATTGCATATCCACTGGAATGAGTACCAAATGTGCCTTCATGTAACTCTTCCATAATTTTTTCGTTGTCTCGCTAATCTACATCGTGAGTAAGGCCAAGTCATGATTGCATTTGTATAAGATATCGTTATGGAGAACTTGACGTAGAATCTTCTTAGGAACTTTATCATTGACAGATGCCCTTCAGGTATTCTGAGCCTCAAGATACCTCTTCACTGTGAGAACCAAGGTTTCTCTCTACTTTGGTATCAAGTTCACAATAAAGATGTGGTCTGTCTAGTCTTCAATCGCCATCCGAGGAGATCGCTGTCCCATCCGACTTAGAACATAGATGACATGGTAGCTAACGATCCGCTAATTAAGTCTCTTCTCGCGAGATGTGCTCGAAAGTAATTTCTTCAAGTAGGGATCAGTTCAACACATGTTCTCGATATATGAGATTTGATGCTTCATGTCCCACTCGCCTTTAATCCAATGATCACCAAAGCCTAGTCTTCGTATTCTTGCAAGAACTTGATCCACAAGTCAATAGCAGCTTTGATACCCATAATGCACGCCTATATTCACCATATTGTTGGTGCAATGAAACATAATCTGGCGGTGAAAGGTGTATGGCCGCTTTAGGAGATGTAATCACGCTAATACCATTGCTGTTGCTAAGCTCCATCAAGACCATGGTCCATCGTGATCTTGGCTTAGGTCTTTCATCTCGTCCAAGCGTCGCAATCATGACTAACATAATATCTTCGCTTGGGAACTCAAAATCCATAGACGGTAGTCATCTAGCTTGATGATCCAAATGATCATCTACCACACTTTGATGGCCTTATGAGTAGTATATTGGATGTCATATTCGGTCAAGATCATTTTCCATCTTGCTATTCTTCTAGAGAGAGCAGTTTTTCGAATATGTATTTTATCGGATCCATCTTAGAGATCAACAAGGTAGTGTGAGTC
>CM038796.1:63095448-63218701 GCA_021764765.1 Vicia sativa | reverse complement strand
TCAGTTGCTTGCAAGAATCTGAAGACTAGGCTTTGGTGATCATTGATTAAAGGCGAGAGTGGGACATGAAGCATCAAATCTCATTTCATATCGAGAACATGTGTTGAACTGATCCTACTTGAAGAAATTACTTTCGAGCACATCTCGCGAGAAGAGACTTAATGGCGGATCGTTAGCTACCATGTCATCTATGTTCTAAGTCGGATGGGACAGAATCTCCTCGGATGGCGATTGAAGACTAGACGAACCAAGATCTTTGTTGTGAACTTGATACCAAAAGTAGAAGAAACCTTGGTTCTCTGAAGTGAAGAGGTATCTTGAGGCTCAAGAATACCTGAAGGGCATCTCAATGATAAGAAGTTCCTAAGAAGATTCTACGTCAAGTTCTTTCTCAGTAACGATATCTTATACAAATGCAATCATGACTTGGCCTTACTCGATGTGTAGATTAGCGAGACAACGAGAAAAAATTATGGAAGAGTTACATGAAGGCACATTTGGTACTCATTCCGATTGGATATGCAATGGCTAAGATGATTACGAGAGCAGTTACTATTGGTCCACTATGGAAGCGATTGTTATCGCTATTCTCAATCTTGTCACAAATGCGGATATCGTAGATAAGGTGCATGTACCTCCGGTTCCATTGAATGTTCAAATAGCTATGTGGCCTTTGGGATGTGGGGCCTTGACATGATTGGAGAAATCAAACCTACCGCTTCTAATGGGTACCGTTTCATCCTCCTTGCTATTGATTACTTTACCAAATGGGTAGAAGCGCCCTCATTCGCATTTGTTACCAAGAATGTGGTGGCTAAATTCATCAAACACAATCTCAATAACGAAATGATCACCAAACTCTACACGTTCACGATAAAACATCACAACTCTTCTCCATATCGGCCAAATATGAGTGGTAGCGATGGAAGCCTCCAACAAGAATCTTAAGAAGATTATATAGAAAATGAAAGTGGCGTATAAATATTGGCATGAGATGTTGTCATTTTATCTCCACGGTTATCACACTATAGTACGAACATCTCGAGGCAACCTATTTTCTCGTATATGGTATGGGCGGTTCTACCTATTGAGGTTCAAATACCTCACTCGAGCATTGAAGGGCCTGAGTTAGGCGAAGATGAATGGGTCAGTCGGCTTGAGCAGATAAACTTGATTGACACTGGCGACTCGTGACCATACCATGGAAAGATATACCGAAGCATGATCAAAGCCTTCATAAGAAAGTCGAACAAAGTGTACCAAGTTAGCGATCTAGTAGTCAAGCGCATCATACTTCCAGGTGATCCTAGGGAAAATGGACTCCCACCTATGAGGGACCATTTGTAGTCAAGACAATATTTCCCTGGACCCATGATAATGACCGCTATGGATGGAGACTTCCGCTGTAGCGAGACATAGTCAAACAATACTACGCATAAATGAGACCGCTAGGTCGGTGGCCTAGGAAAAATAAAGGCATCACGGAGAACCAAAGGGTTCGGGCAAAATTTAGGGACATATATATAAAATGTACACAAGTCGAAAACACAAAAGGCGGCTTGGGAAAAAAGGGTATCCGTTAGATGAAAACCCGAAAGGCGGTCTAGGAAAATGTTAGGGATTAAATAGTACAACTATGTCTCGACGAGATCATCTACTTACATACTACACTACTATTAGCTTCAAATCACGATTAGTTCAATCACCTTCTTACGGCGGGACATAATGAGATAATCAAAATATATGAGAAATAAGCGGAAAACTCGACGAGATTATTCCCATAGAGTTTATTATTTTCCAAATATTTCGACAATTTCCTCTTACTAGGATATTGGTCTCTTTGTATCTGAACTTCCTCTATAGGCCCCTTTTCAAAATTAATACAATTTCCATTTTCTAGTTCCAAACTTGTTACTTTTATCTGTTTGTTTACATAAGTACAATGATTGCTTTGAATGATTATATGCATCGACGATAAATATCTATTCACAAATATACAAAAGAGAACGAAACAACAATTACTACGAGACTTTAGGAATTGGGATAACAACCCAAGTCACCAACACATCCCCGAGTCGGGTTTCAGAAATATTCACAGAATAATCTCTACAATTCCCATAACGCCATCGCTCCCGACAAAGACGGATTTCCCAACAAGACTACTACTCTATCATCTTCTTTCGGCAATGTCCAACGCTTCTATTTAACACGTTAGTCCCCAGCGGTGATCCTATTAACTCATCACGTTAGTCCCCAAGCGATGATCCTATAAACTCATCACGTTACTCCCAGCGATGATCATATCAAATCATCACATTAGTCCTTGGCGTTGGTCGTATCAACTCATCACATTTGTCCGTGTGATCGTATCAACTCATCATATTAGTCCCGAGCAATGATCGTATCAAGTCATCATGTTAGTCCCGGCGTTGATCATATCAACTCATCACGTTAGCCCGGGCGTGATCCTATCAACTCATCACATTAATCCCCGGCGTTGATCATATCAACTCATCACGTTAGTCGGTGATCCTATCAACTTATCACATTAGTCCCAGAGTAGTGATCTTCTACATTGTCACGCGGTCCAGCGTTGTGAATGTCAACCTTGTTACATTGGTCCCCGAGCAGTAACAATTCATCAACCAACTTATTATGTCGGTCTCAGCGATAATATATTATACAAGATCTTGTCATTCCCTAGTAAGATTCGTACATGAGATGTTTATCCCCATGAGTATCCCTCAAGGATTATCGTTCCCACATCAATATCCGGACACGAAAGTTGGTCGGATAGTGCCGGAGGAATTCACATATCTCTTATTCCCTAATCAAGGTTTCCAACAACTTCATCCCAAAGCAGAAATCAAAGATCCTCGGCAGAACATTCCTATTTTCGTCAAGAAGGATATGTTTTGAAATACCACAGCATCTACATTCATACATCATTCATAAAAAAAATCATAACATGTGCATATATCATTCATGAGACTCATTACATTCTTACATGCATCATAATCTTCATAAAACTAATCTCATTCTCTCATTTGAATTCTCAAGCAGTGAGAGTTATTCACAAATTTCCAGACTGAATTTCAAAGATTAAAGCTAGAAACAAGATGGGAAAACTACCTGAATGAGCTTACCAAAAGATAGCATGATACAGATTAATACCCGAAACAAGACGGGGAAATATCTACATCCTAAAAAATACTCATTTCAGATAAAGTCAAGAAGAAGGTTTATTCTGACTCTTTCTTATCATCAACTAACCGGATGGCATCTTTAAGCCCATCTCGACTACACATGGTCATGTCTCCACTTGTAGAATCTGCATATCTAGTTAAAAATCAATACATACCAGTAACCTCATTCAAAGGCGAACATGGAGTCTAACGTCGACTCACTCCCTAACAACACTTCTCCAAATGGCATCTATAAGCCCATTCTAGTACACCGTCAGTACGATCATTTCATACACCGAGTGCAAATTTTGGGTGTACTCGGTGTTCAATCATCTTCTACCTTCATGTCACGAAAGGTAAGCATACAAATCTAACCATTCAAGTACAAGAAGATTGAGCAGGGAAGCTGTTATACCCAAAATTTTCTCTTCTATTCTCAAGTCAATTCAAATCTCCATACTCAAAGAATTTCTCAAGGGTTGACCAGATGAGCCCTATCTAAGCAATCAACCCCATAACTAGGGTTTTGATTCTCTCAAGTCAAAGATGGTTTCTATTGCCTCATGTGATCATCATACCTCCTCATATGTCTCAAGGTATCACCAAGTCATGTTTCAAGCCTCACAACTCAAGTTTGCTCAGTTAACTACTCAGATGATTGAGAATCGGTTGTGTTAGACACAAAGTCAACGGTGGTCAACATAGATTCTTGTAAGCTTCATTCAATTTTATAATCTTGATTACTAACCAACTTCTAATTGCAAGTGCATTTAACTTCAATTTCATCCCACTTATGCTACTAACAAGTTTATTATTAGTGAAGTTATCAAGGATTGTTCAAAGCATTCACTTTCAATAGCACACCTAAACTTGATCATTAGCATCTAAATATTAAATTACTATCTCTATTTAATATTTTTGTAAATATGCAAAGTACTTAGTATTTTTATTCTTATTTTTGATATCGTAAATATAATTATATATATTACTTTTATTCTCATACTTTATCCAATTTATTTGTCAATAAATTTAAATTATATTATAATAATCTTCTTTGTGTTGCAATTTCGAACTTTGAATTCAATTTTGATTTTTAATGCATGAGAACACGAAAAATGTTGTTGTCTCTTAGAATTTATTTCTACAAAATGCAAATGGTTAATAATCGATATTCGAGCTTTGTAGTTTCTCTCCATTGTGCGTTGTTGGTTTTGTTTGTATCTCGTATGATGTAGGGACTTCTACCCACCTTTCATCCGATCGTTTAGTTTAGTGATTCTCTATGCCTTTACCAAGCATCCCAAGCCTACGGTGTGATTCTCCTCTAACCTACATCTCCGAATCTAGCTTCAAGCGAGGCCATCTCTAAACCTTACCTCTTTTCAATTATTCTTAATTATTTTTATTTACACACACAAATACACTTTGTTGTGTATTAAATAATTATTAGTCTAAGATAATTTTATTGAATAGTATTGATTAAACTATTAATTAAATTTATCAAAATAAAATTGTTGTTCTAATAATTATTTAAAAGATTTGGACGTGTCTTGTGTGCTAAATTATTTTACTTGTCTATCTTATATGCTTGTATGGTATATTCCACAATTGTACACTCCACACGTGATGCAAATAATTAAATTTCCCATCTTGGTGATCGCCAAATTCCTTTAGGGTTTCATAGTTGGGAATGGGCATGGTCATTCTCACGAGGTTGATCAAAGTCATTGTTGCTTTGATTAACCATAACCAAAATAAACATTGGTCTATATACCAATTATCCATGCACAGGGTTTCATAGTTGAAGATAGGCGCTATCTTCACAAGATTAATTAAGTCCATATACTTGATTAATCATGACCCGATTCATCCTATCCATATACCAAACTTCTTAAAACACTTTCAAATTAAATTAATTAATTGAATTTGTTTTCCAAAATAATTTCATAAAAGAAAACTTGGATGAGGTTTGTTTAAATTGTTAGATGATATCCTAATATTTTAAACAAACTCAAGTCTTTAGGTTGTTGGATGATAGCCCATAAGCTAAAAACTTATATCCATGTCAAAAAGCTAGGCGGTATTCATTAAGTTGTTGGATGATAGCCCGGTTTAATCAAATTGGAAGTCTTTAGGTTGTTGGATGATAGCCCAATAAACTAAATACATATATTCGTGTCAATAATAACATAGTGACATTCATTTAAGTTGTTGGATGATAGCCAAGCGATTTAATCAATTTAGAATATTTAGGTTATTGGATGATAGCCCAATAATTTAAATATTTTATTTCACTCGAAACACCTAATAACGTGACCCTTGTTTCACTTCACCATTTTCATAATAAAGTATTTGGGATGAATAGACGATTGGATGAGCACACTTGTTCAATTTCTAGTATTTGAATAACCTAATATTTCGGTACTTTTCACCCGCTTAAAATCAATTCAACTAACTCAAATATTTTTCGCTCGTATGCGATCATCAAACTATTTTCTTACAAAGAGTGTGCATTAGCCATTTCAAACACGAACATATAAAGACTTGGCCTCTCATACGAGCATACAAGTCGAAGTTCAAGCATTTGAAATATCTAATGCGATTTTTCTTAAAATCAATCAACCAACTTCTAGCATTTTCTAGAAGAACTACGAGTTTTGACTTTCCCATTGCATGAGGGAATACGTAGGCACAAGGTTTTGAAACCGAGAGAACTCAAAATACTAAAATAAAACCCTTTCTCCTTCTCTTTCTCGATCACTAATTAGAAGATAGCATTATTGTGATAACACATAACACATACATGAACTAAATGGGTCCCATCAGTACAATGGATGTGAGGGTGCTAATACTTCCCTTGCATAGCAAACTCCGAATCCATGTCTCTTGGTCATGTAGACCTCCTTATCCGATGTCATGGGTTTTATCTATATTTTCCGTTCTTTTAGAACAAATAAAATTAGGTGGCGACTTCATTGTTTTAAAAATAAATGATTTTAAAAAACGTTTACAAGCGTCCTTATATTGTGAGCCCAAGAAAGGCTATAGGGTATGGTTGGCTTGGCTTTAAGAGTGATTTCAGGAAACTATACTCTTAGGGTTCATGAGTGATTTCATCAAGAAATCATACCCTTAGGGTTCTATCCTAGCGAAGGTGATTCTTTGTATTGGAAGCCCAATAGGATGCTATTAGAGATTTCGGTCTCTTTCTTGTATGATGCCCAAGAGAGGCTAAACTCAGGAGGTTCTTTTATACGAAGCCCAAGAGGTCTAACTCAACAGGGAGTTCTTTTGTCTGAGCCCAAGGGAGGCTATGAGGAACCTAGTTGTTATACTAGTTGTAATGACATAAAATAACAAGAACAAGTATATGAACAATTATATATATGACAAAGTGTGTGTGCATTCACAAAAGTTTATGAAGGAAAATATATAAACAAGTGTATAAAATAATCCAATAAAAGCTAGTGTAACTTGGATATATACAAAAGAGTGAAAGCAATATATAAACAAGTGTTTAAAACAAGAGGATAAGCTAGTATACTTGAAATATACAAATGAATGGGACTTACACCTTAAGGAGGCCGTTAGTTTAAGAAAGTTTCACGAAAATAATGCTCCTCTTAATACCAATGGAATCGGTGTATAAACATGTGAATAAAAATTAGCGGGCAAGCTAATTATACTTAAATATTTACAAAAATGATTGAATATGGACAAGGAAATTGAATAAGTACAAGGAAATTGAATAAGTACAAGGAAATTGAATAAGTACACAAAAGGTGGATATGTACAAAGAAATTAAATATGTACATAGAAGGGTTGGGACTTACATCGTGAGGGAGGCCATGATCAATTTGATTTTGAATTGAAAGAATTTGAAGAAAAACCTAGTTCGGTTTGTATTTTAAAGATTAATCGAATCGATCATGGAAAAGAGGCATGTAAGTTTAAAATGTTTTTGAAAGGCTTGAAATTATTTTTGAAAATTGAAAGATATTCACAAAAGATTTTGAAAAATATTAGGTTTGATAATAGGAAAGAAAACATTTTTTGAAAGTATTTAAAATACTTAAAACGTCTCATTTTAACCTAATGAAAATATATCGAAAAGAAAATATTTTTACATTTTTGATATAATCATAAAATAGATATATTAAATGACAAGTATGCAAAAAATCATCTCAAAATGAGAAGTTTTGATTGGTTTTTGAAAATGTTGAAGTTTGATAGAAAAATGAAGAAAACAAGTGATAAAAAATTGGTTTTGGTCTTGGAGAGGTTTGAACTCGGGACCTTGATCTCAAAGGTGAAAAGATTAACCATTGGGCCACATCGTTGATTGTTAATATCACGATTCTATTGAATTATATTTGAAAATGAGTTTGGAAAATGTTTTGAAATTAAGTTAAAAGCGAAGAAAATAAGGAAGAGTTTTGAAAAAGGTCTCGAGAGTTTGAACCCTAGACCTTGGCATGGCAAGTGACTAAGAAGTATTGGATACCAAGGGTGACTATACATCCGTGAATAAAACACAAACCATTAAATATATTGTAAACTGAAAATTTAAAGTTTTGAAAACAAAAAGAAGCGTGCATGACTCATCTTTAACCTTCATCTTGATGATTCCTAACTCACTCGTTTCTTGATGAAATCAAAACATGTAAAAATGAAACTTGCTCGTTTTGAGCCCAGAAACACGATGATGGCCTTTAATTTCATTTATTTTAAGTTTAAGATGATTAATTTTGTCATGAACACGAAGAACCCTAATTCTGAAATTGATTGCGAAATCGTGTTTGTGCAACAAATTAAGCAATTGATTGAGGGTTTATGATCCTCGTAGGAGGTCAGAAACAAGATGGCATAACAATTTTTGAACTGGAATTCAGAAATCAAAGAGTTCAAAGTTCAAGCTCTTACCTCTTCAAGTTGAAATCTGATTCTTCGAAGGAGTGTTTCCAAAAGTTGTTTGATGATTGCTACAATATCACTGAACCATATGGAATGTGTATAGATGCTTGGCTTGCTTAGAGATAGCTGGATCGGCCCAAGTCCAACTGCAGTTTCTTAGGGTGTGATTCGATTTTGATGTTTCGAGGTTCAAGATGATTCAAGGGTTTGGATAACTTTTATGGAGTATATGGATGATGTTTGAAGTGATAAATTGGAGCTTGCCAAGTGGATTGAGAGTTTGATAGTTAAGGCTCAATTTGTGCATATATGAAGGTTTGAACATGCTTATGAGTTTGGCTAGTTTTTGTGATGGATTTAAGTTTGAAACAACTTATAAATGATGTCTAGAACGTGTTTGAAGCATTGGTTTTCTCATAAATTGCAAGAATTGAGAGTTGTTATTCTTGCCTCTTTGAAAACCAATTACTTACAATCAAGAAGAAAGAAGAAAACATGTTATTTGAGATGTTTTGGTGTGATTTTGAATGGAATAATGACCTCTATTTATAGGCCAAAATTACGAATAGCAAGACAAGGATAGGCTTGGTAGAATTAGCAACTTGCCTTAAAGGGTAAGAAAGAATCTTTTACATTTAATGCACATGGTTAACTTCTTTAACCATGGTTAAAATTCTCTCTTTATCCAATCCTTATCTCAATCATTGCTATCATATATTTGCAAGTTATAATTTATCTCTCAATAATGACAAGGCTTCTAGAAGAAAGTTGCAAAAATGACTTACAATTTTGGTGAAAAATGACCTAAAATCATGGTTATGGACCAATATGTTTCAAATTCAAAATCCTAGCTACACAAATTTTTTTTCCAAGTTCTTGGACATTTTGGAAAGATTGGAACAAGATCTAAAACTTTCATATTTTGAGTTTTTCTTGAATCAAAATGGATCTAGGTGAAAAATAGCCATGAAAATGGTGAAAATCCATGTTTTTTAACACTTGAAAATTTTTCTAAGTGTCGGAAAAATTTCAAATTTGACTTTTGTTGAATTTTTCACACATTTTGATTTTTATGATCATAATGGATAATTTGAAATGCTTTTATGATTGAAAAATTTGAATTTCAAAAGTTGACCAAAAGTCAAAGTTTGGTGATCGAACAGTTGAATTTTGTTAGATGATTGAATTTCTCGATGATCAATCACGACTTTTGAAATGTTTTGAATCAAGAAAATTAGGTCAAGATATTGAATTGATGATTTTAGATCAATATCCAAGCAATTAGGTCATTCATTGAGAAAAAGTCAAAGATACACCATCCTCGATCAAAACGTAATTGGTCGATTCAAGATAGATCTTGAGGAAATGATGGAATTTGAAGATCAAATGTTGATGATTGGTGAAGATATATCATTTCATTTTAATGGAGACTCAAACCTAATTTGATCATATCTTGAACAGATGAAATTTTTGATCATAACCTAATTTGGCTCAAGGAGCACACCGCGATCTACCTTGTTCTGAAATTGTCAGTGATGCAATGATGCACATGTGAATGATATTAGATGGTATCTTAGGTCAAAAATTGGGGTATGACAGAAACATTCTTATAGTTTATTATATATATAAATGTATTTTTCTTGTTTTACCATACACCTCAATAAGAAATACAACCATTAAAATTGGTAAAGAATTATATAATCTGAAAAATTAAACTATTCTTGAAAACCAACTTAAACACACAATTCTATTTAGAATTGCATGCGTCTCATTTAGCACATTTTATATTCTTTAACACATATATGGTTCAATGGTTGGATTCATTCAATGCATAAATATATTTTATTATTGTTTGTCTCATCATCGTTGCTTATCATCGTTATTGTTAGGATGACTTATCATCATAACAATCATGATCTTAACAGTCACGATTATAAGTGACGACGACGAGGAAAAGTAGAATAATAGATATCGATGTATTATAGGAATCGACCATTTAACCATATATTATGTGTTAAGAATTATAAAATATGTTGAATGAGACACATCCAGTTCAAAATACAATAATTGATATAGGTAGCACTTCAAATACATCTTCGTATTCATATTATAGTTTCTATGTCAATTTAAATGATTTTATTTTCACTAAATGGTTAGTAAAATAAGAAATATACACTGTATATAAGAAACTATATTTCATCTTGACATGTCAAGTGTTTAAGAATTTAAAGAATAGAACATTACTAAGACACAAGAAGCCTTTTTCTTATGAGTTAGCAATGTTTTGTTCTTATTTTGAGAATAGTTGTCAACAAAATAGCATACAATAACCCAACAAATACATGAAATAACACAAAAAAAAACAACAACATACATTTTAGCAACAAAACACTAACATCATACAATATCACAAAACATATTAAGTTGTTTATAGAACGCACCTCTTATTGAAAATAATTGTGGAACTATGAAGTTCATCTAATTATTGAAGCAATAGAAAAAATTCAAGGTGGATGAAGTTTCTACAATGATTTCATAATTCTTGTATTTTTTCTATTACTACACAAACCATGTGTACCTTATCATCTCATATTATACACTTTTAACCACCACCATTATCACCTATGAGGTTCATCTAGTTTGTGAATCTATGAAAAAGAAATATAAGGTGGATGAAGTTTACACAATAACTTCATAATTCTTATATTTCTTCTCATAGTTGCTCAAACTAGATGAAGTTTGTTGTTGTTGTTTCTTGAGTCCTTAAAACACAATAAATATTATCAATATGTGAAACCACATGCTTTTTTGTCTACAACAAAACTTGAAATAATAACATAGAACAACATATAACTAGAAAAGAACAATAAATCATGTGAAACATAACAACAACATACAAAATTAGAGAATAAGGAAAAAGAAGAATACCTTTATGTAAGAAGAGGGGTTGTGGCTATAGTGTATAATATGAATGCTAATGATGAAGAATAAGAGAAAATTGGGTTCTAGAATTGTGTTGTGAAAGATACGACATTACTATTAAAGAGTGAGTGTTAATTCGCTTATATATAAATATACTCACAACGATTTACAATACCAACCGTGATGATATATATATATATATATATATATATATATATATATATATATATATATATATATATATAAAACGTGTCTAACGGTGGAACACATAAACCATAGTCATACCCCTTTAATTTTTAATTTAAAATACATAAAAAGGAAAAGGTGCGCATTAACATTAAAGGAATAATATATATGAGAGCGCTAAAGTTAAAACCCATGAAAGCTTGATGGTATCACTATAGTTGGCTCCACAACCATTGTTATATACAATTAATTTTTAATCCAAAAATAATATGGTAGCGCCTTAGTTTTGAGATGTCACCGCGATGTCGGGAAGAACCGTGGTGACCATGGTGTTGTTGTTTACGTGTTTTGTAGTAGTGTCTATAATCCAGGGGTGCAACATATGACGTGTCATATATTTTTACTTTAGCTTCGGCCACACGAAGTCTTATTTTTTATTGACTTTTGAAAAGTTAACTTTATCCTCGGCCTAGACGAAGTTGAGCGTTTTATTGACTTTTGAAAAGTTGACTTTAGCGTCGTCCTAGATGACACTGACATTTATTTTTACTTTTTTTAAATTAACTTTAGCCTCAACCCGAAGTCTAACGGACTCTTTGAATTTTAAAAAGTTGACATTAGTCTCCTGACCGATACTAGTTTTTGGTTCTTTTTAAATTTTGTCTTTTTAGCGTTGGGTTAAGAGTAACCTCGGCATAGAATAAGTTTAACCGAATCTACCATAGACACCACCATGTATGAGCGATGCTACGATGTTAACCGACCGATTTAGGTGATCCGACACGACATTAATTTGACACTAAATAGGTAATATCATCGTTCTTTTTAGCGTTTAGCGTCGCCAAATGATCGACACTAAATGTTGATTTTATAGTAGTGTAACCATCATGAAAAGTTAGATCAAGGGTACAAAATGCAAACTAAAAGAGAAGAAGCGTAAGACCTCATGAGCATTTAAATTTCACCCTAAGAATGCACTCAAATAGGGTGTGTGATTAAATGAAGGTTATCATATCACACAACAAGTAATACTATGACACATTTTCAAATAAGAAAGATTATGAATTCCCAAAAACCCTAAAATCTACCTACATTAGAGGTTAAACATCATAGTTAAGATACATATTATTTTAAAAACCTAAAAAACTCTCATAGGATGTGTGATTAAATGCAGACTTTCATATTACATAACTAGTAATACTATGACATGTTTTTAAATAAGAAAAATTATGAATTTCCAAAACTCCTAAAGTCTATCAATATTAGAGGTTAAACATCATAATTAAGGTACACGTTATTTTAAAAACCTAAAAAACACTCTCTTATGGCTCATTTAGTCACTGTCTTGAACATCAGAGTGTTTGTAGGTATCACCCTTTTTTTTTCAACGTAGAGAAAGAACAAATGAAGGAAACATTGTTAGAATTCCCCATCTCATCGAAGTTAAACATGAGCCCGTTTGTTTCAACTTTAAAAAAAATGGATTTTTTTCTTTGTATTTTTTAAAATAGATTTTACAAAACCATTTTTCAAAATATTACAAATTTTTTATATTCGTTTTTTCAAAATTGAAACACTAATTTTGACATTCAATAACATAAATACATTATTGAAGACTAAAATATAGTCAAAATCGCAATTTTTTTAAAAAAGTTATATTTTAAAACTAATTTTTATGAAAGTCTATTTGAAATAGCTTTAAAGTTAAGTGATTCTTTTGAAATTTTGATATCCAAAACAAATTACAATAAGAGAAAATACCTAAAATAACATCTATTTATATCTATTAAATATAATGCATTAAAAATTTCCATATACCATTTCACAGAAACATCATCAATTTATGTGCCAAATAATCAAATTTCTACCTCCTCAGCAAAAGTATGATGTGTCAATCTTCTTATTAGTTATATTTCTTTATAACAATTCTATCGACTTCTTTTCATAATACCTCTCCACAGAGTATTTTTTTATATTTTTCTATAATGTCAATTAACTCAAATTATTCCAAATCACACTATTAATATGTTTTCTATTTTAATTTATGTACCATAATGTCATTTATTCAAATTCTTCCAAATTAACATTAACAAACAACTATACATTTTCTTTTTAAAATCACACTATTATTATGTTTTCTATTTTAATTTATGCACCGTAATGACATTTACTCAAATTCTTCCGAATTAACTGTTAAACTAGATTTAGGCTCATGCTGCATGGTAAATTAATTTATTTATTTTTATTGAATTTTAAACATATTAAGAGTTGGTTTTTACAAAATATGATTACTTAGTTTATATTACAAACAATTCTTTTATAAAATATAATAGAGACAATAATATAAATTAATCACATAGATAAATATATATTTTATTTAAAAAGAAAATACATGCGTATAAATTGATAGTGATATCCAAAATTTAGATTTGCAAACTTATATATCTATAAAATACTTTTTTTTTGTTTTGTTTTGATTCTCATGTTTTTTTGCACTCATCTTTTATTTAGATATTTCACTTTAATTTGTTAAATACATGTAGTTATTTATAATGTTAAACAAAATTAAAACTTTCTTTATAATTATTATCAAATAAACTTTTCTTATAATTATTATCAAATAAAATTTTCAATAACTTTATAAAGTCAATGTCTATTTTGTTTAACTTTATAAGATTGTTGCATATCATATTTTTTTCTTTCATATCAACATAAAGTGACTTATAGTTGAGATTGTGTAAGAACTACTTTAAGATTAAAATATTTAATTGAATGGTTATTTTTATTGCTATAATTTTAAGAAAATAAAAAATATTTTATTGTGTTTGAATTTTGACATCTCTTTTATTTTTAAAATTTGAGTGAAATATTCTTAATAATAGAAAATATACATAGTTGAATTAATGATTATTTGTTAAACCATTTTGTCTAAAATAAGATAAAAACATTTATTGTGTTTGAATTCTCTTATATCTTTTGTGTAGTATTTTGTTTTTTGTCATTAGTTTATTATTTGATATTATATAAAAAATATAGCAATAAAGTATATAGACACCTTAAACAACTGTTGCATACTATATTATATTTTAAATAAATTTAAAGTGACTTATACTTGAAAATTATGTAAAAATTACTTTAAGATTAAAAATATTTATTTCAAATGTTACTTTTATTGCGATAAATTCAGAAAAAAAATAGATTTTATTGTATTTGAATTTCCAAATATCTTTTAAAATTTAAATGTTTTTTTATACTTATCTTTTATTTATTTATTTTACTTTAATTTATTAAATATATGTATTTCTTTTAGTGTTAAATAATATTAAAAGTTTATTTATATTTATTATGAAATAAAACTTTCATTTTTTTATAAAATTTATGTCTATTTTATCGAACTTTATAAGATTGTTGCATACTATATTTGAAAATTTTGTAAAATTATTTTAAAATTAAAATATTTATTTTAAGTATTACATATTACTATAATTTTAATAAAAATTATTTTAATGTGTTTAGATTTTGACATCTCTTAGATTTTTGAAATTTGAGAGAAATATTTTTAAAATAAGAAAATATAAATTTTTGGAGTAATGATTGGCTTCTTAGACCACTTTGTCTAGAATAAGATAAGAATATTTTATTGTGTTTGAATTTTCTTATATCATTTGTGTAGTATGTATTTTATTATTTGTCATTAGTTTATTATTTGAGATTATATAAAAGATATAATAGTAAAGTATATAGACACTGTAATTTTTTGCATAATATATTATATTAAATAAGTTTAACGACTTATACTTGAACATTATGTAATAACTACACTAAGATAAAAAAATATTTATTTTAAGTGTTACTTTTATGGTTATAATTTCATGAAAATAAAAAATATTTTATTGTATTTGAATTTCCACGTCTGTTTTATAATTGAAATATGAGAGAATATTTTTAATTTAAGGAAATAAAAATAATTGGTTTAATGATTTGTTTGTTAGATCAATTTGTTCAAAATGATATTTTATTCATCTTTGAGAGGGATTTGAGCGCGTGACCCATAATTTATAGAATTATAAATTGATATTTGAGATGTGCCACATAAGACTATAGAATGATGTAACAAATTTAGAATTATATTTAGTGATGTGTTAAATTATAATTGATGATGTTTTATTATAATATTTAACTAGATTTAGACCCATGCGATCTTGTGATTGTTAATTTATTTTATTTATTTTGTATCAAATTTTAATTATGTAAAAAATATACTTTTAAAAATAATGTCTACAAATTTATATTAGAATAATTTATTATGAATTATAATCGAGACAAATTAAATGATTTGAATTAATCAAAAATTAAAATATACATTTTATTTAAAAGACAAGAAACTTTTAATTCTAAGCTGAAAGTGATATACAAGATTTTATTTTGTAAATTTAAATAATTTTAAAAGATAATAATTTGTATTTTATTTTGATTCTAATTTTTTTTAGTTTGTCTCCCTTTTAGATATTTAATTATAAGTTGTTTAACACATGTAATTATTTTTAATCTTAAATAAAAATTAAACTTTATTTTCAATTACTATTAAATAAAACATTCAATAAGTTTATAAATTTATGTCTATAACGTCAAATTTTAGTTATATATAAAAAATCAAAATTTTATTATTTGTCCTTAATTTATTTGTATCGTGTTTAAAGAAAATTGTAGAGATGAAATATATAGATTCATTAAAGAGTGTTGTATTCTCTATTATATTTGTAGGTCAATTGAGAGTAATTTAACCTTGAAAAATTGTGGAATACATACTTTAACATTAAAAGTATTTTTGTTAGTATTGCTTTTGTTGTATGATTTCTAGAAAAAAAAATATTTTAAAGTGTGGGGATCCAGATCTAAACGTCTATTTTATTTTTGAAATTTTAAATAATATATTTATTCGAGTAATTTTTGTGTTGTTAGAATATTTAGTTAAATATTATCTAAAATTTCTTTCTTTCAAATATTATTTAAAATAAGAATGAATTATTATGAAGGGTTCTTTTTCCTACAAATATTATTTAACATATGGATGAATTATTATAAAAGGTTGAACCCCAAACTATTTATCAGTATATGTAAGAAAAGAATATATGTATTGTATCATATTTGAATTTTTAAAATGTAATTTTAAAATTGAACATTAAATCGAATACCATCTTTAAACGATAATAGTATTTATTATAAATATATGATGAAGAAGTACTATCTCATTTATTTTTTTTATAATTGATGACGTACTATCTCATTTATAAATATATGATGAAAAAGTACTATCTCATTTATTTTCTTTCATTTTTTATAATTAAGAAATTGTTGCTATATGAAAAAATGTAGAGATATAATATATAGGTTCGGTAAGAATGTGAATTTTCGAATATAATTCTAGATGAATTAATAATAATTAAATTCTGAAAAATTAGAGAATATATAGTTTAACATTAAAAGTAATTCTTAAAACTTTTGTATCTATGATTTCAAGAAAACAAAATGATTTTAACTGTATGGTCCAGTATCTCTTTTATTTTAAAATTTTAAAAGTATATTTAGTTGGAGCAATTATTGTGTTGTTAGGATATTTAATTAAAATTGTCAAGAATCTCTTTATTTCAAATATTATTTAAAATAAGTATGAAATTATTGTAAAGGTTGAACCCCAAAACTATTTATCAATATGCAACAAAATAATATATGGGATTTTACATTTGCTTTTAAAATTAAACTTTATGTCCAATCTGTCTTTAAATGATAGTACTATTTATTTAAAATATATGATTAATAAGTACCATCTCAGTTATTTTTTTTTTAAATTAAAAGATTATGAAATTATATTAGAAATATTAAGTAAAAAACAAATTAAAATATCTTTTCTTTAATTTTTATAATTAAAAAATTATTGTAAGACAAATAAAAAAAAAAATTTATAAAGTTTATAAAAATAATATATGTGAGCAAATTAGTTGTATATTGAAAAAGATTTGTTGAGATTTAATTATAATTTAATTATATTTGTCTAATAATATATTGCATTAACATAATAATAATAATAATAAATTTATTGTAACTAAATTAGTATGATATTTTTTTGAAATAATAAAAGTTAATAAATAAATATTAGATTATTGTATTTTTATATTTGTGAGGATTTGAGCTCATAATCTTCTAAAGAGAGTTATAATATATTTTAACTTTGAAAATTGAAAATGAGTTTTGAGAAATATCACCTAAAAAATAAATAATGTGGCACAAAATAGGAGTTAAAGTGTCACAAGAGAGGAGTTAAAGTGTCATAAAATAATTTGATGCACTAAATTTTAATAATATAAATAGATGCCTTGAATTTAATATACTATATATAGAAGCTAAACCACTGTATATTTTCTTTTTTAATTGATGCACTTCATATCCTTAGCTCTATCATCTCATGTAATTCTTTCCTAAAATAATCACAGTGATGTAAATTAATTTTAACATCAATGTAGTGTAATTCTATTGGATGAAAAATCCCCATTGTGTTTGATTTCATAATATCAACATTTTGACACATTATAAGTTCCTCATTCTAACAATGTTTGCAAAAATGCAAAAAAGAAACAATAAATCTTTAGTTAAAAATGTACCACAAGATAACCACAATCATATACAAATCTACATGTTTCAAGAACTTTTCTGCCGACCACTATTCTACATGAAAAAACACATATTAACTATTAAGTATGTAACTAAATTTGATTTAAGCATGTACCGACCACATATTAAGCATGTACCGATCCCTATTATATTATCTTCTGTTTTACTCTGATTTGTCCAAGCATCTAATATCGACCTATATATGTTCACTTATTTATTATAAATTCATATTAATCTCCTCATTTATTTAAAAATGTATCACAAGATAACCACAATCATATGCAAATTATCTACATCGTATCAAGAATTTTTGTACCGACCACTATTATACATGAAAAATTAAATTTGTACTACAATCACACAAATATACTACTAACTTTATTAACACTAACAATATAATTAATACATACAACAGTCTATACGTCTATACAACTGTCTATATAAAATGAAATGAGATGATGACACTGACAACAATAAATCATACTAGAATAGAAAATCAAAAGCTCGCATCAATGAACTATAACTAACAACATATATTATCAAAAGCTCTTATCATAACATTATTATCAAACATATATCAAGGGAATCAAAAAATAATAGTAGCGATTTATATATCAAACATCCCTTCTCATACACAAATTAAACATTCAAAAATCTATAAAAGCAAAACAAAGGAAAAAACAAGTCTCATCTAAGAAAAAACGACAAGAAAGTATAAGAAGTGATTCCAATATTAAAACCTTGTTTAATCTTGTAAAATTTAATTTAATATTTCACCTTGCATTTTTATTATATATAAATATATTACTTTTTAATTAAAACTAGACTATTTTCTTTTGTTATGAAAATATAGTTATTTATAGTATAGCTTTTTTTATAATAAATAATATTTATAATAAATAAAATCTATTTTTTTCAATGAGTTCTATTTATCAACTGCACATCGCGCAAGTCGTATTCTAGTTTTGAAAATTACTATTCAAATCGAATTTTTATTTGAGATTTTTATTAAAAAAAAATTATAATTTTTTTTTTAATTTACAAAATTATGTAATCTTAAAAAAATCATTTTTTTTTTTAAATAATAATAAAACAAACGGGTCCTATATGTCATAAGATTCATTTGGTCCATATAGAATCACAAGGCACCCCACAATGCTAGGGAAATGTTACAATAGAATACATGATATTCATTGTAAAATTTGATTCATGATATAAAATCATATACACCAACACTATATAACTAGCAAACTAGCAATGTTTCTCATATCCTAGTAGAAGAGGTAGTGTAACTATCATGTAATGGTAACATTTGATTCATGATATAAAATCCTATACACCAAGATCGTAGCATATGTAGATAAAAGAATTAGAAAATGAATTCATTTAATGCTATTCATCTCAAACAAAAGAAAAGCATAAGATCTTCATGCAATCCTTTTAACAAGTGTATAAAACTTGCTCACTGTTCTACTGATCTTATTCAATACAATCAATGCATTGCTTGTAGAAGCAACAATAGATTTGCCAAATTCCTTTGACTTTCAACCTTACTACTTACACACTAGGAAAAAGCATGCATGGTCCAAGCCTTACCGATTCAACCAAGTTATTTGTCTTTTTATCAAGGGAGTTGACATTGAATCTACCCAAAATATCAAATGTATGACAGTACCTTGCCACACGAGGAATGCATGTAGTAAAATAAACAATAATTTGGGGTCAGTCAAGCTAAGACAAATATTAAATTAGTATTTCCTATTTCTAACTAGTTAATCGTCATTATTTGTGAATCGTAAGTATATGTTGAATCGAAGACTTTTCATCATAGGATAAGAAGGGATGATGCAGCTAGATGCTTCAGAACTATTTGACGTTTACTTTGAATCGCAAAGTCTTAATTAAGAATAATAGCATATAGTATATACTATAACGGTCAAAATGGGCTACCGGCATTTAGGTCGATTCTCATGGGCACAGGTTTTTGAGGTTGGGTCAAAAAGTCCTATTGTAATATAGCCTTAAAATTATTACAGCCCGACCTTAGATGGGCTTTGAGCTATCAGGTCCTAAACGAGTTTTTTTTAATAAAAATATTTAAGTAAAAAATTCATAATATTGACTACCAATAAAATAGAAAATTATATTATTTTAAATATAATACATTTTTAAGTAATATATTATCTTTTACAAATATTCTAATATGTTTTTACATATAATATATGTCTAAATTATAGAAAATAATACTCAAAATATTTAACATAAGAGAAACTAATAGAATATGAGTTAAAAATGTTGATTATATTAATGTATAATATTTAAAAGATAAAAATTGAATTGAATAGAGACAAAATCTAGGGAAGTGAGAAAAATTAATTTATTATTTTGGAGTAACATAATATAAGAATTAATATAATTTTTTAAATTTTATAGCAATATGGGTTACCCACGGTCCATATGGGCTACCCCTAATGGGCAAGGGTTTTTTATGGCTGCGCTAAAAAGACCGTTGAAAATAGGAACTCTAATTTAAAGGTCCAAGCCTTATGACTTTCGGGTCGGGTGGGCCGGCCCATATGGGGTAGCCCACTTTGACACTCTAGTATATACACACTACTAAATTGTAATTTTTTTCAATGTCAACTTGAATGAGGTATATTAAATATAAACCTAAGAAAAATGTTTGATTTCTTAGACTAAAAATCAAATAATATTTTTCTTATTTTTTTATTTAAATTGTGATTTAGCTTCGTAGCGATATATTTGCGAAGGATACATGACCGTGTCGCCAACAAGGGGTGGCGAAATTTTATCGCCCACTAGAGTAATGATATCTCCCACGACACTCTCCGCTCGCCGGTATAGAGAAATTTGGAAAATGAGATATCTTAATTATAGATAATGCAGAGAAATAGTCAATGGAATAACCGACATCTTTCTAGAAAATTGAAATTCAACCGTTTACTACCATTACTAGGTGGGTGGTTGCAATTTCCAAGAAACTCTAAAACCTATCTCAAGACCTTTATAAATACCTTAACCTTAGAGTTGAGAGGGCATTCAGATTCACCACGAAATCGTCAAAATACTGAGCTTCTCACCCTCGTGAGCTTGCTCTCACCTAACAGAAACACCTCGAAGAAGGCCCCTCACCACCGTGAGCTTGCCTAAACCACCGCAAATTCAAAGCCTCGGTCATCCGAACCGGCATAGGGTGTGACACATTCGATTACTACGAAAAGATATTTTACAATGATTGGAAGACATATAATCACGCGGTCCATACATTGTTATGTAGAGTATTGTTGTAAATTTGTAACTTCAATCACGGTCATAGGACCGTTGTAGTATTCTGGAAAGTGCGTGCGATATCACAGATTAGTATTCAATTTTCTTCTTCCACGCACATCCTCGAAAAAGTACTTCTCTAGAAATGAATCTCTAAAAGTTCCCAAGTAACCTCAATTCCATCCTCATAAAATCTCTGAATAGCGTTATTCCACAAATCCTCAACTTCCTTCTCAAACATATGAGTACCAAATTTCACTTTGTAAGCATCGGTACAATTCATGACTCGAAGATCTTCTCAATCGCTTTCAGAAACTTGTGCTTTGGTTCATGCTCTCCTTCAAAGATTGGAGGATTGTTCGTATGAAATTTCTCCAAAGCACGAAACTCATCATCTTCATTCTTGTTACCAACATTGACATGCAGTTGATTCCCAATTTCACCGGCCTACATTGCCAACGCCTCAGCAATAGCATCGTCATTCCTTCCAGCAACCATCGTCCTAAGATTCCAAAACAACCAACAACACACATTAGACAAACAATATTGATTGTGCCTTATACATAAATCGAACACGAGAGAAATAGACACATTAATAACACGACCAACTAGACTCTAATACCACTAACATAACACCCTCAACCCAAAACATATAATATAACATATATCGAGTAAATTAATGCATAATCCAGAGGCGTCCCATGTACTTCACGAAAGAACATTTTAAAGCATGTATATTGGTCATGATCATAACACATATTTAAATTCATGTTCCAAAATATCAATGTAATATGCAACTCGCATGGGAAAATATTTTCACTTCATAAAATAATTCATAATTGAGATCCCATAATAACAATCATATAACAAAGTACTAGGCACCACGATCAATCATCGCATAATCTCATACATATATCAGAATAAAAGAGAGAAATACAAATATCTCGCAATACAATAAAACATGAGTCTAAATAATCCTCGTGTTACATAGACGAGCAATGAATCACTACCTAGGAAAGTGGCAAATAGAACTAGCTCCTGCTAATCCCTATTAGAGCGCCACTAACTTTTATACCTAAGCGACATTGTATAAAGCGTCATTTCAACGGAAGGTTGAGAATTCATATCATCATAAAAATATATATAATCATAAGCAATGTATTACATACAAATAACAATTTAATTCACCGTGTTTCATATAATCATGTAGACAACATCAAATAGTTCATTTCACATAATCACGTATGAGACATGGCTCAATCATTCAATATTTCAAGATAATTCAATCACAATTATCACAAATTCCACATTCACATCATTCATCATATAGATCATGCCAAAACATATATTTCACATTGACATATGTGACTCGAATGCAATTCTATGCAATATGCATGTGGTACCAATGTTATCCTTACCGGTCCTATCGAGTCCACATCACCAAGTCAGATAACCACAAATAAAGCCCATTCATCATTAAGCCTTTAAATCCTATTCAGCGTTAGGTTTGGGACAATTCAATATTCCCCGTAAATTACCAAACATTGTCGCTTGACATAAATGATACATGTACATGTGAAATCTCAACAACTCATCACATAATTCAACATATTTTGAATTATCTTTATAACTTGCACAACATACATCTTTCTTGCCAATCAATCACATATACACAATTTCATAGTATAAATCATCTCAACACATCATTATAACATATAGAAATTAGATAGAAATCATGTTATAGTCAAGCAACATTAAATTCAAACACTTACATACACAATTCAAGTGTTAAGTTTCTCATCAAAACAAATTAGTAATCAATCTAAAACAAGTAAAATAAATTATTAAAATACATGTAAGTCCATGCTAAATTATAAGCATACAAGACCCTAAGCCATTAATGCCAAAATAAAATAGCAAGTTCAGGCTACAGCGACCTCATGAAAAACCGAGAAAATGCTACTGAAGCAGTATTGTCCAATTTCAAATTTTGCCATAAAATCATGTGCTAATGCTCATTTTTTACCAAAAAACATATTATATCATGTATTTATCATAAGGGACCTATTTGCATCATGAAAACTTGATTTCGAAAACCTAATTTCAAAATTCCTAAATCAAATTGGGTGATTCAAAACCTAGAAATTCACATACCCAATCCTATTTCATGTTACTACCCAATATATAATCATATATACTCCCATAATAACAGATATTCTCACCCTTACCTTAAGTGTAGAGTCTTGATGGCTCTTTCTTCATTTTTTCCCTTTTCTCCTCTTTTCCTCTTCTATTCTCTTCTTTTATCTTCTTCCAACTATGACATCTAATTTCGTATTTCTATACTTACTACTATATTTCACAAATGGGCTTAACTCATTTTCATTCTTAATATAACACAAGGCGCATACTAACTAATTGTTATTTCTATTTATAAACTCAATTATTTAAATAAAAAATATATTCAAATAATTCAAATATTCAAAAAACACATTATTAATTTAATTACCACATAATATAATAATTAATAAAATAAATAATAAAAATCAGGGTGTTACACCCACCTTCTTACAATGACAGCATCAAATACCATTGTAAGACTTTTGTTGACTTTTACCTTTCTTCTTGTCAAACTTTCCATCCATTCGCAAGAATTTTCCCTTAATGGACAAACCTTCACCAACCGTTGAAGGTTTATGCTCATTTTCGTTCGTTCAAATCCTTAAAATAAAAGGCTGATCGAACTTCTTCAAAGGTCATGGACTACCTTGCATCCAAGAGAGTTTCTTTAAAGTGAGCATGCGTTCTAGACAAAGCACACAACAACCATAGCACTTAATCTTCATCTTTGATCTTCACATCAATATTTTCAAGATCAAAAATCACCTTTTTGAACATATTCAACTGCTCAGTTAACACTTTGTCTTCAATCATCTTGAATGAATACAAAACTTGCTTCAGGTAGAGTCGATTTACAAGCGATTTAGTCATGTACAAAATTTCAAGTTTCACCCCTAACCCTACCGCTGTCGTCTCCTTTAATACTTGTCAAAGAACCTTATCACCAAGGATCAACAAGATTGAGTTGTGCATCTTCTCTATCATCTCCATCTTATGAGTGCGATTAGCAGCGTAAATGATTGCCTCTCCCTTCGATGTTGTTGCACCCTAGAATTCGCCCTCTTCATTTTTTTATAAATAATTGGCTTACACTTAATCAATAGGTGCATTGCATGCATATCATTTGTGAATTAACCATGGGATCGGGTTTTCCGATTATGAGTATACCTTGTTCTAAAGAAGAGTTTGATTCTCAAAAGTTGAATTTACGAGGTTACATTATTTCAAGCGTCGTCTCAATATACAAGATGTGTGCATCCGAAGCTTGACTATCTCATCGAATCGAGGTTTTGAGGTTTTGATTCCTCTCATGTGGGTATTGATTAAGGTTTTCGAGCAAGATCGGTTGTGGTCGGATATTTGATCCTGAAGTGATTCTATGGCCTTACGTGAGTCTTGAAGTGTATGTATACAACTTATCAATCCACGATTCATCAAAATCGAGAACCTCCTAACGGCCAAAACTTCCGCTCCAACGGCGAACTTCGCTCCCGGTGACGAACTTCGCTCCCAACGGCGAACTTTTGCTCCTAACGATCATAACCGCTCTCTTTCTTTTTTTCTTTTTTTCTCTCATTCTTCAACCATACTTCCACATCTTCCTCTACACACTTTTTCTCATGGTACCAAGAATGCAACATTTGGTCCAAGGATTATTGAATTAGAGACTCAAGAAATTGAGTGCGTGGCATTTTCGAGATATTGTTATAGAAGTGGTGACATTCATGCCATGAGTTATTACTCAATCTAGCCATGCGAGAACCGATGTGCATTCTAGAAAGGTTTTTTTAAATATATGTAAAAGGTGTCAAGCTATTGGGCATCGTTTTGGCTATTTCTCTCGTGTTTTAATTACAAACTTTTTTGGGGGGTTCTGGCCATTCTCTGATCCACTTCCTCTCACAAAGCAACCACCTCTCATCACTCTCTTTTCATCATGACTTTTTTTTTATTCACCACTATAACAACAAAACTAATTTTTCTCTCCACCGTAACCACCTTTCTTCTTCGCTTCACAACCGCCTCACTCTTCCTTGATCTTTTTCTTCTCACCACCATTTTCACCCTACCACCCTCACGGAACAAACTCTCGAACCCCCAACAACCATAACAAAACTCTTCTCCACCTTCCATCACATCTAACTTCCTCCTCCGAAAACCGCAACAAACTTTATTGACTACACTCTCCTTCATCTTTCTCACTGCACGATAACCACAACAAAAAAAACTCTCTTTCGCCACTCTCTCTCTCAACAAACTTTTTTTTCTCAACAAACTTTTTTTTCCTCCTCTGAAAACCGCAACAAACTTTATTGACTACACTCTTCTTCATCTTTCTCACTGCACGATAACCACAACAAAAAAACTCTTTATCGCCACCCTCTCTCTCAACAAACTTTTTTTTCTCTCAACAACCTCCGGGCAAACTTCGCCGTAACCATTGCCACCAGCGTCACCATTATTCTTCCTCCTCCGTAACCATCTTCTTTCACCACACAACAAGCTGGATTTACCGTTCACACTACTTCATCATCTCTCGTTCATCGTCTCGGCGTTTTCTCTTCATCTCTCCTCTCGCCGGATCCTCTCTCCTTGACGTTCATCGTCTTCATCGGGTCTTTTCACGGCGTTTTCTCCTGAGAGCCAGTCGCCTCCATTTACCAGCTTCGTCGAAGAAAAATTCTGCAGATTTCGTTCGATATTCTTCATATGACTCAAGGCGAGTTGAGTCTATTTCTCAAGATCTTGAATTTCTTGGCGACTTTCTATATCTTCAAGCATCAAGCGTGCGTGTAGAGATTTTGGAGTTTCTCATAGTCTACAAGCTAGTAAGATCTTTAGAACTCTCTTCAGCATTTCAGGCTTGTCAATAAGAATATTCATGCGTATTTATGCGCTTTGAGCTATTAGAGATTAGAGCTTAGCTTTCTGCGTGCGAACAGAGCTTTACGATGTGAATACTCGCTTCTAGATCTCAATTTTTATCGTGATTTGTTTGAGTTTGTGTGAGTTTTGATGAAGATGGAGTTTAGATTGAGAATTATCGCGAAATTTCGAGCAAGGTTGAAGCCTTGATTTTCAATTTAGGCGTGGTATTGGTGGCGTTGGGAGTCAGAAGAAGGTTGATTTTGGCAACCCTGAGCCCTAAGTGTGGCCCTTTCCTGTGCATTGCTCCATATCGACCATTTGGAACTCGCCACATGTTTTTTTGGTATTTTATTTATTTAAAAATCTGAATGAACTCAAGAACTATGAACAATTGATCTAGTGCTTGTAATACATGAAAAATAAACGTGACAATGTAATAAAAATAAGAAACTCTAGAGGTTATTTTAGTTTGGACAAGAATGGACCTAGTGTAGAATTTAGAGTGAGATTAACAAATTCGTAGCTATACCCCTAGCGTTAGGCCCAATTCAAATGTTATAACAGGAATAGTACAAACTGGAATTCAATTTTACACCCCTTGATTCCATGACTTACAACTTCAATACATTTTCAATTTAAATGTAATTTCGATTGTTTCGACACATAAAAAATACATAAAAATAGGTTCCTGACTTTTGAACATCTTTGGATATTTTTGATATTTTTTAATGAATTTTTAACAATTAAGTTCCTTTATTTTTTAATCAATTTTTGATAATATGTTTAGAAGCGATTTCTCCATGATGCCGTACACATTTCAATGAGGTTTCGATCGTTTTTCGACAATAAAAATTTGAATAAATAGGTTCCTGATACTTTAGGAATTTTAAAGTTTTAGCATTTTTTTAGGGATTTTTTGTAATTAAATTTCGATCTCGTTTAATTATTTTCGATAACATGTTTAGGCGATTTTTCCCATAATACTTCGCATATAGATGTGATTTTTGATCGTTTCTTAACAACAAAAATTCCTAAAAATAACATTCTGATTCTATGATGTATTAGGAGCTTTTAGATATTTTTCTCATAATTGTTTAGATATTTTTAGGTCTTTATCCGAGTTTTCTTTTGTGTGAACATAAAGATGTATAATTGCTTGCTATTTCACCAAGTTAGGAATTGATCTTTTGCATACGGTGCCTAATTTCCTTTCTAATATTCAACTATCCTCTTAATTAACATGTTGACATGTTTAGGTATTTCTCATCTTGGTTTAGAATTGATAATTGAGTCATATGATTAGGGTACCATGATAATTAACCTTTAGAGCAACGATAGATTGCTTTGACTTAGTTTTGGTGCACAAATATGTTTCAATTATGTTTTCTTGTATATTTTGTTTGAGATCATTGAATGTGAATGGGCTACTGACTTGTAAAGTTCCATATCTAGTTTAAATTCAATACTTACCTAATTCTCAAGTTTCAATCTTGTTGAGATGTTTAAAAGCATGTTTCTCTTTTGTCATTTGAATTGATTAGTTGTAGGAGTATAATACCATGTGTTTCTTAGAAACTTTAGGACATTTTCCCAACTTAATTGTAGATAAATGTAAACCTCATCTTAAGGTTGTAAATAGAACTTGAATCAAACCTTTAGTGGTTCAAATCTTAGGAACTAATTTGACACTTGTATAGTTCTTCTAGGTTCCTCTTGTCGTTTGCTTGTAATCTTTTCCCCTATTAGAAGTTACACTTCATGCCTCGATTCCTTTGTGAATAATGCATTCTTTGGCCATTCTTGTATAGATTTTTGGTTTCCAACTTCTCAAGGTCTCTAACTATGTTTAGCATTGCATTTGAGAATTATTATGATGGACTTAGCTCGGTTTTGATATCGTTCATGGGTTATTTTGCATTATGTATGCTTTCGATTTTCCACTCTTATGTTGCTATACATGTTCACATTCCATTTCTTCGCATTTGGATCATATTTTGACTTGCGATGTGAGTGTGCGATTATCTTCTCTCGTCCTTGTTAATTTTGATGTGTTTGTTGACTTGTACAAGGTACATTGAGGATATTTTGGTTAGGTACCTAATCTTGGTACACTAACACCCACTTCTCCATGGATCTGCTTCTCCTATAGTTACGGTTGCGTTTTAAGCGCTTTGCTTTGTGTTTTCTCATTTCTGAGCAACACATATTCTTCTATTTTGTATGGATATGTACCTTTGTGCGGTGTTTGATTGTTATGAGGATGTGCTACACACATGTTGCTCAAAATTACCTTGGGATTATATTGATCGAGCTATTTCGATTATTGCTTTATTGATGGCGGTTTACACGAAGTTTTCTGAGTATTTTTAGCTCGTAGTGCTCTTGAATTATTATCCGTTTAGTATTAGCTATACTTTTCTTTTTATCACATTCTTTTCTTGCTTTTCTAGAGCATGAGAAATAGGGTTTACCGCTTTCCTTGCCATGAGAAGTAGGAATGGAGATGCATGATGGGGCTTCCGTAGTTGGAGCATGTTGGGAACCCCTCGGTTTATTTAAAGACCCGTTTAGGGCGCACGTGTGCTAATTGTGCTTGGTTTGTTTAAAGTCCTCATCCGTGCATAGGGAGGCCATTCTCGATAAGTGTTTATATTTTTGCTTGCATAGGTCGGTGGTTAGGCAACGTGGCACCACCAAGTAAAGTCCCACTTTTACATTTCCTACTATAGAGTCATGATGATATGATGGGTAAGAGAAAGGGGCCGTAATCGACTCCCACAGTTCTAGTCCTGTCGGCCCGCACGAATCATGTTGCTTCCTTTCCTGGTGTCATACCCCAAAATTTTCCCTCCTACTTCTCAAGACAATTCACATCTCCATACTTAAGGACTTCACAAGGGTTGACCAAACAAACCCTCTCCTAAGCAATCAATCCAAACTAGGATTTTGGTCCTCTCAAGTCAAAATATATTTCCAATGCTTAAAGTGGTCATCATACCTCATCATATGCTTCAAAGGATCACCATGTCAAGTTTCAAGCCTTACAGCTCAAATTTGCTCATCCAATTGCTCAGATGGTTGAAAATTAGTTGTATTGGACACAAAGTGAATTGTGGTCAACATACAGTTAAACTCCATAATTTTTGGTCAACATCAATATTTTGAAGTAATATTCATCATTTGATCAAGGGTTGACCATGATTCCTCAAGGAAAGTCAAGATTTGATCAAAGTCAAAGTTTCCAAATTAGGGTTTTCGGACAAAGTTAACGAACTTTACCAAGCATAACTTTCACATACTTTATGAAATTTTTCCACCAATGCTCATTTTGAAGAATTCAATTCTCTACAACTTTATGTCTCACAAGCTTTGGCCAAAATGCTTCATTTGGAAGTTATGGATCAAAATATTCTGGTCTTTTAAAAGTCAACAAAAGTCATCTTTTGCAAAGAAGTGTTCTGAACATGGAAACTTAAATGAAGATGAAACTAAAAGGAGTGTTTAGAGGACATCTTGAGATTTCTAAAAGTCCAAGAACAATAAAAATGTTGAAAATTGTGAAAGATACAAATTGTGCAAGTTTGACATTTTGAGGAGGTGCATGAAGAGAAATACTTAAAAATCAATTTTTTCCTAAATGGGCCTAACTTTTCTTGGTTCAAACTTGTTTCTTATCGAATTAAAACCTCCAAGCCCAGGCCACGCCTTTTATCTTTAATTTTATTTACTTTGGATTTTTATTCATTTAAAATCAATTTAATTAAAATAAAAGATATAAAATCAAAAATTAAGTGCAAGGATTGTTTTCAACATTCTTGAAGCCCAAGCAAGCCATATAAGATGATATTTTCGAAATTATTGATATTGGCAAGAGATTTGATTGAAAATGGTTCAAAAAGGCAAATTTTGGTTTGATTCCAATCAAATATTTTGCATTGATGAGCATATATTTTCTCATTGATTCTTGACCTAATACCATCCATTATATATATACAGATCGGATGCCAAGAGAGCGAAAAATTCATGCTCAAGGAACCTAACCTAACTTCAAAAATATGTGACCTTCAAGCAATTGGCATACCTATTTTTGCTCGATTCAAGCCAAACCAAGCATTCAATCGCACAGGAGTCCCCAGTCGATCGGACCTTCATCATCAACCAAAACATCCGAAATGAGAAATCACGATCACAGTTTGCTCTTCAAAACTCAAAATCAATTTCAATGATTCATGCATATTTAACTTAATTTGATTGCATATTCGTGTTTGTATAACTATTTCGATGCTTTACGGATAGTTTGATTGAAGTTTAGGCAGTGCGAAGAGATGCCATTGTTAGGGTTTGAAACCTTGAATTGAGGTCTTCTAAAATAGGTAAAATTGGATGAAACCAAAGCATCATCGTGCTCGGGGATCAAACCAAGTTGATCCATGTCCCATAACAAATTTATATTGCATATTTCTTGATTTTGATTTCTTGCGGTATAGTGAGGACAAAACCGTGGGCATAGGTTTTAGCGAAACTTGTCGGTTGGTAAAAGTCGAAAATTCAAATGGGAAGATAATCCCTTAAATGCGATTTGGTTTTAGTTATTTTCAGAAAATTATTTCCCTTATAATATTATTGTTTCATATGTCTAACACGAATGGAGGCTAGCTCAGATGGCAAGGCAGCGCGCGTGTGACGGAAAGATCCAGGGTTCGATCCCTGGCTCCTAGATATCTTTTTTTACCTTTTGCAAAACTAACCATTTTCCATGTTTTTTCCATATTTTTCTTTTCAATTTCTTTTCCAATTTAATTTCTTTTCAAACATTTTTTTAACACCATAAAAATCACAAAAAATATTTCTTTTCTGCATTTAGGTTAGAAAAATATTTATTTAATTTTTAACATAAAAAAAATAATATTTTTCATTAATATTTTAATTAATTATTAATTAACCATTAAATTAACCTTTAATTATTTTCCCCATTAAAACTAATTCAAAAAATTCCCAAAAATATTTTCTTCTCTAGTAATTAGGATTACTAACCTAAAACCCTTTTTCTACTAATTTTCAAAACATTTTACTAAAATTTTCTTATTATTCTGATTATCCATTTCTTATTGCGCATTTACAATTCTAGAAAAGTTGTATAGGTCGCAAACTTTTATCATGTAATAGCGTAGATTTACATTTACGCCTTTACTTTCCGCTCTATTATGTATACGCCCCAAAGCCATGTAATAGCGTGGGATTTACTTTCCACTTTACTTTCCGCACTTTACTTTGCAATTTAATTTCAGTACATATTTAAGTTGTAGTAATTAGGAGTGTCACGGTAATATTAAAAACAACATAGATCACTTCTAAATACAAGATAAATATCTGAATACAAACACTTTCTCTGCATCCACTCACACCTTAGGGTATCCTCTCTTGTTGCCTTTCGAATAAGAACCGCCGTGTCCCTCGAACGTAGAGATATCTTAGCTAAGACGCTCACGAATAATATCACCACAGTTCCTTCAATTCAAAGATCATAGTCCCTCGATGACCCTCGATTGTTGCCTACGAATACATGATCTTGTCCCTCGATTGTTACCTATGAAAGTGATGATCGTCCCTATGAATATGCTAAGGTATCCCTACATGTTGCCTTCTATGACCATACGATGACCCTACAAACGTCCCTTTACATCCAACGGATAGAGTTACCTACCAACTATTCTGAGTAGGTAATAAGACTCTTTTGCTTGCTCCAATCAGTTCAAAATACTTTTCACACCTCACTATTTTCAAAAAAAAAAAAAACTTTTCAAACACTTTGTATACATTCGGTGAATGATTACAAAGTTAAACACTTTTCAAAATAAAACATTTCCAAACACTTCGTATACATTCTAGCGAGAATCATTACGAAGTTAAAGAAAATGCCTTTTCAAAACATCTTTTAAAACACACACAGAAAGAAATTTATAAAGTGAGCTAAGCAATTAAGAGCCGTAGATAACTACGGATGGAAAGGTGTTATTACCTTCCCTTTTCATAAGCGCCTCCGTACTCGAGAATCTAACGAAGGTATTTTCATGTTCTTTTCGCCTTCCCTTAATTGGATAAAAAGAGTTGGTGGCAACTCTTGCTATCGCAACATTTGCGATAAAGCATAAAACAAACAAGTAAGTTCTCCCACGTATCACAAAATGGCGACTCTCTGGGACATACCCTAAAGAGAGGCTATCTTAGGGCTTTAGATCACTTTACTTCTTTCATTGTTTGACTTATCGCTTTACTTTTAAGGGTTTCTTGGGTATTATACTTGTGGGGTATCCTACACCGGATCCGAGTTTCCTTAGGTAAGTAGCAATAAATAGCGCGATCGTTAGGCGTATACGAACGATCAAAATGATGGCAACCTTAGTGCGACACTTTGGATGTCCGATGCTCCTCATGTTCGATTGAGGAAAGTATTTGGTGTCTGCGGTGTCATAAGCACTAACTCAACTTTAGAACCCTAATTGACCCATCTTGGCCATTAGAAGGTAGTGAGATGGTCGACTTGATCGGGCGAGGTTGGTTGATACTCGATGCTACGCTTATTAAGATTCGACTTTCGGGATGTTTCGGTTGACCACTTGGTAGTCATATTGAAATAAGCCTATGATAAAGATCAATGATATGAGATTCTTATAATCCGGTTACTATTATAGACGAGTTGAACCCACTTAAACTACGGTAGGGTAGACACCTATACCTCATGTAAGCCTTAAACCTAGGGCTATTGTGTGAATTGCTTGTGCTTGCTACTTGTTTTAAACATGACATCATGACATCATAACATCATATCATTTCTAACTATTTCAAGGACCTAGGGATTTATCTTTGCTCTATTTTGTAGGAGTTATGGCTTCCGGAAGACTATCGAATCAACTTTATGGGTATACCTTCTCAACTCAAAGAATTAGTTTGAAGTTCTCGATCATGCCAGTTTATCAAAAGGGATGGTTATCTACTTGACTTGGTTATTTCCGACTTTGAAGAAGATATGATGCACGTCGTATTCGGTTCTTCGATCCGAAACATCAACGCTTTACATTCCCAAATTACTAGTTGGTGCCTACATTGAAAGAGTTCTCTAAGCTACTTGGGATACCTATCCTTGATCGAGATACCATTCAGGTTCGAGAAAAAGCTCCAAATCGAAGACATCACATCGACATTACATCTAAAGCGATCGGTCATTGAAGCTTTTGGGAAACAAGAAAGCGAGTTAAGGGTTTGCTTGCTAAGTTTTTGATAAAGCTCGAGAATTCCTAAAGGCTATGAGTTTATATGTATTCAAAGACATTTTGGCCTTGCTAATCTATGGCTTGGTGCTATTTCCTAATCTCGACCGGTTCGTGAGCGTAAACACCATCAAGATATTCCTCACTCTTAGTCCTGTGCCTACCTTACTTGGGGATATTCTGCATTCTCTCCACACTTGTACTACCAAAGACAAGGAACTATCATGTGTTGTATACCATTACTTTCTAGGTGGTTTATTTCGCACCTTCCTCATCGATAATGAAGAGCGAGCAAAGATTGAAGTGGTCTCAAAGGTTGATGTCACTCTCTCATTCAAATATCATTGGTGTCTTTTTTCTCAAAGGACTTCACTTTTATTAGCGTTGTGGGAATTCCCTAATGTACCACTCTTTGGCATAAGGGGATGTATCACTTACAACCTTTCTCTAGCTCTACGTCAGTTTGGTTATGCTCGAAGAGATGGTCCTCATGATATGCTTCTCCAAGACATTGTGTTTGACTACGACAACGATCTCCAAAACTACCGTCGAAGATTTGTGCACGCTTGGGGCACGGTGAAGAAGACTGATACCAAAACTTTGGGGCACAAAAATTCCATTCCTTGGGAACCTTACCTCAAATGGGTGTGATCTTGAGCTCAAAACCTCATGATTCCATTTACAGCTGTTCTACCAGTGGTTATGGAATCTATTGTTGAAGGTGACGAACCCTATACCATTCTCCATCCAGACATGCCTACTAATTTCGAAGACTTGAAAAGATCACGGATTGACTTAAAGAAGAAGGGATACATTCGAAGCTCAGTGCTATGCAAGCGAGAAAAGAGTGTTGGAGCTAACAAAGCTACTTCACGAGGAGCGAAACATCAATACCTACTTCAACACAAAGAGGAAGCGTCAATGGGAGGCCTAAGCTCTAGGAATTTCTTTTTATTTGTTTAAAATTTCTTTTGTACTTGCTAAAGATACACTAATAAAAAGTTTGTTCGTTCTTGTTTAACAAATTTAAATTCCTAAGGTCCTTGAAAACATTGCATTGCATAACATCACATATCATGGCATAACATTTCATAATAGGTACATTGAAGACCGGTTTTCTTATTCTCTCGCTGCTTATTTCGCGAAATGGCCCTTGAACAAACTATCAAAGATCTCCGGCTCAGGCCCAATTCTAGGAGATGTTCACCAATTTGGCCCAAGTCGGAAAGATCTAAAGCTCATCACGGAAGAAGAAGACCATTGGTATTCTCAACATGGGAAGAAATCACAAAGGACCAATCAAGGTGATTAGACAACTCGAATTCTCGGACAAAAGCGGGCGAAGGAAGTATAAAAACAATGAAGGAAGCCATCATGAGTGCAAAGCAGAGAAGAAGACTATATGAGTGAGCGATATCGATGGCGAAAATATAAGAAAATTGAAGACCGAATAAGATATTTGGAAAATCGAAAATTTCGGGCTTAACTTTGATGATCGAGTCTTGTTCTGGTGTGATAATTCCCATAAGTTCAAAGTTTATACCTTTGCCAAGTATGATGGCATCTCTTGCCCAAAGCGCATCGAAGTCCTATGTTCGGAAGATCCATCCTCATCTTGAAGGCGAAATTGTGGATCCATTTCTTTCAAAGAGTTTATCCAGAACTCGGTTGGAGGGGTATTATTAGCTAGAGTACCCACATTCATACCTAGAATGACTTAGTAGATGCTTTCTACAAACAATACCGATACAAAATTTGAATTGCGCGTGCACGCATGCAACTATAGAGCATGTCTATGGGTCGTGACAAGTTCAAAGTATGCCAAAATGGAGAGATCTAGTAGGCGAGTTCAACCTTCCTTGTCCAATAGGGATTTGGTTGACATGTTTATGGGAACAGACAGGCCCATTCTTGATCATCGTTGGAATCTCTTTAGCGGATTCACGAGATGATATTGACGAACATATCGTTGGAATCAAGAGCGAAAAAATACAAGTAGAGTCATCTTTAAATTGTGCGAAGAGATCTTTTGGTGGTAAGAAAGAAGCCAATGATGTGCGGTCGAGAAGAGTCATGACAAAGTGATCGCAATCAATCTGGGGGTAGTCGTGATCTCGATCCCACACCGTGCAACCTCAGCGAGACAACACGTGTCTGCAGAACACACAAGAAGACAATTTACAAAGGGAAATTGAATTCGACCCTCCGTCGAAACTCAAATGTGATCAATGCACCAATGCGACCATTGTAAAAGTGCCAATGCTATTGTGATGACTCCTATGTTTATGATGTGAGCAGTGACTATTCCTCTAATGATTGTCAAGAAAGATTTCTGCAAGCGATTATTTCAAAGATGCCACGATAGCTGTCGTTGGTGTGCAATTGAATCGATGGATGTGCTTGATTGAAGGCGTATTCAACGCATGATGGTGTAATCTGATGAAGACTTTGTAGGTTTTGTATCGCAAATGTGCGGATAGCAAGAGTCGCCACCGACTTTTCTTTTATCCAATTAAGGGAAGGTAAAAGTACGAAAAAGACCTTCGTTAGATTGAGTAAGGAGAAGGTTATGAAAGGGAAGGTATTAGCACCCTTTCCATCCGTAGTTATCTGGGCTCTTAGTTGCTCTTAGATCACTTTAAAATTGTGCTTTCGTGTGTTTGACAAAAAATTTTGAAAAGGCATTTCGCTTTGACTTTGTAATGATTCATGTAGGAATGTATACAAAGTGTTCGAAATGTTTCGTTTGAAAGAGTTTGAACTTTGACAAAAGTGTGAGGTGTGAAAAGTGTTTTGAAAGAGCAAGCAACTAAAAGTCTTATTACCTACTCGAATTGGTCGTTTTCATGTTATTTCGTTCCTTTAGAATAGCGCTATCCATACCATTAGTTGGTAGGTAACTCTATTTGTAGGATGTAAAAGGGACATTGGAAGGGACATCGGATGGTCAAAAGCAACTTGTAGGAAGTATCCTAGCACATTTGAAGGACTATCATCATTTTACGTGGCGACAATCGAGGTCAAGATCATGTATTCGGAGGCGACATCGTGGGTCTTATGATCTTTGTATCGAAGGGACTATGATGATTTGTTTGAAGGCAGCGGTGCTAGAATACCTCTACGTTCGAGGACTTGACCATTTGAATTCGTAAAAGCGAGAGAGAATTACCCTAAGTGCATGTGTGAAAAGAGTGTGTCAAATTCAGTATTTTATCTTGAAAATTAGAGTGAGCTATGTTGATTTTAGTCTTGCCATACGCCTAATTACTAGCAGTTCATAGGGTGCGGAAATTAAAATGCGGGAATATAAAGTGCGGAAAGATAAATCTACGCTATTACATGGCTTTGGGGCGATACATAATTTAAAATGCGGAAAATAAAAGCCCTAATTAAGCTATTACATCCCATGAGCAATTACATAATTGGAAAAAAGAAAACGATAAAAAGAAATCGTTAGAAACAAGATAACCTGTGAAAAGATGAGAAATCGGGAAATTCAAAGAAATCGAACAAGAGAAAAATGTTAGCAAAAATGATAATTTTTAAATGAGAAAAATATTTCATGCTGGAAATAACATTAATATGCTAAAATAAATTTTTGGGATTTTTTGGGCGTAATTTAATAATTAAAAACTAATTAAAAGTGATTTAAATGATAAATTAACAATTAAATTAAATATGCATGCAAAAATGATATTTTTAATTTTATAAATTAAATAAACATTTTCTGAAAATAATGCAAAAAGAAAAATATTTTTTGGTATTTTTAAATGCATGATAAAAATTATTGAAATTAATTAAAATGAATGAAAAATATTAAGAAAAAAGAAAATATGAAAATAGTTGAAATATGAAGTTTGTGAAAACAAAAAGCAAAACCGGTCCTGGCATGGTTCGAACTGGGGACCCCTTGGAGCATCTTTGAACAGTCAGCGCCTTAACCACTAGGCCATTTGACATCTGGTGTTTGAAAAGTGAAAATCATTGGAATATAAGTGATCACGTGTCCTGGGAAGGTTTGAAACACAGTCAGCGCGTGTGGGGTCCAGTTTGAACGAAAGAGCGAATCAGAACGCGCAGAGTTGCCACGCATGCGTCCACCGGTCTTCGCCGATCAGCGGCGGAGCCACAACTCGGTCGTCTTCCGCGACCATAAACTCAAACACCAAAATCGTGAAATAAATGGACAAAGTGTACCCCCCCCTAAATCGGACCTTGAATTCAATGGTGCTATTGGTTTGCCACAACGCTATTATTAGGTTCGATTCAAGCAGTTGAAATAACCTAACCATGGCAGCGCGATTCCTACGTGTATGCTTGCATGTAAGGTATCAAATATGTTCTAATGAACCTCCACGAGCATAAATAAACACATAAAAAGCATTAGCAATGAATAATGAAATTCGATTTTGAAATTTACCAAATCGAACAAGTTGTGGATCGCGTTACGGCGATCTTCAAGTAAGGATGGTTTTGACGCCTGGGAACCTCAGGAACAAGATTGGATGGATGGTTTTGGCTGAGAGTGGCTGTAAATTCAAACACGATTTTTGACAATTCTTGAAAAATTTTGGCAAAGTGTGGGTTGTTGTAAGGGCTAGGGTTTCGTGTGCTTTGCTTGGCATATTGCTGGCTATTTATAGAGTGAATTAGGAGAGGAAAAAGAAGGAAAAAAGATTTGGTTTTGAATGTGCATTGAATAATTTTCAAATAAAATCAAATTTTGGAGAAAATTTGATTTTCTCTTTAATGTAAGAGCAAGCACGAAATTGGCATGTATCATGGGCTTCCTTGGACCTAAAGTTTAATATAAAATCACTCATTTTGGAAAAATATCTTATTTTCATATTTTATATAATTTAATTTTAAATTAAATGGGTTTAAATCCAAAAATAAATTAATAAAATAGAAAATTTCCATGGCCAAGCATTAATGGGTCACAAATAACATCATGAACAAGTTTGGATCATAAGATTATAGGCCCATTTGGAAAATTTTGCATTTTGACCAATATCTCCTTTTGTACAATTGCCCAAAAATGCCCAACTTCTGAATAGTGTATCTTGCTCAATTTTCCATATTTTTGAGTGTTCTTGGTCTTTTTAGAAAGCTCTAAGAGTCCTCTAATCAACCTCTTTGGTTTCATCTCCATTGGAGTTTCCATGCTCAATATATCTTCAAAACAAAATGTTGACTTTTTGTTGACTTTGAAAAGGACCTGTAATGTTTTGATCCATACCTTCCAAATGAAGCATTTTTGAACATTCTTGTGAGACATGAAGTTGTAGAGAATTGAATTTCCTTCAAAACAAGAGGTGGTGGAAAAATTTCTGAGAAAGTATGAAGAAGTTATGCTCAGTCAAAGTTTGGTTGACTTTTCATTGAGAAACCCTAATTTGGAAAGTTTGACTTTTGAGCAAATCTTGAGTTTTCTTGATGAATCATGATCAACCCTTGATCAAATGATGAATTTAACTTCAAAATGAGGATGTTGACCAAAAATCATGAAGTTTGACTGTATGTTGACCACAGCTGACTTTTTGTCCAATACAACTGATTTTCAACCATCTGAGCAATTGTCTGAGGAAACTTGACTTGTGAGGCTTGAAACTTGACATGGAGAATCTTTGAAGCATATGAGGAGGCATGAAGACCATTAGAGATGTTGGTAGTCCATCTTGATCTGAGAAATACCAAACCCTAGTTTGGGTTGATTGTCTAGGAGAGAGTTTGTCTGATCAACCCTTGAAGAATCCTTGAGTATGGATGTATGAAATATCTTGAGAAGATGGAGGGAAAATTTTGGGGTATGACAGCTGCCCCTGTTCAATCTTCTTGTACTGGAAGGGTTAGATTGACATGTTTGCCTTTCGTGACCTGGAGGTAGAAGATGATTGAACACTCGAGTACACTTGAAAATTTGCACTCGCTGTCGGCTGATGATGCGGGAATGGGCTTACAGATGCCATTTGGAGAACTTGGAGACTTCGCTGGGGAATGAGTCGTATTCTAGACTTGAGATTATCGATAGGAGAACTGACAGGGATGGGCTTAAGATGCCATCTGGAAAGGTCAGTGCTGAGGAGTGAGCCGTACGCTAGGCTCTGTAGATGTTTCTGGAAGTGAAAGGGGATGGGCTTAAGATGCCATCCGGAGGGAGTCGTACGTTAGACTTCGTGCTCATCTTTGAATGAAGTTATTGGTTTGTATTGGTTTTTAACCAAATATGCAGCATTTTGAAATTGGAGAAATATTGACAAGTAGTCGGAGATGGGCTTAAGATGCCATCCAAGGCAACTGAGTTGTACACCAGACTCTGTAGTTGCTGTTGATAATAAGAATGAGTCAAAATAGTTCTTCGTGCTGACTACTCTGGGGGGTAGTAGTTGGCAAAATGTGGATAGCTTCCTTGTTGTGCTTCGGGTATTGATCCAATGCCTGTTATCGGAGGATAACTTGTGATCGTTCGGATAGGGTTTCCCGTCTAGCTTCGGGTATTAATCCTGGATCCGTTGTCGGAGGACAACAAGGGTGGTCGTTCGGATAGTTTTCCCGTCTGGATTCGGGTCTTAATCCTGGACCAGTTGTCGGAGGACAACTAAGGCGGTCTTTCAGATAGTTCTCCCGTCTGGATTCGGGTATTAATCTTGGACCTGTCGTTTCAGAAGTGACTTTCACCTGTTTTGGAAAAAACAAGAGAAACTTTGATAGAATATTGTTAGTCTTATGCAAGGAATGATGCATGACAATGTGTATGAATGACATATGCATATTTTGTGACTTTATGAGAAATGTATGAATGATAGATGTCGTGGTATTTCAAAACATATCCATCTTGAAGAAGATGCAGATGTTCTGCTTGAGGACTTCTGACTTCTGTTTGGGGACAAAAACCCTGAGAAGAAAGATAATCTTGATTCCTCCGGTGCGCTATCTGACCAAGTCTTGAGGGCGGTAGAGATACACTGTCGAGGATCTTGTGTATAGACCCTGTCGGGGAGAAGTCCAGGGGGTATCCTGCCGGGGATTTTGTGTAAATCCTGCTGGAGAGTATTTGGTAGTTGCCGGGAGACCGGGTTAGAAGAATGTGGAGCCCGTTGTAATCTCTGACTGAGGCATAATAGATGTAGGTTTCCTCCGGTGCACTATCTGACCAAGTTTCAAGTCTGGACACTACTGCTGGGGAAAAGGGAAATTGTTGAGAGATATCTTGTTGGGGATAAATACCTCGGCTGGGGGATGAAATGTTATTGCTCGAAGACGGGTGTAATCCGATTAAGTTGAGTGGAATCACTGCTTGGGGGTTCTCCTCTTCTTTGCTGGGGAAGGTTTTGTGGTGAGTGACACCTCTGTGGGGATTATGCTCTACAAGGAAATGCATTGGTGACTTTCGTCGTCATCTCAATTCCTGGAGCCTGTAGTAGCTACTTTTGCATGTTCACTTTTCGCATGTTTGTGAACAGATTTTATCGTTAGATGCATATAATCATTCAAAGCAAACGTTAGACTTTATGCAAACGGCAACAACAAAAATTGTAAAGAGAAAGAAACTTGTATTTATTTGAAAGGTGGCGTATGGCCAAGTAGTCTGTATACAAGAAAAGTGAAAAGCTATGCGGAAACAACCTCGTTAAGTTCCAACTATGCTAGTACTCATACATTTCAACTATCTCATCTCCTTCTTCGGTGGAAAGTGAGTAGATTGATCTTCACCATTTGAATCTTGAATGTTGATAGTAGTGCGGAAGTAAGATGATCGGACGGGACATAGTAGCTTAAATCTAACTTTGCTTAGACCGCCCTTCGGGTTTAGGTCTACGGGATACCCTTTTTGCCCAAGCCGCCTTTTCGAGTTTTCGACTTGTCGGTGTACATGTTTTATATATCCTTAACTTTTGCCGAACCCTTTTGGTTCGCGGGATGCCTATTTTGCCTAGGCGATCGACCTAGCGGGTCTCTTTTATCGTAGTATTTTTGACTATGTCTGCGTTCACAGGGTGTGGGAAGTCTTCACCATCCATGGTGCCAAGTATCATAGCTCCGCCGGAGAATACTGTCTTGACTACAGACGGTCCCTCATAAGTGGGAGTCCATTTTCCCCTGGGATCACCTTGTGGAAAATGATGCGCTTGACTACTAGATCACCGACTTGGTAGACTCGGTGCTTGACCTTCTTGTTAAATGCTCTGATCATTCGCTTCTGATAGATCTATCCATGGTAGATGGACGCGAGTCGTTTCTCATCAATCAAGTTAATCTGGTCAAGGCAAGTCTGAATCCAATCCTCTTCACCTAACTCTGCGTCCTGGAGGACTCTGGTCGAGGGTATTTGAACCTCGATACACAAGAGAGAAGGGAGTTGCCCCTGTTGATGTTCGTACTATGGTGCGATAACCATAAAGAGCAAACGGTAACATCTCATGCCAATCCTTGTAAGTCACTGTCATTTTACGTATCTTCTTGATATTCTTATTGGCGGCTTCCACTGCGCCATTCATCTTAGGCCGATACGGAGAAGAATTGTGATGCTTGATCTTGAACTGCGTGCAGAGTTCGGTGATCATCTTGTTGTTGAGATTAGAGCCATTATGTGTGATAATCCTTTCGGGAGTGCCATACCGACAGATAAGATTATGCTTGATGAATCGAGCCACGACATTCTTGGTAACAGATGCAAACGAGGCTGCTTCTACCCACTTGGTAAAATAGTCAATTGCCACAAGGATGAAACGGTGTCCGTTGGAAGCTGTGGGCTTGATTTCTCCGATCATGTCAATGCCCCATATCGCGAAAGGCCAAGGGGATGTTAGAACATTCAGTCTTGGGTACATGCACTTTAATGCATATATCGGCATTGTGGCAAGATCGAGCATAGCGGTGACAATCAGCTTCCATGGTGGACCAATAGTAACTTGTTCTCAAAATCTTCTTAGCCATGGTGTGTCCACTGGAGTGGGTACCAAATGCACCATCGTGTAACTCTTCCATGATACGTTCTGCTGTTTTCCGGTCTACACATCGGAGTAAGCACAAGTCGTGATTGCGCTTGTATAAGATGCCATTGCTGAGGAAGAATTTAGATGTAAATCTTCTCAACTTCTTATCATTGACGGATGCCCTGAGATATTCTTGAGTCTCAAGATACCTCTTCACGTCATAGTACCAAGGTTTCTCTTACGTATCAAGTTCATAACAATCTGGTTCGTCAAACCTCTCAATGATGATCAGGGGAGCCTCGTTGTCCCATCGACTTTGAACATAGGCGACATAGTAGCTAATACGTGCATGGTGATTCTCTTCTCGTGGGATGTGGTTGAAAGTAATCTCTTGATAAGGAATCAAACTCAAAACATGCTCGATATGGAATGAGATTCGGATGCCGTATCCACTTGCCCTTAATCGGTGATCACCAAAGTGAGTCTCCATACACTTGCAAGAACTTGATTCTTAAGTCAATAGCGACTTTGATACCCATGATCTGCCGTGTCCGGCCATGTTGTTAGTCGGTGAAACATAATCTGGCGGTGAAAGGCGTATGTCCGCTGCGGGGATGTAATGATGGCACCAATGCCATTGCCAAGCGTTTGAGGCTCCATCAAGACCATGGTCCATCGGGATCCTTGTTCGGTCCTTCGTCGGGCTGGTTCTTCATAATCGGTAACTAGTAGGACATCTTAATGCGGAAATTGACTGCATAGGCGATAGTCATCTATGGCTTGATGAGCCAAATGATCGGCTACTACACTTCCTTTGATCGCTTTACGAGAAGTGTCTTGGATGTCATATTCGGTCAAGATCATTTGCCATCTTGCTATTCTTCGGAGAAACTGGTTTCTCAAATATGTATTTTATCGGATCCATCTTGGAAATCAACAAGGTAGTGTGAGTCAACATATCTTGTCTTGGCGGCGAAGCAAACCAAAGCGTTGCAAGTTTTCTCATTTGTGAGTATCTTGTTTCACGTCGGTAAACTTTTGCTAAGGTAGTATATTGCATACTCTTTTCGATCAGACTCGTCATGTTGCCCTAACACACACCCCATTGAGTTCTCTAACACTGTCAAGTACATGATAAGAGGTCTTCCTTCGGTGGGCAGCATCAGGATAGGAGGATTTTGTAGGTACTCCTTGATTTTGTCAAAAGCGATCTGACAATCGTCGTTCCATTTCACTACTTGATCTTTCTTCAGTAACTTAAAGATTGGCTCACAAGTAGCAGGTAGATGTGCAATGAATCTGGCAATGTAGTTCAATCGGCCCAAGAAACCTCTGACTTCCTTCTCGGTACGCGGAGCTGGCATTTCTCTAATCGCTTTAACCTTGGCAGGATCGACTTCAATACCTTTACCACTGACAACAAACCCTAGGAGTTTTCCGGATCTGACTCCAAAGGTACACTTGTTAGGATTAAGTCTCAACCTGTACTTCTTCAATCTATCAAGCAGTTTACGCAAATGATCAAGGTGTTCTTCTTGATGCGTGATCGAGCCATCATGTAATCGGCGTAGACCTCTATCTCGTGATGAATCATGTCATGAAATAATGTCACCATAGCGCGATAAGTGGCGCTGCGTTCTTTAGTCCGAGCATAACCTTGTAGCGAAAGTGCCTTTGTGTAAAAAGTGGTCTTCTCCATGTCTTGAGCCATCTTGATCGATTGTAATCGGAGAAACCATCCATAAGGAGAAAACCTTATCTTTGGCGGTGTTGTCAACGAGCGTCAATATGAGGAAGTGGAAAATCGTCTTCGGACTCGCTTTGTTCGATCTACGTAATCTACACATTCGTACCTTGCCATCCTTCTTGAGGCACAGGCACCACGTTAGCAACCTTGTGGATAAGTATGACTAAAACGGTGTTGAATTGTTTCATAACTTCAACTTTAATTTTCTCTGACATCTCAGGACGCATGCGACGAACCTTCTATTTCACTGGGAGAAAACCTTCTTTTGTCGGCAATCGGTGTACCACAATATCAATGTCTAAACCCGACATGTCTTCGTATGACCAAGCAAATACCTCAATATAGTCTTGTAGCATCTGAACCAACCTTTCTTTAACACTGTTCTCAAGACCTGCTCCTATCTTGATCTCTTTTCTGTCTTCATCAGTACCCAAATTCACAACCTCAACTTGCTCTTCGTGTGGCTGTATAACTCGATCTTCTTGCTGTAGCAGTTTGACAAGTTCTCCTGGCACTTCACAATCTTCCTCACCTTCGTCTTCGACTTGGTAGATCGGATTATCGAAGTCATATTTAGCAATAGCATAGCTGTTATCAACGAGATTCGGAGTGATTACTGTATCACGTGGGTGTGTGTAAAAACACAGCTTTTTGAAGGGGTGATAAAGTAAAAGAAAACAAACAATTGAATGCAAAAGTCCAACGATTTTATTGAATGAAAATATGCAAATGACAGATGATAACCCTCACAAACGAGCCATGATGCCCCGGGCAAGGCACTAGGCTTTAGAGTTTATTGTTCAAAACATAAAAAATACGAAAAGCAAAACAAAACAAGAGCAATTACTCCTGTCTAAAGGAGATTGGTATGCGTCTTGATCTTCCAATTCTTTGAGCCCATTATGGAGTTGGGAAGATCCACTTCGATGTCGAAGTCGTTGTCGTAGTCTTCTATAGCATGGATTCCACTACGGCGTCACGGAAAGGAAGTTGGCCGGCACGTTCGCGGCGTATCATCTTCTGACCTTTGATAGTGAAGCCTAAACCAGTCTTGTCAAGTTTGAAAGGAAGATCCGGGAGCTGTCCCCAAATAGTACTACTTCTTCAGCGGTGAGCATCTTTCGGTGAGGCCATTCTGGCGGAGCTTTATCAACTTCGGGAGTGTGGAGAGTCAATAGGCATGACTCGGGGATTGTTTCAAAAGCTTGAGGGGGTCTCAAAATTCACCCTCCACCTCGGTATCGGAATGATTGCGAGATGGTGACCATATATTCTTCTTCACCACATCTTGTAACAACCTTCCCTTTCACCGGGTATTTGGTTCGATGCGGGGTAGAGTATGGCGCTTTGCCCATGTATCAAGGCGTCAAGTAAGCAAGAATAAGCGGGCGGATGTCCATGACAAAGTGGAGTCAAAGTCGGGAACCGACTTTGACAAGTAGAATGAGCTCTCAATCTGTTCGTTTAGAACCATCAAAAGCTCTCACAATAATGTCACGGGTCTCAGAACCAACCCTTGACATCAAGCCGATCAAAAGCGGTCTTGGAAGGATATTGAGGCGGTCGGTATCCACCAAAACATGAGACAATGTGATGCCCTTGCATTCAGCGAGATGTGCAAGGCTTTGTTGTGTTTCTTTCAATGAAGTCAAATCGACATCGAGAGAAGCCTAGGCCGTTGTTGGCATCGGCTAGCAATACAAACTTCAAGCGGTCGATAGTAGTGTCTTGCGATGCGTGAGCATTCTTGAAAACTTCACCAAGGCTTTAGCATGGGCCTCGAGCACAAAGCGAGCAAGCATGGAAATCTTGGAGTCATCTGTCATTCCACCACATTGTAGTCACTTTTCTTGATAATCTTGAATTTCCTCCATTTCTTGTTTGGAGGTGTCTTGATAACTTCCTTTGGTACTACAGTTGAGCGAGGATGAGTCCTGGTTCTTTCCTCTAGCTTGGGAATGGATTGAATAGGCTGGAATCATTTGGTGTCACAGTGTCTTTTGGAGGAGATATCCAGGAGAATACTCTTCAGTTGGTCATACTTGATCGGTGATGTTGTCAATGTCGGGAATGGTAACTTCAAGCTGTAAGATGTTCAACAATCAAAGGGTCTTGGTTGGCCATGATAGTAAACATCGACTCCATAATTCCAAGGACAGCCTTGTCGAAATATGGGCGGTCGGAGAAGTAATGATGAGAGGTGCCACTCTAGGCACAGGATCAGCAGAGGAAATCCTTATTGTGTTAACATCACCATAGTTTTCTGGGAAATCGTCACCCCATCCGGTTGCCTTAACATCTTCAATAGGAATCTTGTAGCTTTCAGGAACAATGTACTTCACCAGGTAATCATACTTTCCACTTGGCTGCCCCAAGGTATCCCACGCAGACGGTGCTATTTCATTCACATCTTTGATCTTCAGTTTCTTAGACATGTCTTCACACAGACTCTCCACAGGTGGTTTCAGGAATATTATTTCACGGTTATCCATCATGCAATGAACACGTCTTCTCAACCAAGCACAGCCATCAGGTGCAGATGGGCACCAACGACAATTCTCTAGGCATCCTGGATTGACACCGGCTTGTAGCAAATTCTTCTTAACAGTCATCAGAGGAATGGTCAAGTCATCTATGTTGAAAACATAAGTATCCTCCATTCCTGATTTACGGTGAAACAACCGCTAGTCCTCCAACTATCAAACAAAGCGTTATGATTGTTGTTTAATCCCTTTGGTAACTTGCGGATCGACTAGATTGATCCTATGGGGTTAGTCATTTGCATAGACTTAAAATGATGGTTAACGTTCAAGACTTGTTTAGGATGTTTTATATATGTTTTAAATGTATTTCGATTATGATGTTCAAGGACTTAATAACATGATCATGTGAAGCGATATAAAACTAATTTGAACAAGTAAGCATAAAAGATTTGAATTGTAGAAAAAGTATAAATGCGAGATGCTTAAATGACTTGTAAATGTAGAAACTTTCAAAGTAAAGCATGAAATGTAAAGACTTGAATGTAAGAGCAAGTATGTAAAAGTTTTACGGAAAATAAGAGCATGAATGTAAAGATTTGAGGAAAAGTAAAGGACTTGAAATGAAAGAAAAACGTTTAAATGCATGAAAAGTTAAATGACTCGAATGTAAAAGATTTAAAGGCATTGAAGCAAGATAAAGATAAAGCTGGAAGATAAAGATACATTATTGCATAATAAAGAGTTTGGTGCAATCATCGTTACATCATTCGTGCATTCGTTTCCCTAACCACGTGGTATTTTGAATATTCTTGAATTTTAGTACAATAGATATGACACGAAATCCTAACACTAATACTTCTATTTATACTATTTTGACCATAGCAGTCGACTTATGAGATCTTGCCACGTTTGGACATGCAGAATACTATGCTTCTCTAGCCTCCACGTCTTGAACCGTTTTCCAGTAGCGTATATTCGAACTTCCATTTATCCGCTCACGTTTGAATTTCAAATATCTGAACTACCTTTTGATTCGAACTCGCTTCTCAAACACCACTACTACCACTTGAAGCTCCTTCACATGTATCATCATAATTGCTACTCGAGCTCAAATTTCAATATATTTATTCGAAGAACACATTCTTTCACTCCAAATCATGACATTTCCTTCGTTCAATGAACAACGATATTGTTTGCTTGAGCTCGGTGATTCTTATTCGAATCATAGATATCAAAATCTTGACCAACAAAATGCCCCTTTAAAATATGTATTTGAATCCATTTCAGAAATACTTATTTTAAATATATCCTGAATTTTGATGTGACCACGAGTAATTATGACCTTGTGCATGATTACCATTACGTCGATCACGACTCTTGGTTTCAAACCGCTTCAAAGCGGTTGCCACGGTATGGTGCAGTTATTAAAGATAATGATTATCTTTAATCATGCTTATTTCCAATGCTTACTTTACGCCACCTCACTCCGTATCCAACCCACGTCCTCCACGTTTCTTGGCTTTAGTTGATGAGTGCTTCAACTTCTCTACTATATAACCAAACACACTTAGTCCTTTTACTCTTTTTACACACTCTGAACCTTTTCTTCTTCTCTCTTTGCTGAAAACCCTAAAACCTTAACAATTTCCAACAATGTCTTCAACAACATCTCAAGTAAAAAAGATTTCCAAGAAGAAGACCAAGAACATTGGAACGATCCTGGAAAGCAAGGTTGATATTCACCAAGGCCAATCCGTGCTTATACCTCGAGGCATCTCAAAGCAGAAATCTGTGCGCTTCCGGTATTAATCGACTAATGCCTGCGGAAAGAGGTTTGCCCTAATGGGCCCTCTCATGATTTTGAGATTCTAAAGGATACTAGAACCATATTCCCTGTTTGTTATGACTTTAAACCTTTGTTCAATAAAATGGAAACCCCTAGATTAGACACTGATAATGTGAATAAACCCTCGACTTGAAGACATAGAGACCTATGGTTCTCCCAAAGGATCCTTTCATTTTGGACTATGTTAAAAGTAACTTTAAACCATTTCGATCTTGTCCTACTACGATGTAGCGTGCAGGCTGGTTTGCTAAAGTAGAGCTAAGAAATCCCATCGATGGGAGGAACTAGGTATTTACAATCTTCTCAAATTATCGAAACCGGGCTTTACCTCGACCATCCTTTGCTATTTGCATCCACAGCCTTACGGGATAGTACCTACAACACCTTTCACCTTAGGAGAATGGTCACACCTTTTTGACATAGGCTGCTATCAGCCTATCACGGTGGGAGAAACATCATCCCGACTACGAGGAACATTCCGGCATAATTGACTTGATATCAAATTGGCTAGCTTCTCCGGGTTTATCGACCATTATCATCTTGAAGGTGATAGTGTTTACGATATTGAACATGTTGCCTTTCTCACTCTTTGGTTATCAAGATATGTTTTCTGCGGTAGGTCACTACGGTGCTAGCGGGTTTATCCCTCTAGCAAGGATTTACATGAAAATAGGAGGATTAATTTAAGTGAGCTCTTATTAGTTGACCTTTATGAAAGTCGAGGTCAATTGTTTCAAGTTAAAATCCACACTCCCAAGAATATCTTGCTAGCGGCCCTTTACGGTTGCTTGATTGTAAACGCCATGTTCGAATCTTCACTTTCTCTGCGGACACTATTGTTGAGCAAGATCCGAAATAAGCGGATCGAAATGTTGAAGGCACAAGGTTAAGAAGGGCGACTCAGTGATGACAAGGCCGATTTCAGTTTTATTTTCTCAATACATTATGCTCTTTTCTAAGAAGCATAAGTTCGAAGAAGACTATGGAGCCTTTTGCTTGAGGACTCATGGACCATCATGGTTCACTATGTCCCTTCGGAGGCTGCTAAGACTAAAGAAATTCAAGATATCTGGAAAGCCTTTTTGCTCCCAAGACTAATCTCTTCAAGGATCACTCCCACCAAAAATCAGATTCTCCTTTTTGCCTATCAACCCAACTTCGTCTCAAGACAATTTGGTTTATGCCTGATTCCGAACCACTCTTCGGACTCACAGGTTCTATTACCTCGGCCGTACCTTCAAGGCTAGAAAGCCAAAATCTGACAACAACAATATCAAGGATTTGCTCAATTCAATTAATCTCTTTTGAACCATCTTATTTTTCATCCAAAGGTTTTACGGATTGGTGGAGTAAATTCTACGGTCTTGTATGTTTGATACTCTCACTATCCAAAATAAAGCGGCTTTGCGTTCGATGTGCAGGTACACAAAAAGAAAGGTGTATTCACTCACGCTCAAGAAATTAAAGCTTTTCAAACTTACTTCAAAACAACTTATGATCCTACACGCTTGGAGTCCACAGTATATCGAGCGTCCCAAACCTTGAAGGAAAAATTTACAGAAAAAGTCTCTAAGTTCAGACTTTCTTCAGGGCTGTCACCTAAGGATAGGTATAGGTTGGCACTCGAAATGAATCCACCTAAGTTTCCCAAACTACCTACCTCAGAACTGGCTCTGGCTTGGTTTCCCCCATACCCTTGTAGGTTTACTTGCAAAGAGATGTCCAAGTACAAATCTCAAAGGAAACTAAAGCCATCTGAGACTGTGACATGGGCTCGACATTGGCTCCATAATTTCCCAGGGCATCTTCGCTATGACCTTTACGCCATGTCGATTCTTTCGAATGAAGCGCGGTCGCGAATGCTTGGGAAATCCCAAATAAGTCTTACTTACTTTATTTTAACATTTTGTCTTATGTGTTTCACTTTTATTATCGAATAAAGACTATTGCATCGAAGACCAAGGAAGGAAGTATTTCCCAAACAACTATTGAAGCTGATGACAATGTGCCCAAAGCAACTCCAACAATTACTCCTGCAACAACAACAACAACAACAACAACAACAACAAACACTATTGCTCCAACTCCCATTATTTCTCCAATTCCAACAAATGCTCCGACCCCAAAGGTAGCAGTTTATTACGGTATTTGAAATAGGCTTGAGTTTATGATTGAGATCTAACTTATGTTTGTACCATTTCGGACTAGTAAACTCCACAACTACTCCAAAGAAGAAAACCTAGTACGGTGGAAAGACTCTCAGGTGGGAAAGTTCACCAACATTTTGAGAAAGAAGCAAAAGACATTCAAAAGACACTAACGTCTACGGACTCGCTTCGAGGATGTTGCTCCCTCACAACAATCCAAAATCCACCTTCGACCTCCAGCGTAATGTTGGAACACATGAACAACAATATATCTGCGAGATAATCCACGGTGAATTCACTTGAATTTTTGAAAGTGATTATTCGTACCTTAGTTATAAGTTTCTAATCTTTCTTTATTTATGTTAGGATGATTCGACTCGATTCGACCACTTGACTCCACTCCATCAAACAAGCTGCTCAATCCATTTTCTCCTCAAGGAGATTCCGCAATCAGTGCGAGAATAAAGGTTCTTCAATATGGCGGTTCAAGCGGAACTTACGAGCAACCAGATGACCAGGCACCTTGCCTCCTCTTAAAGAAACAAATGAACCAACACATGAAGTTCTTGAGGAGGTGCCTCAGAAACTCTTGACCAAAATCCTCTCGAAATCCCTCGAAGGTAAAGCAACTCAAGCTGAAGGGGAAAACCAATGCTTCTCGAGAGTGAAGATTCCGATGAAGGATCGAGGACGAAGGAGGAGAGGCAGCTCAAGATGGTTCGGCGAGGGCCTTGAATCGTCTTGATGGTAATCAAGATAATGACATTGAGGTAGTAGACTTGATTGATGATGAAGAGGATGACGAAGAAGCAAATATGAAGGTGATGGTGTTCCCACTAATGAACCAATGGATCTTTGAAATGGATGTTACTCCATTGCGCATGGAACTTCGAGTCTTCAAATGCGAGACGGTAGAAGAGGTTAGCCCTCTTAAAGCAGGCCGACCCTATTGGGTACATGAAGGCTAAACTAGCTCGGAGAAACACTCCTCTCCCTAAGGCTAATCTTGGTTCGACCTCGATTCGATGCCTTACGATGATAGGGTTATCCTTCTTCACAAGATTGAAAAACAATCCTTGATGTGGATTTATTGAAGTACTCGGAAAAGATAGTACAACTGCTTTGTGATGAAGGGACTTCTCAATCAAGTCGATCTCACCACATGTTCCACGGAAGTCGACACCATTTTGTTTGAACTTCAATCTACGATCGATAGCGTAGCTGGATGCCTTCTTCAAGCGAATCTGCAACAAAGTCCAAGAGAAGCGACGCAATGGGCCGCTTATGAACATGCCTCGAAGCTTACTAAAGAGGTTGAAGATCATGCCATGCATATCAAGCAAGCTAAAGTTGATTATGATCTTGAGCTCAATCCATTCTTCCTTTGGGAGAAGCAGTTCGGGAACTTGACATAAAATCAAGGAAGCCCGGCACAACACATATGGTCAATACTTTTGGTAATCGATTGAAGAGCTTGAATAAAGGGCTTGCGAGAGGCGGTTTGGCGGTGAAGGAGAAGTTGCTATCTTGGAAGGAGCCCAACGCTCCACTCAGCACAAGCTTGAGCTTTTAAGAATATCTTCGATCGATTAAGGAACAATACCCACTTCTGAAACTTGTTTATTTAATAAATCTTGTACTTTAATTGAATGTTTGTTTGTAACACTTGACAATGCCATTTTGGCAATTAACTTCACCATTCACCATTTTGGCATCTAGTTATATGTTTATGATTACGTTGCTATTATTCGAATCTCCTGCAGGCATGGTTTATATTTCTTTAAATACTTCCCATTAACCTTTAGGATTCGTTTATCATCACCAACTCTTGATTTCATATGCATTGTTTGAAAATGTTTTACTATTCGAAAAGGTCCTTCCCATGAGGTGACCATTTACCTAATGCTTTATTTTTCTTGTCCATGGGCAATATAACTTTCAAACTAAGTCATTATCTTGAATGTTTACCTTTCACCCTTTTGTTATATGCCACAGCCACTCTCTCTTTTGCCTCATGAGTTTCCAATACATGCAATCTAACTTCATCTAATTTGACCAACTCACTCATCATCATTTCCCAATATAAAGAAGATGAGATTTCATTTTGCCTTTGGATTGAGCGGATGGTAGGCAATTTCTCTTGGTAAGGCGCATCATGAACAAATGTTAGTTGGAAAGGTGTAGTGTTAGTAGCTTCTTTAGGAGATATTACTATAGTATTTGATCTAAAGTCTTATGCCAATTTCTTGGTTTTTTACCAACATGTTTTTTAATCAAACCTATTATTACTTTGTTGGCTGCTTCAACCTGACCATTTGCTTGAGCATAATATGGTGTTGATGTTAACAACTTGAATCCCATTTCTTGGGCAAATTCTTGCATCTTTTTACCAGTAAACACAGATCCTTGGTCTGTGGTTATGCTCTCTGGCAATCCAAACCTATAGATAATTTGTTTCTGTATGGATTCGATGATAGCCTCTTGGTCTGCAGCTACTAATGGTATTGCTTCGATCCATTTGGTGAAATAGTCTATTCCTACCAGGATATATTTCTGACCTTTAGATGAAGCAGGATTGATTTCTCCTATTAAATCTAATGCCCATCCTCTAAAGGGCCATGGTTTAATGATCGAATGCAACTCACTTGCAGGAGCATGCGGAATCCCTGGATGTTTCTGGAATTCTTCACATCCTTTGGCAAAATCCATACAATCTTTGAGCATACTGGGCCAGTACATACCATATCGAAATAGCAACCACTTCATTTTGTGGCCTGCTTGATGTGCCCCACATGCCCCATTGTGGACTTCTGATAGTGCTAGATATGCCTCACTTTCTCCCAAGCATTTTAGTAACACGCCTTCTTGGGTCTTCTTGAACAATTCATTTCCCATAAGGACATATGACAATGCTCTATATTTTATTTTTCTGACCACATTCAATGTTGGATTTTCTAAATACCTTATTAATGGATTTACAATCTGTATACATTAAAGTGTCTATGGCTAATACTTGAACCTATCTTTATCACCATAACTTATTTTGATATTCTCTAGATCGATGGTGTAAGTCTAGTAGCCATGACTCTTCCTCTTATTCGATCAAATCCTCTAAGTTTTTAGCGAAACTTTATAACACAAAGCTAATTGTGCTAGGTCATTTGCTTCTTGATTTTTATTCTTGATGCGTCTTTGAATGTCCATGTATTTGAATATTTTGAGTAGCCTATTAACTATGACGAAATATGTCATCAGTTTTCCTTTATGCATTTATATTCCTTAGTTATCGCTTGACCACTAACTCTGAATCACCTTTGATTTTGACTCTGGTTGCCCCAATTCCAACAAAGCTTCAAGTCCACCAATGGCGCTTGTTGACTTCATTGTTAGAACAACGAGGACCTTCTAATTTATACTTGAATTTTGTTGGAATTCCTCGGAGAAATTATGAGAACTCCAACACGCTGCCCTCTGTGGGTCGAACCATCAAAGTATAGCTTCAAGGTTGCATTTCGACATAACCCATGACAGGATGTTCGACCAATGAATGGTCCACAATGAAATCAGAAATTACTTGGCCTTTCACTGCTCTTAAAGGCATGAAAGTCAAAGCATATTGTCAGGCCAAAGCCATTTACCAATTACTTTATGCATTATTGGCTTGGAAAGCATGTGTTTGATAACATCGAAATGAGATGAAACATAAAAATCAACGGGTTTTATATAATACTTGAGTTTCATACAAGAAAAGTATAAACAAAGACACAACTTTTCTATATTCTTGTATCTAGTTTACGCATCATTCAACACCTACTTAAATAATATATGGCTCTTTCGATACCATTATTATCTTCTTGTACTAACATACTACCTATAGTAAGTTGAAGCGAGATATGTACAATCTCATGGGTTTTCCCATGAAGGTGGAACAAGATAGGAGGTTGAGAGATATCTTTTAATCTTGTCGAAGGCCTCCGATGTGCTTCTCTCTCGAAGGCTTGGCCTTGCTTCAAGCAGTAGTGGAGAAAGCTTGTGTTTTCCACTTAGATTCGAGATGAATCTTACGAAAATTAATCTTCCCGATGAGGCGCAACTCCTTTTTCGATGTGGGGCTTTAGTCTCCATGATGGCTTTAGTCTTATTACGGTTGATTTGATTCCTTTTTATGAACTACAAAGCCGGAAATCTCACCTGCACAAAAATGCACATTTAAGGTTCATTTTAAGCCATGTTTTCTCATTCTTTGAATGATTGGCTCAAATGATGCGAGATGAGTTTAGCGGATATAGATTTGATGACTATATCATCAATGTACACTGCATAAATGTCTCAATAAAATCATGAAATATAGAGTTCATTGCTCTTTGGTAAGTTGCCCGACATTTTTTAAACCAAAGGCATCACTACCCATTCATGGTGCCTAAGGCTCACGGGCAGCGAAATCTTGTCTTAGCAACATCTTCTTGACAATAAAAATCGGTTATAACGGTATCCATCTAACATACTTAGGTATTCGAATCTGCGGAATCTATTAACATTTACGCCACGGGCATAGAGTATTGATCTTTGGGGTTGCGGTATTTAGATCCTAAAGTCTATGCATATTCTCAATGAACCATTTTCTTAATAACGGTACTATATTTTCTAACCATTCGACATACCTTGTGGTTACGATGAATTTGCAACGCGCAACCTTCGACCTCTGCTTTGATCTTTGTGAGCCTTGGCGCGAACCTCCTTGGAGTGCTTGATGGGCTTCTTGCCATCCTTAATCGAATCATGCTCCACTAACTCTCTTTTCAAACCGGGCATTTCGTCATAGTCCCATGCAAAGCAATCTTTGTTCTTCTTGAGGACTTGATCACTTCTTGCTTGAGACTTGGGATGAGTTCGCACTTATATAGGTTATTCTTTTCGTGTTTATATCCCCAAATTCACTTCTTGAGTGGGTGCATGCCAACATCTTAGCTTTTGAGTTTGTGGGATCCTTCTCGAAGCCAAGGGTTCCGTATCATAAATGGCGTCAAGCCTTTGATCTATTCGTTTTAAATCACGGGGTGACTCTTTCGAACCATTCCTTGAGTTTGTTTACTTCATTGTATGTTCTATTGCGGCCTTTGAAGTCGCTTTCCATTCATTCTCGACCATATAGGCGAAATCCTTCGAAGAAAGAAGACTCGATCATGAGAAGTCGTGGACTCCGGCCTAGTGGCCGTCTTTGCAAAGTGTCTTTGCCTCCTTCATCACCAATTATTTTCCTATCCCAATACATGCCATCATGGCGAAGGGTCATATAATGTCGCTCTTGTTTCATTCATTTCGTCGCTTGGGGTGCAGGAGCTATTCTTGCGGATACTTGTCATAATTCCTTTTGTTAACAGTTATTTGTTGTCATGAAGTAACTCTGGTCTTCTTGATATTTTCCACTATACCATCTTCTCTCCGGATGACTAACCTTTGGTGCATCGGCGAAGGAGCGCCCTACGCCATGAATCCACTCTCTTCCCAACAAGTTATAATTTGCCTTGGCTTGATCACCATGAACATAGTGGGCTGCTGACTTGATCCGCGGTTAACTCCACTTGCACCCCAGCGTTTGTCCTACCTTCCCTTCATAGTTGGATAAGACCATGTTGTGAGGTTTAACATCACCCTCTTGAATGCCTAACTTCTTGACATGAATTTAGGCATAAGATTAACTTCTGCGCCTCCATCCACTAAGACCTTGTTCACCCGTGGGCTCAGCCTTTGCTCGAATGAGCAGGTGGCTTCAAATGATTCTTCATTGTGGGATGCGGGTGTTAGAAGAATGCGTTCTATTCTTCGACGCGCCATTATCCATTACATAGTAACGGTGATGCATGTTTCATCAAATCAATGGTGTCTTCTTCCTCTGTTCTTGATTTGGTCTCTTGGCTAAATTCGGATGGTATCTGAGATACCACATTGCGGTTTAGGTTAAGTGAGGATTCTCCTTCGATTGAGTTATCGTAAGCATATCCTCGTCTTCTTGTGGACTTGGAGTGTACTCTTTCGATTCATCGGTTTTGTGTCGGAAAAGAGCCTCCTACTAGCGGAGGTTTGTCTTCAAGTTGCTTATTTGTTGTTGGTTGATTGGTGCTTGATGCTTCTTTTTGTTGGTTGAAGCTACTCCTTTTATAAACTTTCCTCTCGACTTTTGAATTCGTTCTTGCCTTCGCCATTGGGATCTTGACATGGGATTCTCACCTTTATAATTTCCAGCCTCAGTTCCTCCCTCTTTGCCGTGTTGAATTGTCTCGGTATACCATGGCATGGCGTTTAGCTCATTACCTCCCATTTATCCTTCCCTTTATTGGTTTTGCCTTGCGACCATTTGTCTGTTGGTATACGGGGATTTTAAATGTCACCCTTGAGCACCCTTTGGATATGGGCTATCGGGCTTTCGTTGGCTCATCGACCAACTTCCTTGTGATTCGGCATAGGCGAAGGAATCGTTTAGCTCCGACCATGTTACGGTCGTATGCTTCGAACATCTTGGGCAAATCAAGCACTTGGTTGCCCCTTTGTGAGCGTATTAAGAATTCAACAAACTTTCCCGGCTCTAGGGTAGCATCGAACAATTGGTTGTCTTGGCAATTTACTCGATTCGAGCTCTTTGTTTCGTTCGAACTCCGGAATCCTCTCGTTGCATATGATCTTGCATCTTGGACAAAGCATCATTCGGCATGTCCCTTGTACGGACATGAGATATTGTTTTAGGGTGGTATCTGACATAACCATCCTCCATTTTGTATTTTCTTTTTGAGATATCTTTCCATTTCTGCATCTCGAACAAGGTCTCTCCATGTCCACCATATTGACATCCACATACGCCCTTTCAACATCATCTCCCATCGATGGTTTGATGTCTTGATCAGAATCTTTGAACTCTGCAGTGCAGTATTTCACCATATAATCAAATTTCCAGGTTCCCCTAAGGTATCCTAGATCTCTTTTTGAGGAATGTTACCATCTTTATCCTCCCTTTTGTATCATCATCTCCCCATCACGATGGTTTGGCGTCTTCGATTCGGATTTTGAACTCTACGGAGCGAATATTTTACGGATAGTCGAACTTCCCACTAGGTTCACCAGGTATCCCATATCTCTTTTGAGGAAGCTTGTTTTATGTCTGAACCTTCTCGGTTTGAGCCTCGGGCCTTGATGCTTTGTGTCAATTTACATTTCGATTTTCGACCCTCGGTAGCCTAGATTCCTTTTGAAACAACAGCTGGAGTTTATTCGATCGAAGGCTCTAGTCGTTTGTGGGCGTCTTGATGACTCCATTGTTGACTTGACCAGCACAACTTTCACTCTGGTGCTTTCCTCTTTCAATGTAGTGGCCTTGGTGCCTTCCACCATATTGATGTCTCGATGCTCGGAGTAGTTGGTGTCTATAATATCGGAGGGTCTTCATCCACTTTCATTTTGGTTTATCAACAAACTTTAATCGCCTTCTTTAATTGCATTTTGAATCAAGTCCACGAAAAGAAACTTGAGGTTTTGTGGCCTAGGAAACTATGATATTTACAAAATCCTCTTTTCTTTCTTTGATCTAAAGGAGGTATTTTGGCGTTTGGTGGCACAATTAATTGGCCATCTTTGACAAGTAAATCGAAGATTTCATCACACTTTGTTATATCGAGCATACACCTTCTTTGGAAACTTGTCATTTTCTCATTTCAACAATTTCTTTCCCTTTTGTGGGGACTAGGGTTTACAAGAGTAAGGTGGAGCTGTTTCAATTCGGTGAAATCTATTTGACCTCTTGGTCGGGATAGCTTCACCTTCCTCCGTTTCGACATAGGAAATTCTTTCCTTCTTATTACTCTTAGAAGCCACGGCTTCTCGGCCTTTAGCCTTCGACTTGTCGAACCCTATATCTAAGCGAGCCATGTTCCTCAGTATTGAGTATCTAATTTCTTCGAATAGAATAGTCGAGACCACCGTGACCATTTCGACTAACTCGTGCTCGGGGACTCTTGTGAAACATCTAGATTTCAAGAGTGCGAACCTATTTAAGTATTCATCTATGGGTTCGATGAACTTCCTCTTAACACTTGCTAATTCCTTTAGACTTATCTTGGATTGTCCCATATAGAAGCATTCATGGAACAACCTTTCTAAGAGGGTCTAGGTATCTATGGATCGAGGGAAAAGTAGTGAACCATGTGAAAGCATTTTAGTAAGGGAACTTGGGAAATATTTAATCCTAAGGTTCTCGTTATTGCTATGTCTCTGCCTCGGTTAGATACCTAGATATGTGTTCGACCGTTGACTCATTGGTATCTCCGGCAAACTTTGTAAATTTAGGGATCTTGTATCCTCTACAAATCGATATGGATTACATGATGCGCTATGGGAGGCGTAATTTGGCCTTCTAATTCTGTATTAATACCGTTTTGGGCCATGATCCTTTCTATCATGGTGGTTAGGTTATTTTCCGAGGATATTGTCATTCGAACTCTATGAACCGCATCGGCATCTTGGTTTCGACCTACCGGGACAACCCTCTAGGTTGTTCTTCTCAAATTGGGACTCTAGTCTTCGACCCTTGCCCCTGGTTCAATAATTCCCTTTGTGGTTCTTCTCGAATCACTTTGGGGCCTCAAATCTTCGACCCTTCTTGGTGGTTCTATCAATCCCCTTTGTGGTTCTTCTCGAATCAGGGGCATCTACCCTTGTGCTCTTGCCCCAGTTAACCCCTGCGGCTGGCCTATAAGGTGGGTCATCGGCAATCTGTTCTATGATAGGTGCGTTCGCTCGAACCAATGCACAGTTACGCCTCGCCTTCGGGTGGAGCAAAGAAATTTGCTATTCGACTCATATTATCTGCGTTCTCTGTTTGTCACGATCCGTTTTGAACTATTGAGGCAAAGATTTCTTGCATAGTTTGTGCTAATATTCCTATCATATTATGGTTACTATCATCCATTAGCGCCTAAAAGCCATTTGATTTTACGTGGTTAAGATGGGCGTACCATAACCTCTTGACCCTTGGTTGTTGTCATGAATTGATTAGCCCCGAACGACCCTAAGTGTGGTGGCGCGTTTGGCGTCGAAGTTTGCAAACACGCCATAAAGGATGTTGGCATTCCTTCTGGGAATTTACGGGTCTAATCTTCGGCCGAGAATGGTCTAGTTGGTGGTGGGGTAGCGAAATGGGTTTGTGCCCCGATGGTGGGATGAATCCCCGGGATAGCCGATGGTTCTTGTACTACCTAGGATCGAATTGTTTGTTGACATGCCACTTGTTCCATTCGTGGCCATACTATTAGTAGAAGGCCATAGCAGTTGTGCGTTCGAAGGGATCATGTTGGGCGTCCTGTCGAAGCAGATGCATTAGTGCACATTGCGGTGGGCGTTTTGTTCCCCTCGTGGATTGTTTGGATCGACATCCTATTACTTGACTTCTTACGGGTAAGGGTTGGTTCTTTGTTAGTGATTCTACCACTCTAAGGTTCATATACTAATGAACTTTGTTTACTCAGAAAGAACCTTTTAACAATAATTATGTCTTTTAAACGTTACTTTTAATTAGCAACAACCAATTTATCCCATTGGGCGTGCCAATTTGTTCACAGTGATTTCGGGTGAAACAACCGCTAGTCCTCAAACTATCAAACAAGCGTTATGATTGTTGTTTAATCCCTTTGGTAACTTGCAGGATCGACTAGATTGATCCTATGGGGTATTGGTCATTTGCATAGACTTAAAATGATGGTTAACGTTCAAGACTTGTTTAGGATGTTTTATATATGTTTTAAATGTATTTCGATTATGATGTTCAAGGACTTAATAACATGATCATGTGAAGCGATATAAAACTAATTTGAACAAATAAGCATAAAGATTTCAAATTGTAGAAAAAGTATAAATGCGGGAATGCTTAAATGATTGTAAATGTAGAAACTTTCAAAGTAAAGCATGAAATGTAAAGACATGAATGTAGAGCAAGTATTTAAAAGTTTTCTGGAAAATAAGAGCATGAATGTAAAGATTTCAGAAAAGTAAAGGACTTCGAAATGAAAGAAAAACATTTAAATGCATGAAAAGTTAAATGACTCAGAATGTAAAAGATTTAAAGGCATTGAAGCAAGATAAAGATAAGCGGAAAGATAAAGATACATTATTGCATAATAAAGAGTTTGGTGCAATCATCGTACATCATTCGTGCATTCGTTTCCCTAGCCATGTGGTATTTTGAATATTCTTTGAATTTTAGTACAATAGATATGACACGAAATCCTAACACTAAGACTTCTATTTATACTATTTTGACCATAGCAGTCGACTTATGAGATCTTGCCACGTTTGGACATGCGAATACTATGCTTCTCTAGCCTCCACGTCTTGAACCGTTTTCAGTAGCGTATTGAACTTCCATTTATCCCGCTCACGTTTGAATTTCAAATATCTGAACTACCTTTCGATTCGAACTTGCTTCTCAAACACCACGCTACTACCACTTCGAAGCTCCTTCTACATGTATCATCATAATATACTCGAAGCTCCAAATTTCAATATATTTATTCGAAGAACCCATTCTTTCACTCCAAATCATGACATTTCCTTCGTTCCAATGAACACTAATATTGTTTCGCTTCGAGCTCAGTGATTCTTATTCGAATCATAGATATCAAAATCTTCAGCCAACACCTCCCCAACAGCATTGGAACTCTTGTCATGGTTAGGCATAGGCGCGTTGATCACATTTGGAGGCTCAACAGGAGGGTCAAACACAATCTGCTTAGCTTCAATCATATCTTGAATCTTGTTCCTCGAGCCCAGCGTTGTCGATGTCGTGCCACAGGCATTGGAATGGTAAGCACACTTAGCATTAGGATTGTATCTCGGAGAGGAAGTGTTGATATTTTGAGGAGGATCCCTCAAGGTTATCAGCTCTGCTTTCAACATGTGTTGCAAGGCTTGTGACAATGGCATGTTGATCTTCATAAACTGTCTTCGTGGCGCGTTACGGCTCACGCGTTGTCTCTGAGGTTGTCTTGATGTAGGATTGGAGATCCTGGCCCCCAGTTGAGCACGGTCGGTCTTGGCTCGGCTTTTCTGACCATACACAGCATTAGTTTCCTTCTTACCACCAAAAGATCTCTTCGCAGCATTTGATGATGACTCTACATGAATCTTCCCACTCTTGATACCAGCCTCAATACGTTCTCCTGTCAATATCAACTCGGTGAATCCGGCTGAAGAGTTTCCAATCAGATGATTGAAGAAGATGCATCGGTGTTCCATAAACATATCAACCAATTCCCTATTGGACAAGGGTGGCTGAACTCTGCCTGCTAAATCTCTCCATTTCTGAGCATACTCCTTAAACTTCTCATCACGACCCATAAAAATGCTCTGTAGTTGCATGCGAGTGGGTGTCAATTCAGCATTGTACTCATATTGCTTGTAGAAAGCATCTGCTAAGTTACTCCAGGTACGGATACGGTCATTCTCTAGCTGATAATACCACTCCAACTGAGTTCCGGACAAACTCTCTTGAAAATAGTGCATCCACAATTTTCTGTCATCAGTGTGGGGGTTGATCTTTTGAACATAGGACTTCAAATGCAGCTTCGGACAAGACATGCCATCATACTTGGAAAAAGTTGGAACTTTGAACTTAGGAGGAATCACCACACCAGGAACAAGGCTCGGATCATGAAATTCAGCCGGACATCTTGGGTTTTCCACAACATTCGGCGGTCTTTAAGTTGCTTGTACTTGTCATCTTCATCAGTCTTGGCTATAGTCGGGCGATCTTCTCCCTCCTTCTTGAGCTTCTGTTGGTTATCTTCATTACCCTCGACACTCCCTCATTCTTGACACTTCCTTGAGAGCTCTATTGGTGACCCTCTTAGGACCACCTTTGTAGCGTCGCCCATGTTGAGAAGACCAACAACCTTTTCTTTACATTGATGAGCTTCTTGGATCTTCTTGGCCTTGGACCAAACTAGTGAACATCTGTTGGGCCAGGCATTACGAACACAGAGATCTTTGTGGTGTTCAAGAGCCATACGCTAAAATAAATAGCGAGAGAATGAAAACCAATCTTCAATGTACTGTTATGCAATGTTATGCTATGATATGCAATGTTTATGCGAATGCAATGCAATGTTTTCAAGGACCTTAGAGATTTAAATTTGTTAAACAAGCACGAACAAACATTTATTAGTTCTCTTTTTATTCTTTTTCTTTTAAGTACAAGAGATAGTTCAAAATAATAAAAGAAAAACATATAAATCCTAAAGCTCTAAGTCTCCATGGCGCTTCCTCTTGGTGCCGGGTAGGCGTTGATGCTTCGCTCCTCGTGAAGTAGCTTTGTCAACTCTAGCACTTTCTTCTCGCTTGCGTAACTGAGCTTCAAATGTATCCCTCTCTTCTTTAAGTGAATCGGGATCTCTTCAAGTCTTCAAAATCGGTAGGCATGTCGGGATGGAGAATGGTATAGGATCGTCACCTATAGCAGGTTCCATAATTCTTGGTAAAGCAGTGGGCATCATGAGGTTTGAGCTCGAGCTCGCACCATTTGAGGTAAGGTTCCCAAGGAATGGAGTTACGGTGCCCCAAAGTCTTGGTATCGATCTTCTTTACCATGCCCCAGCGTGTATAAACCTTAAATCGGTAATGCGGAGATCGTGATTGTAGTCGAACACAATATCTTGGAGAAGCATATCATGCGGACCATCTCTTGAGCAAAACCAAGCGGCGTAAAGCTAGAAGGGTTGTAAGTAATACCTCCCTTATACCAAGGAGTGGTACATTAGAATTCTCCTGGCTCGATGAAGGTGAAGTCCTTTTGAGAGAAAAGACTCGAATATCTGAATGAGAGAGTGACATTAGTCTTTGAGACCACTTCAATCTTTGTTCGTTCTTCAAAGCGATGGAGGAAGGTGCGAAATAAACCACACGGAAAGTAATGGTATACAACACATGAGAGTTCCTTGTCTTTTGATAGTGCAGTGTGGAGAGTGTGGGATGTCTCCAAGTAAGGTAGGCACGGGATTACGGGTGAGGAATAACTTGATGGCGTTGACATCTATGAATTGATCGAGTTAGGAAATAGAACCAAACCATAGATTAGCAAGGCCACATATCTTCAAATGCATGGAAACTCATAACTTTGAGGAACTCTCGGGCTTTCTTAATTAAGAACTTAGCAAGTAAACCCTTAACTCCACTTCTTGTTTCCCAATTGGCTTCATGTCGGCGCTTAAGATGTAATGCAATTTCTTAGTACTTAGGGACCTTTTCTAGACGTGAATGGCATTTGGTCAAAATAGGTACCCAGTAACAGAGAACTCTTCCAAGGTAGGAACTAGCGATAATGCAGGAATGTAAAACAATGGTGTTTCGGATCGAAGAAGCGGAATAAGACATGCATCATATCTTCTTCAAAGCGGAGATAACCAAGTCAAGTAGGTAACCATGTCTTTTGATGAACTAAACATGGTGGGAATTTAAAACCAATTCTTGGTGAGAAGGTATACCCATGAAGTTGATTCGGATAGTCTTTCTAGAAGCCATAATCCCTACAAAGCAGGAGCAAAGATAAATCCTAGGTCCTTGAAATAGTTAGAGATGATATGCAATGCGAATGATGTCATGATGTCATGTTTAGCACACAAAAATTCACATAATGAGCCTAGGTTTAAGGCTTGCAAGAGGTATAGGTAATTACCCACAAAAGTTTGAGTTGGTTCATCTGTCCTATAATAGTAGGGTTCTAGGAATCTCATATCATTGATCTTTCTCGTGGCGTTTATTTCAATCGACTACCAAGTGGTCGACCGAAAATATCCCAAAGTCTAATCTTAATGAGTGTAGCATCAGTATCAGCCACCCTTCGCACCAAAGCCATCTCACTACCTTCTAATGGCCAAGATGGGTCAATTAAGGTTCTAAAAGTTTAGTTAGTGCTTGATGACACCACGAAGCCAAATACTATCCTTAACTTGGAAATGAAGAGTATCGGGACATCAAAGTGTCATACTAACGTAGCCATCATGTTGACCGTTTCGATATCGTCTAGCGGTCGCGATGATTATTGCTACTCACCTAAAGGCTTGGATCCGGGTGTAGGATCCCCACAAACATAATACCCAAGCAACCCTTAAAGATAAAGCAAGCAATTCAAACAAAAAGCGATAAAAGTGATCTAAAATCCCTAAGGTATTCTCTCTTTAGGGTGTGTCCCGTAGTCGCCGATTACATGTCTGGTGAAGCCGACTTTGTAGGTTTTGTATCGCAAATGTGCGGATGGCAAGAGTCGCCACCGACTTTTCTTTTATCCAATTAAGGGAAGGTAAAAGTAGAAAAAAGACCTTCGTTAGATTACGAGTAAGGGAGAAGGTTATGAAAAGGGAAGGTATTAGCACCCCTTTCCATCCGTAGTTATCTACGGGCTCTTAGTTGCTCTTAGATCACTTTAAAATTGTGCTTTCTGTGTGTTTGACAAAAATGTTTTGAAAAGGCATTTCGCTTTGACTTTGTAATGAATCATGTAGGAATGTATACAAAGTGTTCGGAAATGTTTCGTTTTGAAAGAGTTTGAACTTTGACAAAAAGTGTGAGGTGTGAAAAAGTGTTTTGAAAGAGCAAGCAACTAAAAGTCTTATTACCTACTCAGAATTGGTCGTTTTCGTGTTATTTTACGTTCCTTTAGAATAGCGCTATCCATACCATTAGTTGGTAGGTAACTCTATTTGTTGGATGTAAAAGGGACATTCGAAGGGACATCGGATGGTCAAAAGCAACTTGTAGGAAGTATCCTAGCACATTTGAAGGACTATCATCATTTTTGTGGCGACAATCGAGGTCAAGATCATGTATTCGGAGGCGACATCGTGGGTCTTATGATCTTTGTATCGAAGGGACTATGATGATTTGTTTGAAGGCAGCGGTGCTAGAATACCTCTACGTTCGAGGACTTGACCATTTGAATTAAGTAAAAAGGCAGTGTGTCAAATTCATTTTATCTTGAAAATTAGAGTGAGCTATGTTTATTTTAGTCTTGCCATAGGCCCTAATTACTAGCGAGTTCATAGGGTGCGGAAATTAAAATGCGGGAATATAAAGTGCGGAAAGATAAATCCTACGCTATTACATGGCTTTAGGCGGATACATAATTTAAAATGCGGAAAATAAAAGCCCTAATTAAGCTATTACATCCCATGAGCAATTACATAATTGAAAAAAGCGATAAAAAGAAATCGAAACAAGATAACCTGTGAAAAGATGAGAAATTGGGAAATTCAAAGAAATCGAACAAGAGAAAAATGTTAGCAAAAATGATAATTTTTAAATGAGAAAAATATTTCATGCTGGAAATAACATTAATATGCTAAAATAAATTTTTGGGATTTTTTGGGCGTAATTTAATAATTAAAAACTAATTAAAAGTGATTTAAATGATAAATTAACAATTAAATTAAATATGCATGCAAAAATGATATTTTTAATTTTATAAATTAAATAAACATTTTCTGAAAATAATGCAAAAAGAAAAATATTTTTTGGTATTTTTAAATGCATGATAAAAATTATTGAAATTAATTAAAATGAATGAAAAATATTAAGAAAAAAGAAAATATGAAAATAGTTGAAATATGAAGTTTGTGAAAACAAAAAGCAAAACCGGTCCTGGCATGGTTCGAACTGGGGACCCCTTGGAGCATCTTTGAACAGTCAGCGCCTTAACCACTAGGCCATTTGACATCTGGTGTTTGAAAAGTGAAAATCATTGGAATATAAGTGATCACGTGTCCTGGGAAGGTTTGAAACATAGTCAGCGCGCGTGGGGTCCAGGTTGAACGAAAGAGAGAATCAGAACGCGTAGAGTTGCCACGCATGCGTCCACCGGTCTTTGCCAGTCAACGACGCCGGAGCCCTAGCTCCGGTCGTCTTCTCCGGCGACCATAAACTCCAAACCTGCAAAATACGTGAAATAAATGGACAAAGAGTACCTTACCCCCCTAAATCGGACCTTCTGAATTCAATGGTGTTATTGGTTTGCCCTGAAAACGCCTGTATTAACCGGTTCGATTCAAACAGTTCGAAATAACCTAACCATGGCAAAGCGCGATTCCTACGTGTATGCTTGCATGTAAGGTATCAAATATGTTCTAATGAACCTCCTGAGCATAAATAAACACGTAAAAAACATTAGCAATGCATGAATAATGAAATTCGATTTTCAAAAATTTACCAAATCGGAGCAAGTTGTGGATCGCGTTCTGGGCAGTCTTGGCTTCAAGTAAGGGATGGTTTTGACGCCTGGGAACCTCAGGAACAAGATTGGATGGATGGTTTTGGCTGAGAGTGGCTGTAAATTCAAACACGATTTTTGACAATTCTTGAAAAATTTTGGCAAAGTGTGGGTTGTTGTAAGGGCTAGGGTTTCGTGTGCTTTGCTTGGCATATTGCTGGCTATTTATAGAGTGAATTAGGAGAGGAAAAAGAAGGAAAAAAGATTTGGTTTTGAATGTGCATTGAATAATTTTCAAATAAAATCAAATTTTTTTGAAAATTTGATTTTCTCTTTAATGTAAGAGCAAGCACGAAATTGGCATGTATCATGGGCTTCCTTGGACCTAAAGTTTAATATAAAATCACTCATTTTGGAAAAATATCTTATTTTCATATTTTATATAATTTAATTTTAAATTAAATGGGTTTAAATCCAAAAATAAATTAATAAAATAGAAAATTTCCATGGCCAAGCATTAATGGGTCACAAATAACATCATGAACAAGTTTGGATCATAAGATTATAGGCCCATTTGGAAAATTTTGCATTTTGACCAATATCTCCTTTTGTACAATTGCCCAAAAATGCCCAACTTCTGAATAGTGTATCTTGCTCAATTTTCCATATTTTTGAGTGTTCTTGGTCTTTTTAGAAAGCTCTAAGAGTCCTCTAATCAACCTCTTTGGTTTCATCTCCATTGGAGTTTCCATGCTCAATATATCTTCAAAACAAAATGTTGACTTTTTGTTGACTTTGAAAAGGACCTGTAATGTTTTGATCCATACCTTCCAAATGAAGCATTTTTGAACATTCTTGTGAGACATGAAGTTGTAGAGAATTGAATTTCCTTCAAAACAAGAGGTGGTGGAAAAATTTCTGAGAAAGTATGAAGAAGTTATGCTCAGTCAAAGTTTGGTTGACTTTTCATTGAGAAACCCTAATTTGGAAAGTTTGACTTTTGAGCAAATCTTGAGTTTTCTTGATGAATCATGATCAACCCTTGATCAAATGATGAATTTAACTTCAAAATGAGGATGTTGACCAAAAATCATGAAGTTTGATTGTATGTTGACCACAGTGACTTTTGTCCAATCTGATTTTCAACCATCGAGCAATTATGCGAAACTTGACTTGTGAGGCTTGAAACTTGACATGGAGAATCTTTGAAGCATATGAGGAGGCATGAAGATCATTGGAGATGTTGGAAGTCCATCTTGATCTGAGAAATACCAAACCCTAGTTTGGGTTGATTGTCTAGGAGAGGGTTTGTCTGATCAACCCTTGAAGAATCCTTGAGTATGGATGTATGAAATATCTTGAGAAGATGGAGGAAAATTTTGGGGTATGACAGATGGACAATCGAGAAGTGCTATTTTTGAAACCTCCATCTGTGGAGAATTGGTGTGAAGATGTTTATGAAAATCTGAAGATCGAGGCGTAAGCCATACCGTACATGATACCTTGGGCGACCAAGTGGAAAGTTTGATTTCATGGTTAAATATACGCTCACGAAGTTACAAGATTCTAATCGAAGACATCAAGGAAAATGGATGGGGAGACGATTACCCAGAAGATTATGTTGATGTGAACACAATAAGGATCACCTCTGCCGATCCTGCACCTAGAGTGGCACCCCGGATTATTACCTCCCCCAGACCAATACCATATTCCTCTAACAAAGTTATACCTTGGAATTATGGAGCCAAAGTTTACTATCATGGAGTCAAGCAAAAACCTTTGACCATTGAAGACATTGCGGTTGAAGCTACCAATCGACATCGACAACATCAGGATCAAGCAAGGTAACGAGCCGGAAGAGTATTTTCCCCGGAGATCAATCCTCTGAAAGACACTACTACACCAATTCGCATTCCTGTTATCGAACCAATTCCCGAAGCTAGAGGGAAAGAAAAAGTAACTCATCCTGCTCAGACATAAGTACCAAAGGAAGTTGTTGAGGATACCTCCAAGCAAGAAATGGAGGAAATTATGAAAATCATCAAGAAGCGACTATAATGTTGTGGAGCAGTTGGGACAAACTCCATCCAAGATATGCATGCTAGCTCTTCTATTGTGCTCTGAGGCTCATGCTAAAGCCTTAGTAAAGTTTATGAAGAATGCTCATACCAAGACACTCTGTGATCAATTCAAAGGTTGTATTGCTAGCGACCGCCACAACGACTTAGGTTTCTCACGATCTTGATTTAACTCCTTCCGTAAGGAAACACAACAAAGCCTTGCACACCTCCATTGAATGCAAGGGCACTACATTGTCTCACGTATTGGTGGATACTGTTCTGCTCTGAATATTCTGCCGAAGAGCGCTCTTGACCGGCTTCATACTAAAGTAGTGGTCATGAAGCCCAGTGACATAATTGTAAGAGCTTTTGATGGTTCGAAAAGACCTGTACTTGGAGAGCTTAACCTTCCAGTTAAAGTCGGTTCCCAGACTTTTGACTCTACTTTCTTTGTCATGGACATTCGTCTAGCTTATTCTTGCCTACTCGGACGCCCTTGGATACATGGGGCAGGCGATGTCACCTCTACCCTACATCAGAAGCTAAAGTACCCAATGAAGGGGAAGATTGTTCGGTGTCGTTGAAGAAGAATATATAGTAAGCCACATGCAGTCATTCTGATACATCGAAATGGAAGGTGAATTCATCGAAACCCCATGTCAAGCTTTTGAAGAAATTCCACGAATCATGCCTGTTGACTTTCCTGTCACTCTTGAAGTTACTAGAGTTTTGCCGAAGGTGACCTCACTAGAAGATGCCAAAGATGTGTTTGAAGAAGGAGGCTATACTATTTGGGGTCAGCTCCCCGATTTTCCATTCAAACCGAACAAGACTGGTTTAGGCTTCACTATCAAAGGTCAGAAGATGATATGCTGCGAATGTGCCTGCAAACTTCCTTTCCACATCAACAAAAGCGTAGTCCATGCTATAGATAGCGATGATGGTGACTTGACATCAACAATTGGATCTTCGACTCGGATGACATACTCAACAAATGGAAGGCGAAGATGTTATACCAATCTCCTTTAGGCAGGGTAATTGCTTTTCTACTTTTATGCTTTCGAATAATAAAATTTAAGCCTAGTGCCTTGCCGGGCACCTTCTTGCTTTCGTTGTGAGGGTTATTATTTGTCATTCGCATATTTTCATTCAAAAAATCATTGGACTTTTGCATTCATATACTATGCTCTTTGTCTTTATTTTTACTTTATCACCCTTTCAAAAACCTATGTGTTCTTACACACCACATAATACTGTAGATTCACTTTGAATCTAGTCGATACTTGACTTTGCTATTTCTAAATATGACTTCGATAATCCGTTCTACCAAGCCGAAGATGAAGGTGAGGAAGATTGTGAAGTTCCAGGTGAACTTCCCAGGCTACTACAACAGGAATAACAGGTTATACATCCACACGAGGAGCCAGTCAAGGTTGTGAATCTAGGTACTGACGAAGACATAAAGGAAATCAAGTTAGGAGCAGGTCTTGAGAGCAATGTCATAGAGATTGGTCGAGATCTTGTGAGTATATTGAGATTTTTGGTCCTACGAACACATTCCAAGTTTAGACATTGACATTGTGGTACACCGACTACCGACGAAAGAAGGTTTTCTCCCTGTAAAGCAGAAGGTTCATCGTATGCGTCCTGAGATGTCTGAGAAAATCAAAGCCAATGTTATGAAACAGTTCAATGCCGGTTTCGTAGCCGTTACTTCTTATCATCAGTGGGTTGCGAACGTGGTGCATGTACCTAAGAAGGATGGCAAAGTACGTATGTGTGTGGACTACCGAGTTCTGAACAAAGCAAGTCCGAAAGACGATTTCCCACTTCCACATATTGATGTCCTTGTTGATAACACCGCTCAACACAAGGTTTTCTCCTTCATAGATGGTTTCTCCGGTTACAATTAGATCAAAATGGCTCCCGAAGACATGGAAAAGACTACTTCCATGACACAGTGGGGCACATTCTGTTACAAAGTCATCATGCCATTCAGATGGAAGAACGCTTGCGCCATATATCTATGTGCCATGGTAGCTTTATTCCATGACATGATTCATCATGAGATAGAGGTCTACATCGGCGACATGATAGCTCGATCCTGGCGAAGGCGAACATCTCGATCATTTGCAAAAGTTGTTTGATAGAATAAAGAAATACAGACTAAGACTTAATCCTAACTAGTGCACCTTTGGAGTCAGATCCGGTAAACTCCTAGGATACGTTGTCAGAGGTAAAGGTATTAAAGTTGACCACCTTGAGTTAAAGCTATTCAAGAAATGCCAACTCCCTTTAGGAAGGAAGTCGGAGGTTTCTTGGGACGACTAAACTACATTACTAGATTCATTTCATATCTAGCGCTACTTGTGAGTCCATCTTCACTTCTTGAAGAAAGATGAAGTAGTGAAATGGAGCAGCGATTTCGGACAACTTTTGACAAAATCAAGTACCTACAAAATCCTCCTATCTGATGCCACCGGTCAAAGAAAGACCTCTTATCATGTACTTATGATGTTAGCGAACTCAATGGGGTGTGTGTTAGGGCAACATGGCGAGTGCAGTCGAAAAGAGTATGCAATATACTACCTTAGCTAAAAGTTTATCATTGTGAAATCGGATACTCACGACTTGAGAAAACTTCGGTAGCTTTGGCTTAAGTTGCTTTCATGACTAAGGCGATATATGTTGACTCACACTACCATGTTGATCTCTAAGATGAATCAGATAAAATACATATTAGAAACACCTCTCTCGTAAGAATAGCAAGATGGCAAATTATCTTGACCGAATCGACATCCGATATACTACTACGTGATACGGTGGGAGATCTAACTTGTTTGTTTTGCATTTTATCCCATATGTTGTGGATAGTAAGAGTCGCCACCGACTTTTCTTTTATTCAACTAAGGGAAGGCAAAAAGAACAGGAAAAGACCTTCGTTAGATTCTGAGTAAGGGAGACAATTATGAAAAGGGAAGGTATTAGCACCCTTTCCATCCGTAGTTATCTACGGACTCTTAATTGCTAAGCTCACTTTATTAATTGCTTTATGTGTGTGTGTTTGAAAAGATGTTTTTGAAAAGACATTTCTCTTTGACTTCGTAATGATTCTCGCTGCAATGTATACGAAGTGTTTGGAAATGTTTTGTTTTGGAAAAGTGTTTAACTTTGTAATGATTCACGCTGGAATGTATACAAAGTGTTTGAAAAGTTTTTGAAAATAATGTGAGGTGTAAAAATTATTTTGATAGAGCAAGCAATTAAGAGACTTATTACTACTCAAAATGGTCGTTTCCATGCTATTTTGCGTTCCTTTAGGGTAGCGATATCCATACCATTAGTTGGTAGGTAACTCTATCTGTTGGATGTAAAGGGACATTCGAAGGGTCATCGTATGGTCATAGAAGGAAACACGTAAAGATACCTTAGCATATTCGTAGGGACGATCATCAATTTTCATAGGCAACAACCGAGGGACGAGGTCATGTATTCGTATGCAACAATCGAGGGTCATCGAGGGACTATGATGATATTATTTGTGAGCGTCTTAGCTAAGATATCCCTACGTTCGAGGGACATGACCGTGTTTCAAAAGGCAACAAGAGAGGATACCGTAAGGGGTGTGCAAGTGTGAAGAGTGTGTTGTATTCAGATATTTATCTTGTATTTAGAAGTGATCTAGGTGGTTTTTAATCTTGCCATACACGCCTAATTACTAGCAGTTAAATATGTACGGAAATGTAAAGTGCGGAAAGTAAATCCTACGCTATTACATGGCTTTGGGGCAGGTACATAATAGGAGTGCGGAATGTAAAGTTCGGAAATGTAAAGGTGCGAAATTTAAATCCTACGCTATTACAAAAATGACCTTGCGACCTATACATCGATTTCCAATATTTAAATGTGAAATAAAAGAAATAAATAGTAATAAAAATGTCTAATGATAAGAGAAAATATCTAAACCCTAATTGCAAACAAAAAATATTTTTTGATATTTTTTGATTGATTTTAATGTAAAAAAACCTAATTTTAAGTTAATTATTAATTAATTATGAAAATAATTTAAATTTTGAGAAAAATAAAATATTTTAATGTCAAAAATTAATTAAATGTTTAATTAACTTAAATCTGAAATTAAAATATTTTTGTGATTTTTTAAAATAGTTAAATTAATTTTGAAAAGAAAATTAAATGATTTTAAGAAAATAGGAAAAATAAGAAAAGAAAGAAAAGTGAGAAAAAGAAAAGGGGTCACAGGGATCGTACCGGGACCCCAGGGTTTGCCACCTAACGCCTTGACCATCCGAGTTACTGTTTTGGTTGTCAAGTAAATGCAAGTATGATCAAATATGTTCCATCGTTTCATTTCGATTTTCAGCATGAAGCCGACTATGGGTCCGTGTATTATTAAGTGAACCAATCGTGATACGCCTCGTGCCACATAGACTCGCTTGAGTCAAAGGACATCAATGGCCGGAGTTAACCCTTGATCGTCTTCTCCGGTGAGGAGGATTACGAAAACTGCAAAATCGATCAAAGAATGAAAGAAAAGTGTCGAGTTATATATTTAGGGCATTACAAATCCAATGGTATGCTTTTCATGATCTAAAGCGCGATATCATTCAATCTGAAGCTTCACGTTTGGAACCCTATGATGGCAAGTTGTGATTTACGCATCAAAGATCACATGTTATGCATCAAACCTATTCTAATGACATATATAAACACATGTGGAATCATCAAATTAGTTAACAATGCATAAATTCAAAATTCAAAACCAAAAACTTTACCAAGCGGTGCTACGGTTTGCGTTACGGGATGCCTTGGACCCGTGCAATGGTATGAATCGAATCACAGGAACCCGGTTGCGGATGGATGGTGGAGTGGCTTGCGGCTGGAAACTTGAGTTCAAGTTTGCAAGTTTGCATAATTTTTGTGAATTTAGGGTTTCTCTTGGAGCAAGGGCTTCATGGTTTGTGCTTGATCTTGTGATATATATAGAAGCAAGTGATTTGATCAACAATAATGAGGAAATATATTGCTTTGACTTTAAGAATATTCCTTTGAAATTTTATCAATCTTTCCCAAAATGTATTTTCTTGCCTTGTAGCTTCTTGCAATTTGGTATCTCTTATGGGTTTCCTTGGTCCTCAAGACAAGTAGAAACCAAGCCCAACTTGTCATAACCTTTCTCCTTACATTTTATTTTATTTAAATTGAATTTAAATGATTTAATTCTAAAATAAATTAAATAAATGGAAAGTAGGTGTGTACTTGATTTTTCAGGCCATGGATAATGTCAAGATCAAGTTTGGATCATAAAATCTTAGGCCCATTTGAAAAATGTTTGCATTTGCAAGGTATTTCTCTTTATGCACCTCCTCAAAAATGTCGAACTTGCACAAATTGTATCTTGCTCAATTTTCAACATTTTTGACTTTTCTTGGACTTTTTAGAAAGCTCAAGATGTCTTCTAAACAATCCTTTTGGTATCATCTTCATTGAAGTTTCCATGTTCATGAACACTTCTTTGCAAGAAGATGACTTTTTGTTGACTTTTAAAAGAACCTGTAATACTTTGTCTATAACTTCCAAATGAAGCATTTCTGGCCAAAGCTTGTGAGAAATGAAGTTTTATAGAATTTAATTCCCTTCAAAATGAGCATTGGTGGAAATTTTTTTGATAAAGTATGTGAAAATTATGCTTGGTCAAAGTTTCTTGACTTTTATCGAAAAACCCTAATTTGAAACTTTGACTTTTGATCAAATCTTGACTTTCCTTGAGGAATCCTAGTAAACCCTTGATCAAATGATGAATATTACTTCAAAATATTGATGTTGACCAAAAATTATGAAGTTTGACTATATGTTGTGACAATTGACTTTTTGTCCAATCTGTTGATTTTCAACCATTTGAGCAAATTCTTGGCAGATTTGACTTGTAAGGCTTGAAACTTGACATGGTGATCCTTGAAGCATATGATGATGTGTGATGACCACTTGGGTCTTGGAAATTCATTCTGACTTGAGAGAATCAAAACCCTAGTTTGGATTGATTGCTTAGAAGAGGGTTTGTCTGGTCAACCCTTGAGAAATTCTTGAGTATGGAGTTGCAAATTGAGAAGTGGGAGGGAAAATTTTGGGGTATGACAGTTTCCCCTATTCAATCTTCTTGTACCGGAAGGGTTAGATTGGTATGCTTGCCTTTCGTAACACGAAGGTGAAGATGATTGAACATTCAATACACACGAAAAATTTGCACTTCATTGTTGTATGGAATGGGATCGTCAGTTGACGATTCGCTGGAATGGGCTTATAGATTACATTTGGAGAAGCTAATGCTGGAGAGTGAGTCGTATGCTAGACTCTGCGTTTGTCTTTTGAATGAGAGAGATGGTATGTATTGACTTTTAACCATATATGCAGCATTCTGAAGGTGGAGAGATGTCGACAAGTAGTCGAAGATGTGCTTAAAGATGCCATCCAGAGAGATGAAGATGTGTAGTCGGAGATTGGCTTAAAGATGCCATCCAGGGCGGTTGATAATAAGAGAGAGTCAGAATAAACCTTTGTCTTGGTTATTTCTGAGATGAATAGTTGTCAGCATGTGGATAGTTTTCCCGTCTTGTTTCGGGTATTAATCCATGGTCTACTATTAATTGGTAAACCCGTCTGGTTTCGGGAGTTAATACCGCCAGATTTATGTAGATTAGTTGCCATGTCTTATTTCAGGAATTGACCTACAACCTGTTTTATTGGTAAACAAATGCGGTTTGAATTAATACAGTTAGTCGCCTTGATAGTTTCCCCGTCTTATTTCGGGTGTTAATCTTTGACCTGTTGTTTGGAAATAATTTGCACGGTCGTTCAGATAGCTCTCCTGTCTTGTTTTGGGTATTAATCTTTGACCTTCCATTTAGAAAATAGCTTTTACCTGCTGAGGAAATAAATCTTGACAAGATATGGTTAGTTCATACATATTATGATGCATGCGAGTATATAACAATGTTAGTGAATCATATATACGCGTTATTATTTTTATGGGTAATATATGAAGGTAGATGTGGTATCCCAAAATGTATCCATCTTGAAGAAGATATGAACATGCGGAGATCTTTGATTCCTGCTTGGGGATGAAGTTGTTGAAAGCCCTAATTGGGGATAAAGGAGATTCAGATTCCTCCGATGCACTATCTAACCAAGTTTCGAGTCTGGATATTGCTTCTGTTAGGGGAATGATAATCATTGAGAGATACTCAGCTGAGGATGAATATCTTGTGTATAGACCTTGCTGGAGGACGATGTGGTATGGAATAACCTCTTACTGCTTGGAGACTGATGTAATTGGTTGATGTGTTACTGCTCGGGGACCAATGTAACGTGATGACTTGAGAATGTAGATAAGTCTGATAGGATCACTGCTCGGGGACTGACGTGATGAACATAGAGGATCACCGCTCGGGGACTAACGTGATGAATGTAGAGGATCATCGCTCGGGGATTAACGTGATAAAGTTGAAGCTGATAGGATCGCTGCTTGGGGACTAATGTGATGAATATGAAGCTGATAGGATCACTTCTCGGGGACTAATGTGATGAAGTTGATAGGATCACTGCTCGGGGACTAACATGATGATGTTGAAGGGTTTAAACATTGTTGGGAGGGGATGATAATGTAATACTTTGTTAGAGAAGATTAGCCTTTTTTGGGAGAGCGATGGCTCTGTAGGGATTGTAGAGATGATCTTGTGGAGGAATTTCTTGTGAAAGTGACTTTGTGGGGATGTATTGGTGACTTTAGTCGTCATCTCAATTCGTAGAGCCTGTAGTAATTACTGTTTCTGTTTGCTTTTCATATGTTTGTGAATAGATGTTTATTGTCAGATGCATATAATCATTCAAAGCAATCATTGGACTTTATTCAAATACAACAATGAAAATTGGAATTGGAAAAGAGGAATTTACATTAAATTTGAAGAGTGGCCTATAGTCAGGCAGTTTGTATATAAGAGAAAATATCCTAGTAAGAGGAAATTGTCAAAATAGTAAAAGCTATGTGGAAACAATCTTGTCAAGTTTCAACCATGCTATTGCTCATATATTTTCGAATGTCTCATCTCCTTGCTGTCAGAAGAAAGTGATTGAACTAATTTGTGCCATTCGAATCTTGAACATGATAGTAGTTTAGTCTGTAAGTAGGTGATCTGCATGAGACATAGTCATGCGCTTAAATCCTAACTTTTGCCTAGACCGACATTTTGGGTTTTGATCTCTGGGATACCTTTTTTGCCCAATCGCCTTTGTAGGTTTTGAGTTCTGGGTGTACATTTTGTATATATATCCTTTACTTTTGCCCAAACCTTTTTGGTTTCGAGTTCCCTTATGTTTTCCTAGGCCAATCAACCTAAGCGGGACTCGTTTATGCGTAGTATTTTTTAACTATGTATGCGTTCACAGGGTGCGGAAATTATTCTCCATCCATAGTGCTTAGTATCATAGCTCCGCTGGAAAATACTGTTTTGACTACAAATGGTACCTCATAGGTGGGAGTCCATTTGCCCCTGGGGTCACCTTGTGAAAGAATGATGCGCTTGACTACTAGATCACCGACTTGGTAGACTCGATGCTTGACTTTTTTATTGAATGCTCTGATCATTGGCTTCTGGTATATTTGTCCATGGCAGATGTCTGCGAGCCATTTTTGTCGATCAAGTTGATTTGGTCAAGACGAGTCTGGACCCATTCGTCTTCGTCTAACTCTGCGTCCTGGAGTACTTTGATTGAGGGTATCTGAACCTCGATAGGTAGGATGCTTCCAGTATCTGAGATAGAATGGGGTTTCCCAGCAGATGTTCATATTGTAGTGCGATAGCAGTGGAGGCAAATGGAAACATCTCATGCCAATCCTTATAGGTTTGTCGTCTTGTATGATCTTCTTGAGATTCTTATTGGTGGCTTCCACTCGCGTTCATTTTGGCCAATATGGAGAAGAGTTGTGATGCTTAATCTTGAACTGTGTATAGAGTTCGGTGATCATTTTGTTATTGAGATTGGTACCATTGTTCGTGATAATACTTTCGGTAAAGTAATCAACAGTAACAAGGATGAAACGATTCCATTGGAAGCAGTGGGTTTGATCTCTCCAATCATGTCAATGCCCCACATTGTGAAAGGCCACGGAGCGGTCAGAACATTCAATGAGACTGGAGGTATGTGCACTTTGTCCACGTATATCTGGCATTTGTGACAAGATCGAGCATATCGATAACAATCAGCTTCCATGGTGGACTAGTAGTAACCTGCTCTTAGAATCTTCTTAGCCATTATATGTCCACTAGGTGGGTGTTATGCGTCTTCATGTAACTCTTCCATGATTAAGCTCATTTGTTTTCGATCTACACAGAGTAAGCACAAGTCTTGATTGTGCTTGTATAAGATCTTTGTTGAGAAAGAATTTGGAGGTGAATCTTCTTAAGAACTTCTTATCATTGACAGATGCCCCTGCGGGATATTCCTGAGCCTCAAGATACCTCTTCACTTCGTAGAACCAAGATTTCTCTTCTGTTCCTTCGGTATCAAGTTCACAATAGTATGCTGGTTCGTCTAGTCTTTCGATAGTAGTTTGGGGAGCTTCGTTGTCCCATCTGACCTTGAACATAGATGACATGGTAGCTAATGCGTCTGCCAACTGATTCTCTTCTCATGGGATGTGATTGAAGCAACTCGATTTTCAAAAATCATTTAAAATGAATTTTTAAAACAATGAAATCGCCACCTAATTTTATTTGTTCTAGAAAGAACGGGGAAATATAGATAACACCCACAAAATCGGATAAGGCGGTCTACAAGACCAAAAAGCATGGATTCAGGAGTCGGTTACGCAAGGGGAAGGTATTAGCACCCCTTACGTCCATCGTACTCGATGGGACCCATTTAGTTCAAAATGTGTTTGTGTGTGTGTAATCGCTAATTTCTAAATGATGAATAAGAAAAAAAGGAAAATGGATTTGTTTGTTATTATTTTGAGTTTGACACGGTTTCGAAACCGCGTGCCTACGTATTCCCTCGTGCAATGGGAAAGTCAAAACTCCGTAGTTCTGGTTGAAAATGTCTTGGATTGTTTGTATTGATTTTAGAAGAAAATGTTTTTAATTTTGATGACCGCGTATGAGCGGAAAAGGAATTTGAATGGGTTGAATTGATTTTAGTTGTGGATGACAAGTACCAAAACGTCGGGATATCCTCTAACGATTCGATACTCGAGATTGGTGATTGAGGTCAACGATCTTCTCTCGTCAAAATCTTTATTATGAAAGGGTGAGGTGAAACAAAGTTCACTTTTATTAAGTGTTATGGAATAAAGTATTTAAGTCATTGGGTTACCCTCTGGCCCAAATACTTTACATTTTAATTAAATCGTCGGCGAACCTCTAACAATTTAATTAAATTCCATATCACTATGTATTTTGTTTTTGGAAAAATTGATTTAGAAAACAAATTCAATTAATTAATTTAATTTGAAAGTGTTTTAAATGTTCAAGTGTATGGAATAAAGTATTCAGTCATTGGGTTACCCTCTAATGGCCCAAATACTTTACATTTTAATTAAATCGTTGGGAACCTCTAACAATTTAATTAAGTACCATAACACTATTTTTGATTTGAAAGTGTGTTGAATATTGCGGCGTTGGACGTGAAATGATATTTGGGTTATGATTAACCAAGTATATGGACTTGATTAACCTCGTGAGGATAGGTGCTCCTATCTGACTATGAGACCACAGTGCATGGTGATTGGTATATGGACCAATTATTTTTCGGGTTATGATTAATCAAGTATATGGACTTGATTAACCTCGTGAGGATAGCCATGCCATCCCACCATGAGACCCTAGAAATTTGGTGTGGGTAACCAAAAATAAGAGAAGGCGGGCGTTGTTGTTTTCATATTAATGTGAGAGTGGAGTGTTCGATCGCGTAATAAACATACAAGCGGATAATGTAGTAGCGGATAATAAAGAAAATAAATTAACACACAATACAAATCGAATTTAAATAATTATTAGTATAGATATTTTTACTTGATGAAAAAACAACTACCAATTTAATTGGTTATTCAACAAATAAAAACTACCATATGCCAAATATTATTTAATACATCATTATATATAAAACTTGCATAAAATTGAATTTAAAGAAAAGTTTAGGAATGGGCTGTTTGAAGCTTTAATTTGGAGGGTGTGAGTATCGAGCCCAAGCCCAAAAACAATCTTCTTTGGATCTGTGTAGACTCCCATGAAACATCTTGTGGTCCACCATTACGGATCGTTGGATCGGACTTTGGCGATCGATGGTTTGATCGAGGGTGCAAAATATATACAATATACATGTACACACTAGATTTGAATAGACCACCCGGTGGTGACAAGTGTCACCACAGACCAACATGGCCAAACTTTCTAGTATCATCCAAATACTCATTTTATATCATAAATTATATTAAAAAAATAAATAATACTAACTCAATTAAATAAATAATAATACTAATAAAATATATATAAAAACATTAGTTTATTATCATTACACTATTATATATTATATTTTAAACTTAAAATAAAAATAAACTTTACTTGATTCAAGTATATAAAATAAAAAAAGCGAACCTAATATTAACAAATAAATCTTGAGTTACAAAAAAAAATATTATTATTTTTACTTAGCACTAAACCAACCCTTTTTTTTTAGTGACCAACAAAATCATTTTACTAGAATAAATATTATATACAAAAAAAAACTAAGTCAGATTAGATTAACAAATAAACAAAAAAACAAGACTGATTATATTAAACTAACTCTAAAAAAAGCTGGAACAAGCAAAAAAAATTCACGATCTCACCCTTTCCTCTCCATCTCATTGAACTCTCCCTCACTCGATCCTCACGATCGCGCATCATCGCTCACGCCCTCGATCCTCTTCGTGATTAAGGATTCTCATCTCTCGATCTCTCCGTTCCGATCTCGCCGTTCCTCTCACTCGCGATTCTGATCCTCTCTCTCGCTCTCAGGAAGTCGCGATTCGACTGGGAACTCACCTCTCTCTCTCTCAAACTCGTTACTGTCTCTGTCGATCTGTTATTGTTACTTTTGATTTTCTTAAAGTTTGTTTTGATTTGCGTTTACAGATTTGGGAATGGAAAGGGGGTGAAACCCTAACTCTGATTTGGCTAGGACGGTGTTGCTATGAGGAAGCGGATCTTTGGAAAAATAAAAGCGAGAAAAGGAAAGTTGAGATCGACGGCGTGGACGGCGATGTGTACTTCAACCAGTGAGACCTTTACGTATACCTTATTCTACCTTACATTGCCTCGTTATATCTCTTTACGAAGGATTTTCGTAGGAAATGATGATGTTGGATGTTGTTGCGTTTTGATGAATACATTACGGGTTTTGGCTTGTTAGTATCTTTTAGGGTTTGATTGGGGAATTTGGCTAGGGTTTCTTGCTTGTGAGCGATGCTTTGTCTATGTTATAAACTTGAATGCTTTTATACTGTCAGTGTTTAGGGTTTGGCTGAACTTTGGTTGTTCTGATTTTTGAAAAACAAGGCCTTTGTTTGCTTGATGGGCTTGCATCCTTTTGTTGTTGGGCTGATAATTTTGATTCTTCTGGCTATTTTGATGTATCGATCTTGCTATATCGATTGTGTTAAATTTCTTTGGTGTATTGTTTATGGTAAAATTTGCCTTTTCGGTGCCTACCCTTGCTGTATAAAATTCTTGTCTTGTCATGTCAAGCTTTATCTGCTTTTCTCATCTTCTTTCTACACCTCTATTGTGAACCAAGGGCTAACACTCTTGAGGATTTGCAATAGCGAGTTTATGGCCGATGATTAGCTATGAGGCGGTTGGTTCTGATCGAAACCCTTGCAACTGATTAGGAAAGAAGACCCAATGATGATTTGAAAATAATGCATTATCTTGTATCTTGTTTATGTTCATGTTTCAATTCCTTGATCATTTGCTAATTATTTCCTTGTTTGTTTCATGAACATGAGCAATGGTGCAAGCTTGGAGGAGCAGCAAAGGAATGCTTTGGACAAGAAGGCGGGTTTGAAGATAGAGCAAGGATGTAGAAAGGAAAACAACAAAACTTGTAATCAACACGAATATCCAAATTGACATTGTAACTTTGATGATCCATGTAGAAATTGTACAAACCACGGTTAAGCGAATGTTGAATTTGGAAGTTTGATTTCACTTGTGAGCAGGCATTCTTGAATGTCCTTTTGTATTCGAACAAGATTTTGACACTTGAATGACAAAAAGAAGTTGAATATTGAATGAAACTTGTTTGGCTTTTGGATTAGAACTTGTATTCGAAGATTTGATAAGTTGTAAAACCATGTACTCATTCTTGTACTCTTGTAAAACCTTAGAGTATTTTAACGCTCTTGAAATTTCATGAATGCAAAGTTTGAAGATTATGTACCAATTTGAGTTCTAGTTTGAATTCTTGAATACTACTATCGTGATCTGCAATGTTGTAGCACTTCGTGTATGAAAATTAAAAATTGCACGAAAGTTGAAGACTCGTGATGAACCAAGCATTCCAACACTTTGTTATGAACCCTAATTAACTCGGTTAAGACATATCATGTTGAAGTGTTGATTAGAGATATGCATTCAATTCAATTCAATCGATTCAATCCATAACCCCGATCCACACCTTGAACCAAGCGGTGATAACATGATTCTTGCACTTTAGATTCTTGAGAAAAATTGCCATGTATGATCTTGATTCACGTTCTAAAAAAGAATGAGGTCTTAAAGAGAACTATGAGTGGAATTCGAATATGTATTCAATTTTCTAAATCCTTCTTGAACTCGATAATGCACATTATAAAAGCTTTGAACTTGTGATCAAAATCTAGAAATCAAGTTATCTTGTAATTAAATTAATCCCATTTGAATTTCCGGCATAAAGTTTCCATTTTATCCATTCTCGTAGAAATTCAGACCTTTAAACTTCTTGAAACAAAAAGCGAAACTCAAGTTTCAAATGAAGCTCTTGATCAAAAACCTTAGTCAACTTGCGATTTCATCTTTTTTGAATTAATCGATAGATTCCACTTGAAATTAATGGAATTATCAACGCATTTCCAAATCGAACCATATTCGATAGTGGAGTAAGATTCGGAACCAAGCAATTCAAAGGAAGCTTCTAGTTTTTCATAGAATGCCCGAATCTTGTGGCGATGAGCGACGGAAAAGATCTCAACATGCGGCGGTTTGGCGTTCGTAAATCTTGTAAACAAATCCTTTGGATGAATATCTTCACATACACCCACTATTAGAGGCGAACAAAGGCGGCGAGTAAGCCACCGTACTAGAACTTGTATTGTTGATCAATAAATGGATAATCATAACCACCCTTCTACATCTTGAACAATGAACTCGAAACAACAACAAAACCCAAACTCGTGGTGAATTGATCTCACGAATCGGGAGGTAATGACATTCAAAATAACCGGACCGTAGCTCCATCAAACAGACCATTCAATTCAACAATCGAACACAGAAACCGATAGATATGAGCGAATAAGATTTAACATTAAACCTCGTCATTTCAAATATCCCCAATTGGTGAAAACACCACGCCTTTTACGCTCGGAGAAATCTTTGGGAATCGACTTGATCCGTAACCATAGACCCGGTGATATGAATGCATGAGTGTTATGATAAATCTGAAGCCTAAACCAGATAAAACCGAGATAGGAGGGCAAATTTTGGGGTGCAGCGATTGCCCTATTTAATCGTCTTAAACACGAAAGTGAAATTGGCGCTAGCCTTTTGAACTTTCAAGGTGAAAGATTAAATACTAAGAACAAAATTTGCACTCAGGAGAACAAGTGGAAATATTTTTTGCATTTTAATCTTTTGATAATTTTGACTTTCTATATTTTTTTGTGATTTTTTTTTTTAACAGTGGGATTTGGAACAAAGATTTTGGTATGTCAGGTAAGGATATTAGACATACACCAGAAAGAGACCGACCGAAGACAACTCTAACAAAGGTTTCGAAATATACATGCCCGGTAAGGATATTGGACACATAAAGATCGAATATACATGTTCGGTAAGGATATTGAACACATATAGGGAGCATATGTCAGGTAAGGATATTAGACATACACTGGAAAGAGACCGACCGAAGACGACTCTAACAAAGGTTTCGAAATATACATGCCCGGTAAGGATATTGGACACATAAAGATCGAATATACATGTTCGGTAAGGATATTGAACACATATAGGTAGCATATGTCAGGTAAGGATATTAGACATACCTTTGGAAGAGACCGGCCGAAGGCGACTCTAACAAAGGTTTGAAATATACATCCCGGTAAGGATATTGGACACATAAAGATCGAATATACATGTTCGGTAAGGATATTGAACACATATAGGGCATATGTCGGTAAGGATATTAGACATACCTGGAAGAGGCCAGGCCGAGGCGACTCTAACAAAGGTTTGAGTATATATGCGGTAAGGATATTGGACACATAAAGATCGAATATGCATGTTCGATAAGGATATTGAACACATATAGGAAGCATATGTCGGGTAAGGATATTAGACATACTTTGAAAGAGGCCAGGAAGGCGACTCTAACAAAGGTTTGAAAATATACATGCCGGTAAGGATATTGGACACATAAAGATCGAATATACATGTTCGGTAAGGATATTGAACACATATAGGGAGCATATGTCGGTAAGGATATTAGACATACCTTTGGAAAGAGGCCGAGGCGACTCTAACAAAGGTTTGAAATATACATGCCGGTAAGGATATTGGACACATAAAGATCGAATATACATGTTCGGTAAGGATATTGAACACATATAGGTAGCATATGTCGAAGTAGCGATATTAGACATACCTTGGAAAGAGACCAAGTAGAGGCGACTCTAACAAGGTTTGAAATATACATGCCGGTAAGGATATTGGACACATAAAGATCGAATATACATGTTCGGTGGATATTGAACACATATAGGGAGCATATGTCGGTAAGGATATTAGACATACCTTTGGAAGAGACCAGAGAGACTCTAACAAAGTTTTGAGTATATATGCGGTAAGGATATTGGACACATAAAGATCGAATATACATGTTCGATAAGGATATTGAACACATATAGGAAGCATATATCGGTAAGGATATTAGACATACCTTTGGAAAGAGACCGAGAAGCGACTCTAACAAGGTTTGAAATATACATGCGGTAAGGATATTGGACACATAAAGATCGAATATACATGTTCGGTAAGGATATTGAACACATATAAGGAGCATATGTCGGTAAGGATATTAGACATACAGGAAAGAGACCGAGAGAAGACTCTAACAAAGGTTTGAAATATACATGCCGGTAAGGATATTGGACACATAAGGATCGAATATACATGTTCGGTAAGGATATTGAACACATATAGGGAGCATATGTCGGGTAAGGATATTAGACATACAGGAAGAGACCGGCCGAATCGACTCTAACAAAGTTTTGAAATATACATGCCGGTAAGGATATTGGACACATAAGATCGAATATACATGTTCGGTAAGGATATTGAACACGTATAGGGAGCATATCGGTAAGGATATTAGACATACCTTTGGAAAGAGACCGACGAAGCGACTCTAACAAAGGTTTGAAAATATACATGCCGGTAAGGATATTGGACACATAAAGATCGAATATACATGTTCGGTAAGGATATTGAACACATATAAGGAGCATATGTCGGTAAGGATATTAGACATACAGGAAAGAGCCGCCGAAGGCGACTCTAACAAAGGTTTGAAATATACATGCCGGTAAGGATATTGGACACATAAGGATCGAATATACATGTTCGGTAAGGATATTGAACACATATAGGGAGCATATGTCGGTAAGGATATTAGACATACAGGAAGAGGCCAGGCCGAATCGACTCTAACAAAGTTTTGAAATATACATGCCGGTAAGGATATTGGACACATAAAGATCGAATATACATGTTCGGTAAGGATATTGAACACGTATAGGGAGCATATGTCGGTAAGGATATTAGACATACCTTTGAAAGAGGCCCGAAGCGACTCTAACAAGGTTTGAAAATATACATGCCGGTAAGGATATTGGACACATAAAGATCGAATATACATGTTCGGTAAGGATATTGAACACATATAGGGAGCATATGTCGGGTAAGGATATTAGACATACAGAAGCAGACCGACGAAGGCGACTCTAACAAAGGTTTGAAATATACATGCCGGTAAGGATATTGGACACATAAAGATCGAATATACATGTTCGGTAAGGATATTGAACACATATAGTGAGCATATGTCGGTAAGGATATTAGACATACAGGAAGAGAAGGCCGAAGGCGACTCTAACAAGGTTTCGAAATAATACATGCCGGTAAGGATATTGGACACATAAAGATCGAATATACATGTTACGTAAGGATATTGAACACATATAGGAAGCATATATCGGTGGGATATTAGACATACAGGAAAGAGACCGGCCGAAGCGACTCTAACAAGGTTTGAAATATACATGCCCGGTAAGGATATTGGACACATAAAGATCGAATATACATGTTCGGTAAGGATATTGAACACATATAGGGAGCATATGTCAGGTAAGGATATTAGACATATACAGGAAAGAGACCGACCGAAGACGACTATAACAAAAGTTTCGAGAGTATACATGCCCGGTAAGGATATTGGACACATAAAGATCGAATATACATGTTCGGTAAGGATATTGAACACATATAGGGAGCATATGTCAGGTAAGGATATTAGACATACGCAAGAATGAGACCGACTGAAGCAGACTCACTGGGGAAAAGATATATGGAATGGTAAAATCGTCGATCGAAGACGAAGTCACGGGGAAAGAAGCCAAACAATGGGGATTCTAGCAAGGATCGTGACTATGTTGGTCTTTTAAAGGTTGCAAATGTGCAAAAATACTATATCCCTCGGGCCATTGTAATTCTTCAAGTGGCAATTATATGAATTACCACACACCAAGTATGGATACTCAAATAATTGAGAAGCAAGAAGGTTAGAACAGACTCTTACTCGCCTCTAACATGAGAGGCAAACACGGGTAAGATAACCAAAATAAGAATTTGCAAAAAGCAAGGCGCTTGGTAAATATATTGAATTTGAATGATGTAGGAGACCGACCGGGGTCAAAATCTGAGATAACAACAACAAGAAGAATTTCTTGAGGAAACTTGGCAAGGAATACCACTTGAGGATTTTTATGGATAGACTTTCTCTTGGAGGCTTAAAGGTACTCGATAAAGACTTTAATCGCTTATGCTTAGATGCATGTTTGAGACTATTATTTTTGGCGTAATGCTCCATATCAATGGAAATGCTACGCTCTTTTTGAGGATGCTATGCAATGCAATGATGCATGTTTAATATTTAGCACAGGACTATAGGCAATTGTGAGTTCTGGAAACATCAACCATCCATGAATTGAATATAAATCATCTGATCTTGATCAAAGAGATGATAGTCTGGACCCTAACACGGGATTGTAGAATAGAAGCATCAACTTTCAATGATCAACATCATTGGGGAAGTAACTCTTAGAGATTAACATTCATCTGGGATGATGATCTTGTTGCGTAGAGTTCCTGATTTCAATAGCTCTGGATTACAAGCTTTTGCATAAGCGGGGTTAACACCATTTTCTGGCACAAGTGAGCCCTTGAAAATGATCTTGCTGGTGTAAACCGTTCTTTGCGATCTTCCGCGTCGTGGAAAGAATGATAACATCCAAGGGCACACATATGCCATAGATAACCCTTGTTGGAGAGAAAACTTTGTCGGTTGACTAATAGCTCGGGCGTATCACGCTCTTTATTTTAAAATCTTGGATAACAAAATCTTGATCTCGATGGTGAGGATAACGATCGACTTGAATTGGAGATATTGATCCTGAACTTCTGATGGAGAAATCCAACACGGACTTAGATCTACGATGAGCTAAGGGTGGCGATCTTGACATCTAACATGCCATTCAAACTTCAGCGGTTGTTTAGCTTGCGCTGGACTTGACACGATTAATTATGAGGTGGAGAATTCCCACATGCTTTGCCCAAGTTTATAGGGATTTTGAAGAAAATAGCCTCGAGAAAGCTTCACGAGATACGGACCATCAAGATAATCGCTGATATTATAAACATGGAAACACGCCCTAGATGACCAAAGGTGAAGAAGGTTTCAACCTTGCTCGGATGAATGCCTCGATTGCTCAGCCCTTTGAGAGGTTCTACGAATCTCGACATAAATGCCCAGTTGACTAAATTAGAAGACATCACTGCTCGGTGGTTTCATCTTGAAAGTAGGCTACTTCACAACCTTACTTCTCACTCGGTGCTTTGTGCTCAATCAAATACTTGAAGCAATATGTCATTCGGCGATCAAATTATCAGTCGATGCTCATTATGCAAGCTCACTTGATGTTTAAGCACTTGTCTATATGCAAAGAATGTTTTATTCTACGAATGATAATTCTAATGCAAAGTTCATGTTTGTCTTGAAGTTAAAAAACTTTTATTGAAAAGATATTGAAACATTGAATTTTTTGTAAAGATTGAGTAATACCAACTCAAATGTTTAGCAAACCTCTAGGAGTCGAGTTCCGTATTCTTATATGATTTTGCTTTGAATTAACCCATGCTTCAATTAGGACTTTTAACGGTTGTAATGTGAGTGCAGTTCACGGGTTTTTAGAAAAAAGTTTTTAGGCTCAAAATATTTGGTGCTCTCCCATTCTCGTGATGTTCTCGATCCTAAGTTCGAGATAATTTGATCGAGCATTCATCTCTTGAGAGAAGTTTATGATGGTTGAGGAACCTTGAGGTTTCTTGGACCGACAGTCACTCACCTTTTGCTTTTGGTGTTTGATCACACGCCTTTGTTCTTTTGATGAGGATTTTATTTGTTTTGTAATCCTTTTTTTTATTTTCTTTTCTTTTGCCATTTTTGCCTAAGCGACTTACTATGAAGTTTCGACTTAGCGGGCTTTTTTGTCATTTTTTATATTACTTTTCTTTTGAACAAGTTGTGTGATCTTCCATCTTTGTTTGATTGGAGGTGATATTGATTGCTTGAATCCTTGGCGGATGAGAGATAACAATTGTGGTATCGTCATCTCTTGATTTCCTGATGTGCAAGAATTAACCATTATGGTTTCAACCTCTTTTGATGCACACTAATGATAGACGAAGGTTGACCATTGTGGTTTTGACTTACCTCGACCTTTTGAAAGATAACCATTGTTATATCCTTGGATCGCCTCTTGATGATTTTGAGCGCTCGATCGGGTTAGCGAACACTACCACGCGGTTTAAAAAATGAGGTTTTTACGAATAGAAGAAACTCCTACTTGAGGCTCAAAGGGGTTAACGAGGTTTCACTCCCTTATATCTCGGTGTTTGGGAATTTGAAACAATGCACATACATCATTAGGGGTTCTTACTCGAAGCATACCGTTTGAGATTATTGGTAAATTGTTCGTCATCCTCCCTACGGAGGTGTTGCTTTATTAATAAGAGTTGAATATCAAAGCATAGTAAAACAAATAAGAGTGAATCTGAATGAATCAATTCAAGACAAACATATTCAATGCATTATGATTAGTATTGAGAAATGAGCAAGTTTTGCATACAAGAAAGTACTGAACAAAACAAGAAAGATTACAAATGAGCATGCAAGATGAAACTAGAAATCTCCATGTTGAGGAGATTGGTCTCCGTATGGATTTCTTGCTTTAGAAGATGCACTTTGTAATTGTGGCGTTCTCTGAGTCAAAAGAGAGTTCAATTGATGCTTAGGCCCTCTGGAGTGAACGTGATAGCTTTGGAATCAATGAGTTTACAGCGTGCCTTTGAAAAGATTACATCCTTGATTGTATGGCGGTGCCCAGAATGGAACTCACAGTAGGCATCCGGATCATATCCCAAAGGATACGGAAAAAGAGGTGTCCTGAGCTCCTTTAACTCCACCGAAGAATGTTGGAGTAGGTGAGTTAGCAATTCATTATAAGGCATAGGGATTGGATCATTCACTTTTCTTGGCCTTATCAGATTCTTCCCACCTTGTTGTGATTTTGTCGATAAGTTTGTTGTCGGGTAGCGTTTCTTCTTTGGGAGCATCTTGAGCAGTGTTTGACAGACAGTTGCAACACAGATTTGTGGAGCACACTGATTAGAAGTAGCTTTTGTCACTTGATTAGGAATTTGAAATTGAGGGTAAGCAGGAACTTCTTCCTCGTCCTCGAAAATTGTACTTTCCTCTTCATCAATTTGCTCTGAATTTAGAAGCAATAACAACATCTTTTACCCATCTTGAGACCACGCTCGATTGGTTCCCCTACAACAACTAGGTGTGAAAGCGTAGAGTACATCCACAATCGGATAGGGACCTGCAGGTATTGGAGAACATCTCAATGAGTTCTCCTTCCAAAGGGAGTTGAACTCTAGCGACTAATTCTCTCCGCGCATACTCTTTGAAAGATTCTTCAATCTTACGAGTTAAACCACAAGTTGAATTACGTGAGAGCCATGTCACTATTATAGTCGTATTGGCGAAAGCTTGACCAATTCCTTCAAGTTTGGATGTGAGTTCGTTCAGTGAGTGTACCACTCGAGAGATGCTCCAGAGGCTATCTTGAAAAAGTGCATGAGGAGCTTGTCATTTTCCGCATAGGAGCCATCTTATTGCAATAGGCTTTGGCGTGAGTGTCGGACAAGAGGTACCTCGTACTTCTCAAAGTGGGGACCTTGAACTTTGCGAGGAATTTTGATACTAGGCACCAAGCACAAACTAGGGCGTCTAAACCAAGGGAATCACGACCCTCGATAGCTTTCATCCTTTTCTCAAGGAGGTGAAGCTTTTCTCGGTCGGTCTCTTGATTGGAAATGAAAGGTGTCAAGCGAAGACTCGAAGATGTCCTCACGGTGAAAACTCCATTGACATGCATCGAGCAGTGTTTTTGACATTTCGATCGAGAAAGGACCTTCCACGTTAAGATTAACACACGGTGGATTAACATGATCGGTAGTAACAACGGATCTCGAACAACTTGCTTCAACTCTTCTTATCACGGGCGAGGTTACGGATAATCTCCATGAGTTGATCCATCAGGTATCTATATGATTCATTGCAGCCACACTTTCACGAAGTTGATCCATGATAGCGGCGATGTCGGAAATCAATATTGCAATCTTGAGATTACGGATAAGCGAGGTTGAAATGAGTCCTTTAATTGAAATGAATGAAATGCATGATGATGCATGGATAATAAGAAAATAAACTCTCTTTTTATGATTGGTGCAAATGGAATGCAATGCATGTTGCAAATTAAATAAAATGGTTCATAGGATTGGTCGGTCATGGTTTGACGTCTACCACAATTCCCGGGTAAGGCTAATCTTATGTTTTTTGGCTAAATGTTTCTTGGGGTCTCGGATCCTTTTACAAACACTATCATCGCGAGAGGCCTACATGGCGATAGTATTTGTAAAGTATACCCAACGGCTCTTAACAGGATGCTCGAAATCCGAAATTTGGCGTTTTGGTCTCGGTTAGGACAACATGAACAAACTTAGAGTTATAGGTCATTTGTCCAAGATTGATGTCTGCTGTCAGCGGGCCAACCTCCTTAAAACAACCAACTCTAAGCGGTCTTGGCAGGGCCAACAAGACAATGGTCGGTGGACCTAGGCTCACATGACCCCTCTATTCCTAAAGGTGACCTAGAAGCACAGGGTAGTGGGCTTATCTATGTATCAATGCCCATGAATTCCCAACACAATAATATATCAACAAAATAATATACATAAAGTGTAAGGAAATAATAATCAATAAACAATAGATAAGCATAAAGAAAAGCGATAAACAAACACCTGAACATCGAAGAACTAAACTAGGGTTGACTCGCTTAGTCAAAAGATTTTAAAATTTTCCCGGAAATGCATGCGAAGCAACTCGATTTTCAAAAATCATTTAAAATGAATTTTCAAAACAATGAAATCGCCACCTAATTTTATTTGTTCTAGAAAGAGCGGAAATATAGATAACACCCACAAAATCGGATAAGGCGGTCTACAAGACCAAAAGCATGGATTAAAGTCGGTTCACGAAGAGGTATTAGCACCCTTACGTCCATCGTACTCGATGGGACCCATTTAGTTCAAAATGTGTTTGTGTGTGTGTAATCGCTAATTTCTAAATGATGAATAAGAAAAAAGGAAAATGGATTTGTTTGTTATTATTTTGAGTTTGACACGGTTTGAAACAGCGTGCCTCGTATTCCCTCGTGCAATGGGAAAGTCAAAACTCCGTAGTTACGGTTGAAAATGTCTTGGATTGTTTGTATTGATTTTAGAAGAAAATGTTTTTAATTTTGATGACCGCGTATGGCGGAAAAGGAATGAATGGGTTGAATTGATTTTAGTTGTGGATGACAAGTACCAAAACGTCGGGATATCCTCTAACGATTCGATACTCGAGATTGGTGATTGAGGTCAACCGATCTTCTCTCGTCCAAAATCTTTATTATGAAAGGAGTGAGGTGAAACAAAGTTCACTTTTATTAAGTGTTATGGAATAAAGTATTTAAGTCATTGGGTTTCCCTAATGGCCCAAATACTTTACATTTTAATTAAATCGTCGGGCGAACCTCTAACAATTTAATTAAATTCCATATCACTATGTATTTTTGTTTTTTTTGGAAAAAATTGATTTAGAAAACAAATTCAATTAATTAATTTAATTTGAAAGTGTTTTAAATGTTCAAGTGTATGGAATAAAGTATTCAAGTCATTGGGTTACCCTCTAATGGCCCAATACTTTACATTTTTAAATCGTTGGCGAACCTCTAACAATTTAATTAAGTACCATAACACTATTTTGATTTGAAAGTGTGTTGAATATTGCGGCGTTGGGCGTAGAAATGATATTTCGGGTTATGATTAACCAAGTATATGGACTTGATTAACCTCGTGAGGATAGGTGCTCTATCTGACTATGAGACCACAGTGCATGGTGATTGGTATATGGACCAATTATTTTTGGTTATGATTAATCAAGTATATGGACTTGATTAACCTCGTGAGGATAGCCATGCCATCCCAACCATGAGACCATAGAAATTTGGTGTGGGTAACCAAAAATAAGAGAGGCGGGCGTTGTTGTTTTCATATTAATGTGAGGTGGAGTGTTCGATCGCGTAATAAACATACAAGCGGATAATGTAGTAGCGGATAATAAAGAAAATAAATTAACACACAATACAAATCGAATTTAAATAATTATTAGTATAGATATTTTTTACTTGATGAAAAAACAACTACCAATTTAATTGGTTATTCAACAAATAAAAACTACCATATACCAAATATTATTTAATACATCATTATATATAAAACTTGCATAAAATTGAATTTAAAGAAAAAGTTTAGGAATGGGCTGTTTGAAGCTTTAAAATTGGAGGGTGTGATAGCAATCTGAGCCCAAGCCCAAAACAATCTTCTTTGGATCACATGTGGCAGCTCCCATGAACATCTTGTGGTCCACCATTACGGATCGTTGGATCGGACTTTGGCGGATCGATGGTTTGATCGAGGAGGGTGCAAAATATATACAATATACATGTACACACTAGATTTCGAATAGACCACCCAGGTGGTGACAAGTGTCACCACCTGAACCAACCCACATGGCCAAACTTTCTAGTATCATCCAAATACTCATTTTATATCATAAATTATATTAAAAAAAATAAATAATACTAACTCCAATTAAATAAATAATAATACTAATAAAATATATATAAAAAACATTAGTTTATTATCATTACACTATTATATATTATATTTTAAACTTAAAATAAAAAATAAACTTTACTTCAATTCAAGTATATAAAATAAAAAAAACTGAACCTAATATTAACAAATAAATCTTGAGTTACAAAAAAAAATATTATTATTTTTTACTTAGCACTAAACCAACCCTTTTTTTTTAGTGACCAACAAAATCATTTTACTAGAATAAATATTATATACAAAAAAAAACTAAGTCAGATTAGATTAACAAATAAACAAAAAAACAAGACTGATTATATTAAACTAACTCTAAAAAAAAAACTGGAACAAGCAAAAAAAATTCACGATCTCACTCTCTCAAACCCTTTCCTCTCCATCTCATCGGAACTCTCCCTCACTCGATCCTCACGATCGCGCATCATCGCTCACGCCCTCGTGATCCTCCGTCGTGATTAAAGCGGATATCGCTTCTCATCTCGATCTCTCCGTTCGATCTAGTTCCTCTCACTCGCGATTAGATCCTCTCTCGCTCTCGAGTCGCGATTATTTGAACTCACCTCTCTCTCTCAAACTCGTTACTGTCTCTGTCGATCTGTTATTGTTACTTTTGATTTTCTTAAAGTTTGTTTTGATTTGCGTTTACAGATTTGGGAATGGAAAGGGGGTGAAACCCTAACTCTGATTTGGCTAGGACGGTGTTGCTATGAGGAAGCGGATCTTTGGAAAAATAAAAACGAACAGAAAAGGAAAGTTGAGATCAGGAAGTCTACACGGCGGCGGACGGCGATGTGTACTCGCAACCCCGGTGAGACCTTTCTGTATACCTTATTCTCTGCTTCTGTTGCCTCGTTATATCTCTTTCTGAAGGATTTTCTGACCGGGAAATGATGATGTTGGATGTTGTTCTGCGTTTTGATGAATACATTACGGTTTTGGCTTGTTAGTATCTTTGTTAGGGTTTTGATTGGGGAATTTGGCTAGGGTTTCTTGCTTGTGAACAGTGGCCTGTCTATGTTATAAACTTGAATGCTTTTATACTGTCAGTGTTTAGGGTTTGGCTGAACTTTGGTTGTTCTGATTTTTGAAAAACAAGGCCTTTGTTTGCTTGATGGGCTTGCATCCTTTTGTTGTTGGGCTGATAATTTTGATTCTTCTGGCTATTTTGATGTATCGATCTTGCTATATCGATTGTGTTAAATTTCTTTGGTGTATTGTTTATGGTAAAATTTGCCTTTTGGTGCCTACCCTTGCGCATATAAAATTCTTGTCTTGTCATGTCAATGCTTTATCTTGCTTTTCCTCATCTTCTTTCTACACCTCTATTGTGAACCAGGGCTAACACTCTTGAGGATTTGCAATAAGCGAGTTTATAGCCGATGATTCGCTATGAGGCGGTTGGTTCTGATCGAAACCCTTGCAACTGATTAGGAAGAAGACCCTAATGATGATTTGAAAATAATGCATTATCTTGTATCTTGTTTATGTTCATGTTTGAATTCCTTGATCATTTGCTAATTATTTCCTTGTTTGTTTCATGAACATGAGCAATGGTGCAAGCTTGGAGGAACGGCAAAGGAATGCTTTGGACAAGAAGGCCGGGTTTGAAGATAGAGCAAGGATGTAGAAAGGAAAACAACAAAAACTTGTAATCAACACGAATATCCAAATTGACATTGTAACTTTGATGATCCATGTAGAAATTGTACAAACCACAGTTAAACGAATGTTGAATTTGGAAGTTTGATTTCACTTGTGAACGGGCATTCTTCGAATGTCCTTTTGTATTCGAACAAGATTTTTGACACTTGAATGACAAAAGAAGTTGAATATTGAATGAAACTTGTTTGGCTTTTGGATTAGAACTTGTATTCGAAGATTTGATAAGTTGTAAAACCATGTACTCATTCTTGTACTCTTGTAAAACCTTAGAGTATTTTAACGCTCTTGAAATTTCATGAATGCAAAGTTTGAAGATTATGTACCAATTTGAGTTCTAGTTTGAATTCTTGAATACTACTATCGTGATCTGCAATGTTGTAGCACTTCGTGTATGAAAATTAAAAATTGCACGAATGTTGAAGACTCGTGATGAACCAAGCATTCCAACACTTTGTTATGAACCCTAATTAACTCGGTTAAGACATATCATGTTGAAGTGTTGATTAGAGATATGCATTCAATTCAATTCAATCCCAATTCAATCCATAACCCCGATCCACACCTTGAACCAAGGTGATAACATGATTGATGCACTTTAGATTCTTGAGAAAAATTGCCATGTATGATCTTGATTCACGTTCTAAAAAGAATGAGGTCTTAAGAGAACTATGAGTGGAATTCGAATATGTATTCAATTTTCTAAATCCTTCTTGAACTCGATAATGCACATTATAAAAGCTTTGAACTTGTGATCAAAAATCTCGAAATCAAGTTATCTTGTAATTAAATTAATCCCATTTGAATTTCCGTATAAAGTTTCCATTTTATCCATTCTCGTAGAAATTGAGACCTTTGCTTCTTGAAACAAAAAGCGAAACTCAAGTTTCAAATGAAGCTCTTGATCAAAAACCTTAGTCAACTTGGCGATTTCATCTTTTTTGAATTAATCGATAGATTCCACTTGAAATTAATGGAATTATCAGCGCATTTCCAAATCGAACCATATTCGGTAGTGGAGTAAGATTCGGAACCAAGCGAATTCAAAAGGAAGCTTCTAGTTTTTCATAGAATGCCCGAATCTTGTGAGCGATGAGCGACAGGAAAAGATCTCGACATGCGGCGGTTTGGCGTTCGTAAATCTTGTAAACAAATCCTTTGGATGAATATCTTCACATACACCCACTATTGCGAGGAAGCGAACAAAAGGCGAGTAAGCCACACGTACTAGAACTTGTATTGTTGATCAATAAATGGATAATCATAACCCACCTTCTACATCTTGAACAATGAACTCGAAACAACAACAAAACCCAAACTCGTGGTGAATTGATCTCTGAATCGGGAGGTAATGACATTCAAAATAACCGGACCGTAGCTCCATCAAGAGCAGACCATTCAATTCAACAATCGAACACGAAGCCCGAAAACCGATAGATATGAGCGAATAAGATTTAACATTAAACCTCGTCATTTCAAATATCCCAATTGGTGAAAACACCACGCCTTTTACGCTCAGCGGAGAAATCTTTGGGAATCGACTTGATCCGTAACCATAGACCCGTGATATGAATGCATGTAGTGTTATGATAAATCGAAGCCTAAACGGATAAAGCCGAGATAGGAGGGCAAATTTTGGGGTGCAACGGTTGCCCTATTTAATCGTCTTAAACACGAAAGTGAAATTGGCGCTAGCCTTTTGAACTTTCAAGGTGAAAGAAGATTAAATACTGAACAAAAATTTGCGCTCGGAGAACAAGTGGAAATATTTTTTGCATTTTTAATCTTTTGATAATTTTGACTTTCTATATTTTTGTGATTTTTTTTTAACGATGGGATTTGGAACAAAGATTTTGGTATGTCGGTAAGGATATTAGACATACACGAAAGAACCGGCCGAGACAACTCTAACAAAGGTTTGAAATATACATGCCGGTAAGGATATTGGACACATAAAGATCGAATATACATGTTCGGTAAGGATATTGAACACATATAGGGAGCATATGTCGGTAAGGATATTAGACATACCTTTGGAAAGAGACCGGCCGAGGCGACTCTAACAAAGGTTTGAAATATACATGCCGGTAAGGATATTGGACACATAAAGATCGAATATACATGTTCGGTAAGGATATTGAACACATATAGGTAGCATATGTCGGGGTAAGGATATTAGACATACTTTGGAAGAGGCAGGCCGAAGGCGACTCTAACAAAGGTTTGAAATATACATGCCGTAAGGATATTGGACACATAAAGATCGAATATACATGTTCGGTAAGGATATTGAACACATATAGGGAGCATATGTCGGGTAAGGATATTAGACATACCTTTGGAAGAGACCGAGCCGAAGATGACTCTAACAAAGGTTTGAAGTATATATGCCGGTAAGGATATTGGACACATAAGATCGAATATACATGTTCGATAAGGATATTGAACACATATAGGAAGCATATGTCGGTAAGGATATTAGACATACCTTTGGAAAGAGACAGGTAGAGCGACTCTAACAAAGGTTTGAAAATATACATGCCGGTAAGGATATTGGACACATAAAGATCGAATATACATGTTCGGTGGGATATTGAACACATATAGGGAGCATATGTCGGTAAGGATATTAGACATACTTTGGAAAGAGACCGAGACGACTCTAACAAAGGTTTGAAATATACATGCCGGTAAGGATATTGGACACATAAAGATCGAATATACATGTTCGGTAAGGATATTGAACACATATAGGTAGCATATGGGGTGAGGATATTAGACATACCTTGGAAAGAGACCGAGAGCGACTCTAACAAAGGTTTGAAATATACATGCCGTAAGGATATTGGACACATAAAGATCGAATATACATGTTCGGTAAGGATATTGAACACATATAGGAGCATATGTCGGGTAAGGATATTAGACATACCTGGAAAGAGACCAACGAGCGACTCTAACAAAGTTTTGAAATATATATGCCGTAAGGATATTGGACACATAAAGATCGAATATACATGTTCGATAAGGATATTGAACACATATAGGAAGCATATGTCGGTAAGGATATTAGACATACTTGGAAGAGGCCGAAGGCGACTCTAACAAAGGTTTGAAATATACATGCCGTGGGATATTGGACACATAAGATCGAATATACATGTTCGGTAAGGATATTGAACACATATAAGGAGCATATGTCGGTAAGGATATTAGACATACAGGAAAGACCGACCGAAGGCGACTCTAACAAAGGTTTGAAATATACATGCGGTAAGGATATTGGACACATAAGGATCGAATATACATGTTCGGTAAGGATATTGAACACATATAGGGAGCATATATCGGGTAAGGATATTAGACATACAGGAAAGAGGCCAGGCCAATCGACTCTAACAAAGTTTTGAAATATACATGCGGTAAGGATATTGGACACATAAAGATCGAATATACATGTTCGGTAAGGATATTGAACACGTATAGGGAGCATATGTCGGTAAGGATATTAGACATACAACGGAAAGAGAGCCGAGCGACTCTAACAAAGGTTTGAAATATACATGCCGGTGGGATATTGGACACATAAAGATCGAATATACATGTTCGGTAAGGATATTGAACACATATAGGGAGCATATGTCGGGGGGATATTAGACATACAGGAAAGAGACCGACCGAATCGACTCTAACAAAGTTTTGAAATATACATGCCGGTAAGGATATTGGACACATAAAGATCGAATATACATGTTCGGTAAGGATATTGAACACGTATAGGGCATATGTCAAGTAAGGATATTGACATACGGAAAGACCAGGCCGAAGGCGACTCTAACAAAGGTTTGAAAATATACATGCCGGTAAGGATATTGGACACATAAAGATCGAATATACATGTTCGGTAAGGATATTGAACACATATAGGAGCATATGTCGGGTAAGGATATTAGACATACCTTGGAAAGACCGACCGAAAGCGACTCTAACAAAGGTTTGAAATATACATGCCGGTAAGGATATTGGACACATAAAGATCGAATATACATGTTCGGTAAGGATATTGAACACATATAGTGAGCATATGTCGGTAAGGATATTAGACATACAGGAAAGAGACCGGCCGAAGGCGACTCTAACAAGGTTTGAAATAATACATGCGGTAAGGATATTGGACACATAAAGATCGAATATACATGTTACGTAAGGATATTGAACACATATAGGAAGCATATGTCGGGTAAGGATATTAGACATACAGGAAGAGACCGACCGAAGGCGACTCTAACAAAGGTTTGAAATATACATGCCGTAAGGATATTGGACACATAAAGATCGAATATACATGTTCGGTAAGGATATTGAACACATATAGGGAGCATATGTCGGTAAGGATATTAGACATATCTGGAAAGAGAGCCGACCGAAGGCGACTATAACAAAAGTTTAAAGTATACATGCCGGTGAGGATATTGGACACATAAGATCGAATATACATGTTCGGTAAGGATATTGAACACATATAGGGAGCATATGTCGGTAAGGATATTAGACATACAAGAATGAGACCAGAAGCGGACTCAGGAAAAGATATATGGAATGGTAAAATCGTCGATCGAAGGCGAAGTCACGGGAAAGAAGCCAAACAATGGGGATTCTAGCAAGGATCGCAACTATGTTGGTCTTTTAAAGGTTGCAAATGTGCAAAATACTATATCCTCGGGCCAAAGGGGTGTAATTCTTGAGTGGCAATTATGAATTACCACACACCAAGTATGGATACTCAAATAATTGAGAAGCGAAAGGTTAGACAGAGCTCTTACTCGCACTCTAACAACAGAGGCAAACACGGGTAAGATAACCAAAATAAGAATTTGCAAAAAGGCGGCTTGGTAAATATATTGAATTTGAATGATGTAGGAGACCGACACGGGGTCAAAATGGAGATAACAACAACAAGAAGAATTTCTTGAGGGAAACCTAGCAAGGAATACCACTTGGGGATTTTTATGGATAGACTTTCTCTTCGGAGACGCAAAAGGTACTCGATAAAGACTTTAATCTGGCTTATACTTAGATGCATGTTTGAGACTATTATTTTTTGGCGTAATGCTCCATATCAATGGAAATGCTACGCTCTTTTTGAGGATGCTATGCAATGCAATGATGCATGTTTTAATATTTAGCAGGGACTATAGGCAATTGTGAGTTAGAAACATCAACCATCCATGAATTGAATATAAATCATCTGATCTTGATCAAAGAGATGATAGTCTGGACCCTAACAGGGGATTGTAGAATAGAAGCATCAACTTTCAATGATCAACATCATTGGGGAAGTCACTCTTAGAGATTAACATTCATCTGGGATGATGATCTTGTTGCGTAGAGTTCCTGATTTCAATAGCTCTGGATTACAAGCTTTTGCATAAGCGGGGTTAACACCATCTTCTGGCACAAGTGAGCCCTTGAAAATGATCTTGCTGGTGTAAACCGTTCTTTGCGATCTTCCGCGTCGTGGAAAGAATGATAACATCCAAGGGCACACATATGCCATAGATAACCCTTGTTGGAGAGAAAGAAACTTTGTCAGTTGACTAATAGCTCAGGCGTATCACGCTCTTTATTTTAAAATCTTCGGATAACAAAATCTTGATCTCTGATGAGCTGAGGATAACGATCCTGACTTGAATTGGAGATATTGATCCTGAACTTCTGATGGAGAAATCCAACACAGACTTAGATCTACGATGAGCTAAGGGTGGCGATCTTGACATCTAACATGCCATTCAAACTTCAGCGGTTGTTTAGCTTGCGCTGGACATGACACGATTAATTATGAGGTGGAGAATTCCGCAATGCTTTGCCCAAGTTTATAGGGATTTTGAAGAAAATAGCCTCGAGAAAGCTTCACGAGATCGGACCATCAAGATAATGCTGATATTATAAACATGGAAACACGCCTAGATGACCAAAGGTGAAGAAGGTTTCAACCTTGCTCGGATGAATGCCTCGATTGCTCGACCCTTTGAGAGGTTCTACGAATCTCGACATAAATGCCAGTTGACTAAATTAGAAGACATCACACTCGGGTGGTTTCATCTTGAAAGTAGGCTACTTCACAACCTTACTTCTCAACTCGATGCTTTGTGCTCAATCAAATACTTGAAGCAATATGTCATTCGGCACTGATCAAATTATCCGTCGATGCTCATTATGCAAGCTCACTTGATGTTTAAGCACTTGTCATATGCAAAGAATGTTTTATTCTACGAATGATAATTCTAATGCAAAGTTCATGTTTGTCTTGAAGTTAAAGAAACTTTTATTGAAAAGATATTGAAACATTGAATTTTTTGTAAAGATTGAGTAATACCAACTCAAATGTTTAGCAAACCTCCAGGGTCAGTTACGTATTCTTATATGATTTTGCTTCGAATTAACCCATGCTTCAATTAGGACTTTTAACGGTTGTAATGTGGTGCAGTTCACGGGTTTTTAGAAAAAAGTTTTTTAGGCTCAAAATATTTGGTGCTCTCCATTCTCCGTGATGTTCTCGATCCTAAGTTCGGATAATTTGATGCGAGCATTCATCTCTTGAGAGAAGTTTATGATGGTTGAGGAACCAGAGGTTTCTTGGACACGACAGTCCTCACCTTTTGCTTTTGGTGTTTGATCACACCTTTGTTCTTTTGATGAGGATTTTATTTGTTTTGTAATCCTTTTTTTTTTTCTTTTCTTTTGCCATTTTGCCTAAGCGACTTACTATGAAGTTTCGACTTAGCGGGCTTTTTGTCATTTTTATATTACTTTTCTTTTGAACAAGTTGTGTGATCTTCCATCTTTGTTTGATTGGAGTGATATTGTTGCTTGAATCCTTGGCGGATGAGAGATAACAATTGTGGTATCGTCATCATTGATTTCTGATGTGCAAAATTAACCATTATGGTTTCAACCTCTTTTGATGCACACTAATGATAGGCGAAGGTTGACCATTGTGGTTTGACTTACCTCGACCTTTTGAAAGATAACCATTGTTATATCCTTGGATCGCGCACTCTTGATGATTTTTGAGCGGCTCGATCGGGTTAGCGAACACTACCACGAGGTTTTAAAAATGAGGGTTTTTAGAATAGAAGAAACTCCTACTTGAGGCTCAAAGGGGTTAACGAGGTTTCACTCCTTATATCTCGGTGTTTGGGAATTTGAAACAATGCACATACATCATTAGCAGGGTTCTTACTCGAAAGCATACCGTTTGAGATTATTGGTAAATTGTTCGTCATCCTCCCTACAGAGGTGTTGCTTTATTAATAAGAGTTGAATATCAAAAGCATAGTAAAACAAATAAGAGTGAATCTGAATGAATCAATTCAAGACAAACATATTCAATGCATTATGATTAGTATTGAGAAATGAGCAAGTTTGCATACAAGAAATCTTGAACAAAACAAGAAAGATTACAAATGAGCATGCAAGATGAAACTAGAAATCTCCATGTTGAGGAGATTGGTCTCGTATGGATTTCTTGCTTTAGAAGATGCACTTTATAATGTGGCGTTCTCGAGTCAAAGAGAGTTCAATTGATGCTTAGGCCCTCTGGAGTGAGCGTGATAGCTTTGGAATCAATGAGTTTACAGGCGTGCCTTTGAAAAGATTACATCCTTGATTGTATGGCGGTGCCCCGAATGGAACTCACGGTGAGCATCGGATCATATCCCAAAGGATACGGAAAAAGGTGTCTGAGCTCCTTTAACTCCAGAAGAATGTTGGAGTAGGTGAGTTAGCAATTCATTATAAGGCATAGGGATTGGATCATTCACTTTTCTTGGCCTTATCGATTCTTCCCTCATTTGTTGTGATTTTGTCGATAAGTTTGTTGTCGGGTAGCGTTTCTTCTTTGGGGAGCATCTTGAGCAGTGTTTGACAGTTGCAACCACATTTGTGGAGCACTGCTGATTAGAGTAACTTTGTCACTTGATTAGGAATTTGAAATTGAGGGTGGCGAGGAACTTCTTCCTCGTCCTCGAAAATTGTACTTTCCTTCATCAATTTGCTCTGCGATTTAGAAGCAATAGCAACATCTGAATTTTACCCATCTTGAGACCACGCTCGATTCGTTCCCCTACAACAACTAGGTGTGAAAGCGTGAAGTACATCCAATCGGATAGGGACCTGCAGGTATTGGAGAACATCTCAATGAGTTCTCCTTCCAAAGGAGGTTGAACTCTAGCTAATTCTCTCCATCTCTGCATACTCTTTGAAAGATTCTTCAATCTTAGGTTAAACCACAGTTGAATTACGGTGAGAGCCATGTCACTATTATAGTCGTATTGATTGGGCTTGAGCCAATTCCTTCAGTTTGGATGTGAGTTAGATTCGGTGAGTGTACCACTCGAGAGATGCTCCGAGGCTATCTTGAAAAAAGTGCATGAGGAGCTTGTCATTTTCATAAGAGAGCCATCTTATTGCAATAGGCTTTGGCGTGAGTAATCGGACAAGAGGTACCTCATACTTCTCAAAGTGGGGACCTTGAACTGCGAATTTTGATACTAGGCACCAACCTGAACTAGGGCGTCTAAACCAAGGGAATCACGACCCTCGATAGCTTTCATCCTTTTCTCAAGGAGGTGAAGCTTTTTCTCGGTCGGTCTCTTGAATTGGAAATCGAAGGTGTCAAGCGAAGACTCGAAGATGTCCTCACGTTGAAGAGCTCCATTGACATGCATCGAGCGGTGTTTTTGACATTTCGATCGAAAAGGACCTTCCAGTTAAGATTAACACTGGTGGATTAACATGATCGATAGTAACAACGGATCTCGAACAACACTTGCAACTCTTCTTGTCACGGGCGAGGTTACGGATAATCTCCATGAGTTGATCCATCAGGTATCTATATGAGTATTCATTGCGCCACACTTTCACGAAGTTGATCCATGATGGCGGCGATGTCGAAATCAATATTGCAATCTTGAGATTACGGATAAGAAGCGGTTGAAATGAGTCCTTTAATTGAAATGAATGAAATGCATGATGATGCATGGATAATAAGAAAATAAACTCTCTTTTTATGATTGGTGCAAATGGAATGCAATGCATGTTGCAAATTAAATAAAATGGTTCATAGGATTGGTCGGTCATGGTTTCGGCGTCTAACAATTCCCGGGTAAGGCTAATCTTATGTTTTTATGGCTAAATGTTTCTTGGGGTCTCGGATCCTTTTACAAACACTATCATCATGAGAGGCCTACATGGCGATAGTATTTGTAAAGTATACCCAAGCGGCTCTTAACGGGATGCTCGAAATCCGAAATTTGGCGTTTTGGTCTCGGTTAGGACAACATGAACAAACTTAGAGTTATAGGTCATTTGTCCAAGATTGATGTCTGCTATCGCGGGCCAACAACCTCCTTAAAACAACTCTAAGCCGGAGTCTTGGCCGGGCCAACAAGACAATGGAGTCGGTGGACTGGGCTCATGACCCTCTATTCCTAAAGGTGACCTAGAAGCACAGGTAGTGGGCTTATCTATGTATCAATGCCCATGAATTCCCAACACAATAATATATCAACAAAATAATATACATAAAGTGTAAGGAGAATAATAATCAATAAACAATAGATAAGCATAAAGAAGAAAGCGATAAACAAACACACAAACATCGAAGAACTAAACTAGGGTTGACTCGCTTAGTCAAAAGATTTTAAAATTTTCCCGGTGAAGTGCAATGAGGCAACTCGATTTTCAAAAATCATTTAAAATGAATTTTCAAAACAATGAAATCGCCACCTAATTTTATTTGTTCTAGAAAGAACGGGGAAATATAGATAACACCCACAAAATCGGATAAGGCGGTCTACAAGACCAAAAAGCATGGATTCGGGAGTCGGTTACGCAAGGGGAAGGTATTAGCACCCCTTACGTCCATCGTACTCGATGGGACCCATTTAGTTCAAAATGTGTTTGTGTGTGTGTAATCGCTAATTTCTAAATGATGAATAAGAAAAAAAGGAAAATGGATTTGTTTGTTATTATTTTGAGTTTGACACGGTTTCGAAACCGCGTGCCTACGTATTCCCTCGTGCAATGGGAAAGTCAAAACTCCGTAGTTCTGGTTGAAAATGTCTTGGATTGTTTGTATTGATTTTAGAAGAAAATGTTTTTAATTTTGATGACGTATGGCGGAAAAGGAATTGAATGGGTTGAATTGATTTTAGTTGTGGATGACAAGTACCAAAGCGTCGGGATATCCTCTAACGATTCGATACTCGAGATTGGTGATTGAGGTCAACCGATCTTCTCTCGTCCAAAATCTTTATTATGAAAGGAGTGAGGTGAAACAAAGTTCACTTTTATTAAGTGTTATGGAATAAAGTATTTAAGTCATTGGGTTACCCTCTAATGGCCCAAATACTTTACATTTTAATTAAATCGTCGGGCGAACCTCTAACAATTTAATTAAATTCCATATCACTATGTATTTTTGTTTTTTTTGGAAAAAATTGATTTAGAAAACAAATTCAATTAATTAATTTAATTTGAAAGTGTTTTAAATGTTCAGTGTATGGAATAAAGTATTCAAGTCATTGGGTTACCCTCTAATGGCCCAAATACTTTACATTTTAATTCGTTGGCGAACCTCTAACAATTTAATTAAGTACCATAACACTATTTTTGATTTGAAAGTGTGTTGAATATTGCGGCGTTGGACGTAGAGAAATGATATTTCGGGTTATGATTAACCAAGTATATGGACTTGATTAACCTCGTGAGGATAGGCGCTCCTATCCCCAACTATGAGACCACAGTGCATGGTGATTGGTATATGGACCAATTATTTTTCGGGTTATGATTAATCAAGTATATGGACTTGATTAACCTCGTGAGGATGGCCATGCCCATCCCAACCATGAGACCCTTAGAGAATTTGGTGTGGGTAACCAAAAATAAGAGAGGCGGGCGTTGTTGTTTTCATATTAATGTGAGAGTGGAGTGTTCGATCGCGTAATAAACATACAAGCGGATAATGTAGTAGCGGATAATAAAAGAAAATAAATTAACACACAATACAAATCGGAATTTAAATAATTATTAGTATAGATATTTTTTTACTTGATGAAAAAACAACTACCAATTTAATTGGTTATTCAACAAATAAAAAACTACCATATGCCAAATATTATTTAATACATCATTATATATAAAACTTGCATAAAATTGAATTTAAAGAAAAAGTTTAGGAATGGGCTGTTTGAAGCTTTAAAATTTGGAGGGTGTGAGTAGCAATCGAGCCCAAGCCCAAAACAATCTTCTTTGGATCTGTGACTCCCATGAAGCATGCTGTGGTCCACCATTCTGGATCGTTGGATCTGGACTTTGGCAGATCTGATGGTTTGATGCAAGAGGGTGCAAAATATATACAATATACATGTACACACTAGATTTCGAATAGACCACCCAGGTGGTGACAAGTGTCACCACCTGAACCAACCCACATGGCCAAACTTTCTAGTATCATCCAAATACTCATTTTATATCATAAATTATATTAAAAAAAATAAATAATACTAACTCCAATTAAATAAATAATAATACTAATAAAATATATATAAAAAACATTAGTTTATTATCATTACACTATTATATATTATATTTTAAACTTAAAATAAAAAATAAACTTTACTTCAATTCAAGTATATAAAATAAAAAAAACTGAACCTAATATTAACAAATAAATCTTGAGTTACAAAAAAAAATATTATTATTTTTTACTTAGCACTAAACCAACCCTTTTTTTTTAGTGACCAACAAAATCATTTTACTAGAATAAATATTATATACAAAAAAAAACTAAGTCAGATTAGATTAACAAATAAACAAAAAAACAATACTGATTATATTAAACTAACTCTAAAAAAAAAAAACTGGAACAAGCAAAAAAAATTCACGATCTCACTCTCTCAAACCCTTTCCTCTCCATCTCATCGGAACTCTCCCTCACTCGATCCTCACGATCGCGCATCATCGCTCACGCCCTCAGCGATCCTCTCGTCGTGATTAAAGCGGATCGCTTCTCATCTCTCGATCTCTCCGTTCCGATCTCGCCGTTCCTCTCACTCGCGATTCTGATCCTCTCTCTCGCTCTCAGGAAGTCGTGATTCGACTGGGAACTCACCTCTCTCTCTCGAACTTTCTTGTCTCATCGATCTGTTATTGTTACTTTTGATTTTCTTAAAGTTTGTTTTGATTTGCGTTCTGATTTGGGAATGGAAGGGGTGAAACCTAACTACGATTTAGCTAGGGCGGTGTTGCTATGAGGAAGCGGATCTTTGGAAAAATAACAACGAGCAGAAAAGAAAGTTGAGATCGGGAAGTCTACAGTGAGGCGATGTGTACTCATAACCCGTGAGACCTTTCATATACCTTATTCTCTTACATTGCCTCGTTATATCTCTTTCGAAGGATTTTCGGGGAAATGATGATGTTGGATGTTGTTGCGTTTTTGATGAATACATTACGGGTTTGGCTTGTTAGTATCTTTGTTAGGGTTTTGATTGGGAATTTGGCTAGGGTTTCTTGCTTGTGAGCGATGCTTTGTCTATGTTATAAACTTGAATGCTTTTATCTTTATCGATGTTTAGGGTTTCTTGAACTTTGGTTGTTCGATTTTTGAAAAACAAGGCCTTTGTTTGCTTGATGGGCTTGCATCCTTTTGTTGTTGGGCTGATAATTTTGATTCTTGGCTATTTTGATGTATCGATCTTGCTATATCGATTGTGTTAGGCTCTTTGGTGTATTGTTTATGGTAAAATTTGCCTTTTGGTGCCTACCCTTGCTGCATATAAAATTCTTGTCTTGTCATTAACGCTTTATCTTGCTTTTCCTCATCTTCTTTCTACACCTCTATTGTGAACCAAGGGCTAACACTCTTGAGGATTTGCAATAGCGAGTTTATGGCCGATGATTCGCTATGAGGCGGTTAGTTCTGATCGAAACCCTTGCAACGATTAGGAAAGAAGACCACTAATGATGATTTGAAAACAATGCATTATCTTGTATCTTGTTTATGTTCATGTTTGAATTCTTTGATCATTTGCTAATTATTTCCTTGTTTGTTTCATGAACATGAGCAATGGTGCAAGCTTGGAGGAGCGACAAAGGAATGCTTTGGACAAGAAGGCGGGTTTGAAGATAGAGCAAGGATGTAGAAAGGAAAACAACAAAAACTTGTAATCAACGAATATCCAAATTGACATTGTAACTTTGATGATCCATGTAGAAATTGTACAAACCACAGTTAAACGAATGTTGAATTTGGAAGTTTGATTTCACTTGTGAACGGGCATTCTTCGAATGTCCTTTTGTATTCGAACAAGATTTTTGACACTTGAATGACAAAAAGAAGTTGAATATTGAATGAAACTTGTTTGGCTTTTGGATTAGAACTTGTATTCGAAGATTTGATAAGTTGTAAAACCATGTACTCATTCTTGTACTCTTGTAAAACCTTAGAGTATTTTAACGCTCTTGAAATTTCATGAATGCAAAGTTTGAAGATTATGTACCAATTTGAGTTCTAGTTTGAATTCTTGAATACTACTATCGTGATCTGCAATGTTGTAGCACTTCGTGTATGAAAATTAAAATTGCACGAGTTGAAGATTCGTGATGAACGAGCATTCCAACACTTTGTTATGAACCCTAATTAACTCGGTTAAGACATATCATGTTGAAGTGTTGATTAGAGATATGCATTCAATTCAATTCCAATCCCATTCAATCCATAACGATCCACAACCTTGAACCAAGCGGTGATAACATGATTGTTGCACTTTAGATTCTTGAGAAAAATTGCCATGTATGATCTTGATTCACGTTCTAAAAAGAATGAGGTCTTAAGAGAATTATGAGTGGAATTTGAATATGTATTCAATTTTCTAAATCCTTCTTGAAATCAATAATGCACATTATAAAAGCTTTGAACTTGTGATCAAAATCTAAAATCAAGTTATCTTGTAATTAAATTAATCCCATTTGAATTTCCGTAAAGTTTCCATTTTATCCATTCTCGTAGAAATTCGGACCTTTGCTTCTTGAAACAAAAATGAAACTCAAGCTTCAAATGAAGCTCTTGATCAAAAACCTTAGTCAACTTGCGATTTCATCTTTTTTGAATTAATCGATAGATTCCACTTGAAATTAATGGAATTATCAACGCATTTCCAAATCGAACCATATTCGGTAGTGGAGTAAGATTCGGAACCAAGCAATTCAAAAGGAAGCTTCTAGTTTTTCATAGAATGCCCGAATCTTGTGGCGTTGAGCGCGAAAAGATCTCAACATGTGGCGGTTTGGCGTTCGTAAATCTTGTAAACAAATCCTTTGGATGAATATCTTCACATACACCACTATTGCCGGCGAACAAAGGCGGCGTAAGCCACACGTACTAGAACTTGTATTGTTGATCAATAAATGGATAATCATAACCCACCCTTCACATCTTGAACAATGAACTCGAAACAACAACAAAACCCAAACTCGTGGTGAATTGATCTCACAGATCGGGAGGTAATGACATTCAAAATAACGGACCGTAGCTCCATCAAAGCAGACCATTCAATTCAACAATCGAACACGAAGCCGAAAACCGATAGATATGAGCGAATAAGATTTAACATTAAACCTCGTCATTTTCAAATATCCCAATTGGTGAAAACACCACGCCTTTTACGCTCAGCGGAGAAATCTTTGGGAATCAACTTCATCCGTAACCATAGACCCGGTGATATGAATGCATGTGAGTGTTATGATAAATGCGAAGCCTAAACCGGATAAAGCAAGAGATAGGAGGGCAAATTTTGGGGTGCAGTGATCAAAAGTGATTTCTTGATAAGGGATAAAATTCAACACATGCTCTCGATATGGAATGATATTCGGATGCTTCGTATCCCAATCGCCTTTAATTTGATTGATCACCAAAGCTGAGTCTCGATACACTTGCAAGAATTTGATTCTTAAGTCAATAGCAACTTTGATACCCATGATGCATGCTTCGTATTCGGCCATGTTGTTGGTGCAGTTGAAACATAGTCTAGCGGTGAAAGGCGTGTTTCCTCCTGTAGGAGATGTAATGATGGCGCCAATACCATTACCAAGTGAATTTAAGGATCCATCAAAGACCATAGTCCATCGGGATCCTAGTTCAGATCCTTCGTCTAGTCCATATTCTTCGTAGTCAGTAACTAACATAATATCATCATTTAGAAACTTGGAATGCATAGACTGATAGTCATCTAAGGCTTGATGAGCCAAATGATCATTTACTATACTTCCTTTGATCACCTTCTGAGTAGTATACTGGATGTCGTATTCAGTCAAGATCATTTTCCATCTTGCTATTCTTCCGGAGAAAGCAGGTTTCTCGAATATGTATTTTATCGGATCTATCTTAGAGATCAACAAGGTATTGTGAGTCAACATATAGTGTCTTAGTCGCGAGCAACCCGAGCCAAGCGCAAGTTTTCTTAATTGTGGTATCTTGTTTCACAGTTGGTAAATTTTTTTCTAAGGTAGTATATTGCATACTCTTTTCGACCAGACTCGTCATGTTACCCCAACACACATCCCATTGAGTTCTCTAATACTGTTAAGTACATGATAAGAGGTCTTTCTTCGACTGGTGGTATCAGGATAGGAGGATTTTGTATGTACTCCTTGATTTTGTCAAATGTTGTTTGGCAATCGTCGTTCCATTTCACTACTTAATATTTCTTCAGCAACTTGAAGATTGACTCACAATTAGCAGTTAGTTGTGCAATGAATCTGGCAATGTAGTTTAGTCGTCCCAAGAAACCTATGACTTCCTTCTCGGTACGGGGAGCTGGAATTTCTTGAATAACTTTAACCTTGGCAAGGTCAACTTCAATACCTTTACCGACAACGTATCGAGGAGTTTACGGATCGACTCCAAGGTGCACTTGTTAGGATTAAGTCTTAGTTTGTATTTCTTCAGTCTATCAAACAACTTTCGTAAATGATCGAGATGTTCTTCTTTGGTTTGTGATCAAGCTATCATGTCGTCGATGTAGACCTATATCTCGTGATGAGACATGTCATGGAATAAAGCTACCATGGCACGTTGATATGTGGCGCGGTGTTCTTTAGTCTAAGCGGCATGGCTTTGTAACGAATATGCCCCGTATGTAGTAGTCTTTTCCATGTCTCAGGAGCCATTTTGATTTGATTGTAACGAGAGAATCCATCCATGAAGGAGAAAACCTTATGTTGGCGGTGTTATCAACTTTGGACATCAATATGTGGAAGTGGGAAATCGTCTTTCGGACTTGCTTTGTTCAAATCTCGGTAGTCCACACATCGTACTTTTCCATCCTTCTTAGGGACGGGCACCACATTTGCAACTTGTGGATAAGTAATGGCTAGGAAACCGAATTGAAGCTGTTTCATATTTTCGACTTTGATTTTCTCGGACATCTCAAGAGCATCTGACGAACCTTCTTATTCATAGGAAAAAACCTTCTATCGTCGGTAGTCGGTGTACTGTTATACCCCAAAATTTGCCCTCCACTTCTCAAGACATTTCATGTCCATACTCAGGATTTCACAAGGTTGACGGATAAACCCTCTCTAAGCAATCAATCCAAACTAGGTTGCCATTCTCAAGTCAAGATGGACATCCAACATTTCAAGTGATCATCATGCCTCATTATATGCTTCAAGAATCTCCATGACAAGTTTCAAGCCTTACAAGTCAAGTTTGCTCGACAATTGCTTAGATGGATGAAAATCGACTTTTATGGGCTAAAGTCAAATGTGGTCAACATAGTCAAACTTCATAATTTTGGTCAACATCAATATTTTGAAGTAATTTCATCATTTGATCAAGGGTTGATCATGATTCATCAAGAATTGATCAAAAGTCAAAGTTTCTAAATTAGGGTTTTTAGACAAAGTCAGAAACTTTGACCGGCATAACTTTCACATACTTTATCAAAAATTTCCACCACTCATTTTAAAGAAATTCAATTGTCTACAACTTCATGTCTCACAAGCTTAGGCAAAAATGCTTCATTTGGAAGTTATGGATCAAAACATTACAGTCCTTTTAAAAGTCAACAAAAGTCAAGTTTTTGTGCAGTGTTCATGAGCATGGTAACTTAAATGAATATGAAACCAAAAGGGATATTTAGATGATATCTTGAGCTTTCCAAAAGTCCAAGATCACCCAAAAATATTAAAATTGAGCAAGATACACCTTATGCAAGTTGAGCATTTTTGAGGAGGTGCACAAAGAGAAATACTTGAGAAAATAAAAATTTCCAAATGGGCCTAACTTTTCTTGATTCAAACATGTTCCTTAGGTGAATTGGAACCTCAAGCCCAAGGCCATTAATTTATCTTTTATTTTTTTATTTTGGATTTTAATCATTTAAAACCATTTTAATTAAAATAAAGATATAAAATCAAAAATTAAGTGCAAGATGGATTTTCTCTCATCCTTGAGGTCCAAGCAAGTGATTTGATTGAAATTGGCTCAAAAAAGAAATATTTGGTTTGATTCCAAATCAAATATTTTTCATTGAATGACATGGTATTTTCTTACAATTCTTGACCTAATTCATTACAATATAAATAGACAATGATCCTACATACACAAGGGACGAATTCGACCAAAAGAACCTAAAAAGCTTCAAAAATTGTGTTACACAAGGAAGTAGCGACAAGGATTTGCACCGATTCAAGCCAAACAAAGATTGCCAATCAATTCCTTGGTGTTTTGAAGCGAACCAAGCCATCACCAGCCTTGAAACATCCGAAACACAATCAAACTCACGGTTTTCACACTTTTCTCTTAAAATCGATTATGTACTTACATGCATTTTAACATGACTTGATTGCATATCGTGTTTAGGATGATATTTGAAGCTATTTGAATAGTTCAATTGAGTTTTAAGTGCGAGAATACCGTGATGCCATTGTTAGGGTTCGAAGCTCTAAATTGGGATCCATCAATTAGCCAAATTGGACCAAACCATGGGCCCCATCGTCGAGACCAAACCAAGTCGATTCATGTCTCCCAAATATTTACATTGCATATTTTTGAGGTTTGTGATTCACGGGTGTTATAGCTACGGATAAACTGTTGATAAAGGTTATAGCAGACAAAACCGTAGCTAAAGGTTTAATTCAAGCGAAGAAGAGATATTCTTGGTGCGTGTTTTGAATTGGTTTTCCAAAAAATTAATTCCCTTATATTGTTTTTGTTTCATATCACTAACACGATCTGTAGGTTGGTCCAGTGGCAAAGGCAGCGCGCGTGTGACTCTGAGGTCCTTGGTTCGAACCATGGCTCCTCACTTTCTTTTTTATCACCTTGCAAAACTAACATATTTTCATATTTTCTTTCATATTTTCTTTTCAATTTAATTTCTTTTCAAATATTTTTCTAATGCATTAAAAAATCACAAAAAAATGATTTCTTTTTGCATTTAGGTCAGAAAAATACTTATTTAATTTGACATAAAAAAATTATATTTTGCATGCATATTTTAATTAATTGTTAATTAATCAAAAAATTGACTTTTAATTGTTTTTCCTTAGTAAAATCAATCCAGAAAATTTCCAAAAATTATTTTCTCATCTATTTAGGTTTACTAACCCTAAAAACTTTTTCCTAACTCAAAAATCTTTTTCACTAAGATTTTTTCTCTTATTTGCAATTCGGTTCTTTTTTCCTATTATTATGTATCTTCTTCTAGTTTGTAATAGTTATGTTAACTTTGTCGCATTCTTTTTTCCAATATTATGTAACTGTTCATGGGATGTAATAGCTTAATTAGGATTTACTTTTCGCACTCCTCGATCATATAGCGCCCCAAAGCCATGTAATAGCGTAGGATTTACTTTCCACACATTTACTTTCCATGATTGACTTTCGCACCTATATAAACTGCTAGTAACTAGGCGTGTATAGAGGATAAAAACAACATAGATCAACTGCTAATTCCAAGATAAATTACGAATTTAACACTCTCACATGCACACCTAGGTTATTCTCTCTTGTTGCCTTTCGAATAAATGGTCAAGTCCTCGAGCGTGAGGTATCCTAGCGAGTTGCCTATGAAATATATCATCATAGTCCCTTGAAACAAAGATCATAGTCCCTCGATGTTGGCTCGAATGCATGATCTAGTCCCTCGATTGTTGCCTACGAAAGTGATGATCGTCCTGAGAATGCTAGGATACTCCTACAAGTTGCCTTCTATGACCATCGAATGTCCTTGAGTGTCCTTCACATCCAACGAATAGGGTTACTTACCAACTAATGGTATGGATATCACTATTCTAAAGGAAAGTAAAATAACATGGAAATGACCGTTCTGAGTAGGTAATAGACTTTTAGTTGTTTGCTCTATCAAAACGCTTTTCACACTCACACTTTTCTCAAAGTTCCTTTTCTAAAATAAAACATTTCCAAACACTTTGTATACATTCCAGCATGAATCATTACAAAGTCAAAGCGAAATGCCTTTTCAAAAACATTTTCAAACACACACACAGAAAGCAAATTATAAAAATGAGCTAAAGAAACTAAGGCAGTAGATAACTATGGATGGAAAGGTGCTAATACCTTCCTTTCATTATCATCTCCTTACTAGAATCTAACGAAGTTCTTTTCCGTTCTTTTCACCTTTCCTTAATTGGATAAAAGAAAGTCGGTGGCGACTCTTGCTATCCATAACATTTGCGATCAAGCATAAAAAATCCAAAGTCGAGTTCTCCCACTGTATTACAGCTGGCGACTATCTTGAGGAGACACCTAAAGAGAGAATACCTTAGGTTTTAGATCATTTTTGTTTTCTTGATTTGTTTTCTTTACTTTTAAGGGTTGCTTGGTATTGTACTTATGGGGATCCTACACGAATCCGAGTTTCTTAGGTAAGTAGCAATAAATCGCGCCGTTAGGCGTATACCAAAGCGGTCAACATGATGGCTCGTTAGTGCGACACTTTGGATGTTCGATGCTCCTCATGTCTAGTTGAGGAAAGTATTTGGCATTTGCGTGGTGTCATCAACACTAACTCAACTTAGAACCTAATTGACCCATCTTGGCCATTAGAAGGTAGTGAGATGGTGGACTTTGGTCACTGATGAGATTGGTTGATACTCAATTCTACGCTCATTAAGATCTGACTTTCGAGATGTTTCGGTCGACCACTTGGTAGTCGTATTGAAATAAAGCCTACGAGAAAGATCAATGATATGAGATTCCTAGAACCCATATACTATTATAGGAAAGGATAAAATCACTCAAACTTTGGTAAGGTAAACACCTATACCTCATGCAAGCCTTCAACCTAGGGCTATGGTGTGATTTGCTTATGCTTGCTATCTGCTTAATCATGACATCATAACATCATAACATTGCATATCATCTCTAACTATTTCAAGGACCTAGGAATTTATCTTTGCTATGTTTTGTAGGATTATGGCTTCAAGAAAGACTATCTGAGTCAACTTCATGGGCGTACCTTCTCAACTCAAAGAATTGGTGTCAGAAATTCCCGATCATGCTCAGTTCATCAAAATACATGGCTATCTGCTTGACTTGGTTATCTCGGTTTGAAGAAGAGATGATGCATCTCATTCCGGTTCTTGATCCGAAACACCATTGCTTTACATTCCCAGATTATCAGTTGGTTCCTACATTAGAGGAGTTCTCTAAACTACTCGGGATACCTATCCTCGATCAGATACCATTCACCGGTTCAGAAAAAGCTCCAAAGTATGATGGCATGCATCAGCATTACATCTAAAATGGTCAAACATTGAAGCTAATTGGGAAACAAGAAGCGGAGTTAAGGGTTTGCTTGCAAGTTTCGATAAAGAAAGCTCGAAATTCCTCAAAGCTATGAGTTTTCATGCATACGAAGACATGTGGCCTTGTTAATCTATGGTTTAGTGCTATTTCTAATCCATATCAATTCATAGATGTGAACGCCATCAAGATATTCTTCACTCATAATCCAGTGCCTACCTTACTTGGAGAGATTCTACATTCTCTCCACACTCGTACCGTCAAACGACAAGGAACTCTCATGTATTGCATACCGTTACTTTCCAGGTGGTTTATTTCGCACCTTCCTCAATCGGTAATGAAGAGCGAGTAAAGATTGAAGGGGTCTCAAGGCTAATCACTCTCTCATTCGGATATCCGTTGGTGTCTCTTCTCTCAAAAGGACTTCACATTCATTGAGTGTTGTGGAGAATTCCCTAATGTACCACTCCTTGGCATAAGGGGAGGTATCACTTACAACCCTTCTTTAGCTCTGCGCCAGTTTAGTTATGCTTGAAGAGATGGTCGACATGATATGCTTCTCGAGACATTGTGTTTGACTATGACGACCTCGGAACTCTGTCGAGAAATTTGTACGCTAGGGGCATGGAAAAAGGCGATACTAAGACTTTAGGACACAGAATTCCATTCCTTGGAACCTTACCTTAAATGGGTGCGAGCTCGAGCTCAAAACCTCATGATGCCGTTCACAGTTGTTTACGATGATTATGGAACCTGTTTCTATAGGTGGCGAACCTATACGTTCTCCATCCGAGACATGCCTAATGATTTTGAAGACTTGAAGAGATCTGGATTCAACTTAAAGAAGAAGGGATACGTTCGAAGCTCGGTGCTATGCAAGCGAGAAAGTGCTAGAATTGACAAAGCTACTTCACGAGGCGAAACATCAACACCTACTTAGCACCAAGAGGTAGCGCCCATGGGAGACTTAGAGCTTTAGGAATTTGTTCTTTTATTTTTCTAAACATATCTTTTGTACTTCAAAGAAAAAATAAGAAAAGAGAAACTAATAAAAGTTTGTCCATGCTTGTTTAACAAATTTAAATTCCTAAGGTCCTTGAAAACGTTGCGTTGCATTGCATAAACATACATATCATGGCATAACATTTCATACTTGTACATTGAAGACCGGTTTCTTATTCTCTCGCTATTTATTTTAGCGAAATGGCTCTTGAACAGTATCAAAGATCTCAGGCTCGGAATGCTCAATTCAGGGATGTTCACCAACTTGGCCCAAGGCAGAAAAGACTGAAGAAGCTCATCACTAGAAAGAGAAGACCATCGGTATCCTCAACATGGGAAGAAATCACAAAGGCGCAACTAGGGTGGTCGGATTCGAAATCTTAGACAAGAGCGGTGGCGAGAAGTGTCAAGACGGTGAAGGAAGCCATCATGGGTGCGAAAGCGAAGATGAAGACTATGTGAGCGAGCAATATCCTCTTGACAACAACAAGTACAAGCAACTTGAAGACACACGTCGAATCTTGTAGAAAATTTGAAAATGTTCGGGCTGAATTTTGATGATCGAGTCTTGTTCTGGCATGGTAATTCCACAAGTTCAAAGTTCCTACCTTTGTCAAGTATGATGGCATCTCTTGCCCAAAGTTGCACTTGAAGTCTTATGTTCATAAGATCCATCCTCATCTTGAAGATAGGAAGTTATGGATCCATTTCTTCCAAGAGAGTTTATCAAGACTCAATTGGGTGGTATTATCGACTAGAGTACCCATATTCACACAGAATGCCTTAGCGGATCCTTTCTATACCCGATGCAATCTTTGAATTGACACCCATCGCATGCTTCTGAGCATGTCTATGGGTATTGAAGTTCAAAAGAATATGCTCGAGAAATGGAGATATTTAGCGAGTGGAGTTCAACCACCCTTGTCCAATAGGGAGTTGGTTGATATGTTTATGGAACACTATGACCCATTCTTCAATCATCGATTGGAAACTCTTATTGGATTCACCGAGTTGATATTGTGCGAACTTATTGAAGATGGAATCAAGGCGGAAAGATTCGGTAGAGTCATTTTCAAATGGTGCGAAGAGATCTTTTGGTGGTAAGAAAGAAGCCAATCTTATGTATCGGGAAAAGCGTGTCAAAGCCGATTGTATTCAATCTGTGGGGCAATTGTGATCTCCGATCTACACAGTATAACCTCAACAAGGCAGCGGCGTAACGAGCAGCGCCATGAAGACAATTCACGAAGATCAACATGCCATTGTCACAAGCTTTGTAACACATGTTGGAAGCGGTGATTACTTTAAGGGATCCTCCTCGACATCAACACTTTCTCTCAAAATACAATCCTAATGCAAGTGTGCATACCACTCCAACAACCGAGGGCGACAACGACAAGCTGGGCTCTGAAGAACAAATTCAAGACATGATTAAATCCAAAGAGATCAAGTTGACCCTCCTTCAAAACTCTGAATGGGATCAACGCACCAATGCTAACCACGGTAAAAGTTCCAATGCTATTGACGAAGACTCCTGTGTGATGTGAACAACGACTATTCCCGATGGTATTAAGAAGGATCTGCTGCAAGCGGTGTCTTTCGGGATGCGGATGATTGTCGTTGGTGTGCATCGTCGATGGATGTGCTTGGTTGAAGGCGTATTCAGCATGATGGTCAACCGAGTACTATTTCAAGAACCTTATGGAGAATTTGTGCGAAGACATTTCTAAGAATCGAGATCGAAGGCATGGCGAAGCCTTACGGAGGCAGGATACCTTGAGGGCAGCCAAGTGGAAGATTCGATTTCATGGTGAAGTATACCGTTCACAGAAAGCTACAAGATTCCTATTAAAGATGTCAAGGCAACGGATGGGAGCGATTTCCTAGAAGACTATGTTGAGGTAAACACAATAAGGATCTCCTTTGTCGATCCTGCTTGAGAGTAACACCTCTTATCATTACTTCTCAAGACCCATTCTGTATTCCTCTAACAAAGCTATCCGGTGGAATTATGGGCGAAGTTTACTACCATGGCGTCAAACAAGACCCGTTGACCATTGAAGACATTGCGATTGAAACTTCGATCTTGACATCGACAACATCACCGGATCAAGCAAGGTAACGGAGGGAAGAGTGTTCTCTCCAGATCTCTCCACCAAAGACATTGCGACTCCACTGCATTCCATTATCAGACAATTCTCGTAAGAGGAAAGAACCGTTAACTCATCCTGCTTAGGCAGTACCAAAGGAAGTTGCTAAAGACACCTCAAGCAACAAATGGAGAAATTCGAAGATCATCAAGAAGAGCGACTACAATGTAGGTGGAATAGTTGGGACAAACTCATCCAAGATATCCATGTTAGCTCTGCTACTGCGAGTCGTACTAAGGCCTTGGTGAAGTTTACGAAGAATGCTCACATCACGCAAGACACTACTCTTGATCAATTCGAGTTGTATTACAAGCTGACCGTCAACAACGGCCTAGGTTTCTCACGATCTTGATCTAACTCCTTCGGAAAGAAACACAACAAAGCCTTGCACATCTCCGTTGATTGCAAGGGCATTGTGTCTCATGTTTTGGTAGATCTGGCTCACTCTAAATATCCTACCAAGAGTGCTTTCGACCGACTTGATGTTGAATGATTGGTCTTGAAGCCCAGCGACATAATTGTAAGAGCTTTCGATGGTTCTAAATGAACAGTACTTGGAGAGCTCATCCTGCCTATTAAATTCGGTTCCCAGACTTTTGACTCCACTTTCTTTGCCATGGACATCCGTCCGACCTCTCTACCTACTTGGGCGCCCTAGGATACATGGGGCAGGCGCTGTTACCTCTATCCTGCATCAAATGCTGAAGTACCCAGTGAAGGGGAAGATTATTATAGTATGCGGTGAGGAAGAATATATGGTAAGCCATCTGCAGTCATTCCGATATCTCGAAATGAAAGGTGAATTCATCAGCATACTGTCAAGCTTTTAGTAGTTCCCGAGTCATGCCTATTGACTCTCTGTCCTCTAAAGTTACTAAAGTTCACAAAAATGGCCTCATGAAGGCGGTATTTGCCATTGAAGAAGGAGGTCATACTATTTGAGTCAACTCACGATCTTCCTTTCAAATCGACAAAATGGTTTAGGCTTCACCACCAAAGGTCGGAAGATGATCGTCGCGAGCGTGTCGACAAACTTCCGCCCGCATCATCAAGGATGTGGTCCATGCTATAGAAGATGATGATAGCGACTTCGACATCAGCGAGTGGATCTTCGACTCGACAACGGACCCGGCAATTGGAGACCGAGGATGTCATACCAATCTCCTTTAGACAAAAGTAATTGCTTTTTGTTTTCTGTTATGCTTTTCGTTTTTACGCTTCGAACAATAAAACTTAAAAGCCTAGTGCCTTGCTCGGGGCATCATGACTCGTTTGTGAGGGTTATTATTTGTCATTTGCATATTTTCATTCAATAAAATCATTGGACTTTTGCATTTAAATACTGTTTTCGTTCCTTTCTTTTACTTTATTACCCTTGAAGGAAGCTATGTGTTCTTACACACCCATGTGATACTGTGATTCCTCACGAATCTCGTTGATATGACTTTGCTATTGCTAAATATGACTTCAATCAGATCTACCAAGCGAAGGCGAAGGTGAGGAAGATTGTGAAGTGCAGAAGAACTTGTCGGACTACTAGCAGGGAAGAACAAGTTATACAGCCACACAAAAGAGCTAGTCGAGTTGTGAATCTAGGTAATGCGAAGATAGAAAAGAAATCAAGATGGGAGCGGGTCTTGAGAACAATATCAAAGAAAGATTGGTCCGAATCTTTGTGAGACTATATCGAGGTTTTGCTTGGTCATACGAAGACATGCAAGGTTTAGACATTGACATTGTGGTACACGGACTAAAGCGAAGGAAAGTTTCCTCCATGAAAGCGGTTAAATCGCATACTTTGAGATGTCTGAGAAAATCAAAGCCGAAGTCATGAAGCAGTTTAATGCCGGTTTCCTAACCCTTTACTTCTTATCCACAGTGGGTTGCAAATGTGGTACCTGTACCTAAGAAGGATGGTAAAGTGAGGATGTGTGTAGACTACAGAGATCTAAGCGAGGCGAGTCCGAAAGGCGATTTTCCACTTCCTCGTATTGATGTTGTAGTTGACAACACCGCTCAACATAAGGTTTTCTCCTTGATGGATGGTTTCTCCGGTTATAACCAGATCAAAATGTCCCTTGAAGACATGGAAAAGACTACTTTCGTTACACAGTGGGGCACGTTTTGCTACAAGGTCATGCCATTCGGTCGAAGAGCAGCTGGCCACATATCAACATGACATGGTGGCACTATTTCACGACATGATTCAACACGAGATAGAGGTCTCGTCGGCGACATGATAGCTCGATCCGCGGTGAAGAAGAACATCTTGATCATTTTAGAAGCATTTGATGGTGAAGAAGTACGGACTAAGACTTAATCCCAACAAGTGCACCTTGAGTCATATCCGCTAAGCTCCTAGGTTTGCGTAGTCGTTGGTAAAGTATTGAAGTTGACCACCAAGGTTAAAGCTATCAAGAAATGCCACCTCCATTGAGAAAGAAGTCGAGAGGTTTCTTGGGACGATTGAACTACATTGCGATTCATTGCGCATCTAAGCTGCTACTTGTGAGCTAATCTTCAAATTCTTGAAGAAAGATCAAGTAGTGGAATGGAGCAGTTTCAAAGCGACCTTTGATAAGATCAAGGAATATCTACAAAATCCTCTATCGATGCCACACCTTGAAGACCTCTTATCATGTACTTAGCATTAGAAAACTAATGGGGTGTGTGTTGTGGCAACATGAAGTACGGTGAGAAAAGAGTATGCAATATACTAGCAAAAGTTTACCATTTGTGAAACAAGATACTCACGGCTAGAAAACTTGCAGTAACTTTGGCTTGAAATTTGCTACGTGACTAAGACAATATATGTTGACTCACTACCTTATTGATCTCCAAGATGGATCGACAAAATACATATTTGAGAAACTCTCTCCATAAGAATAGCAAGATGAAAAATGATCTTAACCGAATACGACATCCAGTATACTACTCAGAAAGCGATCAAAGGAAGTGTAGTAGCCGATCATTTGGCTTATCAAGCCGTAGATGACTATCAGTCTATGCAGTTTGAGTTTCGAGATGAAGATGTTTTGTTAGTTACTTACGAAGAACCGGGACAGACGAAGGACACGAACAAGGATCCCAATGGACCATGGTCTTTGATGGAGCCTCAAATGCACTTGGCAATGGCATTGGTGCCATCATTACATCTCCTACAGGCGGACATACGCCTTTCACCGCCAGATTATGTTTTAGTTGCACTAACAACACGGCCGAATACGAAGCATGCATCATGGGTATTAAAGCTGCTATTGGAAATCAAATTCTTGCAAGTGTCACGGAGACTGACTTTAGTGATCGGTCGGATAAAAGCGATGGGATCTGAAGCATCCGAATCTCATTACATGTCGGAAACGTCTTGAGCTTCGATCCCTTACTTGAAGAGATCACTTTTGATCACATTCCACGAGAAGAATCAATTGGGAGACGCATGAGCAACTATGTCATCTATGTTCAAAGTCGGTGGGACAATGAAGCTCCCAAATCATCATCGAAAAGTTTGTGAACCCGACATATTGTTGTGAACTTGATACGAGAAGAAACCTTGGTTCTCTGGTGAAGAGGTATCTCGAGACTGGGGAATATCCGCAGGGCATACATCCATGACAAGAAATTGATTAGATTAAGCATCCAAATTCTTCCTTACTTAGCGACATTTTATACAAAAGCCTTGATCACGACTTGTGCTTACTCCGGCCAATGTGAATCGGAGAGAGCAGTAGAGCGGATCATGGAAGAATTACACGAAGCATTGGTACCTCCATTGGACATACAATGGCTAAAAGATTTTGAGAATAGGT